>OY770141.1:6208132-6877768 GCA_963669345.1 Gortyna flavago
AACAGGAAACACGTAGGTCCATCTAGAATCTAGACTGCACTGCACTTGGCGATTCCATGTAATTACGTATGTTAGGAAACAAAACTGGTCGAGATATATCTATTGTTTTCTGTGTGTAAGAAGTGGACCTTCAACTACTCCAGAATATTCCAAAGGCCACATAATCAACCTATAATGTTCCCACTGCTGGGACACGGGCCTCCTTTCGGTGAAAGGGAGTGGGCCGTAATCAACCACGCATGCCCAGTGCGGGTTGATAGATGTCACACGTCTTTGAATTTTTTGGTTCTAGGATGTCTGTTTCCTCACGATGTTTTGGTGTTCCAAAGACAGCTTTGCTAAAGTGAACAGTGAATACTGTAAATTATAAATGAAAGCTAATTTGAAGAAGATGGTAAGAATCACCTATTTGTAACTGATATGTTATTGGATTCATAAATCTATCAGATCTATGGTGTCTTGATCCAGAATATGTTTTAGGTAGGTACGCTATTTATGACAGCAAATTCAAAATGGTGGATTTAGACGTCTTAATTTTGAATTTCCGAATGTTCCAGTTCGTTTCCCCTAGGCGGGTTTTAATTTAAATCTCTTGTTGATTTTAAACTTTTATCCCCTTGAAATTAACACTAATAAAAAGAGTTTTTTCCTTGTAAACCATTCCGTGTCAATTATAACTTATAGAGTAAAAATTATATAGTTTTAAAGTCATAATTTGTATTTGCGGGCGGCGTGCGGCTTCTAAAAGCGCATTGCGGCAAACGGGCCAAAGGATTTTTATCCGTTCCTAGAAAACATAGGGTAATAATAGACTGAATATTATGGGTCGCCCGTGTTTTTTCTAGTTATCGGCAAATTGTGTATTGGTGGTGTAGGTATTGGTCAAGGTTGATTGTGGCTAAGGATAATGTTTATTAACAAAGTTTATTTGATGATACCTAGTGTCGATAGTAATATCATTGGATAATGGAAAATTCTGCTGTTCATTGCCAATTGTTTGTAGATTAAATATTAGAGGTTCTAAATATCATTGGTTTTGATTAGCAAAATTAAAACACCGGTCTTACGAGATGTGGCAATAGATGAAAATTATATTTTCTTTAAAGTTATCAATAACAGGGCTTGAACAACGATTTATTCCGGTCTGATCCCCTTAGTCTCCCCCCTCCACCCCCCCCCCTCCTCGATCCCCTGCTAGTTCTTCTTCCGTTTTTAAATCTTTCTTATCCAATTTTATCTAGATTTCTCTTTATGACAGGTAAGTACAGTCAAGAGAAAATAAACGTGGTGCCGTGTTGACTAATTTCAACAAATTCGAATGCTTTTTTGTTTTCCGCTTTTGGCAGGTGATACTTAAATAGTAAGTTATAGCTTAAATTATTCTGTAGGTTTTCATATTAAGTTCCTACTAGGATTTCTAGTTCAACTTGATCAAAGCAATCTAAAAAAACCAATCGTTAAAGTTATATGTACTTAATTTCAAGATAAAGTTTAATAAAGTTTTAAATAATAAAAGAAATTGGTCAGGCAGGCGCCATAGTCTTTCCAAAGATCTAGACAACCAGTTCACTTTAGCTACCCAAATCTATAGACTACTGTATTTCCATATTCTGCAAAAGTGATTTGCATAGTGTATACAGGGATAATCGTCTATTGGTGCATTATCTTCTTATACATAAAAATGAATCGCTAAATGTGTTGCTAAGCGCAAATCTCGAGAACGGCTGGACCGATTTCCCTAATTCTTTTTTTATAATATTCCTTGAAGTACGAGGATGGTTCATAAGGAGAGAAAAAAAAATTGTTCGAAAAAAAAATGCACCCGTGCGAAGCTGGGACGGGCCGCTAGTTTAATAAAAAAATCGTCTAACAGGCCTCTGCGAGCTGGCTTCGGCCCCTCGTATTCTTTCCGAAGGTCCGGGACCCCATGGTTCCGAGATACGTAAAAACATAAAAATAATAAAAGCCATTTATTTAGACCATTTGAACCATAAACAACAAAATTATAAAGTTAGTTGTAAATAAGTAGGTACTTAAAGTAAAAATAAAAATAAACTATTATTGACACCAGCAGTTACTATTGGCAGGGGCCTCTTCCATGGCAAAGGCCTCCTCCATCCTCCATTGCAAAGTTATCATCATCATCATCATCAGCCTACAGCAGTCCACTGCTGGACGTCAATCATTCAATCAACTCAGCCTATTGCAGTCCACTGCTGCACATAGGCCTCTCCCATCCTGCGCCATAACACCCTGCCCTCCGCCTTCCGCATCCAGTCCGTCAGCCACCTTGGTCGTCCGTCCATATAGCTGGGGGCGTCCCACACCACGTTTGCCGATACGCGGTCTCCACTCTAGGACTCGTCTGCTCCACCGGCCATCGGTCCTTCGACAAACATGGCCAGCTCACTACCACTTCAGTTTGCTTACTCTGTAATCTATGTCGGTAACTACGGTTCTTTTCCGGACAATTTCATCGGCGCTGGACATAAGCATCTCCTATTGCACGCCATTCAACTCGATTTTCGGCTATTTTTATTCAGCTGCTACCAGCCATCCTGCGAAGATCATCGTTTCGTATAGCCTGAGGGCATCCTACCTTACGTTTGCCGATAAAGTTATAAGGAAAGTTATAATTACAAATAATAAGCTTTAGTACCAGGAGTTACGATACATGAAGATTGCATTTCGCATTAATTAAAATTATTATTAATGAGCTCATTAAATAAAGAAAACCCTTGATGCTATAGCATTTTAATTACTTAAACGAAATGTTTAGCACCATTGCATTTTCTTACTTAAACCCTTTAACTTAAACATGAGCATTCCCGTGAATAATTCCACAATAATATAACATTAAACGTACGTGCTTTACTGCCTGCTCATTATCATACGAGCATTATTTTTTGCTCTGAGCATACTGATTGACATTGTAAGTTAACTATTGAATCTTAACCAGTCGGCGGCTTTTGATGTGCGGTCAAATGTAAGCAGAGGATTAAATAAATAAATTAGGGTGCTGTTACACAGATGTGTAACGTTTAAGTGTAACGTAAACAAAACAGTAACACTTAGATACAAGTATTTTTGTTTTGGTATTACACTTATTATCAATGAAGTCATTAGATACATTTTACAAAAGCAGCATTTTAGAATTTTCAAGTTCAAAGAATCATACAATTGACATAATACTGGCTTTTCATGAAATAGGTCAGTATTTTTTATTTATTTAACAAAGAAGCTCTGAGTTGGTTTAGATACCTCTCTGTGACGATCTGATAAGGTTTTCAGGGCCAACATGGCCAGAGATCGCACAAGACAGGTCACAGAATAGGCTAACAAAAAAAAAAACAAAATTCAATGCCCCACTGCCAACAAACAGTCGTCACATTTATTCACCTTAAAATAAATATTAGCAATTTTGTAGACTAGATTGATTGGAATAATCTAAAACTAAAGTTTTCAGGTAAACCTATTTAATATCACGTTAGGTTTTAGATCTTTTGTTTTTGTGTCTCTTTGCTAATTTCTGTCTTAATTACTGATATATTTTCGTTAGATCCCACTTTTGAATCCCAGTTTAATATTTTTGTCGTTGGATCCCACAAAACATTATTATTTTCTAAGTTTCTGGTTTTTGTTTTGACTGGTGCATAAATCTATGTGTGACATTTCCTTACGTAGAACCTTATCAATAAAACAAAAACCCATCAGCCGCTACAATGTAGGTACTCATTTTTCCACCTACCTTACCTTATGAGAATCAAGCTACCTTACAAGTCGCTTCACCTGCCATTATATACGCACGCCTTAATTAAATTTATTTAAATAATCCACAATTAAGTATCACTATTTAATGAATCGCTAATTTAGTTTTTGTTCATCAAGAAGTTTTAAATGGAATATCTGAAGAATGAAGTTGATTGTAAAGGGGAATGATTTTTTATAGGAATGTAGAGTGTTTTCAAATAGGTATCGGATTTTTGCTTTTATATAGGTACAGGGTCCCATTAAAATAGATGGATACATTTTAACACAGTCGTCAGTACCTACGTCTAACCAAATATATTCAAGCAAAAAAAAAAAAACTGTGATTTAAGTGATTTCATTTTGACCTAAAATAATGGCACATTAGTGTATTTTCGTTAGCTGATTATTTTTCTTGTAAGTATCTAATACGTTTTTCTTATGTATTTTTTTACCATCGTCCTTTTTGGATGGTCTAAATGATTTCTAAAAGTTTGGCCATCTATTATAATGGTACCTTATATATAGCAGTGGTGGCCCAGTGGTAACGGCTCCGACTTCCGAGTGTAGGTCGTGGGTTTGAACCCAGACAGGCGCTTTACTTGATGTAATTTATTTCATCACCACTGCTCTCAAAAACGGTAAAGAAAAATATCGTGAGGAAACCGACTTGATGTCTTAGGACCAAACATTCGAAGAAATGTGACATCTACCAACCCGCACTCTACGGCCCACTCCCTCTCACAGAGAGGAGGCCTGTGTCCCAGCAGTGGGAACGTTATAGGCTGATCATGCTATGTAATAAAAGCTTATACATTCAGAACTGAAATAATAGGTAAAATGTACCCAAAATGAAATCAATATTTCTGAGTCCCAAGATGAATTGACAATCTATCAGCGATAGCAATGATGGAATAATAAAAAATGTGTGAGACTGATATAAGCTACCGAAAAGCTTATGTGGCAGTCGAGTCATCATGATTGTGTGCAATTGGCATTTTTTTCTAGGCTCTCTGTAAGGGTTCCACTGCCAGGTAAAGGCCTTCTGGTGCAGAGAAGAACGAGTTTGTCAACAACACCTTGCTCACTATTTCAAATCGTAAGTGAAGGATTCTTAACGAGGTAACAATCTTCATTAAATGAAACCGATATTCCGAGAACAATTAGTGCATTGACAGAATTGTTTTAATCCATGACAAACTAATTAAAACGTCGTCACGAGTTCATTAAAAAATCATTCCTTTTTAGAAATAAGGTGTAGCTTTTTAGTAATATTTTTATAAACAGGCCAGTCTATACTAACTAATATTACATTTGTGAGTGTGTATGTAGGAGGTAATCTTCAGAACTACTGATCCGATTCCCAATATTCTTTCAGTATTGGGAAGCTATATTATCCTTGAGTGTCATATGTTTTATGTTAAGATGAGAAACTTTACGCGAACGAAGTTGCGGGAAGAATTTAGTATTTAATATTATGTTTTTAGTATATAGCACGCTTTTTGTCAATTAAAATACTTTGTAATGTATTATAAAGATAAGAATACAGTTACAAATATTTACGACTAATGCGACTCATGATATATTCCAGAATTTAAAAAAAACTGATAATATGTACTTCTGAATTCCAGTAGCAAGATCCCGAAAGTAAATCTAATCGAATCCTAATCTGATTGTAAAAAAAACTCCAGTGTTCCGCCATAGTGAGTCACTACAATAAAAAATCAGTAGCAATATTATACATACAGTAGGTATAATTATTAAATAAAAACTACTTCGATGATGTCATTGTTTCAAAATTAAAATATCTAAGTAATTAATCCTTAGTAATTTCAACCAACTTCAAAGAGTAGCTGTTTTTGATCGGATATCATTTGGGTAGATTTGTTTTGCATTTTCTATATTTACTATTTTCAGGGAATTATATAACTAGTATTTAAAGACGTTTGTGGAACAGGGTGTAATGTTCACCGATCCTCAACAAAAAAGGGAGGATCCTCTGACCAGACGGGTGTTGTGGGCTAGGACTGCCCGACGATTGAAGTCGGGACGTTTTATGTAACTTTGCTTGCGCGATGCAGGATTTTGCGTGACGTCAGGGTGCTACGTAGTTCGCATGTGGCGATGTAAATGCCTCCACCTAATTAATACAAACTCTCAAGTAAGTATACCTCCCAGTAACGTGCAAGCCACATTTTCTAGTGACATTTTTAGTATACAAAACCTTTGTAGTAGATATTTATTTCGCAAATAAAATGAAACTAAACGAAGTATCTAACTAACTTTTATAGCTAATTAATAAAGGTGCAAGCTAGTTATCTGACGTTCCATCTATTTTAGTATAGTTGGAACTTTGGTAAATTGATACCGAATAAATTGTCAATCGACTACGATAAAAACGTGAACCTTTAAATGTGAAACTTCGATTCTAAGTTACCAATAAGTTAGTTAAGGAAAAGTTTAAAAGTCATGTTACCTAATTAAATGCAGGTTACACAAAATACGAGGCACATTGCTCGCAGAACAGAGGGGCAATTCTCGTAATTTCAAGAACGTTCACAGTCTGATCTCAGTCAAACATACCTAAATTTCTCTACATTTTTGACAAGTTTTTGACATTGATTGTCGTTGAGATGAGATTGCGACTAGATTTTTTAATTTCTTTTCCGACATGCACGCAAACGAAGTTGCGGGCACAGCTAGTATATAATAATATGAAGAAACAGGGCATATTACAGATTACCTAACACCAAGCTCAAGAACAAATTACAGCCCAGTTTATTAAATGAAAGCCACAAATAACACATGTATTCATTAACAAAACATTATTGATACACGAAATTGATATAAAAACAGGTTCGCACAACCAGTAGCTGATTGCAATAAACCCTATCGGTATTACGAACTAGCTAATGACATAATGTTAATCAAAATGATTCCATTTAAATGAATTTCCTATCAAATATTGCTTGGCCTGTCATTCTGTCGATAGCTCGCTAGTGCGGAGACAGACTCTGCATTCATAAATACCAGTATCGAGAATAAATTTTAATTATTTATTAGGTGTATGGAAAATGTTTTGTGTATGAATTATTTAGTTTTATTGAGAGGCTAAGTGATATCTTGAGTTGTTTGACATGTAATGTATTTTGTTTTGATTTGATTTGTTATATCTAATGGTTTAATCTAAAATTATTGTAGAACACAACTTCAAGGTGCAGTGGGTATTGTACTTGATTTGCAATTAGTTTTATAATATAATTTCTTATAACCCATACTCTAAATGGGAAACTACTTGTTTTTTTTTTCTTTAACCCATATTGTGTTGGGACACAATATGGGTAAAAGAAAAAAAAAACGAGTAGTGTCATTGCCCTACAGCCCACTGTAGGGCAATGACACTACTTGTTTTTTTTTCCACCCCTTTTTTCTTCCAATCCTTCCTGTCTTGAGCGTTGTCTGGCCAATAATAACAATTAATAATGGAGTGTATTTTCTTTATAATAGTTGCACACAGCATGCTTCAATCTTTCCATCTTTATAAAATGAAAAATATTACGTAAAAGTTCTTTCCACACCACGTTGCTCGCTATATTAAAAGCGCATAGATACGAGATTACCACCGAACACATTCATATGAATGGACGCCTGTCCGAATTAATTAAAATCCCTCTAAGAAACTCGGCAGAGACCGGACACACTCGGCCTCGGCACAGTTTTTAGTATCGGCTTAATATATGATACCAGCTCGACAAAGTTTTAATTAGAAACCAAACTAGTTCGATTGTTTGAATAAACAAAATATCGATCCTATAAATCAATTGAAAATCGATGTGATTTATCGGACGAGAATCCATGTTTCAACTGACTTATTCAAACATTCCTTTGTATTTCTAACTTTAGTTATTACTAACAAAAGCAAGCTATGTTCCATTACTTTTAATGTTTCAAAAGCAGTGATAAGTGAATACTTACGCACGCACTGTATTTTTAATCTTTACCCATAAAACACTTTTAAAGGAAATGGTTTTGTATGTTCATAAATATTATCAGTGGTAAAACTATATTAGAAAGGGCTGTATTTAAAAAATAAAAAGGGTTTTACTATAACTACATGTCAATGCACCCTTTTTAGTCACTATTTGTGCATTACCTACTTGTATTTGTAGTCTTTTCAGTCATATTAAAAAGAATCTGGTAGCGGTATCGGCCACTAATTTGGTATTTGCCGAAACCGAAGCACAGCGCTTCACTTCACTAATTTATGGTCATATAAAACTCAAGTTGGAATGTAATTATTCGTTTAGTTTGCATAATTATTGCTAACTAGATTTAATAGTTTTAGGTTTAACCTAATGAATAACAAGTGAGGACAAGTTACAATTTTAGAGTTTGAATCTGTGAATAGATAAAAATAGAAATGATCTCATTATTAATACCTATGAGCCGTTGTTTTATTGAAAAAGTATATCGCCGATTACTTGAACGCAATTTAGATCATATCTGTTGTGTTTTTCAATTAACTTACCTTATGTTTGTACTACATATACGTATAAATTCATCTTCGTTCTAAGTTCCTATCCGGCGACAGCGACCCTGAGTAATTCTCTTTTCTTTCGTGAGCTCTCTGAAGACTTGTAAAACCAGGTCTTGAAAAATGGAATTACAGATTGACGGCTTCGGGTAACTTTTGCGCATTTGGCGCTTCTTGTCTGTCTTCAAGAAGATTTGTTTGAAATAATTCAGTTGCTTTGTACCTTTCTCGATTTTAAGCAAGTTCCTGTCACCGATCAATGCGTATACCTTTTTTACTTTTTACACGACTACGGCAAAGTCAAAAAGGAAGGGTTATATTATTAGCAGTCCACGTCTAAACAAAAAAAAAACATTTTAAAATAATAAGTTTACAAAAAGTATGAAACAAGAAAATGTTTCAAACAGAAATCAAGACATAGGTGCAAAAAAAGTAAAAGCAGACGCTAGTTAATTAAACTGGGTTATTAAAAAAAAAAAAACAAATAACCTCATAAGAGATCATTGTACTCATCATTATGAACAACTTTTACTATGGGACCATGAAATCCACCAAGGACATGAAATCGCGAAAAAAAATCAACGGGTACCTAACATTTATATTCGTATCGTCAAAATGTAGGGAACAGCTGATTTTTTTCGCGATAGCAGGTTTGGTCCCAGAGTAAAAGTTGTTCATAATGATGAACACAATGACCTCTTAAGAGGTTGTTGGTGTTTTTCCAATAACCTTGTATGATTATAATATGTGAAGATGATGCACCTAGAAAATAAACTCTTCTCGTTCCGCAAACAGAGTCACAATTCCAACACAGTTACAGTTTGTATTAATTCATTCGCGACAAATTCATTAACAGCCGGATACATAGGTAGCAATGAATACATTTATACCTTAGCGTTCTCTCATGAATTATGAGACAACTGTGGGAATTCATTTAGATTCATAGCAGCGGTCCGACCCTGCCCCGCACGGGTAATAGGCACCACTTGACAAAACAACAATATTTCTTTCTTTCTTTCTTTCCTGAGTTAGCGAAATTCTGCAGACTTATTGGGTAGCGATATCTAAACACGATCACCATCTGCCTAACCTATTCCCAACTATGTTTGGTTCGGCTTCCAGTCTCACCGGATGCAGCTGAATACCAGTATTTTACATGGACCGACTGCCTATCTGATCTCCACAACCCAGTTACTGTGTAATACGATACCTCTTGGTAAGACTGGTTAACAGTCTTTCGGGCACAAACACACATAATAAAAAAAAATGAATAAACACACAAAAAAAACAATACCAAAAAACATAACACAAAAAAGGAGCGCACGAAAAACAAAAAAAAAAAGATTAATTGTTTTTTGTTTTTTGGGATATTTAAACACGATAAAACAAAAATAAAAAAGATTTATTGTTTTTTCTGTGTAAACTTCATAAACGTGATGGGTATCGACTTCTAAACACGATAAAACCATAATTTCTCAACTATTGCAACCTACCTAAAACAGCGATAAAAAATTTTTTTTTAATATTATCATGTTTGGATAACGATACTCATTTTCTGCGGAATTCCGCTAGCTAATTAAATTTGACCATGTATGTAAGGTTAATATAAATGTATTGTACACATAAACCTTTCGGAATAAAGTCTCTTAATGATGGTAATCAAAATCCGTTGCGCGGTTTAGAAGAACAACGCGGACACACAGACAAACACGAAATGCGACTTTAATTATTTATAATCTGTATAGATATAGATTACGTCGCTGATTTGAAGTGAGATTCAATTAGAGTAGCATTATAAGCTGTTTAGCTTTGAGCTCTATTTTTTTGTTGTGGTTATTCGAATTGATATTAGCTATAGGTTAATGAATCCTAGCATTGATTTCCGATTCTTAAATGGGTTTTAGAATGGGTGGTCGCAATTATTTATCATACCCATACCTATTAACACTGTAATTTGAAAACATTGTAAAAGTCAATCATTTTTAAGGGAGTAAACGTAGACTTTCTTGCCGGCTATTATTCATAGGAAACGAGCAACTGGAACTGTACACATAGCTTCAGACGTTTCATAAGACCCCATATAAATTGAATTTGAATTTGCTACGAGCAGAAGTCGCAGTCGTAAATAATATTCGTCTATAATTCAGGACCACCTACTAAACGTGCTCTTTGAATTAAGCTCCAGATGTAAGAAAAATGATATCCCGCCCAAAGAATAAGCAACAATAGCAAGTACAGCTTAACCTTGCAGATAGATCTGATATCAACCCTCACGCCTCTTAACGTATTCCAGTTTACATGAAAACTATATAATTATCACCTTTGGCATTTCAATCAACGATAAATCTCCAAAGATTAAGATCGAAATAAATTGTTATTTCATCTTACAATTTTGATACCCACTCATACAAATATTGTGCAGATAAACTACCTAAATCTAGTAATTTGGTCCGATTTGCTCCAATTTTGGTCCTTCTATCCAATCCGCATATAAAATACATAAATTTCGATCAAAACAGCCTAACGCGCGAGACACCCGAGGCCAGTTTTTCAAAGCTAGGAAGGCAAGCTAGAGCCTTGGTATATTATCCTGACTTGGCACATACTGTTGCTGTTGACATGATGCCAGATAATTTTAAGCGAGTACTGTACAACGTATGTAGTGCTCTCAAAACGGTGAAGGAAAATATGGTGCGGAAACCGGCATGTCCTAGAACCAAAAAGATGTGGCGCTAGCTTACTATATTTATGACTAGCTTACTGGCCCAGAAATTAAGCTAGTTCTGTTTATACGAAGCTAGAGTTACTCGCTTTCTAGCGTACTAATACCTGCTTATAAACCGGGGTTGAAAAAATAGCGTAGTGTGTCTCGGGCTTAACAGGTCGGTTAAATTAAACCAAGTTGTTTGCATAATGTTAATTTACTGCGATTTATTGAGATAAATATCATGAATAAATTGCTTTAGCAAGAACTTTAATTTAGTGACGGTGTGTTTGAATCGAAACTTTAATATTAAGGTTAGGACTGAAATGTATAAAACAACTATGTTATTCTTAATTTTCATGATCAGCTAGTAAAACAGTAGACAGAAGACCAAAGTACAGACACTTACAGACAGAGTTCGTCAGTCTTTGACAGTGTTACGGGTAGTCAGTCAGAAGCCCGAAAGTCAGACAACCGGTCTTACGAAGTAGTATCATATTACCCAGTAAATGGGTTGTGGAGGTCAGATAGGCAGTCGCTCCATGTAAAATACTGGTATTCAGCTACATTCGGTTAGACTGGAAGCAGACTCCACCATAGTTGAGAAAAGGCTAGGCAGATGATGGTCAGTTAGTAAAACATTATTATCATCAGCCAGTTTACCTGCACCTTAGGCAAATGATGGTCAATCCAAACCAAATCTGGTTATCAGGACTTAGATACTTAGTAAAAACTACGTACACACTCCTGAGTGTCATTGCCATCAAACTGGATTGTCCTTTCATCTGGTACCTAAGTCAGCTGCATGCTCCTGTAAGTATTGTCTACTAACATAGTTTTTAAGTTTTTATGTTACTAAAATCTTGGTACAACCTATTGTAATTTGTGTTGTAGATAATTATGGAATTATTCTGAATTAAAGAGATTATTATAATTTTTTTTTTCTCAGCCTAGCCGGATAGAACTGATGGCTCGGGCCTAAGCCAAGTCTCCAACAGTGGGGTTAACTGTGGGAATAATATTAAAAGAGCGTATGGTAGACGAAACAATATTTGAGTAATACTCCCCTTATTGGTGTAAGTTGTCCGACTCACACTGAAGTTTTCTTACTAGCCTGCATGTGATTATTATTAGTAAATCTGGATATCAGTAAAAACCATCTACACATTAGCAAAATCTCAGCCTATCAGTCTACCGCTGCACATAGGCCTCTCCCAGGTTCGCCACTGCTCCCTGTCCTCCGCCTGTTTCATCTTTTCTGTACTTATGTAAAAGTAGAAACACATAATAGGTATCCATAGGAGCCCTTCACTCTTTTATCTACGAGATGATCTACAGCGAAATCTACGAAAGCCTTAAACAATAGCGATGGTATCAATCTAACAGGGTCAATTCATACAGGGTCAAATTAAATTAGCTAGCGAAACTGCAGAGGTATTGGGCATCGATATTAATATGTAAACATAAAAAAAAAAAAATGTTGATGCTTTTTTTAGAGGTCCACGACCGCTGTTGAGAAAATCTGGTTTCTTTTGTTTCATCGTGTTGAGATATCGGTACCCATCAGTATGTGATGTTTACACACAAATAAACCAATTTCCTAAAACTGGTATTTTAAGTGACTAATAATAATTGCGGTAAGACTCCATTTAAAAAAAAACATCAAATCGATTATTTTTTTGTTTCTTCATGTTTATATATCGATACGCAACAAGTCTGCAAAGTTTTGCTAGCTAATTTAATTTGACCCTGTATAGTTGTTAGTGTGCCATACTTTGAAGGTGTAGGTACACTATTGTTATATTTTAAGAGGTTTTACTGTGACTAGAATGGTGAAAACTAAGCCTTTTGGCAATAAAAGTTAGGTACCTACCTGTACCTTTCCAACGGTAAAGAAAATGTTGAATACATATCGTACATCTTGCTTGGTTATTCTTTGAAAAGGGTACACAGTGTAGCTTTCATAGATTCCCATACAATTAGTTAATGACTGTGCTAGTAGGCCGAATTTTTATTATTATTTTACAAGAAACTATTGGTTATAAGGTTCTCTAAAAAAATTTGAGGAAGAAACGTTTAAAACAAACTATTTTTTGAAGTCAGGTAAAAAGTCCCCTTCCTTACCCTCATAAAGTTCTCTTCAGAGATCAATTTAACATTAAATGTATATTTTGACCTAGGTACCTTGCACATAGCTACCAATAATTGTGCTAACCGCAATCAACTCAAAAGCGTGATAAAGCATACATGTATCTTAGAAAATAATAGTCTCGATGATAGCCATAACATGCAAATCATAACTGTTGTTGAGATCTTCTGGATGACTTTACGACATGTTCGCTTTTAGAGACAAGAAAATACGTGGGTCTGAAGACGAAATCTATATGTAATTTTTAGTCGCACAAACATCCAATAACGGCATTAATTTCTTTTCTCTCTTAAATTCATTAATTGACAGACACTGCACAGCCTAAACCAAGGTCTAGATGTTTGAAACACTGCACAGTACCTAAGCGTTCCTTTGGTCTGTACTACACCCTTAAATTTGACTACACATTTCTCATACAAGTTGTAAAAAATTAATGCCGAATGGGGGTTAAATAGTTCGTAATATTTGCCGATGGCATCAGGCTTGTTATGTTAGAAATGTGGCCATTTGTTCTACCGCTTATGTCACTTTTTCCGAACAACACAGTTTTCAAAATGGCCGACTGACAGCTGTCAAGTTTAAAAAGGGACATTAACCCCAAAACTTTCCTACCATTTAAAAGTAACGTTCAAGCATTCTCCTAACACAATAGTAACATCTAAGAAAAGGCAGGAAACAGTCAGCATTGTTTACAGCCAAATGAATTTAAAGTAGGCTCGGTAGCTAGTAACGAATTCGCGGAACCCAACACGTTTCCGCTTACGAAACTATTACTTTACCATAGATTTTGGGTCAGCAGTTTTGAGTCTGTGAGTGTTTAGACCACCCTGGGGTTGGCAGGTTTTCTGTTATAATAATTAGCGAACCTCCTACCTAGTACCTACCATAGAGAAACATAGAAACTGTTGTTGTACTGTAACTGTGCTGTTGAGTTTGTTTCTGGAGGTGTTACATGAAAAATGAAGATTATGATTCACAAAATGAGGGTAAACAATTAGGGCAGCTTTAGACTATACACATAAATAAAGTACTCCAGACCGAATTTCGGCCATGGCGACCAATCTCAGCGGAGACAAGTGTGTGCGCAGACACAGCTGCGGCTTAACGTGCTTTCTGAGGCACGGGCTATGCACATAAACATAACAAAACAAGACCCATAAATTCCCCGAAAGGGTTATTAAAAGGTGTGAATAAATACATTTAGGTATATTTCGCCAATTGTGTCTATATGTCCTATTTCTAATATTATATTATACCGGACACAAATCCAGACTCCTGTGTGGGTGGTACTTAGAAAATTTAGCTCCAGAAAAAAAACCTAAAGACCCACTCATCCATCCAAAGTGACTGATTCATCCAAAGGAAATAAAAAAAAAATGTTATGCTACCCACCAAGTTAAAAAGTTTCCTTTACCGCAAAAAATAAAACCAACCGGAGGAATTTGTAAGCGCTAAGTGCTTGCCTCATGAACAGACTTTTCCAATTATGCACGCAGTATGTAAGCAAAGGAAATTCCCATGTACAGTAACTCAGCAGTTATTTTACTTTCTCCACTGATGGCCACAATGGGAAAAGGTTTCTGTTGGACATCGTGCAGTTGTTGGTTAGACCATGACTCTGTAGGTGACTAATTTTACCTCCTAACTTACTACTGCCTTGCTGATATTTGGTAAAATTGGTCTTCTACAACTTCTTCTGCCAATCTTGAACAGACCTATTCGTCTGATTTGGATTGACACAGTGGACACATTTTTATGTTTATATAGATAGATACGTATATTACTCTTTATCCATACTAATATTATAAATTCAAAAGTAACTCTGTCTGTCTGTCTGTATGTTACCTTTTCACGCCTAAACCAGTGAACAGATTTCGATAAAATTTGGCAGAGAGATAAATTGCATCCCGGGGAAGGACATAGGCTCCATAGGCTATTAGCTTCATCTTTCTGGCAGACGGATCCCTTGACAATTCAAAAGTGCCTGTAATTGGTATAATTGAAATAAATGCTTTGAGTTTGAGTTTGATTATCAGTGAAGTTGTTTGCAGAAGGACGCTACTGCTGCTTTTGTCCCTTAGACGACTTTCACGAGCCTATTATACGCCAGTTAGGAGGCAGAAGCCTACTAATTAGTACTATAACGTATGTCAGTATTTATTAGGTACAAGCAAAGACAATCATCCTTTATAAACAAAGCGTCATCGTCAAAACACCATAAAACTCCCCATCATACCTACAGACAGTCGAAAGTAAAAGTAATTTACAGGCAGTAATTCAGCAGATCCTCAGTGACAATCGGCGGAAACGTTGCGTCGGCGCTCCACATGGCAGGCTTGCGTGACGGCGTGACAAACTTGTGAAATGCGCAGGGACACACTGGCGGAACAAATGGATAGCGGTGGAGGATGTTGCGTATGGCCCATTGTGTGTATGGGTTTAAAATCCTAATTGTTGTTGTGTGTAACATCACCTGTATATGAAGACTGGCAGACATGTGCAAAACACCTATGTATTTTGCCAGTTATTTTGAAGTCTCATGTAATACTCGTAGGCCTGCCAATATGGCAGGCCTACGAGTAACCGGGCAAAAGTCTAAAATCCGGGCTGTCTGATGGAAAATTCCAATAATAATTTGCCCAACCTGGGAATCTGGACCAACGTGGAGTCCAAATAGTGAAATGCGCGGTGACACACTGGCGGAATGAATGGATAGTGCTCGGAGAATGTTGTGTATGGCCCATTGTGTGTATGGGTTTGAAATAATTGTTGTTATGTGTTACTTTACACCTGTATACGAAGATTGGCAGACGTGTACAAACCACCCATATTTTGAAAGTAATACTAGGTACACACGCAGATATTCTAGTCGCCGGCGACTCGCTGGCGATTTCAAAATGTCACATCCACACACAGTTTTTGACATCGGTACCGACAAATTGGCTGAAAAGTAAGTACTCTAAGTCCTTCTCCAAGTCATGGTCTACCCATGTGCCAAATTTCATCCAAATTCGCTCTGCCGTTTTAGTGGTAAAGCGTAATAAACAAACATACAAAAACACAAACCATTTCTCTTTATAATTTTTGGTTCAGAAAAGTAAACGTTATAAAAAAGTACGAATTT
Organism: Gortyna flavago; assembly: GCA_963669345.1. Taxonomy (NCBI): domain Eukaryota; kingdom Metazoa; phylum Arthropoda; class Insecta; order Lepidoptera; family Noctuidae; genus Gortyna; species Gortyna flavago. Next base: position 6,224,391 of record OY770141.1, read on the forward strand.
ATATGTATTAACGTTCTTTTTTATGTGAACGTTCTTACTGTGTTTAGATTGTACGAGTAAATCATAATCAGCATAATTATAATGTTCCCACTGCTGGGACACAGGCCTTAATTCTGTGAGAGGGGAGTAGACCGTAATCCACCACGCGGGCCCAGTGCGGGTTGGTAGATGTCACATGTCTTAGAATTTTTAGTTCTAGGATATGCCGGTTTCCTCACAATTTTTTCCGTCACCATTTATAGAGCAGCAGTTACGAAATAATTTACACACAGTAAAGCGCCTGCCTGGGTTCGAACCCACGACCACCAACTCGTAAGTCGGGGCCACCACTGCTCCTAGTACATAGGTAGTTCTATTAATATCAACACACCGCAAATTGAAATAAGAGCTAAATTAACGAAAGTTGGAATGTCATGTGGTTCAAATAACATACAGCTGAATATAAATATAAAACAAACACAAAATGCCATTCAAAAACCACCACACACCTGTATGCAATCACCGCATACGTATATAAGTACTATTGGAACTATATACAAATAATGAAAACAGTTACAAACTTACAAAACAGCAAAATTGAAATACAATTTCTATGCAACATATTACCCGACCGTAACGATTGTGTGTCATTGCGAAAAACGGAGATGCGGTCCCGAGATGCGCGTACGCAGCGGCGCGTGCGCAGACTGTAATGGTTCGCGAAATTAGACCTTATAGTTCGTGAAATAAACTTGATTTTGCAATGTATGTGTGTAGTGATGATGATTTTGATCGATAGTTGATGGACAGTTATTTTGTAAGCCTGGATTGTTTGTCGAATTTAATTATATATTAGAGGAATGTTCATAATGGAAATATAATATAATAAGTGTTTCCTTTATTTATAGCTATCTACTACAAACTAAATGCATATGCCATTATTGTCATTTGAGACCTATTCCAAGCTACGTTAGATTAAGACAGTTGTCTAAAAGGAAGACTGAGTTTAGAGAAACCAAGATTTCCTACTGAAGAAAATCTCTATTTATTTATTATTTTTAGCCTATGTTGTCCCAATGCAGGGTAAAGGACTCCCTTTATTCTTTCCCCCTCGTCTCTGTCTTGAGCTTTGTTGACCAATCCTATCTGCAGGCCTCAAGCTCATCCCGCCATCTTCTCCTGGATCTGCCTCGATATGGCTGGACGTTTTCTGGGACCCATATGGTGGTACTTCTGACCCATGACTCGGTCGACAGCAAACGTGTCCCAGTAACGAAAAGAAACCTTGATAAAAAAAAACTAATAAAAAAAAAACAATGAAAACCTGACTGCGCAAAAATCGAACTAAAAAGATGGAATCAAGATGGCGTAGGAACCATAGTAATTTGTATATTTAATGGAAATTCTCTCTTTCTAGTCATCTTTGTCATAATTGCAGTCGGAGGCAAACTTACATACATATAGCGGTGTTGCCATGTTGTAAATAGCGGTGGTGTAAACGTCGTGTAAAAAACACCTTTGGAGAAATCCTAGGATCTTTGGTGTCATTCCAAACATCAACCTCGTTAAGCACATAACATACGTCCTTCTCATAGTAAAGTTAAGCAACCCGCAACTAGGTTAGTCATTAACAAGATGGGTGACTGATACACCGGATGACAGCTATATTCTAAAGACTCGTGCACTTATCTCAACCAATATCGTTAGTTTAATCTGTCAGATAGGTTGGACGCTTTTAAACGACCGACCGTAAAATATAGTCGGTAGGTGCGTTTTAGGGATTTCACTGCAGTTTTAGTTGACATCGCTATTTATTTATATAAACGCTTCCAACTACACACATATACCTACAGCATTAACCCAATGTCTTTGTCGAAATATAGATCTCACATATCATGCATCTAAATTATATATTACTTATACAAAAAAAAATATTAACCTCAAATAATCCTAATAAATCAATAAAAAAATTAATACTAACCTACAGCTTACGAATTCTGGGTTATTTACTCTATATTGCAGATTATCTATGCCTTTTGCGTGGACTAATAAACTAAAACCAAGAATCTGTACTTTAATATAATAAAGCTGAAGTTTTGTTTGTTTGAACGCGCTAATCTCTGAAACGACTCTGATTTGAATCTTCTATTTTATTTTATAGCCCGATTCTTGAGGAAGGTTATTAGGCTATATAACTACTTAAACTACTTACTTATTTTCCTCATACTGCACAATCAAAAAAACACAATTTCTCCACACGTAAAAACTTATCATTGAGTACCTACCGCAAACAATATAATAAAACATGAAGCAATACAACACGCGTTTTCACTTCCATCACGATTTTACTATCTTGTGAAAATTGCACTTACTCCGCTGACAGTGAACGCAACGCATCGTAAACTTGAAGGAAATATTTGAAAATGTAATTTCGTAAAGTGTATTTTCTATCTGTTATGCAATCCTTACATTGTGGTATTGATTGGTTTCTGGGTTCTTAGTATGAGAAACTTTCCCAAAACTGTTGATTTCGTTTACATAGAACGGTATTCATGGGAGACTTTCATATAACGTTATCTTTTTAGATCAAAACGTTTACCAGTCTGCAAGAGTCTATGCAAAGGTGTGCTTATAAGCTTCACTATGAAAAGCTTTAGCATAACATTGTAAATATAACATGTATGATAGATTTTTGAATATTTCCAAAATCGATAAACAGATTGGAGTTTGCTTTAAGTTAAGTAAGTCATAAAAGAAAATATTTAAAGTAGTAAGTTGATAAAAGTTCCAAAATGCTACTGTTAACTCTCACACAATCTTCTAGTAATACCCTCTTACTAATAAACGTTTTATATCAGATGAATAGATACTCACCAATTTCTCTCTTTCAATCGTCAGTAATTTGACTTTCGATAGAGGAAGACAAAGCGTTGTGTAACTATACAGGCGCTATACAACGTTTATTAGTAAGGGGGTTATTAACCACCAAGAAAACTCAAATAACGAGACCAGATATGAAAAAAGAAAAAAAGAGTGGCACCTCTGAAACGTGAAAAGATGACCAATATCAACTAGAGAAAAGGAGATATCACCTCAAACTGGATTTTAAAATTGATGTAATCTAAAGCTTATAATTCTTGGCAGAACCTATTTGATTGAATCGAGAGATTCTGTTGAATCTTGTAATAAAGCGCGTAATGTATGTTTGCAATGAACTCATTATACTTGCATTGGGTACGGGTATCGGGCCACTAACTTCACATAAGCAGGACGCTGTTCCCACCAGTTACTTCAAAGATTTATACAACATATACAACATCTTATCATCAGACAGACAGACAGACAGACAGACAGCTAACTGTCCATACAAAGTCCCTCTTCCATTTTCTTGGATATTCATAGGATTAAGATCTTGACGTTTAGGTTATTGAAGAGGTGCTAAATGTTAATACAATTTGGTGTGAACTGATAGACTAATTTAATGTCTTGGTGGCCCAACTTACGAGTTGTAGGTCGTGGGTTCGAACCCAAACAGGCGCTTTACTTTTTCTAAATAATTTCATCACCACTGCTCTCAAAAAGCAGAATCAAAACTACGTGAGGAAACCGACATGTAGTACTAGAACCAAAAATTCGAAGACATGTGACAGCCCACTGCCTCTCGAGGAGAGGAGGCCTGTTGGGACACATGGGACACAGCAGGAACATTATAGTTCGGTTTGAACAGTGTAATGACAAGCGTAATGGTACGTACATTTGAGTTTTGACGCTGTGGTGACAATGTGTAGCGGCATTTAGATCGCGACATGCGAACTACGCCACGCAAAATCCTGCATCCCGCAAGCCGAGTTTACCGCGTGACAAGCATATTACCTATATAATAATATGTACTTCCCGACCTCAGCCGTCTGGTCGGAGGATCCTCCCTTTTCCACGAAGGAGAAGTGAACTTTACACCCTTTTCCTCATACCTGTGAACTGCAATATTTCTGTTAGTGCTGATTTCCGTAGACGGCCGTGACAACTTCTCGTCAGTTGGACCACTTTTACCTGTTCTGTGGGACCACCCAATGTTTAACACCTAAACAAAAATCAATGAAATCTAGTTCTAAATGGAGTTTTCTAGTAGTGTCTATTCTTCATAATCACCGTTAGGTTTTTTTTACAGGGCCAAGTTAAAAATAAATCTCAACCACTATGCTAGAATCATCCATTACAGTACCATTACCATAATCGATCGGATGAAACCCTTTGTGTAATCACTAATTATTATTACAAGGACAATTACTACTTGATTGGTTCAGCACATTATTTAGTGATTATAGTTTACTTGGAACTTTATGGGTATTTGATGTTATTTTTTGTTTTGAAACTCTTTGATGCCTTGACCACGGATTAAGGCTGTGGTTAGGGACAGTTTTTTGTTAGGGGTGTTACTCACTGGTTCGAATCGAATTGAATTTATCTAGATATATGTTCGGGAAATGCCTCTCGGCTTAGCTTGAATTGGTTGTTGGAACATGGTTCAGCGAGAGAAGACGCCGAACGGAATCTGCCATTGGCAAGAGCCAATTAAAAGCCGAATATGTGTTTTAGGTCCTTTCCGAACGGCATTGTTGTTCAACAAATACTGCCGCATAGAATAAGTCAACCTGAACATTTGGGCTGATTAATACTAGCATTATGTTTATATTTAGAAGCATAGTGTTTTAAGCTTAGCATAATTTATATATGTATACATAGATGCACTTTCATCTTCTAGAAGCATAAATTACAGGAAATTGAGATCCCCTTAGTTATCGCTATCACTAGCTATTCCGAAAAGATAGTCCATTAGTTAATAAAACTATCCAGGATAAGAGTCCTGATGACTGTTTTGGCTGATACATTGTAAATATTTGATTATATCCAATTTCGTTATATGAAAAAATAATTACGATAATGTAAGTCATCCGGCAGTCTAATTTTATCCATACCTAAGTAAGTATTGATTTCGTGATTGACCTTATTGAAAATAGACTTCTTGAGCACATTAGAAATTCATTGACTTTTTCATTTGATTCTAGAATGTTCTTCTGGACGATTTCTTTAATTGTCTTCTTATAAAAGTCGTTAGTATCTTCTGATATGTTATTATTTTCCAAACTCTTCGTTTTTGCTCCTGTTTCTTTTAGTATCTTCTAGTATATAACTATTTCCTTATTTATTTGTACTCTCCCCATTGGTTTTGGCCTTTTTCACCTTTCCCCCCTTTGGGACATTCCGAATTCATAAATTTCCATTCCGTTCAGTATTTAGTCGAGCTCGTAATTGGTTGACCAGAGATAAACTTACTTAATACTTCTCTAAAAGGTTGAACAACTGTCACGTAGACACGTACGTTGCTCTTAAAACAAAAATGTAATTTTATAACGTGCAAGTGTCATTAAACCTTAAGTTGGTAAAGAAATTATGAGGTTGACTATTTATTTACATCATCGGTCCTTATAAACTAAAGCTTATTCATTTCAATATCTAGTAAATTCTAAGTCCCAATAATTAATCTTAATTCAATATTTTCGACATACTGTCCTCCTCCACTCCTGCCTACACCAATTCTTGTAACAGTATGAATATTTAAATGAGCCTTGTCGTTCCCATGCATCTGATCAATAGTATTCCTTCTCACACTGGCCTTCTTGGAAAAGCTGGCCTTGAGATTTTTGAAGATCGACCTCAGAATATAAAGAGGTATTTACCGTGTTTAGTTTATTACTTTGTAATTTGAGTGTTCTTGGGGTGAATTGATTGTAGGTAGATAATGTCTATTTTTATAACGTAATTTGTGTAACCACGCTTTAGGTTTATTTGAAGGTGATGGGAAAATACCAATATTAATCACTGGCTTTCCGCATTCAAGTCTTTTTTTACCACCAAGCCATCAATTATATATTCATAGGCAAATTCTTCTGTGTTTAATATTAACCCAGAAACAATAATTATCCAAGCTAGCTTGCATTTCCTTCCTCGACTGCATTTGAAAGTTTTACATTGCAGTTATTAAGTAGCACTTTTCCACCTACACCTTTTATTAATGCTGTGACAAACCACATTCATCAAGTACCAACTCGATCAGTTTATCTCAATAAAAGTCGAGTGTCGGAAATAATTACCGTCCGTGCTTGACAACCTGTTACTGGAGTAGTTACTGTGTTGTTGCAGTCAACTGCTTTTCATCTACTTCTTGGATTTAAATAAGGTTTTTCCTCACTCCATAATCCTTCTTCATTTAGCAATAACGGAAGATTAAGGTGTTAGGAGAAGCAACATTCACAACATAAAAAAAAAACAAGCATTAACACAACATAACAAATCAAATCATTTATTAGTGTTATTTTTGGTAATACGTGCAGTACTACTGTCTTATAAAATATTTACGTATTCAAAAATATTTACGTAATAATGGACCTATTGTGCCTATTACACTGTCACATTTTATTCTTAATTTTTTGAGAAATCATTCAAATTTACAATCAAATAAAATCAATTACATATTTATAATAAACACATTATACATACAAAAGACATACCAACATTTTTTTTTTTTAATTACAATTATTCTTAATAGTAATTAAAGGAATTCAGGATATTATCTAGGTATTCCCCTTTATTACTATTAACTACAGGCATTAAAACTAATGCGCACTATTAAACTCAATTTATAACTCTCTGAAATAACATCGACTAATTCATTTCTCTGTTGATGATAATAATAATATTAATGTTAATTCCGCCATCATTATCGCTTTCGTGCTCACAGCGCGACTCCGGCGCAGCCGTCACAATGACGTAATCCCGTACGCTCTGGCGCACATCAATGCGCGTGCGCTTCGCCTATCTATCACCGAGAACTACATGTGCGAACTGTGAAATATGTGTTTCGATCGTTATATTCGGGATATTTGGAATTATATTCACGAATATGTAAGGTGATTGGTTAAATTGTTCGCTCCGAATATTGGTTTGTCAAATACTCAGTGTGGAAATCTAAGTAGTAGCGTCAAAATTCCTAAAAAAGAATCATATCATTATCTATATAAATTCCTAAAAAAGAATCATATCATTATCTTATTTTATTATGCTTTTTTAGACTTGGTGAATGATGCCATTTATAATGCCATAGCTTCACTTTCCTTCAAGCTCAAAATTACAATATTGATACGGACTATAATAATAAAACATAACTTCACGATACGTTACGGGCTAAAGACCAAAGAAGCGGCCAAGTGCGAGTCGGACTCGCACACGAAGGGTTCCGTACAACATAGCAAAAAACGCCGAAAAAACACGTTCTTGTATGGACCCCTTTCATTTTTACCTTTATATTATTGTTATTATTTGTTGTTATAGCAGCAAACTGTGAAAAAATCAACAGTCTACCTATTACGGTTCTTGAGATACAGCCGCTGACAGACAGACGGACGAACAGTGGAGGCTTAGTAATTAGGGTTGGCACTGTCCTAAGTGATATAATGATAATAATTATGAATATAGACAAAGAAAAAGACACGTAAGTAAATTAGGAATCTAATAAGGCACTCACAGGTTATGAGAAAGACCTAATTTACAAATAAGTAATTACAATTTTACGATCGCTTAAAACATCTGCCATATATCCAACAATATTTGCTTAGCAATAGAAAATTGCGTAAATATTATGGCTAACTTTCTAAGCCACAAATCATTTGAATATAAGCTTCGTGTGTTGCGCAGACGCAGCGGACATCACACTGAATATTGTAATTGTGAGAGCATACTGTAATGTGAACTATGAAATATTAGGCTGCTGCTCACACCGTGGCGAATGGAAATAAGTTCAAAATATTACCAGCACCGATTGCTATTTGGCGATTTTTAAGAAAGTTTACGTCTAGTAGTGTTGGTGATCATCATCGTTATAATTATAAGTCAAAACACTTCGACTTTGGCTTATAATTGTAATGATAATAATCATCAAAACGGAGAAGGAAAACATCGTGAGGAAACCGGTATGTCCTAGAGCCAGAAAATCGAAGACACTCCTTTTCACTGAGAGGAGGCCTGTGTTCCAGCAGTGGAAACATTATAAGCTGATTATGCTGATAATAATCACCAACACTTTTCCTGAGTTCAGAGATCAATGAAAATGAATTTCAATTTTAATTTCAGGCGTTAATTAAGAAATCTGGTTCTAAACACGGTACTTTACTATAGAAGAACATGACAATCATGTAGCTTTTTTATGATGATTGTTATGACGCTGCTCCCAGAAGAGAAAGTTTATTACAAAATCCCATGAGTAATACCTATGACAAGTTCCATTGTTTTACGACGTGTCTAAATGTGTATAACGTAATCTAAATTGCTAATAAATATTTAACACGTATAAAATAACAAACAAATCACTTAATAAGTATTCAGCTATAAGCGAAAGACTGCACCTTTTGAATATTAATTACATGAAAACAACAAATTTTTCGGCGTACGCTGCAAGCATATCCGATATATTGTGTCGCAGTGATTCAAATTCACGTGTATTTAAAAGGAATGTATTTATTTTTAGTTAACTGATCTTGTGAGGCCTGGTTCTACTCGTATAACCTTATTTTTTTCTAAGTTGCCTTTATTTCTGATTTTATCAAACTCTCTCAAACTCGATACATTTATTTCAATTAAACCATTTACAGGCACTTCTGATTTGTCAAAGAAGTCAGAAAGATGAAGCTAGTTGCCTGGTTGCTATAGAGAAGAACGGGCAAGAAACTCCATGGATGAGCATTAACGAGCAACTTCTCTAGTCTGAGAGTTGAAAAAAAATATTTTAGAGAAGTGCAGTGGTGGAGAGAACTGGGAAGTGGGCTATTTCTTGCCAAAAAAAGCTCCCCGTTTTCTGGCCATGGTGCCTAAAAAATAGACACTGATCTAGTGGTGTACTTTTCTCTACACCATTTCACTTTTCTTAAATAAAATTTTCAACTCTCATTAATACACATATTTTGATACCTACATTCGGTGTAACAAAATCCAGTTAATTGCGAGCCATGTCAGCACGCCATGCCATGATACTAAATGAAGTAACCAGATTCGTGATAGAGTAAAATGTGTTTGTTCATCGGAAAACGAACTAACTATAGCGTTTGATCGTGCTCTGCTTATAATTATAAGTGATTTAGTGAATGTTTGCGTTATAATTGTGTTTTTATGATGATGAAAGGGAAAGATATGGTGTTCAAATGTATGTATATAATGTATTTTGCGTGCAGTTGGTTCGAAATTTCTAGAATATAGACAGCTTGGATTGGCATGCCGCAGGGAGATATTTTGGGTGCAATGTTAAAATTATGATACTTGGAGATTTGGAGAAATAGTAGGTAGTACACACATCAAAAGTGTCTAGGGATCAACATATATTTTTGCAATAACTTTTCTCCTGATTGATATTAATTAAAATTTTCTTTAAGGATTCATCAAATAAAGTGTTTTCGTTTGTCACAGTAACGATAAACCAAGTCACCTTTGCATTAATAAAGAAATTTGCCATTTTCCTAATAAAGGGATTTTTGACATTTGAACCACTAACACAAAAGTTCGAAAAAAAGACTGAAATAACAGTTTTCTTTAAAATTTTATTGGGTAACTTAAACAATTAATAATCTGTGTTTCTACCGCGAACACTAACAACACAAGAACATCGGTTTGGCATACTCAAAATGAGTTCATCCAAATCACGCTGTGGAATGGCCGCCCATGTTCGTTGCAACAACAAAAAAAGGTCTTCTTGCGACTGGATACCCTCCATATTCGGCAGAGCTCTTCTCTGTAGCATATCCCATGCATGCTCAATCGGGTTCAAGTCTGGCGACTGAGCAGGCCAGGGCAGGACATTGATGTTAGCTGCGGCGAGAGTCTGTCTTACAACTCTTGCGGTGTGCGGTCGTGCATTATCATGCATTAACTGAAATAAGGGACCGATTTGCACTTGTAGAGGAACGATGACGTCTGATACAATCGTCTCAGCATAAATTTGAGCGTTGAGGTTGCCTCTGATCCAAATCAACTCAGTTCTTCCGCCGATCCAAATACCCGCCCATACCATGATGGTTCCACCACTATAAGGATGGACTTCCTGGCAGGATTTTAATCGCTGTTGGCGTCCAGGGGTTCTCCAGTGTCGTATACGTCTTGTATCCGGTCTCATACCAAAACGAGACTCATCAGAAAAGCACACGAAACGCCATTGTTCTTCTGCCCAATTTCTGTGTTCAAGAGCCCATTGATATCGAATCCTACGATTGTGCATTGCTATAGGTGGTACCCGTAGCGGTCTTCGGGAATGAAGGTTCACTTCATGCAAGCGGTTTCTGACTGTTTGGTCGCTAATTAAGTTCCCTGAAGAGTGATGAAGCCTCACGGCTAACACCATGGCGGTTATTGTTGGAGTTCTTCGAGTTAAGATTTGAATGTATCGGTCTTGTCTCCGTGTGGTGCAGCGATACCGTCCTCCATGGCGCTCAGCCACGGTACCAGTGCTTCGGTAACGTGTCCAAAGTCGACTGATAACACTCTGACTTGTATTCAGAGCTAAAGCCACATACGTTGCCGGGAACCAGCTTCTATCATTCCCACGGCTCTGAGCATTTCTTCCCTGCTTAAATGACGTCGCCGCTCCATAATAACGTTGGTTTTAATCAGTAGTAGGGAAACAGTAGCACTAATAATGTCTTCAATGCGTTGTATGTTTTTATAGGGAAAATATTGACAGCTGATTTTCATCTTTTACTCGAATTTGATTCACAGTTCCTGATTCAAATTATGAAATGCACCAAAAAGGATCCATATAAATTTATAAAATCATAAATTTATTACAAAGCCACATCTCAATCTCAAGAAATCCGCATAAAAATGCTTGATCCCTAGACACTTTTGATGTGTGTATATGAATCAATTACTGCTTTTTTTTTACTGAAGACCAGTATAAAAATGAAATTGGTATGTAGGTCACCTTCAGCAGAAAGCAGCAGAGCAGAATAAGCTGATCATTATAAGAACTCACTATACAACACTTTGATCTAGGGACATGTGTTCATTTTTTGTTATCTGACCTAATAAAAATTCAATGAAAAAAAAGTATAACAAATCGAACGGTCGCATACAAAGTCAGTAAGATATTTCTGACTCACATCTCCTGACTCACACAAAATTTAAACCACCTATTTTCGTACACGAATAAATTAATACCTAATGCACATAATACCTATGTACTACACAATACAATAGATTGTTCCCACGTACCTTTCACGTAAAGGTGCGAACACATACGTAAATGGTATCGGAATAATTAGTAACACTATACGAAGAATTATTTGAAACAACAACATTTTTAACAATGAAAACGGTTCATACAGTATGTCTAGTTGATTTAATTATGTTTGCAGTGGGAAATGTGTAATTGGGGCTAAGAGATGAATGGCTAAATGGTTAAAAATAGTGTGGGTATGATGAAGAGCTTAGACAATTTCACTGATTCAGATAAGTCATGGAAACGAATAAAATAATTTGGCTGTAGTCCCCACAATAATTACGCTAGGAAAATTGAGTTTGTTGGCCCATTCACCAGTTTGTAACAGTATTTATGCTGTCCATAAACCTCAACTCGTATTTAGCTATATTATATAAACTAACGGTCAACAAAAATAAAATTAATGGTAATGACGGTAGTTGAGTTGAAACTACCTAATATTTGAGGGAAAATTAAACATGGTATGTCCTTTCCAGATAAAACCGCCGGCTTAAGAAGGTAGGTAACGCTGAGCTAGAATAGAATTATGCGGAAGGCAAAGACGAGATGAATCGAGCATTACATCATAACTAGGATTCAATTATAATGTTCTAAACCCAGCAGGAGACTGCAATGGACCGAGTTGTATAATAAGACTATAACGTTCCCACTGCTGGGACACGCCTTCCTCTATTAGAAGAAGTGGGCCATCATTCACCACACGAATCCTTTGCGGGTTGGTGCGTGTCACAGGACATTTCGGTTACCTCACGATGTTTTTCTTCGCCGTTTTGAGAACAGTGGTGACGAAAATATACGAGTATATTACACAAAGTTAAGTAGGCGCCTGCGTTCAAACCCAAGATCTACGATACGCAAGTCCGTTACCAATTGGCCTCTGGGCCGAGTTGGCTGATTCCTATACCCCACAGCAATTAGTCTGCTCCTAGAAAGCAATAAATCAACAACCAAAAACACACAAGCACAAATTAAACACCATCTTTATACTAAAACAAACGCTAAAGAACATAAACATTCCCAGTTTCTCCTGTCTTTTGGCCCCCATTGAAGTGTCTGCCAACATAACGCCTGCTAATTAATGGTACTAAGAAATCAAAAGTGAAGCTACGGTCGTGTGAGTTATCGTAACCATTATCAATAAACAATAGCCATAAGTTATGGTGGTTTTAGGAGGCACAAATTGAATTTCGGGTGTTAAAGACTTTGATGTTGCACAAACACTAGAAATATCTGCAGTTCTACTAAAATAATCATTGTGATGACATTTAAGTACTTAATTTCGTAACACACTTCAAATCACAATCCGAAGGATACTGAAAGAAATTCATAACCCCTTTTTTCCAAATGTTTGAAAAATTCGTTTGCTCTACAAAATAGGTAAATAACGCGACAAATTTAGCTGAACTGTCAACTGAAATGTTTAATAAGTACGTAATTAGGTTGTAGGATAGTTACATTATATTCTAGTTCAAAATTTCATAATTGATCATAGCGTAAAAGTAATAATAAACATATTAAGGTAGGTCCCTACAGTTACATTAACAGTTCTTCTCCATAGGTAACTACGATTTGGAATGACTTCATCTGCGTTATTAACTATATATCTCTGCCTACCTGTTCGCAAAATATAAACGTAAGGTTTTCTAAGACAATGGTCCAATAGTTGTATCTACTTAATGATCCATGAATTCAATTCTTAATATTTATGATAGTTGGTTCAGAAAATCGTTCTAATCAAATTGAAACTATAGTGTTCATGTCTGAACAAATGACATGTCCAGTTAACTATACCTGATATATGGTCGATTAAATTGTTCTAGCTGGACTGGCTTAATCAGTTATTTCCTCATACTGATAATTATTGTCTTGGGTTACTTTAGTTTCTGCCTTCGTTAATCAAAGTTGTTAAATTTTTTGCGATGTTTTTTTGTTGAAATCTGGAGCCTCAACCTCAGCATCCAAGGGCTTACCTGATGTGAGGGGCTCATCTAAGTTGTCAGCGAAGCTTAAGTAGGTCGTACGGGCTGGTGTCCTCAACTTCACACGTCAATGCGCGTATTTTGCGTACGTCAACAAAGCGTATGGACATAGGTATATCGAAATGCATTGCCGACCCAGAAAGTCCAGAGACAAAGCTGAAATATCTCATCATATGCCTGCAACAGGCCTGCCATTGCATCAGCATCTAAGCCCTTCAAACCAGAACACAGCAACGCTGTTTGAATGATCTCATTGTTTTGTTAACCTTAGTCTATAATGTAATACTAACATAGTTTTACGACCTTTGTTACTAAAAATTCTGCGGGGCCTGCCACGACGCCTTCTGGCTGTGTCAGAGCCCCACGTAGTAGTTATTTTGGCCCACTGCTCATTGGACATACGGCAGACGTGGTCAACCCAGAAGAAGCCCCGTAGATGATGGCGGGACGAGCTGGAGAAAACCAACCACCAGTGATTCACTTTAGCCCTGGTTCGAAAGAGCTGGAAGTTATGAAGAGAGGCATTTGGCTAGCAGTGGCATGATGCTGGCCAACAGTAACAGGAACTAACAATTGTTATGGATGTACTCACAATAGTGTTTAAGTTGTGTATGTAATTAAGTAATAACAAATTGGATTTTATGATCTGGAAACGAAATAATTGATGATTATTATGATTGGCGACAGAATTAGGTACCAGTATGTACTTCCCCATAGCAGTGTTGACACTTTACTTTGTAAATTTAGTTTCATTACCACTGCTGGCAATCATATCACTTGGTTTTAGTAGGTTTTTATAAATTTTATTATTTACTTAATCTTTTTGTTGGATTCTAATTTTGTAAATGTGAGGACTTTGTAGGCCTTTTAGACTTTAGATCTGTAGATGATTTTTTTATATTATCAAGTACCTGGTACTTGTTGACAGGCCTACGCTGTCCCCCCATACCTATTGTAACTTGAAAACATTGTAAAAACCAACTATTTTTAAAAGGGTAACCGTGGAGTTTTTTGCCGGTTCTTCTCCATAGGAAACGACCAATTGGAACCGTGCACCTTGCTTCTGACGTTTCATAAGTGCCCATGTAGGTTTATGTGAAATAAAATATTTTGATTTTGACTGCTCTCAAATTGGTGAAGGTAAACATCGTGAGGACACCGGCATGTCTAAGAACCAATATTCGAAGACATGTAACATCTCCCAACTCGCACTGAGCTTGCGTGGTGAATTACGGCCCACTACCTCTCACAGAGAGGAAGCGTGTGTCCCATCAGTGGGGACATTATAGGCTGATTTTGCTATGTACTTCTACTATGGTCCCTACTTATCGGTGTCCAATCCGTTTGGAATTCTGCCCATCATCCTCCACAAAAAGCGTGAAGTAACGCCGGTATTTACCGCTGAATATTCATGTCGCAACCACCGTACGTCCGATGGCGTATTGTCTGTTTGGCGGGGCCGTATTCCCATAGACCATCCGGCCAATTGTCTCTTTGAATGAAACTGACAAGGTCACTGTTGTATGGGCTTAATTAGGTTTAAGTGATTTTGTATGACTGTGTTTTGTAGGTATTTTTTGGATTTTTAGGTGTTGCTTATGTTAATTCAACCATCATATAGGCATTCATTTATTTCTGTCTAGGAAACTAGTCCAAATGCAAGAATGGAGGTTAATGTTTAACAAATTAAATCTGGTGTTTAATGGCTGTCAAAAAAAAAAAAGATGACCTTCATCAAGAAGCAAGGGACCAATTTCTTCCAAAGCTATAGTAATTTGTAAAATGTAAATCAATGAACATCTGTTTTCCAAGCATGAGCGCCAGAGTTCTCTGAGGGCTTTTTTTTGCTGGAAAACTTCTGCGAACGAATAAATCTCAGGAAAAACACCACCGTCACTAATGGGTAGGCAATTTTTCATCACCCTTCCAATCAGAAACCCAGGTAAAACCCGTAAATAACTTCACTTTTCTTACATAAAATAATTTCCTTTTAGGTACTTAAAAGATTTATTGTGTCCTAGATTCACGTGGCAGGTTTACGTACTAAATAGGGTTTTATTCTACGAACCTTACATACCACTGTTCGTACCAGTTACCGATTGATCACCTTAACGTGTGACATTATCCTTTCAAAGTATTTTCTATTGGTGTTTGAAACTGTGTATATAGGTATTGAGCCCAGTTTTCGCCATTTATATTACTTATCCCTCTCACCAAGAGGCCTGTGTCCCAGCAGTGGGAACAATATAGACTGATTATTATTTCATTTAATTGATCTGCATTCGCGATTGTTTGCCAAAAATATAAACAAATATGAGTTTATAGAAAAATAACTTTTAATCCTGTACAATAAAGTTCAGTTTACGCTATCTATAACTTCAAAAATTTTTGTAACTTTATCAATGTTAGTCACTCAGAAATCAACATAATTTCCATTAAAATTGATGTTTGTTTAACTTGAAACAATATTAATGTGAAAAATAAGTTTAAGTAATTGACTTTACATACAGGAAGATTTTTTTACCACCATCCAAATTTTTACAGGATGTTCTGCCCATGCCCATGAATATGAACAACTTTCACTATGAGACCAACTCTGAAATCACGAAAAAGAAAATCTGCTGTTTAATACAAAAGTTCAATACCTACTTGACCAAAATGTATGAAATAGCTGGTTTTTTTTTTTTCGTGATTTCAGAGTTGATCCCATAGTGAACGTTGTTGATATTCATGGGTAGAACAGCCTATAACAATTTGGATGGTGGTAAAAAAAATCTTCCTGTATAACGTAACATA
Organism: Gortyna flavago; assembly: GCA_963669345.1. NCBI lineage: Eukaryota > Metazoa > Arthropoda > Insecta > Lepidoptera > Noctuidae > Gortyna > Gortyna flavago. The sequence continues at coordinate 6,240,462 of OY770141.1, forward strand.
ACATTAGGCCTTTTTTTCCTCGACGGCTGAGGCAGAGGTGGATATACCCACATTTCGCCAGTTACGATAAGTCCCATGTAATAGGGGGCGAGCCTATTGCCATCAACCGAGCACAAATCCAGACTCCGGGCTACTACTGAAAAATTCCTAATGGAAAAACCCTATAACACTTTTCCCAACCTGGGAATCGGACCCAAGACCTCATGCTCAGCAGTTGCGCTTGCGACCACTAGACCAACGACGCATTACTACTTTTCTAAATACGTGTTTAATAAACTGTACTAAAAGGAATGTAACGTTTAACGATTTACCTTACTGGAACGAAATATTTAGAACATTTCAACTTTCACTAGGATTATTAGAATTCCGTCTAAAAATTGGTTGCGTAACTTGAGTTTTTTCTGGCCATATGTGTTTCACATAACATTCATAAGTGCAGTAGGTAGGTAATATATGAGTGTAATTGAAGAAAAACTATATTTTAATCAATATTTAACAAAAATGCAATCGCGGTTAGTGTGTTATTCTAGTGAATAATTAAATATGGAGTACAGTGGCCGGTATTAACTTAAATGAAATATAATGAATAGCATTTTCTTCTTTACAGTGACGAATATAAACATCCGAATTGAGAACCTCCTCCTTTTTTGAAGTCGGTTATAAATGATAAAGATTATTTATCAGACTTAACATCTTAACCATCCACAGGCACGTTTAAGAAAATCCATTACAGTCTTCATCTTCAACCCATTCCACACACAGCAAACAAAAACTCAAACATACTCAGTTTTCCTAACCTCCTTATAGGTAAATACAAAGAATTAAAATCGTCTAAATATTCCGCTTAGCCATTCACACGAAACTCATTTAAATTCTTAAAGCAGCCGCTGTTTCTTTTGACAACCATTGACTGTACGAAAACGTATTGAAGAAGAAATCATCAATTCTATTTGGCGACGACTTAACCAGTTTTTTTTTTCATCAAAACTAATTCACACGCCGACGGTAGCCAAGACAGTGGAATAAAGATAGTAGTCTAAGTTTATGTTGCTCTTGAAAGTGGCTTGATTTTCCTTTTCGTCAAATTCACTCTTTTTTTTTGTATTTGAACATAAAACTAGGAATGGCGAAAGGCGATTGTTCACTGAAATCTGAAAATAGGTAAAGGTTTTTGGTGCATTATCGCAGCTAAGCGACATACTAATATTTATGTCATGATTTGATAAGTTTTTGACATCAAAAACTTATCACAGATAGACAATAATACGGGCTTCTTCATCTTACCACTAAAATGGCTACAAAGTGATAGTAACAACAAAATGACTGTATATATTTCTAGTATTTACACCCTCATGACTTGCATCTACACCACATTACGTATGGTGTGACGCGGAAAATGAATGTAATGACATCAATGCTAGAAGATGTCAAAACCTGTCAAGTTCAGAGTACAACGCTAGGAGTTCTTTTGGCGGGTGGCCAAAATCGGAACTAGCGCCGCCATCTTGTTTTGTCAATACAATTTCAATCTGCGAAAATTTCACAAATGTTTGCGATTTCAACGTCATTCGGGCGCTAAAAAATCCTTGAAGCACTACACTGATACATTTTATGTTTGATCTCTATTTTTCCACGTTCATTATGACCCAGTCGCAATTTAAATAATCCATTGACTTACTGAACTCACTGCACTACGGCTCGCCTACAATCACGTCCTTGCATGTACATAGCCGCACGTTGCTAGCCGACTAGTGTTGGGAAACGATAATATCGATGTCACCTTCCAATGACAAGCACCTAGTGTCACCTAAGGTATTAGAACGTGGTGTTTATGCTAAAGGCTATAGTCATCTATGTAGATTCGTTTTAGATAGTTTGGACTACGACTTGGCTAGAGTATTGCGTGTTAATATTATCTATCTATATCTTCTATATCTATCTATCTATATCTTCTATTCTATACATATAATAAATCTGTAGACGAGACGTTTCTGTACATTGAAAATATTTCCAAAAAAAATAGTTGGGGTGTTAAAGGATAACCAACAGATGCCATTTCATCAATTTTTGGAATTTTTGTCTGTTTGTCGGTTTGTCTGTTTGTCTGTTTGGATGTGACAGATTATTGATTTGAACAGGGTAAACGTAAAAAGTACCAAACCAATACGGTTACTTTTTATACTCAAATATGGTGTAGAACTCGGAGCAGTGATTAGTTTTTGTTTCATCGCAATCGGTTCACTCTATCAAAAGATATAATCAATTTAAAGTATTCTAGGAACAACTTTTTACGTTTTTTAGTAACACGTAACGACATCTATTGGCGCGATATAGTACCTACTAACGAAAACATATTGTTGTTGTGATGTGAGTAATCACGTCCTATTAGTTTATGCTTACTTAAATGACGAAATAACACAGATACCTACTTATGTCTATGTTATTTTAAAAAGTAATGATAGTGATATTAAAAAAATCGCTTTTTTTCGTTTTTTAACGAAGTTCTTATATGGAGCTTACGGTAGGAGTTCTAAGGGAGAAATCGTCAAATTACGAAAAAGCGTTATGCCTCATTTTTCATAGTAATAGATAGATAGACACACACACACACAGAGAGAGAAAGAGAGCTATTTTTCATGGATCCTGACCCCGGTAAGTGAGGTCAAAAAGAAAATCAAAGATGGCGGTTCCCTAAATTTTTAATTTTTTCGTCATGGGTGTCGTTTTCATGGTTTTCGAGGGTGCTGAATTCGATAGTCAGGTCAAAATGAAAATCCAAGATGGTGGCTGCAATTTTTTTTGTCATGTTTGTCGTTTTCATGGTTTTAGAGGGTGCTGAAGTCGATAGTCAGGTCAAAATGAAAACCCAAGATGGCGGCTCCATTTTTTTTAAATGTTTTGTCATGGGTGTCGTTTTGATAGTTTTCGAGGGTGCTGAAGCCGATAGTCAGGTCAAAATGAAAATCCAAGATGGCGGCTGCAATTTTGTTTTGATTTTTTGTCATGGATGACGTTTTCATAGATTTCAAAGGTGCTGAAGCCGATAGGCAGGTCAAAACGAAAATCCAAGATGGAGGTTGCATTTTTTTTTATGGGTTTCGTTTTATTGGTTTTTGAGAGTGCTGAAGCCAATAGTGAGGTTAAAATGAAACTGTAACGGCTTCCCCACCGTCGATTAGCCCATGAACCGTTGGTGAACATTATCTTTAAACCATTAACTTTTTTCCAAAAGACTTTTCAACCACGATCGTTTTGCCAACATAACTCTAGGTCAGTGAATGCTTTACCAACAGAATGTTTTGACCAATAACTTTTCACCCAAAGAACAAGGCCAACAGACGCCGGGAAAGGTGAAAGTAAAATAACAATAAGACGTAGTCCTTTATTTCTGTGAAAAGGGTATAAAGTAACCTAACCAAGCCTAACCTCGGGGTGCCCTTCGCTCGCTTTGCTCGCTCACTTGAGCCGCCATCATCCCCTCGAACCCTACCTGTCCGAGTCGGGGTGCCCCGAGTCCCGAGCTCGCTTCGCTCGCCCTTGCATCCTTAGTTCTATTTGACATGGGTGAAATGTTCTTTGGGTGAAAAGTTATTGGTCAAAACATTCTGTTGGTTAAGCATTCACTGACGTAGAGTTCTGTTGGGGAAACGTTCGTGGGTCACAAGTCCTTTGGATGAAAAGTTAATGGTGTTGACCAACGGCTCATGGACCAATCGACTGTTGGTAAACCGTTTTAGTACTGGTTAAAATGAAAGTCCAAGATGGCGGCTGCAAATCGAAAAATTCGTAGTGTGTGTCGTTTTCATGGTTTTCGAGAGTGCTGAAGCCGATTGTGACGTCAAAATGAAAATCGAAGATGGCGGCTGCAATTTTCTTTTTCTTTTTTTATCATGTGTGTCGTTTTCATGGTTTTCAATATAAACTTACACGACTTTGTGTGAAATAAAATAAAATGCAACTGACTTAAAAACACACTTCAAAGTGCAATAGACCTTTGGTTACAGAAGTCTGTAATTTCTTGCCAACGCGCAACGTCTTCCCAAACTAAGGTAATTTTGCACTTTGTAGGGTTTTTTATGGAAGTCGGTTATATTTTTTTGTAATTATCTTTACAATTTTTTTTCTGGTTTTCGGCAGTATAAGGTCTAAATCAAAATCATGTCTAAAGTTTTCATGGGTTTCATCTTCGTAGTTTAAATGGCGGCCGGTGTCAAATATAACCAAAGTTTAATGGGTTGCTTTTTACACGGGCAACTTTATGTAGAAGCTCTTACCATTAATGTATTCTTCCTTTTATCATATATATATCTCGATGCTTTATAAGGCATAATATTGGTAGGTATATATGATATCTTCAATACCAAGTTAAGAAATTCTAAATTTACCACAGAGAAGAACACAAGACTTAGAAAAACTAACTTCAAACTTCACCTACTAATCTCAGATATACTTTAGATAAAATGGTGATATGATGTTACAAGTTGGTATTCTAAGACAGACGCAAAATAAAATGGACATAATTATGGCTGTTTGGTTAGATAATCAGCCTCGAGCAGGCGCTTTTATTTTAATTTGTTCTCAAAAATCAAAGTGACACTTCGTCGCATTGTCATTATGAACCATGAAGACGCAGTGATTGCAGTCGAAAGGGCCGTGGTAGAGAACCCTAGGTAAGGAAAGCGTTACCAGGCAAGATCTGATGATTCTTCCTTTTCAATGAAGGAGTGGCAATTGCACCTTTCCTAAGCGACATATTACCTATTGTTTTCCGACATCCACGCGAACGAAGTCGCGGGCACAGCTAGTTTATAATATTAATATTTGTGTTAGTTATGCCACTGATTATATTTAATACTTTGTCGGGTAGAGAAGTCTTAATTAAAGTGGAACTGCCTAAATGGAAAATTTCTGGCGACAAGATAGACAGAAGGATTTCCACATTTTCCACTTGAAAGAAAGCCTTCGACTGGCAAGTTATTTACACTAAGTCGATTTTCGCCGTGCGCCTCACAAGCCGAATCGCTATTCCATATACACAGGTCGATAAAAATCGCAAGTGACTAAAATGTCGACCATCATGCGGCGGGCGATCGCCTGCGATTAAGGATTTTCGCGGTCGATTTTAGTCACCCGCCAGTCATGCGACAGCGCGGTAATTGTGTAACACACTATCAGTAGCAATAGGTATCATTTTGAAAGTTCAACAACATCTTATTACGTTTAGCAATATCCTTCAAAATGATTGAGATTTATAGCGTGTTACGTAATTAGGGTGCTGTCGCCGAACGACAAAAGTCGAAACCGACTCTACTTTGGAACTTGCGATTTTGTCACCTGCGGCCGAATTTCCATTTGGAAAGTCGGCTATATATTCACCTGTGTAAAGCCCGCATAACTAAAATACCTACTCATTTGTGAATACACAGCAACCAAAAAAACTTTACAAAACTTTATGCACAACATTATTTTCTATACAGTTAAATATTTGGTTTAAGAAATAAAATAAACCAATAACGAATACCTGCCATTACTTGCTTGCAGGTCGGCTTACCTGAAACAAAATGAAAAAGGCAATGTTAGCTATATAACTTTTATTTTTCAAACTTTGTACAAAAAACGGCTAGATCGTTTTCACAGAATTTTCCACAGCTGGAGAAATTTAAGTAAGTAAGTTTTTTAACCGACTTCTAAAAAAGGAGGAGGTTCTCAATTCGGATCTTTGTTTTTTTTTATGTTTGATCGCGCATAACTCCGTCGCTTGCCAACCGATTTGAAAAATTCTTTTTTTGTTGGAAAGGGTCTACAACGGCTTACTTCCCAAATGGTCCCATGAATTTTTTTTGAAATCTGACAAGCGGTTTTTGAAAAATCAACGAAAATCGAAAAATTCAAAATCAATATTTTGTAAAAGGTGATGAGCAGTTGACATTAGGCTATTGTAACTTAAGTAAATTACAAACTCTCCAAGAAAAAGTAAAAAATAAAAACTTTTTTACAAAATACACAACCGACTTCCAAAAACAAACACTACAAAGTGCTAAATAACTTTAATTTCGGAAGTCGGAATTTATTGACAAATAACAACCTGCTAGGTAATTGTATAACACACTATCAGTTCCAATGGCCTTCATATTGACAGTTCAACAACATTCATTGCGTTATTTACGTTGTTGAGCGTATACATTTTTGGAACATATGAAGCAATGGATTAGCAATAACCTTCAAAATTATTCTAAATAAGATTGATAGTGTTTTACGCAATAAGCGAGCTGTACAATTCCTGACTTAAACATTGACCATCCATTGACATTACTGTAATTTATCAACACGTTTACTTAGAATGCTAATGGGTTGCCACAGCGTGCTCTGATTGGCTGATTGGCTACTCTAGGATACCTAAGTTCCGTCATTCATGGAGGCTCTTCAATTTACATTTAGCGGAAATGCTCAAAGAGATTAACTAGCCAGTTATTAAGACAGAATATTACAAAGGTGGTGGTCGTTATTGGTACAATGGCACGCCCGTCACAAAGACTCTATAGAGGTATGAGGAACAGGGTGTAAAGTTCACTCATCCTCTATAGAAAAGAGAGGATCCTCCGACCAGACGGGTATTGTGTCTGGCGGGCAACTGCCCAATGATTCATTTCGGGCCGTTGTATATATGCTAGTTGCGCGGTAGACTCTGCTTGCGAGATGCAGGATTTTGCGTGACGTCAGTATGACGCGTTGTTCGCATGTGGCGTTGTAGATACCGCTACAACTCTATTACAAAGTCTTACTTATACACTGATGTTGTAAGTTCGTTTGAAGAAACTTCCTCGACTCATACTCGACTCAGGACGCCATTACAACCCTGTCAGAAACGATCTCCAAATGGTATTCTTAGTCGCAAGTTTGACTGAATTTAGACATGTCGATAGTCGGTACCTAATCCCATATATGATAGCACTGCATTCCAAATCAAACCACGCTAAACAGTAGGTTAGCTTGATTTGATCTGGAATGCAGCAAGGCAGAGTTTGTATAGTATTTTCACATTCTGACTGCCCCGTTGGGCTCGTGGTGGCAAGCGCGACTGCTGAGCGTGGGGTTCGATTCCCAGGTCGGACAAAGTGTTATAAGGAATTTCTTAGTAACAGCCCAGAGTTTGGAAGTTGGCGGTTTAATCCCCGTGCTTCGGAAAACACGTAAAGCCGTTGGTCCTGCGCCTGATCTCTCCCCGCCGTGTCGGATTACCGTCCAATCGGACTATGAGAGTGAACAGAGAGTGTACCTGTGTTTACGCACACACTTGTGCACTATAATAACTCCTGCGCACCTGGCTACCGTTGAGATTGGCCACCGTGACCGAAATTGGTGGGGAGGCTATTATCCTTTTCACAAAATAATCAATTGACATACCTTTCTACAAAACTAGGTTACAGTCCAATCTATATACCTCAGTCCTTATGTTTTCTTTCTTGTATGTCTATAATAATCCAAGCCAGACAGTCAGTGGCGGACAATGGATCATCGGTGACAGATAGACGACTCAAGCCGACGGCGACCGGCGCGTGCGGCGATTACTAACGCCGCGGCCGCACAGTGGAACGAATGTATGGGAGCGGTTGGACGTAGACATGTCCGAAAAAAAAGAGTAAAATTATGCCAAACTAATGATGCCATCTTATTCGATTACTTAATGCCTTCATAACTTGTGGTGATGAATTTCTTCATAACTCCCATATTTCGGGAGTAATTTGAGAAAATGTGAAATTTTACTATGAAAATGAGTGTATCGAGCTCTCTCCCTCCTGATTCCGGGCTTGTTTCAAGTAGCGGTCTCTAATATCATAATGCTAATACTAAGAGCTATATTTAATACTAAGACACATAGTGCGCCAAATGTGCACTTTCTGGGATAAAGAGTGATGTTTATTTTATAACACAATTTTTTTATTTTTTGTTTATTTTGTTGATTAAAACCGTTTTTCTAAAGGTTTACCTTATTACAATAACATTTCTGAGCAGCCAATTAGAGAAGATATAAGCTAATTAGGATATATAATTAGGGACTTAAGGTTTACATATAAAACTGATGCACTAATGATTACTGATAAGAACATTGCTATTATTTAATTACTAAATGGCTCTTAATACACTAATTTAGCATGCATCATTTACTAATTATCACAATAACTAATTACCTTGCAATATTTAACAAAGGATACCTGGGATACCTGGATTTTATATAAATAGGTCACTATTAGTAACTTTAAAATCAGTGTTGATTTACACCTCGTTGTATCCAAGCTAATCTCGCAATGTATTTTCCAAATTTTAATACAAATCTTGATATTCACGTTGCTTTATGCGCACGCGCACATAAAGATTTACGCGACTTTAACTATTTGTTCAGTGTTTTAAAAGATAACAGTTGTGTTCAGTTATGTGAAAGTGCTGAAACAAGTTTAAAAGACTGGTGTCATGTCGTCGATTTTGCTACCGCATTTATGCAAAATGGACACAGTCTGGAAGAAGCACAGATAAGTTTCGGAAGAAACATGAGATTTGGCTACAGGCTGCAATTCAATGGCCGGAATTACAGAATGAAAATATGGAACCTTCTACAGAAAATATAAGTGACGTCATCGAGCCCATAATTTCTCCTGCTAAATCTGATGCTTCAACTTGTACACATCCTAGTCCTCGTAAATCTTTTGAGGACCTTAGTAACCGGCAAAAAAGAAGACGCACTGAATATAGTCTTTCATGCAGCAGTAGCAGCGCTGAAATTATGTTTTCGGCCGAAAGGGCGCTTCAAAAGGCAGGACAAAGCGATACAGCTTATGTTATGAAATACTTGACGGAGAATCCAGAAGAGGCCTCAAAAATCAAAGCCTTCATTGAAGGTAAATCAATTCAGGTACGGGAAATATCCCCTTTGAAGGCATTGGCTCTTTATGTATCGATGAACTTATCGAAATGGCGCTATAACACTCTTCGGGATTTCAACACTCAAGAAGGAGCTCTTCAATACCCGAGTTACTACATGTTGGTTAAAGAAAAAATTAAGTGCTATCCGGCCAAAGAAGATCTCACAGTTACAGAGAGCTCTGCAAAAATCAAATTACAAGCCTTGATGGATTTAACCTCAAGAAGACTTATTAGGTCGTTAGAAACCCCTGTTGATCCCAATCAACAGCTCGTATTGACCAGCAAATGGGGTTTTGACGGATCATCTAGCCAAAGCATTTATCATCAAAGGACGAGTGAAGATGAGCAAATCGATCTTGCTAGTAATTTTATGATTAGTCTTGTACCACTGCGGCTCGTCTCAAAAGGTGTAACAATTTGGGAAAACGAGCGACCATCTTCCACTTCATTTTGCCGGCCAATATTGTTTAAGTTTATAAAGGAAACCAAAGAAAATGTGCAGAGAGAGATGGCTGAAATCGAAGCAGAGATTGAAGCCTTAACTCCATCCACCATCACTGATGGAATTAGTGTCAAACACCAACTGCTGTTGACAATGATTGATGGTAAAATTCATTCCATTATATCCAATACAGCAGCTTCAGTGTGTGACATATGCAAGGCTTGTCCTAAAGAAATGAATAATTTAGAGTTAATCAAAGATAAACACGCAAACGAGGACATGTATAAATATAGCTTAAGCACCCTTCACGCTTGGATTCGCTCAATGGAATGCTTATTACACATTTCCTACAAATTAGACATAAAATCATGGCAAGTAAGGGGTGATATAGCAAAAAGGCAAGTTGATGACAGGAAGAAAAGAGTTCAAGAGGCTGTAAGAAGAGAAACGGGCTTACTTCTCGATGTTGTGAAACAAGGCAGTGGATCCACCAACAATGGCAACTCGGCAAGGAGATTTTTTGAAAACTACACTAAATCTGCTGAACTGACCGGAATAGATGCTATGCTTTTAAGAAAAATCTGTGTGATCTTGCAGTGTATTTCATCAGGAGAGAAGATCAACGTAACTAAATTCCGAGAGTTCTGCTTTGATACTGCTAAGCTTTACGTGGAGTTATACCCATGGTATTATATGCCTTCTTCACTTCATAAAATTTTAATGCATGGGCCAGACATAGTTCAGAACATGTCAATTGTGCCCATTGGTTTTCTATCCGAAGAGGCATCTGAGGCTAGAAATAAAGATTTTAGAAAATATAGAGAGGGGCATTCTCGAAAGCATAGCAGTATCTCATGCAATGAAGATATTATGCACAATCTTTTACTGTCTTCTGATCCACTTGTTACAAGTATCCGTCCAAAAGGAAATAAGTTTGTAAAAAAATCTTCTTTTAAGGAATTTTATGAGCTTACGGATTCTGAGAAAAGTGATATCGAATTTGTTAACATAAATGATTTAGCGGACATCGATTCTGAATTTGAATTAATTGATGATGATGATGATGACGAAGATAATTAAATGATGTTATTGTTTTAAAATGTGTAACTTAGTAAATTAGAGCTTACATCTTAATTATTTATTGTACTTTTAATGAAACTAGGTAATTTATTATCAACTTACTTAAAAGTCATACTCTCATCAGTTCTTGTGAATATTTTTGTTAATATATATTTCTGTATATATATAATATATTTATAGACCTCTTAATAAGTCTGTCTGCGGTTTAAAGTAAATACAAATGGGGAAAAAACGTTTTTTTTTTTAAATTTTCATTTCCTCTTATCCCAGAAAGTGCACATTTGGCGCACTATGTGTCTTAGTATTAAATATAGCTCTTAGTAATAGCATTACGATATTAGAGACCGCTACTTGAAACAAGCCCGGAATCAGGAGGGAGAGAGCTCGATACACTCATTTTCATAGTAAAATTTCACATTTTCTCAAATTACTCCCGAAATATGGGAGTTATGAAGAAATTCATCACCACAATTTATGAAGGCATTAAGTAATCGAATAAGATGGCATCATTAGTTTGTCATAATTTTACTCTTATTTTTCGGACATGTCTACGTCCAACCGCTCCCATACATTCGTTCCACTGTGGGCCGTAGTGAATGAACCGACAGATACTTGTTACTGTGTATGTAGGTAGGTTTGTGGATTAATATGACAGGGGGGAATAAAGTCAGGTATATTGGACTGGTGTTACAACAGGATATTTCCCGCGACTTTATCCGCTTAGATGACAGGTTTCGGGTTTTTTGTACCCTATTTCACCCCCAAGTAAGTGAAAGAAAGAAAGAAAAAGTATTTGGGACACACACAGGACATACGAAAAGTAAAAATAAAGCATTTAAAATTAACAAAGTTACACTACAAATAATAAGACAAAAAAGCCCTGTGTGAGGCCAAAAAGCCAAAGCTTAATCAGCCTATAATATTCCCACTTGTGGGACATAACAGGCCTCATTTCTGTCACCACGCGGACCCAAGGCAGGTTGGTCACTTGTCAACTAATTGTTAGTTCTAGGACATGCCGGTTTCCTCACTATGTTTTCCTTCACTATTTTGAGAGCAGTGGTGATGAAAATACTATCCTACTAATATTATAAATGTGAAAGTTTGTGAAGATGTTTGGATGTTTGTTACTCATTCATGAAAAAACTCCTCAACGAATTCGGATGAAATTTGATACACAGATACTTTATAACCAGGATTAACACATAGGATACTTTTTTATCCCGGTATTGCGACGGGATCGAAACTAACGTGGGTGAAACCGCGCGGCGCTGCTAGTACGTAATAGTCCACTAGTTTTTGGAATTGAAATAGTCCAATCGCATAAATATTTCCTGTTTACTGTCCATCCTTTTGTTGAATGAACGGTCAACGACAGCATAGGTCAGTGTCCACTAAATTAGGAATTAGTCATCACTCACCGTGACATGTAAAATAATAACATTGATAACTACATAATTTATTTTCATGGTAATTAAGGATAGTTTCTGGGCAATTAAGTAGATAGGTGTTTGTACCTAATCAATTCCTGGGTTGTACACTCATATTTGGGCAGCATAATTCGGCACAGCCGGGCGACAAAATCGAGTATAGGTACATTTATTTTGATATAGGTATGTTCGAAAAAAAACCCGCGCCGAAAATGTGTAGTAAATGCATCGAGACGGCTTTATAATTATTGTTCAACAATATACTAACCCGAAAATGTGTGCATCACTTAGAATATCAGGTCAGAATAATATTATTACAGTAGGTTTATATTCTAGACTCATGGATTTATAATCCTTATAAGTCCTTAGTCAGATACACACTAAAATCAATCATACATAATTTTACCTAACCTAAATTCTGATCAAGGCATTCGCGGCAGACTCCGAATGAAAGTAGCCCCATTAGACACGCACATAATATCTCTATATATAGGCAGCATTAGGCTCCACTGTATGCCCTAAATACATTACATAAATACCTATTAAGGTCGCATGTGCTCATATAGATTGATTTATAACTTAATTCAATAAACTACATTGTATGGTCTTGTTTGCTCTGGATATTATTATGTAAAAAAGTGTTATGTATGAATTTGTTATTAATATTAATGATTTTTTGTGTCTTTTCTGACACTTGAAAAAGTAACGTCTGGTTGATTGAAATAATACCTAGAGAAAACCTTAGACACGTTTTGCTGTTCTATTGAGGTAAGTATGAGGAAGAGGGTGTAAAGTTCACTCATCCTTCACAGAAAGGGGAGGATCCTCCGACCAGATGGGTGTCGTGTCTGGCGGGCAACTGCCCGATGATTAATTTCGGGATGTTGTATATACCTCAATGTATTCTAGTTGTGCGGCAAACTAAGCTTGCGTGATGCAGAGTTTTGCATGACGTCAGTGTGATGCGTAGTTCGCATGTGGCGTTGTAGTTGATCCTATCCTGCCTGTGTCCCAAAAAATGCAGTCAAAATGACCTGTCACTGATGACGCCGTGGAAGTGGCGAAGTTTTGGGCCAACAGAATCTAAAATACAGTCGTGCCAGATGATGATGAAAATGCAGGAGTCGCATTACATAGTGTTAGAAACTTTTAATTCGAGAAAAATTTAGATTTTATCATTAAAATGCTTCTCAAGCATCGAAATGTTACGTAACCAGTTTTAAACTCCAAAAATTTTGCGCTCAATTACTTTTCCCATCTTAAAAGCCCTATATTAAATAAGCTATCCATTTGTACATCGTTTAAAGAAGACTCGTTAAGCATTTTTTTTTTTATTTAGATTGTAGGCAAGTATTGATCATTATCCGGTAGACACCCGTTTGATGGGAACTGCGCAGGAGTCGATTCCGTTGTGTGTTTTTGTTACGGACGAACGGGTTGTACAAAATTGACATTAGTAAAAAAAAGTGGGCTATTTTTAGTGGTCCTATGTTTAGGTGTATTGCAAGTTATTTAAAACGTTTGTGTTTTCTTTGGCGTAACTTAAATAAAAATAAATAAACTAGATGAAAATTAGAATTTTTGGAGTGAAATGACCGAAAATTCTAGGCGTACGTACCTAAGTAAAACTCTGATTCTTAATTCTATAGTCAAAATTATAATTTATATCTGTCTAAAATAGACAGATATAGACAGATATAAATCTGTCTATTTTAGATTGATAATTTAGCCGTATGTCTTGTTTCAGCTAATTATCACTGGTTGACGTCATCACGTCAACGCCGTCTGTCTTAGCATTATGCTGAGCAATAGCCGTTTTGCGTAGACGTGACGCATGTTTTCTCCCAAATAAAACAAAAGAAAAAGCGGATCAAACCGGAATGAGAAAGACAGAGATTAAAACAGAAGAAGAACTATGAACATGATTGCCCGCAGATTCAGGCGTGCCTCTAAAGAGGTCAAGCGCACTATATTTAGTGCTTACTGTACGTCTTTTTACACTTGCAGTCTGTGGGTTCATTATACTCAAAAATCATACGGCGCCCTTCGTGTTCAATACAATAATGAATTCAGGGTGTTGATGGGGTTGCCCCGATACTGCACCGTATCAGGGATGTTCGCTGAAGCTCACGTGAACTGTTTCTACACGGTGATGCGGAAGCGGTGCGCATCCTTGGTCCGTAGGGTGCGGGGCAGCGCCAACAGCATCCTGTGCGTTTGTGAACCACTGCTGCAAGGTTTCGGCTGGGCCTGTCACCTTGTAGCATGATGTCGCAATCTGTTTTTTCTATTTTTGGTTTTGTTTTTGTCTTTGTAAGTGTATTATTAACATAGTTTGTAAGTACTTTGTTACTAACACTATGAGTCTTGTTGCTCGAAATAAAATTATTATTATTACTAGCAGGAGATCGAGGTGGTGGAGGGGGTTTCAGGGGATCAGACCGGAATACTTAACTAGTTTTTTTTTGTGTCAATAATTGTATTTTCTTTCTTTTCTTTTTCTAATTAAACTTAAGTGGTGTCTTCACCGTCATCATCCACAGACCGAATTCACCTACTGCTGTGCATAGACCTCTCCTTTTTTGTGCTAATCCCCACTCTCCTGTGCCAGTCTCATCCAGGTTGCCCGTGATGGCTACAATGTCGTCCACCCATTTCTCACTGGGTGTCATAGTAAAATCTAATGAAAAATCGGTGCACTTAAAACAGCAAGAACCCACTCATTAAAACTGATTATTTCCTGCTTAACCAGCTAATCAATGCAGATTTCTAATTCGAAAGCCAACTCGTGAAACTGAATGAATTAAAAAAGAACCCTTAAAATAGCAATGTTTATTTTGATCCAGAACAACTAACTGGATTGACTTGACTCGTCCTAACCAGAAAAACCTCCCGGACCGTTAGTAAGACGAGTCTTGTACATTATCGTATTGTGAGGCCTCTCCATAATCATTGGAGTAAAAAATAAAATAAATATAGTGTGCCATCTTTGTTTTTGAGATATACAGCATGTATCAAATAGGTGTGGTGGTCATATGACCATATAAGATCGACGCAAATGTTGACAGCTGACATTTTTTTCGTGATTGGGTCCATGGAGAAAGTTTGATGGTCCCATCCACACCGCTTTGCTTAGAGAAGCCCGTCAAAATGATATTTTTAATAAGGTTTAAATTTTCCTTTTCCACAGAAAAAAATGCGCGATTCCAAACAATAGATCATAAGGTTCTCCTTATGATCTATTGTTTGGAATCGCGCATTTCTTCTGAACTAGCGATCAAAAACCGTGTCACTTTTGGACTAAAATAACTTTAATAAACAGAACCAGACTAGTCCTAACTGACTCAAAAATAATGGCCGGGCAAATAATTTTAATCGAGTGGTCCATACTTAGTTTGCACTTCAATTCTTAATAGGTTTGCTGTCCAAACACAAATAATCTTGAAACTGCTCTAGGAATATTATAAGAGAGCAGGATGAGTTTATTTATCTATATTATGGTCCTATTCATCTGCAGACCACACAAGAACTGGAGTGGCCCATTTTGTGTGGTCCAATTTGCACAAATAAAGAAATTGACAGTGACATGCCGCCATTTTGTATTTGCAAATGATCTAAGAGGAATGGTTCCAGTTTGAACATCAAAATATCAAAATTCGAATGACCATAGTCAGAACACTAGGTATTTAATTAAAATATTGCATTTCGTGTTTAGTACTTACAAGAAGTTGCAATGACAGCGCAACAGCAAAAGCCTTTTAAGAGCTTTTTTTTCCGGTAATCACGCATAATGAAGACATACGCAATACGCATAAAAAGCGACCAAGTGCGAGTCGGACTCGCACTTGGTAACTTTTTGGTTAACTTGACACTGTCGTAAGCCGTAGCAAAACAACACAGTATAACATTACAACTTCAAAATCGGCGCTCGTCTTTAAGATTCAATGAGAAACGGGTTACTAATTCTGTCGCCGCTTGAGTGCTTTTTGAACATGATGGATAACTTATCGGACATCATTTTATTCGCCGATGACACTTCCCTTATTTTTAAAATAGATAGAAAAGATACGGATGTGTTGCATGTCAACGAGAGTCTGGCTATTCTTTCGAAATGGTTTGCAGCTAATAATCTTTTACTTAATGCAAACAAAACTAAATGTCTTAAATTCTCATTACCAAATGTACCTCAAGTGGGTCTGAATTTAAAACTCGATGGAAAAACACTAGACGCTGTTACGGAAACTGTATTTCTGGGAATTACTTTAGATTCAAGATTACAATGGGGCGCACACATTAGAGCTCTTTCAGGTAGATTAAGTTCAGCTGCATATGCAGTAAGAAAAATAAGGCAGTTGACAGATACAGCCACAGCTAGGTTAGTATACTTTGCTTATTTCCACAGTATTATGTCTTATGGTGTTCTGCTGTGGGGATCGGCAGCTGACGTAGATTCAATTTTCATTTTACAAAAGAGGGCGATCCGCGCAATCTATAAAATGGGTCCTCGCGAGTCTCTTAGAAACAAATTCAAAGAAATCGATATACTAACTCTGCCTTCTCTTTATATTTTAGAAAGTATTTTGTATGTTCGCAAAAACTTAGGACTTTTCAAAACAAGAAGCGATTTCCATAATATAAATACACGTAGTAAACATGAAATTGTGATACCTAAATTTAGATTAACTAAAACTAGCAAGTCATTTCTTGTAAACAGCATCCGTTTTTATAACAAGCTGCCAAAGCCGGTTACAGAACTTAGCGATGGAAAGTTCAAAACCCTCATCAAACGTGTCCTTATCAAAAAAGCATATTATAAGATTAAAGACTACGTTGAAGACAAGGTAGTCTGGCAATAATTCCTTCTGCACATGTGGCTTCCCTGGCATCTCATTAACGGCATAACTGCTTAAATGTCTATTAATTGCTCTCAAATCAAGATGTTTATTTTTTTATATACTTCTTTGACATAAAATTTTATTATTTGACATTGTATAGACATTTCTAATTTTTCACCACTTTATTAGTGGTTGTAATGTCAATCATATCACTTGGTTTTAGTAGGTTTTTATAAATTTTATAATTTACTTTATCCTTTTCATGGATTCTAATTTTGTAAATGTGAGGACTTTGTAGGCCTTTTAGACTTTAGATCTGTATATGGTTTTTTATATTATCAAGTACCTGGTACTTGTTGACAGGCCTATGCAGTCCTCCCATAGCTATTGTAACTTGAAAACATTGTAAAAACGCAAATATTTTTAAAAGAGTAACCGTGGAGTTTCTTGCCGGTTCTTCTCCATAGGAAACGACCAATTGGAACCGTGCACCTAGCTTCTGACGTTTCATAAGTGCCCATGTAGGTTTATGTGAAATAAAATATTTTGATTTTGATTTTTGAACAAAATGTGCAGATTTTTTAAAATATGGGTAGGTTAGGTACTTATGGCTATTTTCTTTTGTGAGGCGACGTTGGAGAATAGGATAATAGGTGTCGGCTTAGCTCAAAGATGTGCGTGCCGTGTGTTAGTGCATAGTTGTCGCATTTTAGCCTGGCAATAGCGGTCAATGACCTACATTTTCTAGCATTTTTTATTTCAAATATAATAAACCCGGATATTACATTTATAGTTTTAATAGGTCTTTGCGTCCCTTTATATTTAAAAATATTTATTCCTCAATTTTTCACAATAGCACCTTCCACTTGTTTGTGTCTGCATCACCCAAAGGTTGATTTGTAGAAAATGCCTATTTCATTAAGTCCGCCTCTGTACATTTGTGTGCTTAAAGTATTCAATAAATAAATAAATAGGTAACATTATTTTCATCCTAAAACATTAATTAAATTTTTCTCACACTCAAGTCAAATCGTGATCACTTTAACCTAAATCGTTCAACAGTTTTATTATCAAGATAAAATTGAAAATCACCGTAAAAAATGACCCAGCCGAATCATTAAAACAAATGCCAAGTAATTAAAATTAAACAATGTCACGAAGACATTTTAATTAAATTGCCTCATTAACATTTTATCCGCGGTTAATCAATTTGATGCTGTTCGGTTACAGTAAAAAAAGTGACCAAGTGCGAGTCGGGCTCACACACGAAGCGTTCCGTACGACCGTACAATATTTAAGACAATTTTTTATCGTTTTTAGTTTAGAAGAAAGAATTTATTTTTTTCTTGAATATTTTTATTAGGTACCTATTTGTTATTATAGCAGCCTTAGTAGTAGACTCCGAGCGACGCGCGCGGGCGTGCGGGCGAGGGGCCCGTGGCTAAATAATAACAGCCGCACAGGTCGATCGATCAGGTTAAGCTACCCTTGCCGCGGTTGGTCTGTGGATGGGTGACCATCTTTACATATCGAGCCCCTCCGTGCCTCGGAAAGCACGTTAAGCCGTATGAGTAAATTAATATTAATAAATAATGATAATTATTATAGATAATAATAATAATCGCAGCACGGGACAATTGAAGCTACACTTGCCGCGGTTGGTGCGTGGATGCGTGACCATCCATTCCACAGAGACATTCCTCTATGCCTCGGAAAGCACGTTAAGCCGTTGGGCCCGGCTATCATTTGTGGATCTTTGACAGTCGTTACGGGTAGTCAGAAGCCCGAAAGCCTGACAACCAGTCTTACCAAGGGGTATCGTATTACACAGTAACTGGGTTATTGAGGTCAGATAGGCAGTCGCTCTATGTAAAATACTGGTATTCAGCTGCATCCGGTTAGACTGGAAGCCGACCCCAACAAAGTTGGGAAAAGGCTAGGCAGATGATGGAGTAGTACAGACTCTGTGAAAATTTAAAGTGTCTACCTATTACGGTTCAAAAGATGCAGCCCTGTGACAGGCGGACGCACGCACAGCGGAGCCCAAAAATTAATTTTAGGAAGAAAAATTGTTCATTGAGCCGCGAACACGTCATAAAGAAGCATGAAATGACTTTGTGCACAACGGAAAGTTTACGCAAGTTTTTGGGAAATAAATGAAGAGCGGTTTAAAAATGTGGGTTAAGATTACAATTTTGACGCTACATTTAAGCCAAGATATTGGCGGTGCAAGAAATTCTGGTCAATAAAAAATAATTATGACTGGGAATCTTTTGAGCCTGTTATCTTGCTACTGTGTTTAATAAGTGTCACCTTTATTCTTCCTTTTTTCTAGAGTAAATATTATTATAATCTAATACAAGATTAAGTAGGTACGTCATGTGACTTGAGCATAATCAGCCTGCAAGTTCCCACTGCTGGGACACAGGCCTCCTCTCCTGCAAAAAGGAGTGGGCTGTAATCTACCACGCGAACCCAGTACGGGTTGGTAAATGTCACATCTCTTCGAATTTTTGGTTCAGCAGGCTGCTTGACTCCAGTGGGAGGGTAGTCACAAACCAGGCTGGCGTCAGCTCTACCACCGCAACGGAAGAATTGGCCAGTTAAATAAGGTGTTGGGTGTGACTGTCCAGGATACGCCGAGCGCTCGGTTTAGTTCAGTAACTGGCGAAACAAACTGCGTTACACGAGGAGGCTTCTTCATGCATCCTAAAAATTCTATATTCTATTGGAACTCCGTATTATAGTAAGCCAGCTCAAGGTGTGACTACACAAGGCTACGGACGACGCGCGACGTGCGTTCGTCTGTACCTTACCTACCTCTTAACTATTACTCATAGCATTATTCACAGTCTGAGCATTCCACTTCCCACCGCTAACAATCACGATATAATATTATCTTACTAAACATACAAATGTATGCAGAATCAATTGACACATCATATACTGGATGTATTTTTAACAAACAAGTAGCTAAGGTATTTAAAAATATCTTCAACTAGCTGTGTCCTGTACGTTGCCCGCTTGTCCTAGACCTAAAATTTCCGCGATGGGAAGTATTGAGTTTTTTTACCAACACTAGGGCTACAAAAAAGTTTCTGCTAGGTTTGCGTAGAAAAATTTAAAAAGTTTTGAAGTAAAGTACAAACAAAGAAAGCAAAAGCGGTTTATAATATAGGTATTAGCGTGGCAGTTTGTTGTAAGGACTTGTAGCGCTAGCGCCTGTCTTAGAAGTTAATATTGTGTACGTTTATGTTAAAATAGCTTCCGCCCGCGGCTTCGCCCGCAAGGTATGTCGATAAAAACTATCCTATGTCCTTCCCCGCGATGCAATCTACCTCGCTGCCAAATTTTATCGAAATCCGTTCAGTGGTTTAGGCGTGAAAAGGTAACATATAGACAGACAGACAGACAGATAGAGTTACTTTCGAATTTATAATATTAGTATGGAAGTATGGATTAAAAAGAGCTTGGTCATTTAAATCAAAAATATCTTTTTTTAAATCATGATGATGATAAAAGATAGTAAAAATTTAAATATTCAGACAATATTGGGATCTACTTGCCACTTGACAATACTAACTTATCTACAAACAAATTAGATGCTTCGTGGCACCCAGTGATATTCTATTACTTATAATATCATTGGAGGCACCTGGTAGAAACCGCTATAACTGTCAAAAATTTACGTAACTCCGCCCCCCAAAACTCTGTCAACTATGGTCATAAAACTAAAATTAGTCACACAACGCAGACCATAAACTGAGTTCAAATAAAAAAAAAAACGCATCTTAAATACATAGTAGGTACGGAGGTACCATATTCATAAGTCGTTAGCCATATTAGGAGGGGTCAGTGACTTGGTGAATTGTGATCGACTAACGCACAGCACTATGCGTTGTATTGTTGTTTTTAAGGCTCGTTGGTTTATGGTTGAGCTTGAGAACTTCAGCTGTGTTTGATATTTGTATGATGGTTCAAAAATTATGATGGAAAATTGAATTTGAAGATTTCTGTCGATTTTTAATGAAAATCGTGATTATAGCGACGTTTTTCACCAAAACTTACATTTGATCACCAGATATCCTCATCAGCCTAGCCTTGTCTCAACTATGTTCGGGTCGGCCTCCAGTCGAACCAGCATTTTACATGGAGCGCCTGCCCATCTGACCTCCACAACCCAGTTGCTGGGTAACACGATGCCCCTTGGCAAGACTGGTTGTCAGAGTTTCGGGCGTCTGACTACCCGTAACTTACTAAGTCTTATAACTTGAAAGTTAGAATTTTTTTGCAATTCTCATCATCTCATCTCGTTTTCAAATTTTCTATCAAAATTCATGAATTCTTTATACTCTTCTCTATTATAAGTATTTTTGAACATAAACCACCAAAAATAGTTTAAACTAACTGTGCTTACTGGTACATGCTGTAATAGTCCATGATCTTCATCATCACGGTCGCTGCACCTGATGATTGGTACATTATGGCCTCACCGCAGTGTGGCCATTAAAATAGCGGTTGTCATTTGTCACTTCCGTTGTACAATTTTTGTCTGAATTTAATAGTTAGGATTGGAACGAATAAAATTCCCTTCCTCCCCTTCAAAAATTACTGGCCTTACAAAACTACAAGCCAAATGCATGTCGGACCACGAACCGTAAAGAACAGTAGGATGATAATTTGCGCACAGGATTGATTATATCGACCGCAGAAATAAGTCAGTATTACACATTTCTTGAAAAAAACTATAAAAACAAAGTTATTTCTGTGAAGTCAGCGCCGGCTGTCGCTGAAAACCAGCGCTAGAGCTCTGTCTTGCATAGGGTCGCAGCATAATGCTGAGCGATAGCCGTTTTGCGTGGACGTGACGCATGTTTCCCCCTATTTTTTCATTATATTTTTTGCGTTTATGTTCATTTTTGCGTCATGTTTACCGCAAATAAATGTACTTATTTTTTCTTTTCTTCAGTCGTCTGAAAATATTCTAAACCTCAAAAACTATTGACTTTAATAAAAAAACACTTGGAAATATCAATAGCGGGATCCAATGATACCGCAAGCTCAGTAGAGCATCGATTATCCGAACTAATTAGGGTAACACGTGTGTTCGGAACACCGATTCGGATAATCGAACGCTATGAAAAACTATTCCAATAAAACCATACATTATGTAATCTGATAAGAATATTTTTTAAATATAAAAATAGTCTTGTATGTACACACGGCTACACATCAAGCTATACATTTCCAGTTTTAGCTGACCTCGCATTTTATCGGTTTTTCTTACAATCAGAAGTCCGCTTATACTGGTTATGTATAGCTTGATGTGTAGCCGTGTGTACAGTCAGCAAAAGAGATAAGTATGCAGGATCGTCGGATATAGGTGCAGCTTAGTAAGAAACCGATGGATGCTGTCGACTGAAATTTAATTTGATAAATGAGCTGTGTTTTCTATTAATAAAATTTATTTTATTCGAGAACATCCATCGGTTTGTTATTAAACTTCAACTATGTCTGACGATCCTGCATACTTATCTCTTTTGTTGACTGTTAAATGGCCGTTCAGATAATCAACGCTCTATTGTACTGTTTTATTATCCATCCCATGAAAACAGAAAAAAGTGAGGCATGAGAACCATATTCACACAATCGAAGTAATAATCACAACAATCTTTTTACTTTCAAAATAGATATAAAAAAATACTTAAAATAATCATGGATGCAGTGGTAGAACTATCACGCCCGCTGCACAGGAAAATTGCAGCGCAATAAGGCCCTACCACGGTGTGGCCATAAAAACAGCGCTGACCATCTGTCACTTCCGTGATTTAATTCTTATGGTTTCCAAGCGTCGATATTTTTTAGGTTTTTATACAGGATGTATCATAAAGGTGTGGTCTAAGGGAGTGGTACAGACCATCAAACTGAACATCTATCTCCATGGGACCAACATCGTAATCGAAAAAAAATTTTCAGCCGTCCCATACATTTGAGTAGGTATTGAAACTAACGGCCCCGACTTACGAGATGTAGGTCGGGGGGTCGAACCCAGCCAGGCACTTTACTTTTTGTAAATAATTTCGTCACCACTGTTCTCAAAACAATGAAGGAAAACATCGTGAGGAAACCGGCATGTCCTAGAATAAAAAAATCGAAGACATGTGACATCTATTAACCCGCACTGGGCCCGAGTATATTTTGTTTAACTTGAAATAGGGTGGGGTACTATAGGATGATTATGACATGTTGAAGTGTTGATAGTTTTTTATTGTGGTCCCATCGAGAAAATTGTTCAGTTTGATGGTCTCTAAATACACCCTTAAAGATCACACCTTTCTAAAACATCCTGTATAGGTACACTATGTTTTTATTTTATTTTTTTAACAGCTGTTCTGCATTGAAGGAAGTTGGAAGTCAATCGGTGTTAAAGGATGCACAATTTATGTCTTAAACTTTTTGTTGCTATGTTGCGAACGGAACTGACGAGTATTTACCGTTAACTGGATGGTGGGAAACTAAGCAAGGAGTCAAATTATATTCATGTACACACGGCTACACATCAAGCTATACATAACCAGTATAAGCTGACTTCTGATTGCACGAAAAACTTACACAATGCGAGATCAGCTAAAACTGGAAATGCATAGCTTGATGATTAACCGTGTGTACAAGTGCTAATCTAATAAAAATTAAAGTGAATTTTAATGTATGTTTTATAAGTAAAGTAGCTATATATATATATATATATATATATAGCTATGTAACCTGCTACAAAAATAGCTGTTCGCAAACATTTGTGCAATATTGTTTAGTAAATAAATAATAATAAATGAATAAAGTTTATTCATCGAAAAGTAAAAATAGAATGAGACGGATGTGGTGAGCTACAAACTAAGCGTCGCTTGTATGAAATGAAATTTGATGAAATTTATTGAAAAACGCCCTTATTAACCAGACGCCAGCACATCAAGCTACTACAATCTGTCAAAATTTCTTTAATAGATTTTCAACTTTATCACTAAAGCATAAGGTTAAAATTTTACAGTTTCGGGTAGCTTGATGTGCTGGCGTCTGTACACAAGTACACCCACATTTCCCAGTTATGTTAGTCCTATATAACAGGGGCGAGCCTATTGCCATACATCAGGTACAAATCCAGACTCCAGGCTCCTAGTGAGCAATTCCTGATAGAAAAAACTAATAACACTGCCCGACCTGGGAATCGAACCCATTAATTACCTTCCACTACGCAGTGGCGCTTGCGACCACTACACCAGCAACCCCGGGAGCAACAAAAATAATCCAACACAGTAATAATTTATGTAATATCAAAAAGCGCTTTTCTGCGTCTATCAGATACGCTCTCAACGCCACGCTCAATGCTCGCGATGATTGTCAGACGAGCATTATGGCCTCACCGCAACGTGGCCACGAGAAACGCGACAATTACGTGCTTCCGCTACGTTTTGTGGCCTCATCCTGTACTTATGGATGTTGGTGTTTAGGGTTCCGTACCCAAAAAGTGCCTGTTATTACTAAGGCTCCGACCGTCTGTGTCTCTTGAACAGTAAAATAGTTTCACAAAGTGTGTACATATGTTGTATGTTTTGTTCGGGTTTTTTATGTTATTACCTTTAATTTATACTCTTAATTTATTATAACGAACACACATTTCTCTATGTTTATGATTATAGCGTATGACACGCGTGGGTTGCAGCTGATAATCGGCGTCTGGTGGCCGGTGGTCACCTTGTGTAGTCATCTGACATTATGCTGAGCTGAGGCCCTTTTGGCATTAAATCAATGATTTCTGTTTTTATAGTTTTAAAGTGCATTTTTATTTGCTCCGTTTTTTTTCTACTACCTGTGGCTGCTATTACAATAACAAAAATAAAATAAAGTTAAAAATTAATGGTCCCTGTACCCATACAAGATACGTGTTTTTTAAGTGTTTTCTGTTAAATATTGTACTACGGGTGGTACGGAAAACTTCGTGTGCAAGTCCGACTCGCACTTGGCCGCTTTTTGTTTTTTTTTTCCGAAAAGATGTTATGTATCAAAATATCTTGATTACATGGATATGAGTTTAGGATATTACAAGAGCATCGTTATGCTTAACATAAAGCATAACTTTTGTGAGAGATATTCAGAAAAGTTATTGGTTTTACTCACGCGATTTTTCGACTGTTTTGGAAATTAACGGAAATCATACTCATGAATAAACATGAGCCAATCTATTTATCACAATCTATACTAATAATAAAACTGTAGAGTTTGTTTGTATTTCTGTTTGTTTGTTTGAACGCGCTAATCTCTTTAACTAAGTACCAGTCGGATTTGAAAAATTATCATTGTATTTGATAGCTTAATTTCTGAGAAAGGCTACATCACGCTTGGACCCTAAGGTGCCCAGCATAAAGAAAAAAGTCAGAAGGAACGCTTGGCAAATACGAAGTAATAGCGCAAAAGGGTTGGGTCGGAGAACAAAAAATTTCACGCGCACGAAGTCGCGGGTAAAGGCTAGTTATAAATAAGTTTGCTCCCTTTTAATGCCATTCTTCGCGCCAAAGTCGTCTCTCAGAAGGCCAATTTTCGTAATTTAAATTGTCAAAATCTAGTCACAGTCTCATCTCAGCGACAAACAAATGTCAAAAACTTGTCAAAATGTAGGGAAATTAGAGGTATTTTTGACAGATTGACTGAGATCAGACTGTGAGCGGTTTTCGGTACAAGTTGAATAAGTATCTTACCATTAGTCTTTCTTACCTTTTGTCTAAATTAGGAATTTTGAAGATTTTTTTTTTTATCTGCTTACAGGAAATCATACATATTATTACGCCATCGACCTTCTACGTTTTTTAACTCTTCAGATCAAAATGGTAGATTTCATTTCAGTAATTTTTCCTGCCTTCAAAACTATCCCAGGACATTTTCAGTCCTCAGCACTCTACTACAAGTAGAATGAGGCGTAAACAACCTACATTATTATATTTATATAGTCCATGACCCACTTTAGGGCGAGCCCTAAAGCCCCGTGTCGCCATAAAATTACGTCATACACGCACCGACCTTTGGGGTTTATTAGTCGATTCGCATGAATTTACTCGCCCGAAACGGGTGAATCGTCACTTTTAAAGAATATTATTTTTTCTACAAGCGACTCGCACGAATTGGTAAATTTTGAATTTTATGCAATAAGTAGGTATAGAAAAACGACAAAACGTAGAATGAAACGTGTACTTTACGTGTACCTTTCTTAACTTCATTGCATAAAATTCAAAATGTGCCAATTCGTGGGAGTCGCCTCATCATCTCATTCTCCTGGCCTTATCCCAATGAAAAAATACTACCAGTCGCCACTATAAAAAATAATATCGTTTAAAACTGACGATTCACCCGTTTCGGGCAAGTGAATTCGTGCGAATCGAAAAATAAGCCACCTTTATATCAGCCGCCACGCGCCTGCGCGGTTTTCGACCGTGTGATGGCGCGGCGTGAATCTTCACTAGAATGGAGGACCAGCGCAGATACAGACGCTGGTCTTCCATTCTGGAGCCATAAAATGCAACTGTGTTGCCTCAAAAATAGACACAATTATTGTTATTCAAGTTTTACAAATTTTTTCACTTTGTAATGATGAGGGTGGCATAATCTGTCTAGATTAAAAACCTCTTTAAATTAAAAAAAAAAAGGTTTACCACGAGAATTTATTCTAGACGAGAATCGGTAGTACGGACGTGAAAACTTATTTTAATCTTCTAAATAATTAAAATTATCTTTTTACAAAAAATTAAACCCACACTAATTATTTTTTATTTTTCTAAAATGTAAATAACTCCGTGTAAAATCAGCTACCTGGCAGTGAAAGTCCCGTCAAAATCGGCCGTTTCGAGATTTGCCGAGACAAACAGACAGACAGACAAAAATTGTTTTTTGTTTTAAGTACCGTACATACTTTCATATGCATTTAGTAAAAAGCTGTTATTTTGACATTACAAACAGACACTTCATTTGTATGTTCATTTGTCAGATATGAGCGCGTTCGCTATAGGTTTACTACTCTCTCTGCTTTATGTTATTAGTGCCTAGACAAATATTTAAATGATAATGATATTCGCAGGTATGTTTAAAACATATTAATGATTCGGTAATTATTAATAAATATATAATAACAATAAATAATATAACAAAAATAATTATTAAATGTCACCTAAAACAGGGCTTCCTCTCTCCTTACCCTATTTGCTGTGACCTACAGGGTCCATAATGATCTAAATTATATAGTTACCACCTAAGTAAACATTATGGTAAGGCAATAAAGCTATTGAGTATTGAGGTTAGAACGCGGTTCTAGCAACTGATCAATAATAACAAGGAGAACATTCAAACGTCTGCAGGAACTGCCTTCCACGTCGCGTCAAGTCATCGATCGTG
Organism: Gortyna flavago; assembly: GCA_963669345.1. Classification (NCBI taxonomy): domain Eukaryota; kingdom Metazoa; phylum Arthropoda; class Insecta; order Lepidoptera; family Noctuidae; genus Gortyna; species Gortyna flavago. Next base: position 6,267,602 of record OY770141.1, read on the forward strand.
TGTTATTACGGGATATATCCTGAGAATCAGCAGGTGCCAGCTGCTGTCATGTCGTCATGTTGATTAACGTCAGCCTGAATGATTCAGGGTATGAATTTTAAATTCTGCTTTGAACGAGCATCAACTGTGAAAAAAAAGTAAACGTCCAAGTGGAAAAAATACTGCCAGTCATGGTCTCACTTTAGGGCAACAGCCTCTTCTTATAAAGATATGAAACCAGCATTATTGATCTGTTTTCATTTATTGAAGCAACTACAACGGCGCTTTACTTTGTGTAAATTATTTCATCACCACTGCTCTCAAAACGGTGAAGGAATATATATCCTCACGTTGTTTTCCTTCACCTTCGGCATGTCCTAGAACCAAAATTCGAAGACATGTGACATCTACCAACCAGAATTGGGCCTGCGTGGTGGATTACGCGCTCTCACAGAGAGAAGGCTTATTCATATTTATTTGAATTCCATAATGCTGTAGAGGTGTTACAATGGCTAAAAGCAAAGGTACAGTTATGGACCCTGTAACAGCAAAGAGTATAAAATTAACTCTTAAAATTAAAATAAATTTAGGACACAAATTAACAATAAGGAATTTTTAAAATATGCTATTAACATTAAATAAGTATGACATTTTATTTTAATGAAATGTGTCCCAGCAGTGGAAATATTTTAGGCTGATTATGTATTTACGTAAGTTTATAGATTATATATACAGATAGATCAAGTACTGGCTAAGGAGATAAAAAAGCTTTTAAATTACTATTTATGGTCAAAACGATTGCCCCACAAGACCATAGTTATAGTCACTCACCGTAACACAATTGCTGAGCCGCTCGAGTGAAAACCTTTGAATATTCCATTCAAAGGTTTGCAACATCTCCTATTGTTGGTGGTCGTAGGCTGGAAAACTTGCTACATGTGATTTTCTAATGTCGGGATTGTTTTAGCCGACTGTAAAATAATGGGGTAATGGATCGTGTAAATGGTTTTTTTAACTGCCTTTAAAGTTGGTGTTGGCCGTCTAAATCACAATAAGAAACAAAGTTCTTGTACTTTTTGGCAGAACTTACAGAGAGCCACGTATTACGGATTTATTTTTGTTGGATCCCAATTTTGAATCCCAGTTTAATATTTTTGTCGTTGGATAACACAAAACATTATTTTATATTTCCGTTGGATCCCAAATTTAAAAAATGCATAGGTACTTTAACTGCATTCATAACTTCATAAGTACCTACTCCCATCTTTTTTTATATAAACATTATTTACTAAGTTTATGTGTATCTTTATATTGAAATATATTTATTCCTCAATTTTCATGATTGCACCTATAACTGTATGATTCTGCATCACCCAAAGGTTGACTGATGAAAAATCCCATGTACATTTGTGTTTCTTAAAGTACTTAATAAATAAACATGACAAATATACTACTTCTGCTTATTTATTTTCCAATTTTCCTGGCTATTTTCCTAATTGAAGTTGCGTCTTCGAAATCGTTTATTTGCATAAAATGTTATGCATAAAATTAAGCCATAAAACATCAAATTACTACAAGAAAATGACCAAATCTTGCGGAAATTAATGTCACCATACAAAAATACACATTTTCCTAAGCATTTTTCTTCCATTAATCAAGTTTTATCCAAGAATACCACACAAAAGAAAAATCCAACAATCACAAGATTTTCACACTACAATGAATTATTACAAAAAAAAGCCATAATGAGTAGGTAAGTTACGTCATACGTAATTTTATTGTGTTCACGAGTATTGTGTGAATTTGTATTGTATGTATGTGTGTACATAATGTGTATATATTGGAGTCGTGTAGTGAGAGTGACATTATGAACGTTGTATTATCATAATGTAACATAGTGACATGCCATGTTTATGACATTAATGATATTAAATTATATAGTGGTACTATTATTATAGGTCGTAAGTTTTCAGGAGTAATTTATTAAATAAAATTTGTTTAAATGCCATGTTTTAAAGCTTAATAAAATAAAAAACATATTGGTGAATGGGCCCGCTCTTGACCTCGATCACGCCTGATGGAAAGCAATGGATGAGGTCTATGATGGAGCGTGCCCAGAAGATGCCTAAGGCATTGGAACTCTCACGCATCGGTTCAGCTGTTTAAGGGTGAAGGTTTACCTCTTCACGCTTAAACTAAGCGTGAAGAGGTAAACCTTCACCCTTAAACAGCGCTTTAAATGCGAAAGTGTGTCTATCTGATGACAGACAGACACACTTTCACATTCATAATATTAATTATGGATCATTGTCTTGAAATTGTGCAGTTCAACTCAAAACATAGGGATCTCAACGATTCGACGAACAATACCAAAGAAAGGACATTTGGGTAGGCCACATAAATTACAAAAACTGCCAGACCTAGGCAAAAACTAACAGAACAGAGAGAATAACAACAAAAAGAAAAAGAAAAAATATCTGTTGAAAGTCGTTGTAGAAATATCATCTTCGTAGTCCAGTCCGTGGACGCTACTCAGTCACTGCCTTTATCCAACGGTCATCACTGCGGTTTGCCAGGAGTCCCGCCCAACACCGTTTGAGTTCCATAATTCATTTTCCGATATCGAAAACCTTCACAAGTGTGATTGGCTGTTTGCAATTTAGTCAACCAATCACAGCACTTGACCAGAAACCGGGTATTACTTATTTGACCTGGAATTGAAATACCACAGATTCTAAAGGTACCCCAGCTTCACAAGATCCAGAATATGAAGTCCCGAAGGCATTTACGGGACCCCGACCGACCACAATTAGACCCCTCAAGGCTTTAGGTCGAGAGAAAGCTCTCTGAGCCATATTCTGATGGAAACGTTAACAAGATTTATAATAGCATTGTTTTAATTGGTCGGAGTAAAATGTGTGAGATGAATTGCTGGGCTGTGTTTTTTATTTTAGTAGCTTTTGGTGGCAGTTTTACTCGCTTGAAATAACTAAGTCATAACATACCTTTAAGGACCATTTTTAACCGACGAAGAAACGGAGGAGATTCTCTATTCGACACGATATATGTTTTTTTTTTTATATGTATAACCACGCATATCTTTTTACAGAGTAGTCCGATTTTGATAAGTCGGCGCCAAACAATCAATGAACAAAGATCACTAAATCACTTTGGTGCCTTCTTAAAATTACTTAAATACTTTACATTAGTTTAAGAACTTAGATAAAAAAGGTTTAAGTCTTATGTTTTTGCTTTTCAGTTTTTTCGGCGGTTTAGTTTTTTTTTTTTTAAAGTTGTTTTTTGTTCTTTACACTTGTTTCATGATTATCTTAATATATATAAATTACGTGTCACGATGTTTGTCCGCGATGGACTCCTAAACTACTTAACCGATTTTAATCAAATTTGTACACCGTGTGCAGTTTGATCCAACTTGAAAGATAGGATAGAAAAAAAAATGACAAAAATGTTAGCCACAGCAACGCGTGGCCGGGTCAGCTAGTTATTGTATATTTTATCGATAAATATAATATGTTTTATTTTTTTTTATTTTTTTAACAATGGCATCTCGCAGTTCATCCTTTATGAGGATGGCTACTGCTTAACCGGACTTTCCTGTGGATGCCTCGAATTAAGGCCTCCAGCCAGGGCAAACAATAACTTAAAAACTATAATATGTTTTAGGTATGCATATTTATTTTATATATTATGTAAATGGTACAACACATACTATCTGTAGTATATCTCTCCTTCTCCCATCACAGTGGTGTTTCAAATATCGCTTTTAGCGATAACACCGCCCATTGTGTCACCTTAGTAAAATATCTACAATTCTATCTGTAATTTTTATGGCGTACATGATAAAGAGTATTGTATCTATCTAGGTATATATGTTGCTAAAGTTCTTTGCCGACAAACTATTCAAACGTCAGTACAATATCAATATTGTCAAATCCAAGAACATTAGTTTTATTTGTTAATGTATTTTCCATCTCTACCACATTGCAGGTCTACTCTCAATTAGTATGCTAATACATAGTAATTTAATTCAAAGCTCAAAAACATTCGAACACAATCACACAAAAAAAAACTCCAATTAAACATTCACACAACTTACATAACAAAAATTAAAACAGAACCAGTTATTAATAAAAAGTTCTAAAAACCGTTACAGAGTGATAAATTGATAAAAATAATCATGTCGGCAAGTGGCGCGGGCGCGGGGTTGCGCGGTTGAGCGCACGCGCACGCTACGTCACTTCCGGTCGCCCCCCTCCCGACTTCCGGCCGCCATTCTGAGCCGTCATCGGGAGGTAGGGTCGCCATATTGCTTGCTGGCTGACTGAGTTTTTATGCGATTACTGACCTAAGTCAGCCTCCGTTACCATGAGCCGGGAAAACGAATAATTTTGATTTCTAATCGTAACTTTTTGAGTGTACTTATTTAAACAGATTTTGATCAATTTTACTATTAAAAGCTTAGAAAAAATTAACCGCTCCTAAGCATTAACTAGACACTATCAGATTAACAACTAGTGTAGGTACTTGTAAATTACCTAAGTAAGTAAATAGCCTTACTGAAAGCTAGCGATAGCGGTTTTAGTTTATAATACTTTATTAACCTGATTCCTGGCATATTTCCAGGGTTCGCTTTGGTTAGAGGAAGTCATTACCAACTGCACGACAATTTCTTAGTACTGCAGATAAATGTATGTGCCACCACCATCAAGCAAAATGGTCTACTAGCCGTTATTGTATCCTATATTATACCCACTATAGGTATTCGACAATAAATTAAAACACAGACAATACTTATACCATAGACTTATAAAAAAAGATGGACTCCGCGCCACACATATCGTAATTAGTGAATTACGGTACCGATCTATGTGTGCGTGGTTGACGATTGACGCTGTCGTTTCACGTAATGGCGGCCGGTCGGCAAACTATGATGTAAAGAGCGTAGGGCGTGTTTGTACAAGCGGTCCCGGCATAGTTACTGTGCTTCACTTTCGATATGCGTGGCGTGTAGTCCATCTTTTTTATTCTTATGCATAGGAGGATTTCGAAACTTTCAAATAAAATAATAAATAACATCGAAATTAAAAAAGTTATTTTAAAATACGTATGTTTTGTTTCTATGGATTTTGCCGATCAGACGACTAGCTACAGTGACTATTGGATATATTTGACAGATTTTTTCTATGCGGACTGAGAATGTCATTAAATGACATCAGCATGATCAAGACATGCCGGTTTCCTCACGATATTTTCCGTCACTGTTTTAAGAGCAGTGGTGATGAAATTAAATACGCAAAGTAAAGTGACTACCTGGGTTTGAACTCACGACCTACAACCACGCTTCAACTCATAAGTCGGGGCAAATACGATTAGACAAGCACTGCAAAAAAAAAAAACATACTCAAACGCCAAATATGAGACAGACGACTACACTTTATGATTGTCCAGTCCAACTAATGAACTAATAATAAAAAATAAATAACTCATACACTTGTTTAATAAAACTTATTTGGATCCAGTAGGCCCCAACATAGTTGGGAAAAGGCTAGGCAGATGATGATGAGGCACTGCTGTATTCTCTGCGACTTAAGTATGGTAAACCTCACCATCATTGATTAATTTAAATCCATCAATGAGTAGGTACTAATGAAAACGATAGCTTCCCATTAAATCTAGACTTCACCAGTATCAGACCTACCAACCCTACGCAGAATTAGCATGCCATCGACATACTCGTAGACGTTAGCTACATAATTGTATTGGCAGACAATACAATCTAAAACTGGTCTTAATTTCTGAACCCTTAACTTCCAAAATCTCTTGGTAAATAAACTCAAATTACGGAGAAGAATTTATTATTTTCACATTAAACTTTCTGAAGACACAAATGAGTTACTGTTACTGTCACTGTTACCCTGTATCATCCCACTGCTGGGCAAAGAAATAAAAAAAAAAGGAAAATAGGTTTAAAAAATACAAAGGACAATGGATGGTCGCGGACATTGAAAAGTCAGTGGCTATCCTATACTCCTATTAATATGTAAATGTAAAAGTTTGGTGAAGATGTTTGGATGTTTGTTACTCAATCACGCAAAAACTACTGAACAGATTTCGATGAAATTTGGTGCACAGATAGTTTATAACCAGGATTAACATAAAGGATACTTTTTATCCCGATATTCCCACGGGATCGAAACTATTGCGGGTGAAACCGCGGGCACTGCTAGTACATAATAAATTAAAGTAGCATTTCGTGGATGGCTGAGTGTCTGTGTGACCACGTTGATCTTTTAAATTACGCAACGGATTTTGATGCGGTTATCAACACCAAAACAATCATCTCAGCCTATTGCTTTCCACTGCTGGACATAGGACTCTCCCAGGCTGCGTCACAACACCCTGTCCTCCGCCTTCCGCATCCAGTCTGTCCAAGCCACCTTCTCTAGGTTATCAACACCACTTAGAGAATTTATTCTGGAAAGTTTATGTGAATAATAAATTAAACTTAAAGCGAGGTTTCTTTGTTTTAGTTAAAAACAAAGAAACCTCGATGTTTTGTGAAGTTGTAAACACCGTGCGAAGCATGGGGTGGGTCGCTTTTGTATAAAACAATTTTCTCGGTAACCCAACAATCAAATGACTCCATAAAACCCATGAAAACCAGCCACCAAAACCCCAGGAACTATGCAACCTTTAAAATATCAAAATATTTCTTTCCATTGAGCCCATTGCGTGTCAGCCATATTGTGTACAGTTCCGTTGAACTGCCCGGCGTTTCTAAAAGGAACGAATCGTTAACTATTTCACCATTGTTTTGTATATGTCAGCGTGACATATCGATTTTTATATGAGATGGTACATAACACGGTGAAGGAGCATTTGATTACCGAAATGATTCGGTTTAATTGGGTTTTCTAATGGCGCCCCAATGGGGCAAGGAGGATCGGTTACTCTTGTGAGGTCTGCATGGGAAACCTCATCATTATCAGTCATTCAATTTAGACTATGGTAGTCCACTGCTGTCCAGAGCACTGGTGACCCACTTGACCCACTTGACCCAGTAAAGCAATGGAAGCCCCGACTTGCAAGTCGTAGGTCCTGGGTTCAAAACCAGCCAGGCACTTTACTTTTTGCAAATAATTTCATCACCACTGCTCTCAATAACGGTGAAGGGAAACATCGTGAGGAAACCGGCATTTCCTAGAACCTAAAATTGAAAGACCTGTGTCCCAACAGTGGGAACATTGTAGGCTGATTGTCATGTTATGCAGTCCACTGCTGTATCTATTTTCGCCCGCAGAACGTTTTTAATAAATTTGATTATGAAGGACAAGTAATGGGACAAAGACGACCCAACGGGGCAAGGGAGTGGGCCGTACCCACTCCCTCTCAAAAAGAAAAGGTCTGAGTCACAGCAGTGGGAAAGATAAAGGCTGATTATGCTTATGCTTATTTAAATTGACGCTATCACAAACCATATCTCTACGCAGAGTACCTTAAAGTTACATGACAATAAATTCATCCAGCTTGCTTTCAGGTCACCAAACCTTTACCGAAGTTTATACTGACAAGCTTATCAATAAAACAACCTGTTGCATTCACTTGGCTTTATAATAACTAGGCACGTCATTTCTAACTCTAGTTCCTCTAGCAGTTCTGATCGAAGCCTTTCAAAAATTCAGTAATGCTTGCCTACAGGTCCCAGAACCGATTTTCTCATCATTAATTCTGTCAATAAACCTTATTTCTTGCAAGTCCTAGCTTCCCACATTACGTCATGAGTAGAGGGTATAGTTTGCAGAATAATTTGGTATTCATGCAAATAATAAACTTCGTTGAAAAGTAGATGGCATGGCAGAAATACGAGACAAACTTTGATTTTATAAAATGAATAAGGACTAAAACAGTGGGCGTCAGATTTGGCTGACAGACCAAGAGAAGTGATAAAAATCAAAAAAATGTAGAACCATCTTCTATTAATAGGTAATGATTGAAGTAATATGATGAACTGTGGTTTTGCGTACTCCTACCGGTACCCTGAGAGCACGTATAGCTCTCACAGTACCAACCAGTGATGATTATCGCTCCCTATATTTTCCGATTCGCAGTCTCCACTCGACAATACGTCAACCCCAACGGACATTCGTTAGTACGGCCATCTGCTATATCGTGGTGGCCATTTTTATGCTAACACAAAGCAGATGGACAGAGCACAATAAAATTGTTGCGCGTACCTACTTAATTGTCTATTGCCGGACCATTCCCATCTGTTTTGTTGACCGTACATATTAAGGCCCTACAACCACTTATCAGCGTAACTGCTTAGTAGCAAAGTAAGTATAGACTTCGTGTCTAGATCTTAATATAACGCTCAGTCGTGAGTAGGTAGGTAGTAGGTACCTGGTGAGCGCTGTGGTAAACTTTATCTGTTGGTCACTTTCAGTTTTATAAGTATGGGGTTTTGTGGTGAAATATTGGATGGTACTTTGTTTGGTCCACGGAAAATAATACACTAAAGGCAATCATAACGTCATTATGTAGGAAAAACTATGTATTATTAATTATTGAAAAAGAGACGGCACTCAGTATCATCATAATCGGCCTACTGCTGGGAGACAGGCCTCCTCTCAGTGAGAGGGAGTGGGCCGGTATCCACACGATATACTAGGGGCAAAAAGACTAGGGGTGCTACACACTTGTTCGGTGTTCGGTTCGGCATGATTCGACACATCCGGGCGGCAAAATTGAATATACATTTTGCCGCCCGGCTGCACCGAATCGTGCCGAATCATGTCGACCCGTACAAGAGTGTGACACGCACGGCTTATGTAAGTAGATACTTAGGGACTTTCATAGATAAATGAAATGGTAGGTATACATCAGTGGTAGCTCAGTGGTAACCTTTATTTTGTGTAAATAATTTCATCACCACTGCTCTCAAAACGGTGAAGGAAAACATAAGGAAACCGCATTTTCTAGAACCAAAAATTCGATGACATGTGACATCTACCAACCCACACTGGGTCCGCGTAGTAGGCTACAGCTAACTCTTTCTCACAGAGAGGAGGCCTGTTTCCCAGCAGTGGGAACATTATAGGATGATTACCAATGCATACATATCTATTGAATGAAAATTAAAAATAAAATACGTGAAAACCTTTTACAAAGAATTTCTGAGAAACATTGTCATGATTAAAGCCCGTTTTACTTAAAAGAGTCAAAAAAGGTTTTCCTTGAAACTCGAAAATATACAAAAACGGTTCATAAAAAAAAATAGTCACTTCTCATAAAGCAACGATTCTTACAGCATACATAGTGTACCTCAGACCATTGACCTTGACTTAAAAAGTGCGTGCGTGAATATCGAAAAATCGCAAAAATTTAACAAGAAACTATTGTTAACTGGTTTCTAACATCATTGTAGGCTCTCAAGGATAATAAAATAGATTTTGATGTACTGAAACTAATTGCGTTCTACATAGGAAGAGCTAGGCGTGAATTTGTGGTTATTAATTTAAAAAAAAAAGCATCTATTGGCCTTTTGACTTTAAGGTAACAATCGTGAGTTACCAAAAAATTTAAAGGTGCTCGGAAAACGCTTGGAAGATTCGTTAATTAATAAAGTATTTCTTAAGGGCTAATTTTAAGAAGTTTAAAGGATCGTTAAATAAAGATTACATGAATCAATCAAAAGACTATTATTATACCTAATTGAAACAAAAACATGCTTCTGTAAGTTTATTTTAAGTTAATCTACAATGTCCCACTGCTGAGGAAAGGTTTCCCCCAAATTCTTCCAGACATCCTCTTCTAGAGCCACCTCGATCCAACCCTTGCGTACGCGTCTAGGTCGTCTTGCTGTCTTCTCCTGGGCCAGCCTAGGCGACGCCGTCCAGCTTCAGGCACCCGTGTGGAGACTGTTGCCCAGCGGTCACTGTGCATGCGGCTGACGTGACCCGCCCAAGCCATTTCAAATTGGCAGCCTTTTTACCTACGTCTAGGATCCCGATCGTTTAATGCCTAAAATGCTGCGCTCCATTTCACTTTGACAAACCCCTGTATGTAATTTATAAGTATTTTTTTATGAAACAGTAGACTACGTCAGACTCAATGCAAGTAAACAATTTATAAATTGCACCTGGTTCTAAAATGCAAACATATTTTTCATTGAATTCAAGTAGTCACTCCTCATCACATATTTTCCGCTAAAAACCTACCTTACAGTTACAACATACACAGTATAAAGATAAATAAATAATCTTGTAAACAATTCTGAATACGACTAACCTACTTGTGTAAATCGTGTCGTAAAATACTATGTTGCAGTTATCACTTCAGGTCCGAGTACAGTATCGTCGTTACATAATATAATTTGTGTTACTTGGTGACTAACGTAGTGTGTGATAAGCCTTTTCAACGTAGTCAGTGTATTTGATTCCTTATTTTTGAATGTGGGATAAAACCAGGGTGTACCAATACCATAACCTATAATATTAATGTGATCCCGTTATTCGGGGTAGCGTTGATTCGGGATAACGTTATTTCAGAGAAACATTATTTGGAATCACGTTTGCACGTGGCAAACGTTATTCCAAATAAAATATACGCGGTGGGGTTCGTTTCGGATATAATTATTATTCTTATTATTATATAAGAGTGGATCTACCGTCATCAACCTCCTGCCCTAATAGCGATTTGATTACGCACCAGACCCCGAACTCTGTCCGTCCGAATTTAGAACATTCCCCATTCGGATTGAATTCGGATTCGGATAGGATGCAGTGCAGCCTCAATTACAACCTCAACCTCAACCTCTATTATCCTAAGTTATTTAGTGTTGGCGTAGTATTACCTACTTTTTGCATACTATCTAGCCATCATTTATGTATTCTACAGCTTTGTACCGATTTGTGGCTATCACAGCATTGCGACGTTTAAAAAACAAAGTTCGAAGGCCAATTGCGGTACTGGACAGTGGCCAAATTCAAATACAATATTCCATTGGCCTCTTCCAAAGAAGGATGTAGTCAAGGTGCCTGTTAATTGAATTTAATTGAAACGTCACACCATGCCTCACAATTCCTTCGTGAGAAAAAACGTATGAACACAAATTATTAATATTTCGTATCGTTATTACTGTTGTTCACACCTTTATTTTCTCATGAACTTATGCTATGCTCAAACAATAACTTGCATTATTGTTAATCTTATTTTAAGTCAGAAATGAAATTACATACATAGCTTGCAGAGTAAGCAAGGTGAAGTGGCAGTGGGCTGGCCATGTTTGTCGAAGGACCGACGGCCGGTGGATCAGACGAGTTCTGGAGTAGAGACAGCGTATCGGCGAGCGTAGTGTGGGACGCCCCCAGCTAGATGGACGGACGACTTTAAAAAGGTGGCTGGGAGCGACTGGATGCGGAAGGCGGAGCACGGCGGCGAGGTATTTCAGACTCTTACTGACTAAAAACCACCCGGGTGTTCCCTTCCCACACTTGGACCGGAGATCATCGGAACTTGTACGCCTTCCACGATCCCCGGCTGGTCGGCCGGCCCGCCTTTGCGGGCAACCGTAAGTCCACGGGGGGAGTGAGGTGTAAAATTCCCCCCGCGACGTCCTGTAGGGGCGCGCGTGGACAGATCCGTTTATATAGACCCTAACTTAGTTACTTCGACCAACAGTGAGAAAAGGGCAGAAAGTTAAAAGAGGTTTTTTTTTGTGTGCATCTTGTAAGCCCAAAAAGTATTTAGAGAATCATCAATTTAAAAAAAAAAAAGCGTGAATCATTAGAAGGTAAATAAGTTTTTAGAGGATCAGTTAAATAACATAACATAACATCACGCCTCGTTACTAACAAAGGGTTTTTCGAAATTCTACCCCTGAGAGGATAAATGGGGGGAGGGTGAAATTTCACGCGGACGAAGTCGCAGGCAGAAGCTAGTGTTAAATATTTCCCTATAATAAAGTGTTAATGCTTTCGCATAATCTTGTTTTATAGAACAAGCGTACTTATTCAAATACTTATGTAGTTATGTCCCCTACACCATAGCTAACGGTCACCATCCTCAATTAGCAGCCTTTACAAGAGCTACTTAACTAGAACTTAAGTTATTCCTTGAATTACTGTATTAACTCTTTAGATACTTAAGTCAGTTACGCCTTGTGAGGTAGCGGATCAGATTCCGGTGTGGAAACTAGATTATTTATGCCTATACTAGCAGCGTCAAGCGGTTTCACCCGCATAAGTTTCGATCCCGTGGGAATATCGGGATAAAAACTATCCTATGTCCTTTCCCGGGACTCAAACTATCTCTATACCTTTCAACTAAGTTGGTTCCTCGGTTTAAGCGTGAAGAGATAACAGACAGACAGACAGACACACTTTTGCATTTATAATTTTAGTATGGATTGTTGAGTAGCTTTTTTCGCCCGTGGAAAATATCGCCATGGAAACGTACTACCAAGATTATATAGTATCCTATGTCCTAAACCAGGTCATGGTCATCCGTATATCATTTCCATTCAAACCCGACGCCAAGGCCTGCAGTAAGACATTCAGACGTTAAGACGTGAAAAGTTAACAGACAGACAGACCGATAAACAGACAGAGTTACTTTTGGATTTATAATGTAGCATTTTAGTATGAATGTACAAACGCCAGCACATCAAGCTACCCGAAACTGTAAAATTTTCCCAATCAACTTTGAACCTTATGCTTTAGTGAAAAAGTTGAAAATCTCTTAAAGAAATTTGACAGATTGTAGTAGCTTGATGTGCTGGCATTTGTACAACAGATGATCTGACAGAAATTTTGCAGAGCAGCACGCAAACGTGAAATAAAATTAATATGTATTCCAAAGACGGTTAAAAAAAAATATGCGAAGGGAAATGTTAAAACAGTATTTTACAAGAGGCCCACTGGTGCTTTCCATCTGTGTATGATATCATTTACTCCTGATAACGGCTACTGAATCCATGTAGTTACTCCTAAGTCTGACACACCCCTTCCCACGAACTTAACAGGAAACAAAAATTACTAATAAATCACAGCTCGACAGTTTCCCTCATCAAATTATAGCATAATGTAATTTTAAATGACAGCCATCGAGCAGCTGTCGTTTAGAAAGCACCTTAAAGAGAAAACCCGCGGTTTTTCACAAAAACAACTCATTGAAATGAAATCTGTACTATAAAGCCTAGCTCGGAGCAAAAGCATTATTTTATTACAGACACAGTATCTCCACGGGCAAAATAACGCCTTCCTCGCCCACTCCTTTCACCATTTTCTTTAACAATAATACGTAAACACTGTCCGGTTACTAATGGATAACTTTGAAACGGCTTGAAAGAATGGCCGCCCGGCCGTCAAAATAAAGATAAGTGAGTAGATACAATTTTTTTTTGTTTAGTAATCATTCAATCATCAAGGAGCAGTGGTGAGTGGCCCAGTGGTAATGGCCCCGACTCACGAGTTGTAGGTCGTAGGTTCGAACCCAGACAGGCACTTTACTTTGTGAAAATAATTCATCACCACTGCTCTCAAAAACGGTGAAGGAAGCCGGCATGTTCCTGAACCAAAAATTTTAAGTCATGTGTCATCCACCAACCCGCACTAGGCCCGCGTGGTGGATTATGGCCCACTTCCTTTCACAAAGAGGAGGCCTGTTTCCCAGCAGTGGGATTATTATAGGCTTATTATGCTCTAATCGAGTCCGATAACAGTCGAAAATACACAGCAACAAAACAAATGTACAAGACTTTGGACACAACTTTATTTTCTATACAGTTCAATATTTGTTTTAAGAAAATAAAAAACTAATAACGAATACCTGTTACTTGGTACCGCTTGCAGGTCGCCTTACCTGAAAAAAATAAAAAGGCTAAGTTAGCTATGAAACTTATTTTGTTTTTAAAACTTCGTACTATCAACGTTAGAGGTTTTTATCGGCTTAATACTTTTCTACACAATTTTCCACCGAAAATACAAGCAAGGAATAAACATGCTAGTTACCTGAAAACAATCTGCCTAGCTTTTTCTCAACTATGTTGGGGTCGGTTTCCACTTTTCCAGTCTAACTGGATTCAAAGGAGTAATTGCGTAACATGCTAACAGTACCAATGGCTTTAATTTTGACAGTGCAACAACATTCATTACGATATTTACGTTGTTGAGCAGACAAATTTTTCGAACATATCAAAGTAATGGATTAGCAATACCTATCCTTCAAAATGATTCAGATTGTGATTGAAAGGTTTTAAGCAATTAGGGTGCTAATGAATCTGGTATTTTATATGGAGTGACTGCTTATCTGACGTCCACAAACTAGTAACTGAGTAACACTAAGGGATATCAACAGGTGAGACTAGTTGTCAAACATTTGGGCTTCTGACTACCCGTAACGACGGTCAAAGATACTACGAACGACAACCTTGACCAATGGCTTAACATGTAGCTGAACGTTTGTTCCGAGGCACAGAGGGGTCTCGATATGTAATGTATGGTCACCCAATTTAAATGTTTAGTAATAATAAAGTTCTTCACCCTGAGAGGGGTTCATGTTATCCAAAAAAATGTAAATTAAGATTATTTATTTAGGTACTTACTTAAAACTTTTTTTTTAACTAATAGGGATTAAAAGGCTTTTTATTATTTATTTTAATAATAAAGTCATGCTGCCTATCAATTAGCACTATTAACGTAATGTTACTATAACAACAAAAATCAATGAAATTCATTAATTTCTGGCCATTTCGTACAAGAATTAAAAATAAACGGAATAAATTGTCTATTTATTTTAAAAACATCCCTTCTAATCCTACTTCAGATATATTTCTGTAGTATTTTTTTTACGGTCATTAGTTCTTCTACGTTCTATTTTAATGTACCTAATCCATTAATTACCATATCGTCACGACAGGTACGCATTCCCATCAAAGGTTCCGTTCAAGGGTATCTATGACACCCACATTTCGCCAGTTATATTTAAGTCCCATGTAATATTGGGCGAGCCTGTTACCATCAACCAGTCACAAGTCCAGACTCCCTGTATACAACCTTATTTCAATACCGCATAGTATCTCCCTAACAGATTGGCATAGCGGCAGCATATGACATGTGTTATCTGCAACGGTACACCCAAGTCCTTGAATAAAATGCAAAACAAATGCCAAACGGCCACTCGTGGGCAGATTCGCCCAATAATATAGCACTAAGCAATCCTGTGAGTCTTTTTATACACCATAGAACTTAAAATATATGATCCTAAACACAGATAGCGAACTCATTTACATTTTGCCAAGTCTCTTACCTATATTCCGTGTCAAAGGTAGTTTTGAACTGAGTAAAATGTCTCAAGTTATGGGAAATTGAATCTGACAGTTTACCAAATTGCTGGCTGTAATATAACTGGATTTTCTGCAGTAACAGTTAGTTATATTCGTCTATTTTGATTTTGAACCTGTTCTAGCTAGGGTCAGTAAGAGGGATGAGGCTGTAACTCTGTATATTAAAGAGGATAGTCCAGTCCTGACCCCTTGAATAGTAATGCTTTGATAGTTTATGGTTGACATAAAATATGATAGGGACGGATGTAACGGGGGTCTGTGGTGACGTTAATAAGCTGATGTGATTGTGATAATAACATAATTCAAGTTTCAAACGGTATTGATCAATCCGGCGCATCTTTAGAGCTGTTTTCCGAGTATTCATAGAATTGACTTCTTGGGTTGGCCTCTTCACCCGATACGGGTTGTCTCTTCTAGTAAAAATAAAAGATGAAGATAAATGAATAAACGTAGGGATGTAGAGGTATGAGGAACAGGGTGTAAAGTTCACACTCATACTCCATAGAAAAGGGAGGATCCTCCAACCAGACGGGTGTTGTGACTGCCAGATGATGCATGTCGGGCCGTTGTATATGTGCTAGTTGCGCGGCAAACTCTGCTTGCGAGATGCAGGATTTTTGCGTGACGTCATCAGGACGCGTTGTTCGCATGTGGCGTTGTACATTATTTCGCTACAGGGGAATTAACAGGTGAAATGTGGGTGTACTACAGGTACACCTCTGTTTAACCCTTCGGGGATTGCAGGCGTGGTGTTATATAAATATAGGGATATATTAATATTTATGGTCACCTGACATCTAAGGTATATCGCTATTATTTATAGAATACCAATAGATGTTCCTTTTAGTTCGATGAGTCTCCAAAATTCAACATGGTTAAAAGTCTGTCATGCGCATTTTGCAAGTATTTTATGAGAGATCATATCAGACAATAGCCCGTCATTCTATGACATCAGAGGGAAAATTCCCGATTTTTTAAGAACCGTCTCATTACCTATAATTTCGATCTGTCAAATTAATCTCTAAATTTCCAAAAATTTTGACGTTAAAGGTCGCTGAGATGAGATTGCCACTAGATTTTGAACGATATAGGTAGAGAATTATCGCGAGTTTGAATCTCCACCAAAAATTAGGCTTAGTTAAAAGAATACTAGCAATACATAATTCGCCAAACACATAGCTAGGAAAAACATGTCATAGTCGATGAAAGAGATTGTGCAACTGGAAAAATCTTAAAAGGAGACTATCTAATAACATTTCATTACACGAGATATTCCTGATATACCAAATCTTTACATAAATAATTTCATATAAATTTCAAATAACACAACACCTTATACAGGTTCCTGATTTAAGATTATGCTACTAATACACATTATTGCATAATTTAATAACGACACAACCATTGAGCGTTCTTAAAATTTGCATAACGATTGAACAGAAAGACCTCCTGGTATAAAGAGTAGAGTGCCATGCCATAAAGTAGAAAGGAACAGAAAATCTATTGCAAGCAACGCTCGAAAACAAACCCTCCTTTACAGATTATCAGCATTAATTCATGATAACACGAAGCTTTGTCTGAAACAAGCTAACAAATGACAAAGTAACAAACACCTGAAACTAGCCCACAAAGGCCCAAAATCACTATAGAGGGTCAAATGAAATTAGCTAGCGAAACTCCGTAGACGTTATGGGTATCGATATCTATATGATAAAAAAAAATCATACTGTTTTTTTTGAGGGGTCATCGACCGCAGATCTTCTACAAATTTGAAATATCAGTTTTAAAAATAATAATTTGACCCTGTATTGCAAAGACAAAAATGCTACCCATACACTTCAAGATATTTTTATCGCCCGTTTCACCACTTTCTGCTTAAGGTTGACTTAGGTACCTGGTACATACCTACAAACATTCATACTTATAATTTCAGTACATTTTTAGGACTAGAGTCTCCGTTCCCAAAATTCTTGGCAGGTCATATTCGTCCGTAATTATTGTCCGAGAACCAAAATTAAATACACCTTCTGTTCTTACTTTGTGATGCAAAGGATCTTACCAATAACAATTATCTGTATGTTAACATGCATATCGAATATGAATCTAGCATTTAGCGACTTGTTCTGCCTGTCTTAAGTCGAGAACACACGGTTGAGAGGCGACAGAAAAAGGCATAAGGAACGACTTACGCAAAACGTTCCCCAATTTCCTAATAGACTTCAGAGTAGATGAAAAAACCATGTTTTGTAAATCAGGAAAAAGTATTTTAAAATTACACACTGCCTTCAGATTTTAGCTTCAGCAACACACTATCAATCACAATCTGAATAATTTTGAAGGATATTGCTAAACCATTGCATCGTAAGTTCAAAAAATTTGTCTGCTCAACAACGTAAATGACTCAGTGAATGTTGTTGAATTGTCAAAATGACAGTCATTGCTACTGTTAGTGTGTTACGCAATTACCCCGCAAAATGCCTTAAGTTTAGTAAATGGATACCTAGTAAAAACTATGTTTGTTGCCACTGCCAGAAGCCGACATAATACTTTGCAAACAAATGGCTAGAATCACGTTAATAACTTGAAACTGTAAACAATTTTCCAAGTAACAGTCCCCCATAACTTAATGCCATAAACACATAAACCTCTAAATATAAACATGTGCCTTACAAACACACATTATAACGCCTCGTCAGCCACATATATGTGCACCTACCTTATAACGACACATTACAGTGTACGCAGCGTACCGCTACACTCGTGTGTTCAGTCTTTATCTTGCAACATTTTGAATGCAAGTGAACGGGGAATTCTCGTATTCCGTTATTTTTAAACTGTGGTTTTGACACGGAAAATGTGGTAGCCAACCTAGCATGATATTGCAATTTATAGAAGTCTTTGTTTACTTTTTAAGGGACTGTTCAAGATTTGAATATTAATTTACTCAGCCAATCGCAGTCCACTGCTAGACAAATGCCTCACCCAGGCTTCGACACAACACCCTGTCCTCCGCCTTTCGCATCCATCCTATTCCCGCCATCTTTTTAAGGTCATCGGTCAATCTAACTGGGGGGCGTCCCACACTACTCTTGCGGATAATGTGCTTATAATTTCCTCATTAAAAGGAAAACACCATTTGTCATTCCGAGAAGGAACGACCATGGATTAAGGCGCGTCATCACTGCGTGTAAGGAACTGTCCTAACAGAAAGCGATTGTCGCGCGAAAATGAATGGCTTTGTTTGTAACGAACAATCACTGACTCCTAATACATAGGCACCTACACCTAGTTTAGGAGTCAGAGTATTAAAAACTACTGTGACCTAGATATAAGCCTTTAAGCTCTTAATTTTGGGTGTTATGATAAGGCTTTTGGTGAAATAAAGAATTTATTTATTTTTTATTTATTTAATGCAATCGGCGAACCCGAACGCATCGTCTCGCCTCCAGAGGGCCACCCGTTCGAGGTTTCCGAAAAAAATTGAAAGTAATTAAGAAAAAAATATGAAAGAAAAGAGTAAAACTTAAACGAAAATTATTTTATTATAAAGCGAATGTAAAGTGTATGTGTGAATGATTGCGTTTTCGCACGACGATCGCTTTGTTTTATGACCTAAACTTTACCCCACGTCCAAAGATCGATCGCGCGAATACGCCATCTTCGCATTCATATGTCACTTGTTTTGTTCGGAAAACTGGAAAGCGTTCTCTGTCGACGCGACCACGCGTTTGTGTCCGCCGAACAAAATGAACGCGACAATAGCGTGTTCGCATGACAATCGCTTTCTATTAGGACAAGGACTTAGTTCACGATCTCACGACATCTTTATTTTACTATAAATTCTGGGTTTAGACCTGAATCTAGCACCCTAATTGCGTAACACACTTTCATCATTTTGAAGGTCGTTACTAATCCATTGCTTCAAATGTTCGAAATTTATGTCTGCTCAACAACGTAAATAACGCGATGAATATTGTTGAACTGTCAAAAGAGTAATTGCTACTGATAGTGTGTTACTCAATTAAGTACCCCGCAGATCCCGAAACAAATATCCATCGTCTTTCTCAATAATGCGCTAAAACCATAAGACTACAGTCATAAACACGGTGCTTTCAAACGGATAATCAACGTAGTATGTGCATAAGGACATCGATATTGCTCAAGCTCTAAACATAATCCCAAAGAAGCTTTACTATATTTCGTTAAATAAACAGTAGGTATTTCAAAATCCAATGGATGCTCTAGCAGGTAGCCTAGCGTAGAAATTTTACGTAGGTTATCAAAAAAAAAAATCTGCTGTTTCATAAAAAATTACAATTACCTATGTGGTCAAAATGTATGGAAAAGCATTTATTTTTAACTATCGAAAAAAAAATTCAACACATTTTAACATTTTTCGTTGGATAATAAAAAAAAATTTGCTGTTCCATTCAGTTTAATAATAAATTTATGTCTAGAATCATGTATTGAATCCACATCCATGGTAACAGATCGCACATTGCACGTTGCAACCCTGTATGAATGAAAATTAGGTTTTATAGAGGTATAAAAAATAGGTTCATATAAATAGGATCAATCCACTAAACTAGTTTATAGATGGTAACCAATTTGCTTTAATGCTTGAACTAAACTATATTACCAACAGACCTTAAGAGGACATGCGGGTGCTCTTTTCTCCATAGAAACGCTCTTGCCTGTTTTCTTTCTAGTAAATGACATTATAGCAATGATTTTTTACAGAATAATAAATATTAACTACTTGTATGCCCCTATGTTTTCCCTTTTTGATGATAAGCACTAGAACCCTCAAAAAATGCTCAAAATTACCCGCTGTCAACAGAGACCTAGTGTACAAATTTGACAAATATTGATGACAAAAATAGGGACACACAATATTTATCCTTATTATTCAGTTTATAAAATATGTTTTAAATTGGTCCAATATTGGAGGACGAAATAGACGAGAGCCAAACCTCGAATGTTGACTTTTTACTTGGGCTTTTTCAAAAGTCTCTCCGACCGCATTTCCTCTTAACCCAACAAATCCAATAAAAACCTGCCACAATAAATTTAATATTTCTTAACAGTATTCAACATACATGTACAATTACCTAGATTACATAAGAGCTAAGTTGTCTCATACATTTTTATCAAATGTGTTTGTCATGGCCAATGGAATGGGCGTGGTTATGTGGGACAATCATGATACAAGGGCCTTTGAGCTGTAAAGGTCGCTTCGAACTGTGACAGTCCCGGGAAATACGGGATTGGAATTAAAGATGGACAAGATTTTTAAGGAAAAATAATCCAGTCATTTTTGTTTTCAAAAGTGACAAGTGGTTTCTGCCTACTTGCATCAGAAAGGCGTGAGTTTATGTAAGAATGATTTATATAGGGAGTACCTATAGATTCTGCTAAATATAAAGAGAAAGATAATATAATATATTTGAAAAACATTTTCCCTCTAATAGTCTTCTTCTTCTTCTGGGGTGCATGAAAGGAGCCTCCTCGAGCGACGTACGAGTATCTACAGAGCCACTGTACGTCCGGCGTACCCAGGGTAATCAGCGAGTTGTCCACGCTGATTGGGCTAATCCTTTCACCACGCTGGCAATCTAAAGTCCACTTATAAAACCGGCTCTGTGCGTAGTCTCGATTAACATCGAAGGGTTCTCAAGAGACAAATCTGAAATTCATTCTGATATCTACCGCTAAACTTAATGCGACATTGACCCATCGAGATGAAATCCAAAGCCGGCCACACATCCCTGGACTTACGCTTATCGCCGAGATCTGTCACCCGAAGCACGGTAACGCAGTGTTTGCTGCTCCCGGTGCTCAAACGAGAACAGCATAGAAATCATCACCGTTGATATTGGTAACTGCACGATTACTTCCATTTAAGTTTCTCATTTAATTATATTTTCTTATAAAAAAATGACATCTCAAATCCAGCCTTAAAACTTCGCCACCTAAAAGTCCCGTATCCCGGGATAGTCCCATTCGACACAGACCCTAACGATACAAAAACACGTCCTACGTTAATACTTCACACATCCTACAAAGTAAAGCATAAAGCAGTTAGCGTTTACGATTACTTCTTAAAACTCTATGGAACGTCTTAGCCGACTAATGAAAATAGGCGGTATTAAATTTATCGACACGTTTACAAGTTATCTACCTATATGGTGCAGTATAATCAACGTTTGATAGTAATAGCCTTTTTTAGTATCTTGTGAGTTGATGTAGTCGTCAATTTTCACCTTTGATCTAGGTACTTCGAATTTTCTGTTATATCGTATTTTTAATTTAGAGAGGGGCTTGTGGCTAAGTAATACCAGCCGCACGGGCCGATCGATCAGGTTAGGCAACGTGCTGAGTTCGGTCCGTGGAAGGGTGATCATAAATTATATATCGAGACCCCCGTGTCTCGGAAAGCACGTAAACCCGTTGGTCCCGGCTGTCATTTGTAGATCTTTGACAGTCGTTACGGGTTGTCAGAAGCCCAAAAGTTTGACAAACAGTCTTACCAAGGGGTATCGTATTACCCAGTAACTGGGTTGTGGAGGTCAGATAGGCAGTCGCTCCATGTAAAATACTGGTATTCAGCTACATCCGGTTAGACTGGAAGCCGACCCCAACATAGTTGGGAAAAGGCTAGGCAGATGATGAGACATAGAGATTTAAAAAAAGAGACTTTAACCTCTACTCCCTAAGCATAAAATCCGTAGTTTGGGCAGAAGTTACGAGAGTTTAATATTCCGTATAATTTACTGACATATGAATAGTTTGAGGCCCGAACTAAGAATTAATGACAACAAGATTTTACAGTTGACCCAACTCCCGATATGTAGATAACTAGATAATCGGGGGTCGAGTTCACACCAAAGCTTCGAACTACATTCGAACGGGCCTGTATCTTGACGCTCTTTGAAGTCCACCCATAATGGAGTACCTAATTCTCTTGTTCAAACGATTTGGGTAATTTAACTGATCAGAGTTAAAGTTTTCTTATGCTGGGTTTTGGTATTTTATAATCGATACTATATCATTACAACTTGACCCAATGTTCACCTCAACCAACCCGCCCCTCCCTCAACACAACACTTCACAAAATTACTTGACCTGTTTATGTTGATCATGAAATATTCATATTATTTCCCTTACTATTGTACGGCCGTCCATCATTCCACAATCTATGGTAAAAATACATTAACTATAATGGTTTACGTACTTAGGAACGAAGATTTTTAGTAGCGATATCAAGTTAAATGAGTTTTTATTAATAAAGGTTTTATAGTAGAGGATTTTTTTTGGAAAATTATGACTTCGAGCAAAATAATAATATAATTATTATATATTTTATGTATATACTACTCATCTAACCATTGACATTCATACTCAAAACTTTCCTCGCGAAAGATCACCTTAAAAAAGACTTAACACCAACTTAACTCACATTTCAACCTAATGTTTTTCGTCATTTACACGTTACACCCACTTTAAGTTAAAACATTCATATTGATTAAGTACATAACTGCTTACTCACTTAAGTGTCACTTATCCACCAATATCAGTATTTTAAGCACCATTACTGGCATAAATCTTTACGTCCAAGTGTGAGTTAAGTTACTTCGAGTCGTGCTTAACATAACTATACTTGTTGTGTCAAACTTTTAACAGTTTTGGTGCATTTTAAAGTTACACATAAATGGAAGTCATTTTTATTTTGTAACACAAAGTCAGAGGCTCAAATGTTAAGGTTCCGTTATCAAATGATGCCAACTGGACCATATATTATTATTATTACTGAACCAACTTTCTGTAACAATGCTTTTTTTTTTCTTAAGGGCGTCTCGCATTTCGTCCTTCGAGGACCGAGGTTGTCGTCTGCTTAACAGGGCTTGCCTGTGAATGCCTCAATAAATTAAGGCCTCGAGTCAGGGCTTTAAGAGCTTAAAAACTAAGCAACTTCTCTCGAGCGGCACCCCTTGTGACGAGACGTGACGTGACGTGCCGACGCGACGATAGCATACATTTAAATCTACAAACGCACCCATAATAGACAAAATCGATTGTAGAAAAACTAGTTTCATTCTTTCAGATAAAGAAATATAAATTAGACCAAATTACACCAGGATGTCACTAAAAGCGTGCCTTATATAGTCAATGATTTAAGAAAGGCTCATAAATCTTCACCATCTCATTAACGTTACACCAGAGTTTAATTATGTAATAAAACACACATCATTTATCAATCCAATCACTTATGTTAATCAAGACAACTAATGACACCATTTTTTTGGAAGAATTTAGATATAATTTTATTTCTGTTGACTTCTTCTTTTGAAGCATGGTCACTCACAATGAGCCTCGTTAGAAGGCTGAAAGTCACCCAATGAGCAATGGAGAGGACTATGCTTGGAGACATGCAGAGATCCGCAGGTGAACCAAGGTAACCGACATCGCCCGAAGAATTGCCAAACTTAAATGGCAGTGGGCACATTGCTCGAAAGGTTCTGGAGCAGCGACGATCGTAGACTTAGCATGACCTTGTGAAGACCGCAGGAATCAGTTGGAAGCGAGAAAACCGGTCGAAGTGGCGATGCTCGGGGAAGGCCTATGTCCAGCAGTGGACATCTTTCGAGTAAAATGGTGATGATGAACTTCTTCTGCAGTTAAATATGCGAGAAGTAAGTTGAAGGCCCGTTTGCACCACAAATCACTCCCAAGGTTGGAAGAGATCGCAAAAAGCGTTTTTTCATTTATTTTTTTATGTATTTTTTTGGTGTACAATAAAGTATATATAAATAAAATACATAAATCACTTACTTAATGTGTTTAGTGTGCTAACTCTAAACATATTTCAAACATAAATGTGTCTCTGTCATCTTCAAACGATTGACAGAAAGAGATTGATCTTTTGAATACGTTTTGCGGTAAACGTATATTTAGTGATTTGTGGTGCAAACGAAGGAGTGATATTTAAAAAAAAAATACATTGTATAGACAAGGAAGCATTTTGCTTCCTTGTCTTATCTTAATGCCGTGGACATCCACGATGAAATCCTCACGTTAGAAATTATGAAAACGCACATTATTCTTACGCAGCCATTCTAATAAATAATGTGTTTTTGAAGCACCTTATTATACTAATAACAAAGTGTCACAACGACCATTATAAAAATATTAATGTAGGAATAATATTACTACAAAAAAAAAACAAATCTAATTTAGAAAACCTTGTATTAACCACGGGGGGCTCTTCGCAACTCGTATGACGCATACATCTTAACATAAGATAAATATATACGTAATCAATAAAAATGTTAATGTTTAAATTAATTAATTGTTTTTATTAGCTTTTTTTTATTATTTTTAGAAGGTAGGCATTGTGGTGAGTTCACTAATCGTAGCTTAGCCTGCAGGGACGTACTCGGGGAAACGTAGATGTTAGTAAAAAATGTATCTCTTTTTGCCTCTCTAAAAATCACAAGTCTTAAACACGCACAAAAGTGTGTTAAATTAAGACTTGTGATTTTTATTGATGTTATTGTGAGACTGTGACCTCTGTATTTGTTTCGGCCTTTCTTCTCAGAGTAGTCAGATAATAAACGCCGACTGCAGCTAGCTTTTTTTTATTTATTATAATAATGTAACAGTGAATCCGAAGTCCTATTTAGAGAATAAACAATTTCATTTCATTTCACCTACATAGTAAATTACATCTGTCATACGGTGGAACGTCGTAACTAACATTTTTCAACATCAAAACTGAGTTAAAATTAATGTCGGATTCACCATGAAATTCTCTATCTTTATTTCTAGGTGATAAAGCTCTATTTTTTTCCTAGCCATGGATACATACTGTTTATGATAAGACCTGTCGAAAAAGCTTGAAACTTCAGTACAGATAAAACTGTAATTTCTTCAAAATCAACTTAAATGTAGTTACGGTTTTTTACCGGATAACGGCAGAATATAACCCATAGGCAATTAATACATCTTAGAGGCTACCGAACCAATAGGACATTTACTCTGATTCTTGTTTGACATTCATTAGTTTATCATTTTAGCTTTATTGACAGAAGCGGCATTTAAATTAACCACTTAACTAAAATCCCATCAGAATTACTTGTCCAGCACACAAAACATGACTCCAGGACGTGTAATTTACACACAATTCGTGTTTCATACAATATTTGTTTAATTTATTTATGTAAGCACCATTACCTATGACTTGGGTATCTACGAGGTGAAAAATTCATAGAAATAAAATCTATACATAAACAGGGTTATTAGTAAAACACTAACAAGCTTGCAGGACTGGATAATTAACATTATAAACAACAACTTTTGTTCTATGATATTTTACAAAACATAATACATTTACCGGGGTCGGCTTCCAGTCTAACCGGATGTAGCTGAATACCAGTATTTTACATGGAGCGACTGCGATTTCTGCCCTTGACAGTCGTTACGTGTGTAACAACAACGATTTACGGCAGCCAGGAAAAACGGCTTAACGTGCTTTCCGAGGCACGGAGGGGTCTTGGTATGTGAAAATAGTCACCCATCCACAGAACAGCGGAAAGCGTCGCTCAAGCTTCGATCGACACGTGCGTCTGTTATTATATTTAATTAAATTAATTAGCGTCTAAACCAGTAGTTGATCCAGTATTATAAATAATTTTACTGCCTATTATAACTTAAGCTTTTATTTGTTAAGTACTAGCTTTTGCGCGCGACTTCGTCTGCGATCAAGACACGTGGCGCCATCTATTATCATTAAAACGTTATTGTTGTTTTCCTCGGGAACAGCACTTTTTTAGGGATGAAAGATATCCTATGTCCGTTTCTCTACACCTGACAGACACGGAACTATATGCAAAATTTCAGGATGATCGGTTCAGTGGTTTAGGCGTGAAAATTTACAAACAAACTTACTTTCGCATTTATAATATTAATTAGGATTAGGATAAGACTACAAAATTTGCAAGATTTATAATACAATAAAAACAAAAAAATTCAAGCGGACAAAGTTGCGAGCAAAAGCTAGTGATCGCTTCACTAGCTTTTGCTCGCAACTTTGTCCGCTTGAATTTTTTTGTTTTAATGTAAATTTTTTTATCCTATGAAACTCGGAAATACTGTTGCTTTTTTTGTGTTTTTTGGATTCTGATCAACAGTTCCGAAGATTACCCCTGACATACAAACTCACAATTTTTTCCTTCCACAACATTAATATAGATGGTACAGATAGGCAACATCGCGGGTACCTACAACCCAGCCAAGGCACAGTCTACAACAATAGCAGTTAGACAACTCCCACGCAGCAGGAAAGTTCATTATGCTAGCAAATCCCTGTTAATTTTATTGATGACAGAAAAAATTATTAACACTAATATAAATTAGTGAATATTTTGACAATGATTCCAACTAGAATCTTTGGTTTTTATATGAATGGAACGAAAATTCATTAATTCCACACGTTTGTGGATTTCCTGGTTGTTTGGCGATTATAAATTCAAATAAAATCTGAATTCATAGGTAGGCATTTTGTGTGTTTAATTAAAGCCTTAAAAAATATATAGGTATCTATTATTATTATGTAACCTATTTTTTTTAAGTTTTCTGTTAAGTTGCGAATTACTTATTTAAAGAATTAGCCATTTTAAGAATTAGTCCATTAGAGACTCAGTTGCCATTTTGAGAAGTAGGTAGGCATTCTGCGCCTAAATCAAGAGCATTTGAAAACTAAAACACAATTAACATTATTTTTTAACAAAAAATAAAAAAGACACGTGGCATACCAAAAAGGCATAATTCTGCAATATTCAAAAAATAAATACCGCAGTAATTTTTGTATTTTTAGAACCTATCATTACGGCACTAAACAAAATCTGTAACATGATTAATTTATGAGCTCACCTCACGACAAACATTATTTTAATTAGGTACTTATATCACATAGTAACTTAAAACATAACTTTAACTAACTGGTTACTACATACTACACATCACACCGGTTTTCCGCGAAGGGTCCCGGCAGTGGTGCACCATAAAAGGTTATTTTAAATAAGCTAGCTAAACCCCGCAGACTCGATGGGTATCACACATCTTCATTTTGCCAGTTATGTTTAATTCCCATGTAATAGGGGGCGAGCCTGTTGCCATCAACTGAGCACAAATACAGACTCCGGGGACTTTAAAAATTTTTATATCACAAAAGCGTTGGCCCACTGTCCATAGCAGGAATATTAATTACACTGTGTTATTTATCACAAAAAAAAAGTCTTAAATAAACTTCGCTTGAAGGAATTAATGAGCTAATTAAGAAAGGAATGCTTCTGATAACAGGCTAGCAGCCAAACAAACAATTCACACGGACGCTCTTAGATAATAATAAAATCATACATCTGTAGGGTGTGCCTGGTTTTAGGGTCGTTCGGGATAAGTCCTAATTTTCGCTTTTTTTTGCGACATTTTACCAAACCATTGCGGCCGAGAGAATGCGTTTTTGACACCTGTCAGTTTCATACAAATGAATACGTGTGTTGCGAATTTGATCTTTATTGTCTACTAGAGATGTCGCACTGACCGACGACGACTGTAACTAAAATTTCTGGTTTTATTTTTTTTATTTGAAATGTGACAAAAAAGAAAAAATCTAATGTACCTAAATAGAAACTAACTCAATTATCTTTTAATTGTCTTATTTAAATTATATTATTGAGTAAAAGCTTATTGGTAAAAAATTTAAGGTAGGTACCGAAGTAGAAACTAACGTCTTTATTCATAAATTAATAGATTACTGTTTATTGAAACATAATATCAATATATTTAAAGACAGGTGAGGCAAAATAAAATGAAAGTATAATGAATGAGATTGGTTTTCATTATAATTTTTATAGCAGAAATTAAATTTTACAACAAGCAAATATATGTAAAATGTAATAAAAAAGAACGTATTTTATATTTAAATTAAAAGACTAAAGAATATACATTAGCAGCCAGTAATTAAATCATAAAAATGTTACGATCAATATTTAAGATTCATAGCTCAGATTTTAATGTTAATCAAAACATTTTATATCCATTAGAGTTATATATACTAAACATCTAAACTAAAAGTTTTTTGTATTGTACTCCCAAGTGTTTCCAAACATGGCATAATTTAAATACCAACTTTCTTACTGACAAAATACTAAAACCACACAAGATTTTTATGTCTAGCTCCAGTTAACCTTCACTTACTGAACATTTTTCTTATTAACTGCTGTATGATACAGTTGAGGCAGGACATAAGCCAAATCCATAAAAATTAAGCCGACATTTTACACTTGGTAGCAATATACAGAACAAAACTAAAAACATTTTTTTTTTAAACCGTAGAATAATACTAAATTACCTCTCCCATTATCTCCCATACTTATACATAAATAAGTAAAACTTTTTTTCTAAAACAGACACTACACAGAAATACTGCAACTGTTAGGGGAGGCCCACACTGCACCGCATCACGGAGCGGGGTGCGTGAAACGGAGCCAAATTCCACGCGCGTGAGTCCGTTTTTATTGAATTTGTATGTAAGAAGTCACGCGCGTAGGTGCGTTGCGTGATGCGGTGCAGTGTGCGAATCGCTTTAGTAGTCACAAAACACATATTTTCTTTAAAAAACATAATAAAAATTGTTAGTGTTCTACATTTTAGGAGTCACATGGAAACCATACTCCATTCCATAAAAATACTTCAAGTATTGTTCGACTTCATCGAGGTGTTAACTATAGTAGCGCCGGCCGGCTGGTAGGTAGTTGTTTTCCATATTTGTAACAGATCTCTATTAAGATTCTTTTCCTTTTAACGCCTAGAAACATGCCTCCTGTCAAGATAAGTATGGCTACTGTCACTTTTTCTTTATGGTCATAAATAACTTCTGTACTTGTTAAAACTTAAATATGGAGTACTAGCTGTGAGTTGTAAAACAACTTCGTTCGAGTCCAAGTCCGAAAACAAATTGGACTTCGTAGGTTTTATTAATATTTTTTCGCGGAACCAATTTTTTTTTTTTCTAAATAAAAGTAATCCAAGTTACTCGTACAACACTAGCTATCTGCCAGTGAAGTGCCGTCAAAAGCGGTCCCGCCGTTTCCGAGATTAGCGGGAAGAAACAGGCAAAATTATTTAAATGGTTTTATTTTTATATTTAAGTACGGTTTAAGTATACTTTTACATGCATTTAGTAAAAAGCTGATATTATACTACTCATAATGCGAAACATAAGAGAGTGCTTTACGATCGAAACAATTTTTTTGCCTCCTTTCTGCAACTGTTTCCATTGTTAAATAAACTACTGCTAGTATAGAACTAAATTTATATACCACTGTATAGATAATTTAAAGGAGATTAATTCTGTACTTTTTTGACATTACAAACAGACACTTTAATTTTATTTATGTGTTTATAGATTAAGCGAATACCTATATAACATTACCTATTGCACGTATTGTTTTTTTTTTTCTTATTCCTTAATTTCAATAGATGTGATCGTCCATAAGAAGTAA
The DNA here is from genome assembly GCA_963669345.1 of Gortyna flavago. Classification (NCBI taxonomy): domain Eukaryota; kingdom Metazoa; phylum Arthropoda; class Insecta; order Lepidoptera; family Noctuidae; genus Gortyna; species Gortyna flavago. The sequence goes on from OY770141.1 coordinate 6,297,509, forward strand.
GTGCAGAGCAACATTCATTATCAGCCATTCATTTGATTCATTCATTTTTTGATTATATCAATCTAACGATTGATATACGATAATACTGGGTAATACGAAACCCCCTTGGTAAGACTGGTTGTCAAACTTTCGGGCTTCTGACAACCCGTAATGATTGTCAAAGATCCACCAATGACAGCCGGGACCAACGGCTTATCGTGCTTTCCGAGCCACGGAGGCTAAAGGGTGTGTGAAGATGGTCACCCATCCACGGACCAAAAGTATCAAGCGTAGCTTAACCTGAGCAATCGACCCGTGCGGTTGTTATTGCTTAGCCACAACCCCACTTATCTTAGATAATTCTAAAAAACATATGATAGGTATATGGAAGAAACCACAAATTAATCCCAACCTGGAGGTCAACTCCATAACCACGAAATCCGTTGTTTCGATCGAAGTTACGGAGGATTCCTTCATAATATTATTTATTTGCCCGAACTAAAATTTTATGACTCCACTATTTCACAGCTGTCTTTTAGTGTTTTTGAATGTTCAAAAAGGTTAATTCGATTCTCGGGTGTAGAATTCAATACAAAGCCTCGAACTACTTTTAAACAGGCCCGTATCTTCGTTGACGGACTTAGAGAGCAGGCCCCCAGTGGGGTAATTGCCTAACACACTAAAAGCAGCAATGGCTTTCATTTTGATAATTCAACAACTTTGTTTGCGTTATTTACGTTGTTGAGCAGACAAATTTTTCAAACATATGAAGCAATGGATTAGTAGGTAATATCCTTCAAAATGATTCAGATTGAGATTGATAGTGTTACGCAATCAGAGTGCTGGTTTAAACCCGAAACCCATGTCTACAAACCCTCCGGGCGTAAACGAACTCTAAAATCTAGAATGACCAAGATCCCAGCCATCTTCAAACAATAGATGAAAATATATGTTTCCTAGTCAATTCAAAAACAGAATATGAGTCGGTGGCGATGACTCACAGGTCAACGGAATCATGACCTCGCGCGTGCTAACAACGATTTAATAATATGCGTACGCGCATGTTTTCCGTTTGGTTATCTATATGGATTAGATTGATCGTTTGAGGTGTTAGATTTTGGTACCTATTGGTTTGTAGTGATGAGTTTTAGGGATCCGCATGTCGATTCTGTGAAAATCTCACCTTGAAAACTTGCGTGGAGTGAGCTGTCATTCCATCTGATGCTAAAGGGATTGACACTAATGACAGCTCACTCCACGCTCACTTCACCTAAGTTTTCACGGTGAGATGGTTACAGAATCGCACTACCGTACCTATTACCCATTACTAAGGCAACGCCGTTTGCCTGTCTGTCTGTGGTCCGTCTGTCTGTGTGTTCGTCAGGCACAGGAGACTGTATCGTTTTAATTGTAAAATAGTTTTAGTGTTAAGAACGAGAACCTTGGTGGGTAAGTTCACCTTGCATTTGGCTAATTTTTAATTTTGCCGTTTTTTGTTTTATTCGTAGTCTGTCGGCTCCTAAAAATGACTCTTTGTAAGTACTTGATAGCTACAATGAACAGTCAATTGAATAAAATTGCTGCATCATTGAGCTCGGCAGATGGTTCAGTATTCCTGCTTCGGACCTCTTTACGACTTGCGCAGATATGAATCATCATTATCTAAAGCATGAAGTAACGAATAAAATATTAGAACTAAACAAAGAAACAGGTACTTATTTCATGTGGGACAAATAAGGATTTTTTTCGGAAAGTGGGACGAAAGTACGAGGAACAAATCATGATACGTAATACAAAGTGGCATAGCCATGGACACACAAACTGTAACCATGAAGTCAGCACATAATTCTAGAATGGTGGTCTTCAAAAAAAAACTGCTGTTAAACTTGTTGAAGTGCGATACTAGTAATTCTCGAAGTACAGTCTTTCGTCATTCTCGAAATTGACTCATGTCTGACTAGCATTGTTGTCGAAGAAGTATGTCGTCGAAGTCGTATCGTTTCCTAGTTAAGTCAAATCGAAGAAACGCTTTGTCGGAGTACAGGTAATGTCGGACTTAAGGCATTGCGAACTAAAGTATTGTCGAAATGAAGACGTGTCTGAGTTCAGCATTGACGAAATAAAATCTTGTCGTATTACGGTTTCTCCAAATTCAGTTGGTAAGTCTGCAAATATATTTTTAAACTGACGAAAAATTTTAACTTTAAGGCTTAGCGCGCACTACGAATTTTAATCGCTGCGGATAATAATCGCCAATCTGTGATCAATACCAATATTCTAGAAACCGCGCACTGCAGTAAAAAAATCGCTTTAGAATTAGCTTGAAAAATTATTTGTGTTTGCGATTTTATTACGCATGAACAAAAATAACTTTGCAATTTTTTGTATTGAGAAAAAATCATTGAATCGTGTATTCCTTATACACGATACTATAGGTATAACATATCCCTTAAGACTGCTGGGTGTCTCGACTTACACAGACATTATCTTTAAAAGTTTTATAACCAGTAACTACATTTAAATTACTTGTATTTTCTCAACCAGTAATAAAATTACGTGTATTTTAATCAACGTAAAAATAGAAGCGATTATCATCGTAATATTTCTTAGCGTCAAATTAACCATTGTCTGAGCTTAAACAAATTCTCATTAATTGAGATTAATCTTCTGTATGTAAAGAGCCGTTTTAAAGATCCTTTGTCTGTGACGTTTGCTTACTTACGTTTTTTTTCTTTGCGAAGACCTTTAATAACTTGCCTATTCATATGTGTACCTACCTACCTATTATTTATTACGTGGTCTTGATTCTCGAGATTTTCAAACTCAGGATTGTGTTTTGTTTTCAATACGGCATAATTATCCTATTTCATTTTCGTTATCATCGTCAAAGTTTATTTTATTTTATTTTATTTTTTATTAAAAGGAACAGCAAACAGTTACATTATAAGAACTTACAAATAATTTAACAAAAACAATTTTTGTGATAACATAACCCACAACGCTGTCCACAGGTAGACGTATTAGTTTAGATGGAAAAAAAAAAGTGTAATCGCTAGGAGTTTTAGTAGCAGTACGTGCATTAATTAATTGTATAATGGGTAATATAAAGTTAAAATTTAGACAATGACGACATGATCTATAAAAATAAGACCTTGGTGAGTTTGAAGATTTTCTGGGAAGGTTCACACATGGGTTTTATTTAACAAAGTGGAGCGGGTGAGACTTTTAAATATACTCATAGGACAAATAAAGATGTCAATATAAGGATTATGTGCTTTTTCTGGAACCTATAACGTTCCCACTGCTGGAACACACGCCTCCTCTCTGTGAGGGAACTAGGCTGTAGTCCACCACGCGGGCTCAGTGCGGGTTGGTAGATCACGTCTTAAATTTTTTTTATCTAGGACATACTAGCCTGTTTCCTCACGATATTTCCCTTTACCGTTGTGATAGCAGCGGTGATGAAATATATTACACAAAGCAAAGCGCCTGTCTGAGTTCGAGCCGTCGACCTACAACTCGTAATTCAGGGCCGTTACCACTAGGCCAAGATTGCTCTCAATATCTTCTAAATGATTAACATTTACCTACATAACTAATCTTCAATAGAAAGCTAACGCCTCGCCCAAGCTAAAACTACAAATGAGTGGTAGTGAGTACTCACGAAACATTGATTCGCCACCTGTACAAACACATGATTGATGATTTCATACTTACTCTTATTTGTCAGCAGTTCGAAGTTTGTGCTTGCCGAAGCTATTGGCATACCCTTATCAAATTAGGATAGCTTTAAGCATGCTTCGAAATATCATCATCTGGATGGACAATTTTTTTTTGGGGATCGGGGTCCAGTCTAACTTTATTCAGATCAAGACCAATGTTGTACATGGAGAGACCTTTATATAATAATCCAGTTACTAAGTAACACGATACCTCTTGGAAAAACTATCGGCCTTCGAAATAGACATATTTTTCCATTTAAACCTAGCAGACCCTAAAGACATTATCCTATCAAAATTTCAATAATTCATACAAAAATACCGTACAAAAAAGACAGTTCAATAACATTTTCCGGTAAACTTTTTCAATATTTCTTTCTACAAAATCTAATCCAGACTATTGCGAACATTATAGAATAAAATCAGCCTGATCTGTAGGGACTCATGTTTTCAATTGATGCGCTTACCAACGAACAGCATTTTATTTTTATTATTGACTATTTTCTGCCGCGACTTCGTCTTCGACTTGCTCAGCTCTTACGGGTCCTAGCGTGATGTTAATTAGCTTATAGTCTTCTTATAGTCTTCCTCAAGAATTGGGCTATCGAATGCAAAAATATTTTTTCAAATCCGACTAGCAGTTCCCGAGATTAGCGCGTTCAAACAAACAAACTCTCCAGCTTTATTATTAGTATAGATATACATAATAGATGTCGAAGGAACCCAATGAACCGACTCACACTAATTCTATTTATCTGAGTACTTTCATAATTCAGAACTGACAAAGATAAATTAATGCCTCTGCCCACTGAGACGTACCACCATTATTATTATTGTATCGTCGAGAGCACTCGCGTGCTGTACATAATTCTTCACCTTTTTATTAGCCGGCTAGTGTATTATTATAAGTTACGCCTCAGTGGATAACGGGTTTAGCATACGGTAGCTCATTGTTGTTACTTGGATTAAAAAGTTAGTCATTGGTTTCATTTGTTTTGTTGTGCTTCGAGATCGTTCTAGGATTTTTTTTTTTTTACTTGACAATGTAATTTTTTGCTTTGTATTTCTTTAATATTTCTATTCGGAAGGCTGAATGCCTGACAACCAGGCTTACCAAGGGGTATCGTATTACCCAGTAACAGGATTGTCAAGGTCAGATAGGCAGTCGATGTAAAATACTGGTATTTAGCTGCATCCGGATAGACTGCATCCGGAGATGAGTCTGGTGAATCCGGTGAAACTTAACATAGGAAGAGGCTAGGCAGAAGATGTCCCCTTCTTTAATTGCTGTAAATCTAGAGGATTAGTAAAGTTTCATAAGTTAATTTACTGTGCCTAAGTATCCTTACCTACATAGTATAAAACAAAGTCGCCGAAATGTCTGTACGCGCATAACTTCCGAATGATTTCACCAAATTGGATAATTCTTTTTTTGTTGTGCTAGGTATTGCCAGGACAAACTTGTATAAAAGAAAAATTCGAAAATTCAAAGAAACAATTGCTCCCGTGCTTAGCTGGGGCGGGCCGCTAGTATTTGTATATTAGCTTCTGCCCCCGACTTGAAATTTCTTGTTCCCCGGACCCACCCCGTCGCGTCGCATCGCATCGCCCGCCTGCGCGTGCGCTATTACTTAGTTTTCGCTTACAGAGATTAATTAGCGCGTTCAAACAAACAAACACTTCTGCTTTATTAGGTTTATAGATTAACTATCTTCCGCCCGCGGCTTCTCCCGCGAGGTATGTCGATAAAAACTATCCTATGTCCTTCCCCGGGATGCAATCTATCTCTCTGCCAATTTTTATCGAAATCCATTCAGTGGTTTAGGTGTGAAAAGGTAACATACAGACAGACAGAGTTACTTTCGAATTTATAATATTAGTATGGAAGTATGGATTACTAAACTGAGGTTTACAAGGAAAAAGGGGGCTTTTGCCCAGCAGTGGGACACAAAATAGGCTATTTTTCTGAGGTAGTATTCCGTATAGATTTTTAAATTTCTTTCAAATTCTAAAATATTTTAAAGTTTTCATAAATAACGCATAACGACCATGTTTGTTATTAGTCTTGTTCATACTGTGTCGCAGTTGCTTTTTAGTTGTTAACTTTGTTGTATGCAAATGCACTAAACATTAATTAAAAAGTCTTGACGTAATTGACTTACAATGATTTGTTTGCGAGTCGGAACAACCGACATTGTTGCATAGCAGGGATCGTGAACCAACGGAGTTACAGGAAATTGAAAATTAAATTACTTACTGTTAAGTTATTTATCAGCTTATCTCAGATCCTCTTTACATTAATAAGCCTTTAGTTACTAAACCAAAATAGTCATGTAGGTGCTAACAAATTCCAATCGGAATTTTTAGCCTGATTTGTGTGTCTATAACTCCTAACCGACAAACATTTCAAGAACGCTTCCCTATCAAATATTATTACAATTGAAAATACCTATCAAGTGATTTATATGTCATCGCTATTGGAGGGTTGTACCAATTATGCCTATCAATATTTGTAAATTTTTGCCTTTGAATTCTATTCATTCACCGAAAAACAAAAGCTTTACAACAGCATGTCTGTGTTATATCCACATTACACATTACATAACTATTAACATTAATACACATTACATAACATAATAATAAAAACCCGTAACAAAAGGTTTACCACCCCTGTAGTAAAGTATCGATCGATGGCAGCCCACTATCGAGATCTCGACGAAGCGATACCAGACACGTTATACAATAACGTATGGACAGCACATAAGGGGTGTTTCATAGGATTAAGAAGTGCATTTTAAATAAGGGGGTCAAAAAACCAGGGTAGGTTACCGGAATGTGGCGAAGTTTTGGGCCAATAAGATTTGAACTACTGTCGTGCCAGCGAAAATTAGAAATAAAATGGCCGACTTCTCTTTTTCATAAATAGTATTACACTATTTTAAAATATTCCTATTAGATATGATTGAGGCTATGCAGCAAAAAACTCAGCAGCTTTGAATAAAGTTAGCATAACTTGCCAAAAATGTTAAAATATGCTGTCATATTATTCACAGCATTTCAATTTTAACTCTGACGTTCAACTAACAAGGTTCACTATTGTATGAAACTGAGTTCATCCCTTTTAATATAGTTGGGTTTGAAATAAGCTTTACTGCGCCATATTGTGGCCTACTGACCTCAGTCAAAGAGTAGCTAATGAACAACATATTTGTTTTCTGCCTACGCGCATGCTGCTTCTTTGGGTTCCGTAGCCAAAAGACAAAAAATGAATTTCGTAAAGGAAAGGAAGAAAATTAAAGTAGGTATTATTTTGGTACCTAACGATTCCTAACGATTCGATTTGTTTTATCAGCCTGTTTTTTTAATAATAAACACGAGAGACTATTTGCACGATATTAATGAAACTTTTATTCTGTGCATCATGGTGTAGTGAAATTACGAGTAAAATAATTTTGCACTTCGCATAATTCATATAACCGCCCTCGGTTATATGAATTATGCGAAGTGCAAAATTATTTTACTCGTAATTAACAATATCCCAAGTGCTTATGTGCATAGATATTTTTTCATTCCCTAATGAAAAAATATCTATGCACATAAGCACTTGGGATATTGTTGGATCCCATAATTAAAAAGATTATGATATTTATAATTGAATTTGCTAATAAAGGTGGCACTAACCGATATTTTTTCCATTCAAATTTCGGGAGTGTATTAGGTACTCCACTATTTGACATTGTGTATCCAAAGTTAAACATGATATCGTTTTGTCTTATTATTAATTTTGTCTGTACGGAAACAGAATAGTAATACAAGTTATGAGCCAACAAAGATTCCTTTTTCTTGCTTTTTATAACCTAACTTTGGGTGTAAATAATTAACCTGTTAAACCTTCAAAACAAAGTTCAGTTATCGAAGAATTCAATAAACTTTATTTGTAATTGATGTATGCAGTGTTTTTTCCATAAAACTCGATTTTCCAAAGCACTTTTCGAATTTTTTTTACGCGCCTATCAGTTCCGAACGGTGTTTGAAGCACTAAACGTTGTGCGTGTAAACTAGCGTCTAACTGCTTATCCCTGAGCTCTGTCGGACACGATGCCCGTTGAAACAGCGTGATTTTTGGCTATGCCCACCAGTGAGTTCGAGCTCACGACTAGTTCCACCTTAAGTGAATAGTTTTTGACAAATGGGATATTTTGAGGAACAACCGCAGAAACTTTTGCGAGAAATACTCATCATCTGCATAGCCTTTTCCCAACTACGTTGGGGTCGGCTTCCAGTCTAACCGGATAAAGCTGAATACCAATGTCTTACATGGAGCGATTGCCTATCTGACCTCCTCAACCCAGTTACTGGGTAATACGATACCCCTTGGTAAGACTGGTTGTCAGACTTTCGGACTTCTGAGTACCCGCGCGTAACGACTGTAAAGATCCACGAATGACAGCTGGAACCTACAGCTTAACGTGCTTTCCGAGGCACAGAGGTGGGGTCTTAGTATGTAAAGATGGTCACCCATCCACCCAGTCAAGAAATACCATGAATCAATAAAAATCGATACTGAGCATGCGTAAATATTCATCTCAACTACGGAACCCTTTACTCTCCGAGACGCATTCGGTCGGTTTTTTATAGACTCACTAATTTGTGAAGTACACTGTTGCACATTACGCAAGTGACTAAGCGTATATTTACGACAGGTGCACAGAAAACTGTGCTACTTAGATTCTACCTTTTATGGTATGAATGTACTTGGAAACATGGAAACTTGTCAAACAAGAAAATATGAAAATGTTTGACTTAGAGATGAAATACGAGCAAGTAGGCTCCGGTGAAAAAAAAAAGGCAAATTATCTTGGAAAATAGGCATGGTTAAATTTTACATCTAAATAATGATTTGACACATCGGAAAGCCGATTCCAGTGATTAAAACGTTCAAAATCTAGTCGGCAATATTATATTAAAAAATTAAAGTAGGTAGGTATACACGATTTTTGACAGATTGAGAATGAGGCTAGCATGTGAACGTTTTTTTTAAAATACGGGAATTGCCAGTAAGATAGGCGGGGTAATTGCGTAACATACTATCAGTAGCAATGGCTTTAATTTTGACAGTTCAACGACATTTATTGCGGTATTTACGTTGTAATTGAGCAGAAATTTTTTTCAATAGCAACATCCTTCAAAATTATTTAGATTGAGATTGTTGCTCAATTTGGGTGCAGTTTAAGTCGTTATAGGAAGGAAGTCTGTCAAAGTGTCAACAGCATCGTTTTGTCCGAACTCAATTGTGATATCGAATCGTAATACAGCCGATCGATTCTGTTAAAATCTCACCGTGATAACTCAGGTGTCGTTCAGTTTATAGGGTCTCGTGACTAAATAATAACAGCCGCACGGGATGATCGAAGGCTAAGCAGCGCTTGCTGAGGTCAGTCAGTGGATGGGTGATCATCCATTATATATATTGAGACCCCCCGTGCCTCGGAAAGCACGTAAACCCGTTGGTCCCGGCTGTCATTTATAGATCTTTGACAGTCGTTACGGGTCGTCAGAAGCCCGAAATTCTGACAACCAGTCTTACAAGGGATATCGTATTACCCAGTAACTGGGTTGTGGAGGTCAGATAGGCAGTCTCTCCATGTAAAATATTGATATTCAACTACATCAGGGTTAGACTGTAAGCCAATCCCAACATAGTGGAAAAAAGGTGGTGAAAGGATTGGTCCGACTTTTAGTGTGTGAACAAGTAAGATGTCGCTTAGGAAGTATAAAGCTATATTATCTTGAAGTTATTACTGTTAACTGTCATCGCAAACTTTATGGCACAATAATCATTACAAATGAAATTCTCAGAATAATAGTTTGTCTGTAAAACACACTAAGAAAAGGGTAAATTATGGAATGCCGCTACTATTAATATCTAATTTATAGTTTAGTATTACTTTATGAAGCTGTGATGGCCTAGAGATAACGACCCCGAGTTAGCAGGTACAACCTGCTAACTCGGGGTCGTGAGGTCGAACCCAGGCAGGATTCTATGTTTTACTCACTTTGTGTAAATAATTTCATCACCACTGGTCTCAAAAAGGTGAAGGGAAACATCGTGAGAAAACCGGCATGTCCTAGAACCAAAAATTCGAAGACATGTGACATCTACTAACCCGCAATGGGCCCGCGTGGTGGATTACGGCCCACTCCCATTTACAGAGAGGAGGCTTGTGTGCCAGCAGAAGGCACATTATCTTAGGCTGATTATGATTGCTTTAGTTGGTAATTTTGTGGGTTCTTTGTTGCAGTTCCTTATTAGTGCGAAATAATCACAGAAGTGAAGTCTAACGTCTGCTATTTTGAATGATTTGCGACTTCATTTTAATACAAGAAATACTCTAGACTATAAACCAAGACAAAACCTACGACATCTCATCTACTAAAAACTGTTCAGACGTTCAACTGTTCTATACTTCCATCTGATGTCCCGGAAACATACCTATCTTTTAATCACAATCTGAATCATTTTAAAGGTTATTGCTAACCCATTGCTTCATATGTTCGAAAAATTTGTCTGCTCAACAACATAAAAACGCAATGAATGTTGTCAAACTGTAAAAATGGAAGCCATAGCTACAGTTTATGTGTAATGCAAGGACCCCGCTGGTCAACAACATTCTGAGTGTAGGCAGAAAACTCACTCCATCTACCCATCATCAAGAAACATTCCTTTCTGCAGAATGAGTGCATTATTAGTAGCGGTAAGTGGAGACGCCCACGACTCGCCCCGGGCATCCAATTCTTTAGGAAACTTACGATTTATATCCAACACATATTAACACACGTACGTTTTAACTTGCGATGAAAGACGCCGAATGCTCGCGGCGTATGTAAATTTTTTCTCGACAATTACTGAGCAAGAATTGATTGGACTCAACTATACGTATAACTGCGAATGGTGGAGAAATTCGCTAGAGGCGAATGAAGAATATTCAGGCAACGTGAGTAAATGTCTTTTTCTTGAGTATTTTTGGTATTATTGTCATTGAGGTATTCAAGAATGTTCCTCGAGGGAGCTATTAGATTTTGCTGACCCAGAATTTAAACTGGGAAGGTATTTGTTAATAATATAATCAAAAAGTTGAAATTGGTCCTTCGGGCTCTCCATTTGTTCCAAAGATTGAAAGGCTCAATTGTTGCTGTAAATTTTTAAGCGGTATAAATACTGAAATGACTGATGAACAGCCCCGATGCACCCAGCTTGCTAAAAAGCCTAAATTCTTCAGTCAAGTGATCGTTAAGAATTCCAGCCTGTGGGGTAATTGCGTAACTCACTAAGAATAGCAATGGTTGTCATTTTGACATTTCGTTATTTACGCTGTTGAGCAGACACATTTTTCGAACATATGGAACAATGGATTAGCCATATTATCCTTCAAAATAATTCAGATTATGATTGACAGAGTTTTACGCAATTAAGGTGCAGATTCTTCTTCATTAAGTTTTTCTCCTTTATAGAGACGTGTTAGCTATAATACGAGTATGAATATAACATAAGCGTCGGCGTAGTAAACGCTTGGGTAAATTGTGAAAACTGAAAGGAGGTGCCCTATTTCTATAAATTGCACATAAAGCAGAACCTTCTGATGACCTACTGCCTACTGACTGACCTACTGACTCTCCCTTAAAAAGGATAACTACGTAACATTAAGCTTGATTGCCTAATTCTAATAAAAAAGACAACGCAAAACCGCTTTCTGTTAATAATAAAATTCTTAAAATATAATTTCTTGTAATGACATAAACACTTCTTGACGATGTTATGAAAACGGAGCTTCTATGTAAATGGGTGACGAAGAAACTAGAATGTCAATTTTAACCAATAACGGTCAGCAAGACGTTAGTTATCTGACATATAGGCGCAACATGACGGCAAGGCGTAAAGTACCCGCCGACAGTTATGCCAAGTATGTTGATAACCGCGTGAAGTAATGTTCAGGAGAATATTGTTGCATAAATACATAGCTGTCCCGCTACTGAGTGAGGCTCTCGGGTAAAGCTTGTTCACACTAGAGCTTAAAATAAGCATTATTATTTGTCAAAAGTTGTGTGGAAATCGATTGTCATGGTATGCAAGCGATACAATGGAATGAATAAAATGTCGCGAGGAAAGTTTTGAGTATGAATGTCGATAGCTTTAAGAGGAGGGGGAAGACCAAAAAAGACGATGGATGGACTGTGTGAATGATAATATGGTTAAAAAGGAGGTGACTACCGAGATGATGACTAATAGAGAAGTATGGAAGAAAAATTTCAAAAAAAAGTAAAAAAAAGGAGAGAGAAATTCTTTTCCAAAATGGCGCCATAGTTCAATTGGAATACGGCGCCATTTTGTAGCGAAATAAAAAATAAACTTCACCACTTAAACAGGTTTAATTTGTTGTTAATAAAAGTGCAACCAAAATTAAATATAAATGTATTTAAAAAAACCGTTGTGGAACAGGTAAAATGGCCAAAATTTAATGAGAATAGTACTAACTATCTTGGATGGTAAATCTCTTTCACGCTGGTTTATGAACTACCGAACCGATTGCGGGAGAATGATGATTTGCATCAACATGTAATGTTTCAGATTCATCTCCAGGTTCTTCGAACTCCATATCTTGGTTGCACACTCGATGGAGTGTGATTTAGTAAGTAACGTTTTATGAAAATTACCAACAGCTTGCATTGAACTCGTGATCGGCTAGAGGGCACTCTATAAAAACGCATAATTCACGTCATCAGTCGTCAGCAAAATTCTATTTATTTTTCAAACAAAATTGAGCGATTTACAGAATAGCACGTCTATTTATTAATTATTAATAGTATAGTTGGGGCCGTATTATTGTTTTTTGAACACGCTAATCTCTGGAACTACCAGACGGATTTTAAACATTCTTTTAGCATTTTATTGAGCCCAATTCTAGAGGAAGGCTATAGGTTACTTAAACATCACGGTAGGACCCTTAGGAGCAGCGGAATTGTCCGAAAGGGTTACTACCGTTACTACCGTTATTACCGCTACCCCGGAACATAAAGGGCTAAGGGAACACGGATGGGTTTTAGTCAGTAAGAGCCTGACACTCCCTGAGCGGGAGGGGTTATTTGATGATTTCCTATCCTAAAAAAAAAAAGCGACGTGGTGGGTCGGGGAATAATAAATTTCACGCGGACATAGTCGCGGGCAGAAGCTGGTTAATAATAAAACTTAGCAGTTACGTTTTGAAAAACTAACCAGCGTATAACAGCTTTTACAAAACAAGGGAAGCCGCCTTTTCAAAACCTAGCCATTTAGAATACCACGTACCTAATTACAATTACCACGACACTAAAGCATTAACAACTAATTACATTCGTTTAACAAACAATACTAAACAATTAGAAAATGAAAGTGACTTTACTTTCTCTTCGAGTGTATGATTCACCACACCCACTGCCCAGTCTCTTTTGTAGCGAGCTTTATGGCTATGTAGATATGCCCTTTTGGAGATACATTATTGTTAGACATTTTGTATTGTGATGTGCTACGGCATAATAATCAGCCTATAATGTTCCCATTGCTGGGACACAGGGCTCTTCTCTGCGAGAGGGAATGGGCTATAATCTACCACGCGGGCCCAGTGCGGGTTGGTAATGTCACATGTCTTCGAATTTATGGTTCTAGGACATGCCGGTTTCCTCAAATTGCTTAGTTTATTGAAATGTATTTATACCTTTGCTTCGCACAGGTGCCACGTGTCAAAACAACAAGATTTCTTTGCAATTTCAACGTTAAATATTAATATAGGTATAATACACATAAAACTTCCGTAATGAATTCCCTAAATGCTTGTGAGGACTGCATTAAAATCCATTGTGTAGATTAGAATGAAGCGTTTTTACAGATAGAATGATTTGTTTAGCATTTGATAAATAAAAATATTTTAAGGGATTTGGCAGCTGCAATTTTTATGGAGAAGGAATTCATTACCAAGTCTTCTCCATAAGACCTTCTATTTCTCTTCAGCATGATACTACAAAAAATTCATGTGCGCATCGCAGACATTAGAAATATTATAGTCACGGTCAGTAAACCAAACAGCCCGTCAAAAACAACTAAACTCTATTTTTTTTAGTTTCTAGACTGAAATGCCAGCTGCGAAATTAAAATATTGACAAGAAAAAGTCCATCGCAGCTGTCATTTTACTCTAGCATATTAAAAATCAGAGTTCAGGTATATTATTTCTCTATCTAAAACAAATAAACTTTTATAATACGACACACTCACATTAAAACCACGTACCATAAAACTTATACCACATGCAACCAATATAATTTACAACACAACTAAAAATTCTAAAAATAAAATATGAACCGTTTTCATTCTTAAAACTTCACGGTGTAGTTTTAAAAAGGAAAGCCATGTAGAATGATAAACTAACTTCATTTTCATACATTTTACATTCTTTTGTGGAGTTTTGTGACTTGCAATTTAGTGTTACTGTGGTTACATTAGAGTTTCACATGCATGACCTCTTTGCTGTGACATAGGGGTCAGATGTAGAGGCATCAATTGGCAGAAGAGTTGACCATAAAAATACCAGTAATGGGGAAGTTCCTGTGAATTAATCAACTTAGCCTGTAGAAGTCCACTGATGGGCATGATAACTTATGAAGCCAAGATGTGAAAAGTAGAATTAAATATTTTCTGTCAGTACTCTCAGAAATATGGAAACAACTGACTTACTAGCCTTTAAAATAGGGAAAAATCTAATAATACCATTCCTGACATGAAAAAAATATCAATGGCGGGCTACTGGATTAGTTGGAAGTTTGTCATACTAATTCCTGAAATACCACTATCACATATGACATAACACAGTATATGAATCTTTTTACCACTAAGCATGAACTCTTGGGCACTTTCTTTAAATATTATTTAGAACGCAAAATACGGGCTTAAGCGTGGAGTTGCTCACTCAGGCCCGTTATACTTCCTCCTTTCAGTATTCATTCACTATCAGAAGACTGCCAAATTAATCTAAATTGCCTTACATCTTGTAATTTCTACAAAGCCAGGGCGTTATTCTGCATGACACAATGAACAAAACCGCGCGAATTCAAAGTGAGATTTTCGGGTTTAGCTAAGGAATTGACGTAGTTTCGAAGTAATGAACCGAAGTGAATTAGGGCCCAGACAAGATTGAATTATTTACCAGCTCGCCATCTTCACTACCCGTATGTCCCAAAGTGTCAAGTGTCCAAACGAGTAAATTCAATAATCTCAGTGTGTTTGTAGAACAGTTATCGTGTTCATGTGTCGATTACACCGTCTGGTCGTGTCGTGTCGGATAACGGAAGAGGACATCAGACTGTCGTGATCAGAGAAGACAGGGATGGACAGATGTGTACCGTAAAGGAATGATTTATGATCGTAGATCGGTCTTTATACAATGAATGCACAGACTATATATGGTGACTAAGAATTTTGTTGATGGGTCAGGATATCATCTCTCATACCGAACACTGCTGTCAGAAGTCTTGAGAAGCCTTTTTTTGGTTGAGTTAAGTAACTATTTTATTGACTGCCCCGTTGGTTTTGTGGTCGCAATTACGACTGCTGATGGGGTCCTGGATTCGATTCCCTGGTCGAGCAAAGTGTTATTGGATTTTTCCATTAGGGATTTTTTTGCAACAGCCCGGAATTTGGAAGTTACGTGATAGCCGTTGGTCCTGCGCCTGATCTCTTATCTCCTGTGGTGTCCGATTGCGTGCCGTCTCATAGGACTATGACACTGAGGAAAGAGTGCACCTTTGTCTGCGCACACACTTGTGCAATATGATATCTTCTGCGAAGGCTAGTCTCCGTTAAGATTGGCCGTTATAATCGAAATACGGTCTGAAGGACTAATATTATTAACTATTCAACACATGTGCTGATAGCAAATCTCGGAAAGTAATTTAGGTACATGTTTTAATCGTCACTTGACAAATACAGTACACCTTAACCATAAGCAAAGGTACCTGTTATATACACACATAAACTTGCTTATGTTAGGCCATCTTATCTTACAAGTACAGTCACAAGCATTTGTATGTATAATTTTTTTATTGCTGAATGGGCCCGCTCTTGACCTCGATCACGCCTGATGGAAAGCGATGGATGAGGTCTATGGTGGAACGAGCGTGCCCAGAAGATGCTTGAGGCACTGGAACTCCCGCGCATCGACGGAACACAGCAGGCTGCTTGACGCTGGACTCCTGTGGGAGGGTGATAGTAAATCAGGAAGGCGTTAGCTCTGCCACCGCAAGGGAAGAATTGGTCAGTCAAATAAGGTGTTGGATGTGACTGTCCAGGATGCGCCGAGCGCTCGGTGCAGTTGAGTAACTGGCGGAACAAACTACGCTACATGAGGAGGCTTCTTCAAGCATACCAAAATCATCATCATCGGCAGCCTGCATGGCAGTTCCACACACTGCTGAGGACACGCCTCCTCCCTTTTGTGCCATGCTTGCCTGGTTTGTGCGAATCTCATTCAGGTCTAATATGTATAAGCATAATCAGCCCATAATGTTCCCACTGCTGGGACTCAGGCCTTCTCTCAGTGAATGTGATAGGCCGTAATCCACAGTTCAGGTTGGTAAATGTCACATGTCTTCGAATTTTTTGTTCTAGGATCTGCCGGTTTCCACACGATGTTTTCCTTCACCGTTTTGAGAGCAGTGGTAATGAAATAAACTACTTAGGTGTATATGACGTATACACTTGGCAAAATTGAAAAGAGATTTTTTCGTGGAATAACAAATACAACATTGATATAAGAGTAAGACCATTTCATATCAGTATATGTGTTTCAAAATACTAAATCACTTTACAAAGTGCTCATGACTGTACAGGTAAGTACAATAAAGTTACAAGTAGTCATATCAAGTCATAGAGCACGGTGCGCGGCGCATTAACATTCTGCGCACGCGCTCGATGCCGTCACCCCTCCTCCTCCCGTTACACCTTCCCCGCGTGCCACTCACGCGCAGCACCCCCGCGCTAGCCGCCCGATAATGATAGGTGCACACAGAAAGCTATGCTATACGATAAATAGTAGTAGCTCATGCTCAATTACCAAACTGTTTTGAAAATTGCAAGAAATATTTATGATTAAATAATAATTATGGAAAGATAATTTAATGAAATTAAGATATGAAAAGCCCTGTCATTTTCTGAGGGTATAAACTAAAATTGCAGTGGTGGCCCAGTGGTAACGGCCGCGATTTATGAGTTGTTGGTAGTAGGTTCGAACCCAGACAGACGCTTTGCTTTGTGTAAATTATTTCATCACCATGAGGAACATCATGAGGAAGCCGGCATGTCCTAGAACCAAAAATTCGAAGACATGTGACATCTACCAACACGCACTTTGCCCACTTGGTGTATTACGGCCCACTCCCTCTCATAGAGTGGAGGCCTGTGTCCCAGCAGTGGGAACATTATAGGCTGATTATGTTATGACTTATGAAATTATGTAAACTAAAATTTGATGGAACAGCAATATCTTCAGCTCGTTTTTTTGACAAAGAGAACATCAGTAGTGAACTCTCTGTTCCAGTATACCTTTAAAGTAACGGGGAAAATAAGCAAGTGCCTGCTACTGGTCATTCAGCTTAACCGAGTTACACCGTATCAACTATCCCCATTTTTTATTTCAAAGCACAATCATCAATTCGCTTGCCATACCTACACCAAACACCTATGGCAGATGATACAAGCCTTACCTTCCAGCACAAAATTAAATCTACGTTGCTATAAAAATCTATCGCTTGCCTCTTTCAGTGTAGCCAGTTCCTAAAATAGATAACTCAAACAAAACTGGTGTGGTAGCAACGACAATGGAATTTCCAAATTGTAGCACGTTTGTACCGTGTAATGAGACAAACATGTATCTAGTTTGTCCAGCAGTGGGATTACTTGAAATAAAGATTTTCATGGAAACCATTTTAGGTTTCTTGACAGATCGTGGTAGGCGGTTTTTTGATAGGTTTATCTGGTTTTATCTTGGACAGTGGACATAAAACAGTCCTTAAAAATGATAAAAGTTGTTTTAGAAAAAAAAACATTAAATAAAATATTTATAATATTTTGGAAAAAAAATATTATTCGAAATGAGATAAAAATTAATGTTTCTCACGAAGAAAAGACATCAACGAGATCATGAGGTAACTTCTCGTATTTTTACTTTGACATCTTGATAAAATTGCTCATGCATTGAATGAACAATACTACAATTTAATCAAAACTATTGTCAATTCATTAAGTTGGTTGTCAATCAAACAACATAACGAGCTTATTATAACTGTCATATTAATATGTTCATCTTCATTTATTTGACCCCTATGTCAAATATAATGTCTAAATAAAATATAAATGTAATCTTAATTTATTTAATTTGAAAAAGATGTATTCAGTTTTTTGGCCTGTATCCTAGGATATCTTATACTAGCAGCGTCCCACGGTTTCACCCGCATCCCGTGGGGTTATCGGGATAAAAGGTATTCTATGTGTTAATACCTTCTGCCAGCGACATCGTCCGCGTGAAATTTCACCCTCTCCGCATTCCCTTATTAGGGGTGGAATTTAAAAACACCCGTACTTAGTGGATACCTAGGTACTCTTCACAAAAAACACATCCTTCAAATTTCATGTCTCTAGGGCCAGCGGTTTAGGCTGCGCGTTGATATAACAGTTGGTCGGTCAGGACTTTGAAATAACTTCGACTACTCTAATACCTTTAAAACTTGTCAATCCAACAAGATATCAACTTTTACTTGTCACAATAATCCACTCCGTAACAATACAATCTCGTTCTATACAATACATAACATCGACAAATGTTGAAATAATCGTAATAATAACTATAAACAGTCGTGTGTTACGAAAACCTTATACAATTCTGATTACTATTGTATTATTACGCTTTGATTTGTATTGCCTTTTCCGTGAGCTATTTTGACGTTTAAAAGCGGTAATAGATCAACGACTATGGCTCTTATTGACAAGCAAGAAGTCGTGACTTTGATCCACACTCGTAGCACGATTAATGTAAGGCCCTTCTTTTTTTTTTTTTTTTTGAGAAAATGCTTGTGCGCACATACCACACCATTCGTGAATAAGGGGGTTATTATCAGACAAGTTACATATTGATACCAGGATACACAGATACGAAAAGAAATGAAAACAAATTAATTTTGCTAGTCAAAGACATTTTTATGGAAGCAGAAGACATACTCCATACTCCAAACAAATTCAGAAAGACACACAACATAAAAGGTTAGGCAGAGTCGTACCTATAGTACACCCACAATTTACCAGTTATGCTTACATCTCACCTAATAGAGCATAAGGGGAGGCCCCAAAACGCTTGTTATTAAACAGTCATGGGTTAAAATACTACTGAATAATTTGATCAGCAATGGAAGGTATTACGGACTTGAGAGTCAAGGCAATTCGGGTGCTGTTCCGACTAAACCAGTACTACTTCACCTTTTTTGGACAGGTAGCCAGCAGCGTTTTAACAAGATATTATAACAAAGCTATTGTACCGGAGATTGGCCATTGGTAATCACAATGATTTATTAGCCATTCACACTTCAATATAAAGAGCACAAATACATATTTTAACAAATCGACAGCTAGCAAAATTAACGCCCACGGAAAAAATAAAATGCTAAGATTTTTGACTCTAAGTCTAAATATTTAGGTATACTAAACTTAGCAATTTAGCCCCAGGTTTAATCATAAACAACCAACATCTGTTAATAACAAAATTATACATATTTTTAAAATTGATTTTGCAATGTAATAAAATGTATAGAAATATTTTATTTGCAATACCTACCTATGCAGATTATAATTTATATTATGATGTAGGCTAAAGATGATTCTATGTTGTATTTATGATGTAGAAAATGTCACCTGTTTTTATCTGAATATATCAGTTCATAAGTTGCTGAATGGGAGATAGTTTACATCAGCATGACTTATCAGAATTTAATTCGTACACTGATATGATTTTAAGATCTACAATTGCGATTAATGTTGTATTTTCGTGTCTGTTTATTTAAATAATTATACTAGCGACAAAACGTCGTGGCTTCCCACAAAACATCGAGATTTCTATGCTATATCTAAGTAAATTATTTATGTATTACGTATGCACCCCTTTCGAAATAAATGCTCTGAATGATGGTGAAAACCGCATCAAAATCCCTTGTGTATATCAATGATCATAATCTCAGATAATTTAAATGCCATCGCCACTTAGTTAGTTATATACTTTAGTAAAATGTAATCTAAGTTGATTTTTGAGTGAGCATTTGTAACAAAAAGGTCCCAATAACTTTTTGGCTGCAATGGAGTTTGAACTTTGTTAAGTATGACATTCAGTTGGTTGTTACACAACTTGAAAATGATCCCAAAATGTTAATTCAAATATAGTAAAAAATCTAAGCTGTCAATGTCAAAGCATTCATTTCAAATATGCACATAAAAGACATATTTAAACGTCAAAAATTATAATAAAATTATTGATTGATTCTAGAATTGATTGAAAAATACTGGTATTCAGCTGCATCCGGTTAGACTGGAAGCCGACCCCAACATAGTTGGGAAAAGGCTAGGCAGATGATGATTCTAGAATTGATTCTAGTCGCCCCTTCCAAAACATAGTTTTCGTATGGAGAAGAATGGGCAAGAAACTCCACCTTTACTCTTTTAAAATGTTTTACAATATTAAGCATACGTTAATTATAAAATAATATGTGAAGACGATGCACCTAAAATAAAATTACTATATACTACAATAGGTATAAAAGAATTAAAAATGAAACCATGACAATTACTTATCTGATGGACATAGTAAAAGTAAACGATTTTCATTAAAAAAAATTAACAAGTAATAAGTGAGGGTGTGATTTAAAGTAATAACATAATGTAAATCAATATCAAAAAAAGAATAAATTTTACAATTAAATTAGCAACCAGTTTGATTTTGTCTCACAGACAAAAACGAAAAGTGACTCTGTTATATACCATTTAGAGATTAAACTTTTGAATAAGATGAACATAACTTTTCGCATGTATACATGCGAAATGTTATGTTAGTTAAGCCTAAAGTATACCCACACTTGCCATTTACATAAGTTTAACCCAATGAAGGACACTGAACGAGACACCAAAGACTTTTTACTGCACACTTGTGGAGGCGTTCAGTGTCCCGCAAAGTGTTAAGGCTCGTAATAGGGACCCTAAAGTTTTGAATCTTTAAGAGAATTTTATTCAGAGATTCGAGTAGTAATCTCGGTCAAAACTCAACATGCGCTACGAAAGTTACTACGCTACAACAAAGCGATCGAATACACAACAATACCAATCACCCTTTCATCTACAAAGTATGTCATTACAGTCACGACTAATGACAAGGCATTCCTATTACGACTAGCTCATAGTAACAGGTGCATATGACAGGTCCAACTTGTTTTATAATAGTAAAACATAATGTAATGACTCACAAGGTAACGTAAAAACTTTAACGTAGTGTAAACTAGTTTTAAATGTTTGTGGAGTAGTCTCAAATGGATTAAAAGATGGTATATGATGACGTGGACGCTCACCAGACTGTGTACAGGCTGATAGAGCCATGCAGCGACGTTCCATGCTTGGCATAGCCAAGGCTCCATGGCTTATAGACCGAGTCCCAAACGTCGAGACGTATGTACGTAGGTTTTCGATATCGGAAAACAATTTGTGGAACTTAAATGGAGTTGGGCGTGATACCTGGCAAGGCGCAGTAATGACCAGTGGAGTAAAGCAGTGACTAAGTGGCGTCCAAGGATGGGTCGAAGTGTTGGTCATCCGGCAGCGAGGCATTGTTACCATCGCGGGTAGAACCTCGATGAGGCTAGCATAGGAGCGTGGGGATTGGCACATGAAAAAAGAAGCAATATGCTCACCGTGTATGAAGTCGAGCTGTGGATGATGATGATAATATGATAAACCGGAATTACCGACATAGCTTGCAGAGTAAGCAAGCTGAAGCGGCAGTGGGCTGGCCATGTTGGTCGAAGGACCGATGGCCGCGTGAAGCAGACGAGTCTGCTTCAGGCGGCCTTCCAGCTGCACGGTCCGAGGACTTTAGAGGTAGCTGGGACAAACTGGATGCGGAAGGCGGAGGACAGGGTGTTGTGACGCAGCCTAAGAGAGGATTTGTCCAGCAGTACACTGCGATAAGCTGAGTTATTTGATATAATCCACGTTTTTGAGTGAGTATCATTAGATTCGATATTGTAAAAGTTCACTTGGAACCTCACTCAAATGACCGCACACATTTCGAAAGCGAACTCATTTGTTTTTAAAGTTATTATCGTGGATTCATACTGAGACTCCGTTCGAATTTCGAAGTAAAGTGATGTTTAATTGTTTAGTACATTATTTAAAAAAAACCTATAAAATTGTACATGCCCAATCCTAATTTTGCACAGTTCAACAAAATTCATTCACTTTGATTAAAAAGCTTAGAAATTAAGGGTATGTATGGCCTTATTGAATGATCTACATTGAAGTTTGAAGGATTTAATTTGATTGCTTCATTCAAATTGTAAGGCAGAACGTAAAGCATGCAATTCCGTAGATTATGCTTCATTACCATTAATTGACGCCTATCATAAGCTATAGCATACCTAACACGGTGACTAAAGGCAATGCCTTATTTGATTGCAGATCTAGAACTAGACATTTTGGTTTCCTTTCTTGTAGAATTGTAATGGCTAAGCTATTATCTTCTTATGTTCTCATTATGTTCATTAACTATTGCAAATATCACTTCGAACGAATATTAATATTTGGCAAACCCAACCCATGTTAACGATAAGCTCATCAACAGTATATAGGTCCACATTGATGGAGAAATCGGTGAACATACATAAAGTCGAACATATCATTATAACCTCCTCCTTTTTGGAAGTCGGTTAAAAAATAGGATTTCAATTAATGACGCCTGCTCGTTTAGTTAGATCGGGTTTCACGACCAAGGGTACAGCCGTTAAAATTGATCTTCCGCTGTACCATCAAGGGTACATCCAAGGGTACACAGGAAAAAAGGGTATTTGTAATATATTGTGATGCTTCTACCAAACATCTACATGAAAACTTGAATAATTATTTCCCAAATTACCATTTATACAGTAAACATAACCTCCACAAGTGGGGGTTCATAGACGACTCAGACCTCCGGCGTGGGTAACAGAGAATCTTAAAAATTTATAAATTCTCGTACTCAATACTTTATGTGGCGCCGTGAAGGCTCGTAAATGTTACATTAAATAATTAAGTAAAACCCATTGACCTAGAAGCAGCAACCTTCACGCGGAGTGATTAAATCAATGTTTTTTACCAATCTGTTAATTATTTTCGAAAGACTCTGTTTTATCTTCATCATAACGTAACCAATACTATAAAGTACATCCAAGTAGCCAAATGTTTGTGTTAGGAGGTTAAAACTAAAGTTTACTTAATAATCAGCCTGTAGCGGTATCTACAACGCCACGTACGAACAACGCGTCATACTGACGTCACGCAAAAATCCTGCATCTCGCAAGCAGAGTTTACCGCGCAACTAGCATATATACAACGGCCCGAAATGAATCATTGGGCAGTTGCCCGCCAGACACAACACCAGTCTGGTCGGAGGATCCTCCCTTTTCTATAGAGGATGAGTGAACTTTACACCCTGTTCCTCATACCTCTATAAGCCTATTATTTCTCACTGCAGGTCAAAGACCTCTTCTCATTCACAGAAGGCACGAGTATTGATCACCACGCTAGCTCAAGACGGGTTGGCGATTTCAGAATTTTATTACCTAAGAGGTTGAGGTCCAGGTCGGAGTCCAGATTTTGTTGTTTGATGTCATGATGTCTAAGATAAAATCAGGTATTATAAAAAAAATACCAGCTAAGATTTCGATTTAGTAGTACCTAGAATTTTTGGCGTTAAGAAGACTAGCAGCGTGTGAATATCGGGATAAAAAGTATCCTATGTGTGAATCCTGATTATAAACTATCCGTGTGCCAAATTTCATTCTAATCCATTTAGAAGTTTTTGCGTGAAAGAGTAACAAACATCCATCCAGCTATCCGCACAAACTTTTGCGGGTAGGACAGTAGGATTGCTTTGAGAAGTTATAATTACTCCCTAAGAGCCAGAGGGGCAATTCTCGTAATTTTAAGAACGTTCACAGTCTGATCTCAGTGTCAATCTGTCAAAAATACCTCAAATTTCCCTACATTTTGACAAGTGTCTGACATTTCTTTGTCGCCGAGATGAGACTGCGACTAGATTTTGAACGTTTTCAATTACGAGAATTGGCTTTCAGTTTTCGGAACTCTGAAAAAATCTCTGAACAGTAGATCTGTTGTCAAATCTCGTCTTATTTGTTGTGATTGGCTGGCTCCCTCTCTCTACTCCCCTGAAGGGTTAAGAAGAGGTACCTATACGGTGTACCTATAGTACACCCAAATTTTGTCAGTTATGTTTAAGTCCCATGTAACAGGGGGCGAGCCCATTGCCATCAACCGGGCACCAAACCGAAAAGATCAACTCACTTGTCAAGAGATATGTAGCAGACTGACTTTCAGAAACCACAAAGACAAGTTAAGCAATGATATAACGATAAAGAAAGCGACAGAAAACCATAGATTATTCTAAATCGATACTATAAATCTTCTTGTAAACGTTTGGCACAAGCAGTAGCCACGTTCAACCTATAGTTCAATCTAGTCTGACAGGTGCTCTGTAAGCATTATGGTCTAACTCTAGAATTATAATTTCAAATGCGCGGGTTTTCTTGATATATTTTCTGTCACCTTGAAGTTTGTGAGTGATTGATTGAATTGTGTGCGTGTGTGCGATATGTGTGTGTGTTTATGGAAAATCCAAGGAAATCACTAACATTAATATTGTAACCATTTTTATTATTTAATAAGTCATTAATTTTCTTTTTCGAATCGGATATATTGTAAAAATTGGCCAGTTACAATGTGGGAGAGGGGTTGACAGGCTGAAATTCCAGAAAGAAAAATAGGTCATTTGTCACAGAAACACCTACATACAAAAAGATCAGCTCGTAGAGGCAATTTTAATAACATAACATCTAAAATGTCCATGTAATTTTAATACATAATCAGCCTATAATGTTCCCACTGCTGGGACACAGGCGTCCTCTCTTCGAGGACGCGGGCTATAATCTATCACGCGGGCCCAGTGCGGGTTGGTAGATGTCACATGTCTTCGAATTTTTGTTTCTAAGACATGCCGATTTCCGCCGGTATAGCGCCTGCCTGGGTTCATACACACGACCTACACAACAAATGACACAAATGCGTCTTATGAAGTATTACATTTGTAACAATTTCTGTTTGAAAATGGCAATAGCTCAAGTCAATTAAAGCTGTAATAACTTGCTAGATTCAACTGATAATGTTTATTTTGCGTATAATATTTACTAGTGTTTGGTCATAATTAAAATGATACGTTTAATAGTCTGGCTATATAATAGTTTTGCTCACTGCATAATGATTTTATTTAATGAGTGGATTATTGATAACATATTACATATAACATGAAGCCTGTATTCCCCGTAGGGTTATGTAGAAACAAAGAGAATTAAGAAATAATTTAATGTCTGGGCAGAAATGTACAGGCGCCAGCATATCAAGCTACCGGCGGTCAGGTCTCCAGAGAGAGGAACCTCCTAACAATGCGGGCCGTGTCCAGAAGCACCGCTCTCTGAATCAAGCCCTTGATCCAGCTGCCCAACGAGAGTCTCCTTAGGTGTTGGTCGAGGCTCTTGGCTATTAACCCATTATCTGTCACGAAGTCCAGATACTTGATTTGTTTATCTTTCTCGGTTTTACCAGTGCTCCTGTAGGTACTGTACTTGTGTGCCGAAGAAAGCCATAAGGGGGTTTTCTTGCCTCACCTCCAGTAAGTCGAAGTTTTCCTTCCCAGAATCGATTGTTCCTGAACTGTTTGTGTGTCTTTAACTATCGTTAATAATTAAGCATTCCATCGATTATATTTTAAGGTTGAAGATTGTCATTTAATTGTGGTTGATTACTCAACACTCAATATATTTATTGCTTCATCATGTGAATTTAAGGTCCGCCGTTTCTAAATTTTCCAAAGATGTTAACAACAATGGCCGCTCGAAATTGAATAAAATCGATATACAAGAACATTTATTTTAAGTAATGTTTGTTTTGGTCTAAATCCCCGAGCTAACTACACGGTAGATGGTAGGTTTTCGGAATATGATCTTTGCGGACCCTGATACCTGCCCAAATGATTTAATCAAATTGGTCGCAAATGTCGCAATCAACGTGGCCACCAACAAAATCAAAGCAGCGAAGAAGATTTCATGAAATTAAAAGCCAGGTGATAATTCGAGTATGTAAAGATCGTATCAGGTGTCGTTCTGCCTATCTCCATGGGAAGAAAGCGTGAGTTTATGTACTTATGTATAAAAAAATTAAATATGTATTCTAAAAATCCTCTATGTACAGCTTTAAGCCACACAGCAACTCAACAAGTGAAGGACATACAGAAAATAACATCAATTAAGTTAAGAAAAAACTACTTATTTATGTACCAGCACAAGGTCCTAGCCCACTGCAGTGACTCAGCGGGCATTCATCATAATTGTCTCAAATTACCCCCATTTAGATACAGGAAAAAATAAACGACCCTCTCTAGATCCGTGTAAAAATAAAAATGGAATTCTGTACTATAATCATGTTGCTGCTCTTGTTTTGTGAATTATAGGGAAAATATAAATTACTGGTTTGTTGTACCAATGTTGGTGGTTGTTGATGAGGTGGGTGCTGTGGAGTGAAGGGTTCACCTAGTGGATACGGGTTCGAGTCTTTATTTTTCGACTAGATATTAAATGTGTTTTATTAAACATGTTTGGAAGCTGGATGCAAAGCCTTAAGGGGGTGATAATTGAAACCATTTAGAGCATTTTGAGCCATACATGTCTCAGACGAAGTATGTTTTTTTATAGTTGGTATATTATTTTTTACTAAAAGTTTACAGTTAAAAAAAAATACTTCATAAGTTCTGATTTTCTGATGACCTGGTAAAGGGGCTGTCTGAATTCCAGTGATTAGAAACCATTTGTAATTTGGACAATTTAGATAAATGGATGAGGTTGATTTAAGGGCGGCCATGTCCAAAGGCCTCCAGCTGAATTGATGTTAAACTCTAAAACTTTTTCATCCTTTTCGGAGGTAAACTTATGTTTGCAAGCGTGAAAATGAAAATTAATTAGCAGTTATCATTTTATTGATATATAGAAGGTAGGTGTTAACACTTTTAATATTGAACTTTGATCGATAAGCCCTGTGACTTTATCCTTGAGTCATAAGTTCATAACATAATTTTTTTAATTATTATCAAGTTAACACCCTTTGAATTCACTTCCTTAGAATCATCATAAACAAGTTGCTAAGTTTACGAAGTTCTTTTAAAAAAGGTAAAATTTTGGAATGGATTTGATTTAGGTACATCAAAACACTGATTTAATTTAACACAAAGTTTTAAAAGTCGATTTATACATGGCTTAAAGTAATGTTAAGAAGTCCCACTGACTGATGAGGTCCTGGGTAGGATACCGGGCAAAGTTTTATTAGGTTTTTTTTTTCAGTCTTTTATGCCCTGTTGATGGCAATAGGGAGCCCCCTGTTACATGTTGAAATGTGGGTGCACTCGGTGCGCTATAGGTACAGACGCCAGCACATCAACCTACCCGAAACTGTCAAATTTTACCAATCAACTTTGAACCTTATGCTTTAGCGATAAAGTTGAAAATCTATCAAATAAATTTGGCAGGTTGTAGTAGCTTGATGTGCTGGCGTCTGTACATATCTGCCTAACATTTAGGAACTACAGGCGTGATGATATGTTATATTTAAAAAGGCCTGAAAAGTCAACTATCATACTTAACGTTGAATACCTATAAAACAATTCCACCACCAATCACCACAATAGTTCAAAACCTGTCGTAATTATCAAAAACACATCGCTGAGTTTACGTTTAACTTCGGTTTATATTCAAAACTTGATTGTGAAAGTAAGACTTTAATTGTTTACGTTTCGCAATAATAGATATTATTATAAAACACTGTTCTAGAGATTAGCCTCGCTATTTATATCGCGAGGACAATACTGACATCATAAAAATAAATGACTTAACCTATTCATGGCTGCGACAATTATACCAGTAATTATCTCGAAGGAAAAAATATTTTCCTTATAATAGACACGACTGACATACCTAGAGCTAAGAAAAAACAAGTTCTTACTATTATTATACAAAACGCACACAATATACAAAACAGAATTATCTATAATTCAAGCATTGAATAGTTTTCAC
The DNA here is from genome assembly GCA_963669345.1 of Gortyna flavago. Lineage (NCBI taxonomy): Eukaryota > Metazoa > Arthropoda > Insecta > Lepidoptera > Noctuidae > Gortyna > Gortyna flavago. The sequence continues at coordinate 6,325,703 of OY770141.1, forward strand.
GTCGTGACGATGCCATAACAATAAAGCACAACCAATTAAAACTAGCTTTAAATAATAACTCACCGAAAATTATCCGAAATTTTTCGTCGAATTATCCAAAAATATACGATACACAACACTCGCTCACACACACTTTGTATAATTCGTACAAAAACAATACACAAACACAGACACTTTGAAAAAAGAAGTTTTCAAAAATACGTTCACGTGATTGGTCGGTTGCGGCGGCGCGCGACCAACTCCCGCGCAAGTTGGTTAGAGACTGGTGCGCAAGCGCGGTATGGCCGCGCACCTGTCTCACTAAAAAACAATGGCAAACAATACACATAGTACCATGGAGTAAGGCTAAAGCCTTATAGAGTGCATAGTTCCATAATAATATTGAGTAGGTCATTTGTTGGAGGTTGTAAGAGAACACGTTTTGAGAATACATCATATTATTTTATCTTTATACTAGCTTCCGCCCGCGGCTTCGCCTGCGAGGTATGTCGACAAAAACTATCCTATGTCCTTCCCCGGGATGCAATCTCCGTCCGTTCAGTGGTTTAGGCTTGAAAAGGTAACATACAGACAGACAGATATTGGTATGGATTCTTTACTTACGTATTAGCATAATATAATGCTCTTTAGGCATGCATTTAGGTCTTATCCTCTATTGGTTAATAGACACCAACCAATATTAAAATTGTGCCTCTGTCATCTTCACGCCTACTTCAATCAAGGAGTAATTTTTTTTTTTTCAAAGGATCAGCTTTTTCATCTTTTTCAGGAATTTTACCATCAAGATACTATTTCTTTCAACCCAGCTGAATTATAAGAATAATAATGGACATTTTAATGGACATTTCCTTCTCACCAAGACATAAATTGTCTTGATAAGTTTGAAGATCTTGGGACCATTAAGACCACGATACCTCATCTGCAAACTCTTCGGCCCGTTTTCTGGTACAAGCATAAATTAATATTGATTTAAAATTAGCTTTAATAGAGATTAGTTTAAAATAAGACAACTTTGAAATGCAGAAGTGAACCTTGAGATGACGACTGTTAGAGATATGTGGAAGTAAAAATTTAAGTAAGTACTGAGCAAGCTGTCAGGGTACCGGGAGGAATCAATTAAACCACGGTTTATCACTTATGTTCAATAATGTTAAATGCTACAATAAAATACCTTGTGACATATTGTAAATAATTGAAAGATAATTTAAAATCATATTAAAAGTACACTTTGTAAACAAGGATATTATAAATTAGAGGATTATATCCAAGATAAGAACGCTTGGAAATATGCTGGTCCTGCTCCATAGGACAATCTAGAGTCTAGACAAAATCAAACTGGTTGCTAATTTATTTTATATATTTAAAATTTTTATAACATTGATTTTTACATTCTGTGACTACAGTAACTTACACACTTGATAAAATTCTAAGAAATCTTCTACACAATTTCTCAGTAGCTCTAAACATTAACAATAGTCTAAGGCTCCATTACATATCGAGAAGCTGTCGCCTGAGACATAAATTATTGAGACTAGGTTCCCTAAGGCTTCCAAATAACCTATAATTGTCAATAGAGAGGCTTTTTGCATATTTTATTTAAATGGTGTGAAGGTAATGATAGGCTACCATCTTTCTTTCTGACGGCGGCTTAAGGGGCTTCAAGAGTTAGTTAACGACTTCATTAGAATGCTTTCAGTCTTTGTAAACATGGAGCTTAGAAGGACTTAATACTTTCATATGAAGCCTAACTTTTTCTTGGTAAAACACTCCTCGTGTTTGAAAGTAAACCTCTCAACTTTATTTTACTAACAAGATATGCCAGCGACTTTGTCCGCGTCTATTTAATAAATATAACTGTAAAGTAGACTGATGATTTATCATCATAACTGTAGGTACTTTGGGGGTCGAGAGGAAACTAAAACTTGGCATCCACTCTCGACCCCCAAGGGTCCAGTGGACACATTATTTATGGGGGTCGAGGGGCTGAGAGTGGACTAAACGCAAATTTCGAACTCCGACCCACAGCGTCGCATCGCATCACCTGCCCGCACTATTATTTCGTATACGCTTAGCGTTCTTCTGACTTCTTATTTGTACTTGGCTCCTAAGGACTGTAGCGTGATGCCTATAACTTTGAACATTTCATAATTCACTAAAATATTTTCAGGCTTGTAATATGTACCAATATGGTGTTCTACGTTTGAAAGAAGAAAAAAAAAACATTTATTTAGCATAGACTAAAAGGCGCACAACACCACGTATTACACAACAAGTAAAAAAATATATATATAAAAATAAGAAGTGTTAAGCGCTTTGTGAGAAATTAGCATGAAAGTGTTTGGGCAGCGCCTTAAATTTCCCAGCTCCCAGATCCCACTTAACACTTCTCGCAGACAAACTATTTAAGTAATTACTTAAACTTAAAACATAAATCCGAGTGACTCTACGCGTTGCTTGACTGACAACACAATGGAGGTCTCGCTCCAACACTCAAATGGTTAATGACTCTATAATTCACTCAAACATAGCCCATTTGTTACTAACTTGAAAAATGTGCGTTAAAATGTGGGTTGAGTTTAAACTTGAACCACTTGTATCTCCTTTGGCCTTTGAGGTTTAAAACGGTGAGTTTAAAAGAGCTTTGATGGTTTATCATAATTAGCCCTATAATGTTCCCACTGCTGGGACACAGGTCACCTCTCTTCGAGAGGGAGTGGGCTATAATGTACCACGCGGGTCCAGTGTGGGTTGGGTAGATGTCACATGTCTTCGAATGTTTTGGTTCTAGGACATTCCGTTTTCCTCGTGAGGGTTTTCTTCACCGTTTTGAGACAAGTGGTGATGAAATTATTTACAGAAAGTAAATGGCTTTTCTGGGTCCGAACCCATGACCTACAACTCGTAAGTCGAGGCCGATACCACTGCTCACTCACGTTTTGATGAAAAAAATTGAATGAAGAAAATTTACTACATAGAATGAAGATAATTTACTTCTCTATTAGTCGTCATCTCGATAGTCCTTAGGTAAATTTATGAAGAAATATAATAAAGCTAAATGAGATCTAGAGCATAAAATGGTCTTTTTTGTAGTCAGTACAGCTACGAATACAGCTGACTTCGATTCGGATGGCTCACGGAGGCAAATAATAAAAAACTTGGTATCGTCCTTGCCAGCGATGTTCTACGAAATATTATTATGTTAACATTTGTTACGTCGGGAAAATCAATCGTTGTCAAGTTGACTACCAAATTAAATTACTGTATGATCAAAAAAAAACCTAATTGAGATCTAGAGCAGAGCATAAAATGGTACCAAATAGGAGGTGATGATAGAGACCGACCACAGAAAGGTCTCAATATGTAAAGGGTGGTCACGCATCCACGTACGGACCGCAGCAAGCGTAGCTTACCCTTCGATCGACCTGCGGCTATTATCATTTAGCCACGAACCCATGGACGAAATAATGAATGAAGTTTTGACCTCTGGCGATGTAATAAGAACATTCACACAGACACATATTTATTTTCGTCTGAGTGACATTTATTTGCATTTAAATAATAAGAAGTATCATATTTCTAAAACACACAGATATGTTTATCAGACAACTAACGAAATAATGCAGTAGGTAGGTATATAATTATTTCTAACACCTGTTTAAAAACCTTGTCAAAAACAGACCAATAGCACATAAACTAAGTTTTTTTTTTTCACCTAAAAACTAATTTAAAAAGAAACATCTATTATAAATAAATACTCTTTATCATTTGCAAAATAAATATGCAGACCAGCTATATTTCTAAGAAAATGTAATCAAATTATTAGATGCAAATTGCATGTGTTTAAATATTTATATTTGAACGTGTTCGATATAGCTAAATTATTAATGTTAATAAGAATTTTAATAAATAATTAAGTGTCGTTATATTTGTGGATAAAACACCTGTTTTCTTTGAGTTATTCTGTAATTTTATAGTGTGATAAAATAAATATTTATTATGTTTTTAAATGTTTTTGTCTATTTTCTACTATCTATGTAATTATTATTTGAAATAGGTTTTGTTATATATTTTCACAAAATAGTTTCTTTCGACGAAATGACATCGTACATTTATATTAAATAGATAATTATATTAAATATTTTTGTGACATATAAGAAGAACACGTTATTAGTCCCATATCTATTTAAAATTTACAAAATTTATTTTATGATGAATCAGTACTGCCATCCAACGTGGCAGCCTTTTGAGCACTTATCCCATTGATAGCGATTCGGACGAATTTTTTGATGCCCAATGAGCTCCTCCCTTTTGTCTTTTAGTATATATAATACTTTATAACTAAAAAAAAACTATTTTTTTCTAATTTTTTTTCCTTTTCATCGTCTATAATCAATCAACTCAGCCTATCGTAGTCCACTGCTGGACATAGGCCTCCCCCAAACTGCGCCACAACACCCTGTCCACCGCCTTCCGCTTCCGCGTCTATAATAATCTCCGTAAAACATTCATGTACAGATGTGGCAACTAAGTTGAACTAAGTAATTTCTAAGTAACTCACGTGTGGTCTCTGCATTAACTCCGAGTAATGTTAAGCAATGATTACAGGTATCCTAAGATAAAGTAGCATGATAAGCAACATTTTTTATACATAATCTACTGCAGAACTTAATTAAATTATAATTATATTAATTTATGATTATACTGTAGTTTTTGTGGACGTAAGCAGGATTTCTAATGATTTTTATTTAGCAAGAAAATGGTGAGTTAACATATTGTGTAAGAGTATGTTGCCGTGAACAGCTTATAAGGATGAGCAGAAATTAAATTTGACAAAAACATGAAATGAAACCTACTTTTATATTTTTCCATGCATAATCAACCTATAATGTTCCCACTGCTGGGACACAGGCCGCCTCTCTTTTTAAAAGGGAATGGGCTGTAATCCACCACCCGGGCTCAATGCATTGGTACATGTTACATGTCTTCGAACTTTTGGTTCTAGGACATACCGGTTTCTTCACGATGTTTTCATTCACCGTTTCGAGAGCAGTGATGATGAAATAAATTACATAAAGTAACGCGCCTGACTGGGTTCGAACCCACGGCCTACAACTCGTAAGTCGCGGCCGTTACCACTGGGTCAGCACTGGTTTCCTTATTTTTCCATATAACATGACAAAACAGTAGATTCGAGTCTATTTTTCATGAATATAAAAGAAAAAATGCAATTTTAGTAGGCTAAAAAATGACCATAATTTAACCGATTTCCTCTAGATCTCAAGTTTCAATTTTGATTCTATCAATACTTGATTAGATTTTTTGATCATCGTCTACGTCTAGACAACTTTGCAGACAGTAATTAAATATAATGACCAAAACTCCAAACACAGTCACGGAAATTAATGGTTAAGCAAATTGACGACCAGACGTCAATTATCCTTGTTATATCCATTTCATATAACTGTCGGCTATGGCCTGATACCTTTCCCCCTCCTTATCACTATCTACCACCAAACAAGCATCTTCCTGCAGGGTATATCCTTCCGTAGTCCACTTGACAGTCCCTGAACAGTCTCCGAACTCAAGTGGGAAGATATTAGTCTAACCTCGTAAAGTGGGGCTACCTCGACGGAATGGCAGCAGGTTGTGGATGTGGAGCTATGTCATAAACTATGCTCATTTTATCCTGCCCTCCGTGCCCCAAAAGATGCAGCCAAACGGACCTCTGCGCTGCCACCGACAACGCCGTGGCAGTGGCGATTAGGCCAACAAAATTTAAATAACTGTCGTGCCAGCGCCACTAGGAAGAAGAAGATATAACCGTCAAAGAATGACGGTTGTGATATGAATATACGGACGATTTAAGTTGGTAGTCAATTTGCTTAGCAGTCTCTTTCACTGACTTTACATTATATTGATTTTGATATACAAATTAAAAATATGATGCATGTCAGTTTAATTTATTTATTATTAAATGATATGCATAATAATCGGCGTGTATTAGCATATTTGATCAAATAACATGAAATTAGACATCATTAGCTGCTGTTTCGGAATTTTATTTGCGTACATTTAAGATTGGCATTGCTAATCGATTAAATTGATTTAGATTTATTAAGTTTGCCAAGTTTTTTTGACAGAACAATAGACATTAGCAAAGCAATTTATACCGATTCTAAATATTTTTGTCATCAATATTCAGTATATTGTACAAGCTAATACTTAATATAAAATATATTATTATTATGTACAAGCTTATAAAAAAGGAAGATCAGGGAAGAAGAGGGAAGAAAAATTCATCCGCTTCTATGGGAAAAGTGCCATAAAGGCTGGCAGCATTGCCACGTTGGATGGCAATGCTGATTATCTGGCCTAAAAATGTCGTCCAGCCCTCTGAAGAGTCCTCCAACCGCTTAACGATGGTCCAGAAATACTCGAGAAATCTCAGCAAGATAGATAGAAGATTATTGCAAGCTCATGTTCCCAATCGCGTGGCAGTCTGAAGACACAACAATGTACCTAATATAACAGCCACATTTTTATAAAACTTTCCTGTATAAGTACTACGTTTGTAGATTTGGTGTCAGCAGCCAAAATATGAAGAGAGTCAGTACTGGTGACGCGGGAGCAAGCGACGTCCGTGTGAGAAGCAGCTTGTCCTCAAGTCGTTTTATTTTACATAACAACAAAATCTGTTACTCAAAGATACAGATTCTCTGAAGACTTTTGTAGTTATATCCTAATTTCTAAGACTTTCTTTTACAAGACCTCACAATTAGAAAAATAACCGTAATTCCATACAGTTCTTACGATCAGTCTCGTCAATAACCCATCACTTTAAATACAATAAAACTCAGTACCCCACTTAAAACCATACAGCTTCCATAAAATTTTACAAGCCAATAAGATAATATAAAATAAAGTCGCTCTTCGTGTCTGTCTGTGTGACCGCGTTATTCTTCTAAACTGCGCAACCGATTTTGATAAGGTTTTCACCATCATTTAGAGAATTTATCCCAGAAGGTTTTTGTATCAAAAACATTTATATTAAACTTATTTATAATAAAGAAACGTTGAAAAGTTTTGTCAAGTTGTAAGAACCGTGCGAAGCAGAAAGAAGTACTTTATGCAAAGAAATATTGTTTTTTTTTATTTGTTTTGTTTGTGATGGATAAACTCAAAAAAATCTTAACTGATTATAAATATTATTTCATCTATACAAAGCATTATTAGCCAGTACCATGGGCTGTATTTCTTAGCATACATATTGTGGTGTCTTACGACTTCCACGCGAACGAAGTCGAGGACAGAAGCTTCACACGTCACAATAAAAAAAAAGGCGAAAGTTTGTGAGTATGTTTGTTACTTCTGCACGCACAAACGGCTGGACCACGTTTGATAAAATTTGGTATGGAGGTAGCTGACACCCTAGATTAACATAAAGGATACTTTTTATCCCGATATTCCCACGGAATCGAAACTTATGCGGGTGAAACCGCGGGGCGCTGCTAGTAAGATATAAATTACGCGGATTGCCCGTGTAACAACTTTAACCGCTTTATAACACATTGTGTAAACAAACCAGGCTAATGTACGTTTAAAGCGACATCGGTGACGGAGAGAATTGATAATGACCGGTTATTATAGATAATTGAGTACAGTGAGAAAGTTAGATGAAGTGAAATGGGTGTCATTTGTTATTAAGTGATTATGGTACGAGCTATGCTTGGCTTGGAGTGTCTCTGAGGGATAGAATCCGGAATGAGATGCTCCGGCAAAGTTCCAAAGTATGCGACTTAGCTCACAGAATAAGCAAGCTGATGTCGCAAATTCTAATGTTTTCAATGTCTAATTTGCCGGCCATATTAGCCATAGAACCGATAACCGTTGGGATAGACGTGTTCTTGAGTGGAGATGACCCAGCTTTCAATAACAGCATACACAACCATTCTGGCAATGGGATCGATCACCATACTGGATTACCCTGTCAAGTGAATTATTTTTACTACCAGACGCCATCATTCACTACGCAACAAACAGAGTATCGTCAATGCGTTGATAGAGACAACAGGTGCGCGAACGCAGCTGTTGTGGCGCGTGCTCTAGCGTAGATCCTTTTGTTCAGGGGTTGCCACAAGCAGGGGATGTAGCGGAAACTAATTATCAAGCTTTTTTGTGTGAATAGAAACATTTTTTTAATAATTTTATATTGCGATTGGGGGTAAATAATATTAGGGAGGCGTAGCTGTAGGGAAGTGGACTACTTTAAATATCATTATCATAATGGGACAGGTAACCCAAAGGGCCATAGTCGACCATTATACTTATACTAGCTGCGACCCGCGGTTCCACCCGCATAAGTGTCGATCCCGTGTTAATATCAGGATAAAAAGTAGCCTATATGTTAATAAAGGTTGTCAGCTACCTCCATACAAAATTTTATTAAAATTGGTCCAGCCATTTAATCGTGAAGAAGTAACAAACATATAAACACACACACACGCACACGCACACACACTCACAAACTTTCGCCTTTATAATATTAGTGTGATTATACTATGTTTTACCTGCGGCTTCGCCCGAGTAATAGTCGGAAATGATACCTTGGAAACGTTCTACCGGGATTAACTTATATAGTATCCCACGGGAACGTGCTTCCGGGACAAAAAGTAGTCCATCTCCTTCCTCAGGATGCCATCTATATTTTGCCAAATTTTATCGAAATCATTTCAGCGGTTTAGGCGTGAAAATGTAACACACAGACAGAATTACTTTCGAATTTATAATATTAGTATGGATATATGTACAGTATAGATCCGTGGGCCCGTGACTAAATATTAACAGCCGCACAGGTCGATCGGTCATGTTAAGCTACGCTTGCCGCGGTTGGTCTATGGATGGGTGACCATCTTTTCATACCGAGACCCCTCGTGCCTCGGAAAGCACGTTAAGCCGTTGGTTGGTCCCGGCTGTTATTCGTGGATCTTTGACAGTCGTTACGTGTAGTCAGAAGCCCGAAAGTCTGACAACCAGTCTTACCAAGGGGTATCGTATTACCCAGTAACTGGGTTGTGGGGGTCAGATAGGCAGTCGCTCCGTGTAAAATACTGGTATTCAGCTGCATCCGGTTAGACTGGAAGCCGACCCCAACATAGTTAGGAAAAGGCTAGGCAGATGATGATATGTATAATATAGATGGTATAGATAAGCTTTAATAAATTGAAAGTCATTATTTAATTCTACAATCACTCGTTTGTGCAATCAAGTCTATAATGATTAAAATTCTAAAGATGAATGGAAAGAAAAGCTTTAGTACCATTCTGATCAGGTAGGTACTTCTTCTTGGCGTATCAATAGAATGATACACAAAACTGCGGGGTAATTGCGAAAAACTTTATCAGTAGCAACGGGTTTGTTTTGACAGTTCAACAACAGACAGACAAATTTTTCGAACATATGAAGCAATAGATTAGCAATATCCTTAAAAATTATTCAGATTGATATTGATAGTGTTACGCATTTAAGCAGCTGGCCGTAACAACAATAATAGCTCTAATGTTAACCTTTTGACCGCCACAGTCATGTATAGATGACAAACTAAAATGTGCCCAGCACGCCACGGTCACGACTACATCACAGACTTTGAAGGCAAGTTTTTGATTTTTTGACGTGTGTCGGTCAAAAGGTTAATAAAAAAAAAGAAATTACATACCAGCTGGTAGAGGAGTGGTATCTAGTACACTGGGTGCGCAAGGTAGAGAACTAGAGCGCCTAAACAAGTGGCAATCGCTTTCAAAGCGTGTCGCGTATTTCTACAACGACTTTTAATAGTTATATGTATAACATGCGCAAATACACACCCCTTGCACAAACGGACACCTCTCTCCCACACACACACACACACACACACACTCTCCCTCACACACACACACACACACACACTCACACACCCTCATACATTTTTTTTTTAGTTTTTAGTCTTTTAGTTTTGCTTTTGTTTCGACTTTTTGGAGGTGGGCGTTAATGACTGCGACACAGTTTTATACTAATGCAGTTGTTATCAAACACAGAGTTTCTATTAACTGAGTTTTTTCGTCACAATAAATTTATTTATTTAGTTGGATTGACATATGCTTTTCGGTAGCTTATGTCAATCCAATACGTGTTTGAATATTCCATCATCGATTTATAGCTGATACAATATCACTTTGCTAACACTTTGCTATTCTCAAAACTTTCTTCACGTCATTTTCCAAATTCCTCCTTATCACATGCCCATATTATGACTACCGATAATATTATTGACAAAGTTTTATATCGGTCAAACAGTTGTCACTTGGACATATCCTCAATTTGCAGGCTCCTGCGCTTATCTCAAAAGTACTGCATTCTTCCCTCGGCAAAGGTTACAAGCGGGAAGTATTATTATAAACTATTATTAACGGGGTACAATATCATTATTAAAACAATTATTTTGTAAAAATTATGTCGCTCATCAAGATAGCCATTTAGCCTTCATACCTTGATGTTTTAAAATGAGACGGTATTTTTTAAACAATGCTTGCAATGTGGCTTGTATTTTAAACAAAGAAAGAAAGTTTGTATTCCAATGATTATTTTTCGATGTCATTTCGATGGCTATAATCGCTTTATTAAAATAAAATACCTATCCAAATCGCTAGAGGTGTCCCCAAAATATTTGAAGAGTTCCCTCGATTTGTCCAGGAGCCCATCATCAGATCCAGCCTGTCAATTCTGCTAAAATCTCACCGTCAGAACTTAGGTGAAGTGAGCTCATTCTGTGAGAAAAAATTCCATCTGATGCCTAGGGATTGACACTAATGACAGCTCACTTTAACCTCACTTCACCCAAGTTATCAAAGAAAGATAATACGCGAGATCATAAAAGAATACCACTACTGACCAATGAACAATGGGACCACCTAATGGAATTATACCCTTTCAAACAAAAAAAGAATTTTCCGAATCGATCTAGCCATCTTCGAGTAATTGGGGAACAAATATAAATTAAAAAGATTCCGACGAACTGAGAACCTCCTCCTTTTTTTTTAATCGGTTAAAGATGGCGGGCAGAGTGTGTCTTTTTCGAGACATCACACAGCTTTAAATTTAGATGAGTAAGTGTAAGATTTATAGACACACAAAGCTAAAAACTCAGTTGCCTGTAATTTTCCAACACTTTTCTGATACAGTATGAAGGAAGACCAGTGTTGGCCCAGACTTACGAGTTGTGGGTTCGAACCCAGACAGGCGCTTTACCTTGTGTAAAAATTTCATCACCACCTCTCTCAAAACGGTGAAGGAAAACATCGTGAGGAGCATGTCCTAGAACCAAACTCAAATTCAAAAACCGCGTGGTAGATTGCAGGCATTTGCAGCCTCTCCCTCTGGAAGTGAAGTTATACAACTAAGAATAATTTATTCCTCAATTAAATACAAGCTTAAAACGCAAAGTTTTCTAATGAAAATGAAAGCGTTCACACCATCGTCCGACTCCGCTGTCAGGTCTTATATTGATAGTTATATTTCACAGTTCACATTGGTGAGAAACATATTCGATAACATATTATGTGCTTCCGTTCTTTTTATTAATTAACGGAAACAGACGAGTTTAACCAACTAATTAATTTTAAGAACTGCTTTTAAATTTTGTTAGGAAGTCTTGGGTATATTTTAACATCTTTATAATTTTTTCGCGTATATCAGAATTTTGTTTTGCTTACATAATCATAATGAACAATGGGCTTTCATAGCATATTTATAGTTTTTCGGACGCTCAGGGATCAGAGTTTCTTGCCCGTTCTTCTCCATAGGAACATACAATGCTTTGAAATGGACAACTAGCTTCATTTTTCTGATTGACGAACTCCGTGACAATTTAACAAAATACCTGATAGAATACAGCGTAATTACCTAAATAAAAAATCTGATTAAACGACCTGTGGCATTTGGTCGTAACTACACGACCCTGGCGAAATGAACACGAACATATTTGTCAGATTAATCCGGCGTAAGCGGTTTAAAGGTTAAATGAAATCAACTGTTTGATGGAGATACGAGTACTCCCGTCTCATGGTGGCTGGAGGAAGTTTGATATTTTAGTCGTTGGAAGCCCGTTAAAGCCCTCCATTCTTCGGACACCTACGCCTACAATACGGGTATCCAAGAGGAACTAAGGTTTTCCCATAGAAGAAACAATATAGTTAATTATGTTCTACTAGCTGCACCCTGCGGTTTCACCCGCATAAGTGACGATCCCGTGGGAATATCGGGATAAAAGGTAGCCTATATGTTAATCCAGGGTGCAAGCTACTCCGTACAAAATTTTAGCAAAATTGGTCAAGCCGTTTGAGCGTGAAGAAGTAACAAACATAATAAACACACACACTCACAAACTTTCGCCTTTATAATACCTATTAGTGTGATTCTATTTTGTTTTTTGATTGCTCCGTTTAATCAAGTAGTTGTAAGTTCGCACCGAACTGGTAGAAATCAGAAACTTGCCTGTCCAAGTGTGGACAGGCAAGTTTGGTTTTAAGAATGCCTTAAGTTCAGTAGAGTCTTTCCAAAAAAAAGAAATTGTTTGGCTAGGTAGGTTCCTTCTTTATTGGATACGTATGTACCTATTGGGATGAACCCTTCTACTTGCTACTAACAAGCTTTCGTTTAAGAAAATAAAAACCTACCGAAATAAACCACTGTTTGGCACCATACATCACGATGACTCGCTCTGACACATTTAGGTAATAAAACTAACACTAACATCGTAATGATAACAACACGGTGTCCAGTGTAGCCTAACGCTAATCACACACGATCATTACACGGCCCGGCTGTCCGGGCGTCCGGCGCCGGACCGTGACCGGACGTACGATATGGTGCTTTACTCCTGTGATTGATAGCATGAATTAGATAAAAAAAACCTCCTCATCTCTCATGCACGAAGTTGTGGGTTCTAATCTCGGCAAGTACCAATGTGATATTTTCAATGTATATGTACAAACGCCAGCACATCAAGCTACCCGAAACTGTGAAATTTTCCCAATCAACATTGAACCTTAAGCGTCAGCAATAAAGTTGAAAATCTATTAAAGAAATTTGACAGATTGTAGTAGATTGTTGTGCTGGCATCTGTATCTTCTGAGTTTACTGGTCATTAATGACATCGGTGAAGGTAAACATCGTGAGGAAACTTGGACTTTATAGTTAACAAGCTTCTGCTGGCGGCTTCGTCCGCTTGTATGACGCAAATTATCCCACGGCAACATGCTACCAAGACAAAAAGAAGCCTATGTTCTTCCCTAGGATGTCATCTATCTTCATGTCACATTTAATCGAAATCCGTTCAGTGTTTTAGGAGTAAAAAGTTAACATACAGAGTTACTCTCGAATTAAAATGTTATAGTACAAATATGGAAGTACTAGCTGCGCCCCGCGGTTTCACCCGCATAAGATTCGATGCCGTGGGAATATCGGAATAAAAAGTAGCCTGTGTAATAATTCAGGGTGTCAGCTACCTCCATACCAAATTTTATCAAAATTGGTCCAGTCGCTTGTACGTGAAGAAGTAACAAACACAAACACACTCACAAACTTTCGCCTTTACAAATATTAATGTGATGAATAGATTACTAAGTAAGTACTTACCTAAAGGAAAGAACAAGAATTCATGACCTTTGTTTTCCATTACTGCCCATTAAATTGAGGTTAAGTTCTGTTTCAAGAAAGTTAGTTTACACGGTGGAAAAATTTTTAGGTACCTAAAAGCCATTTTCAGCAGGGTAGCAACAACAAAATGAGTAGGATTTTTACATTAATGAGTTTTCTGTCAAAGAAAAACTACAACCACGATAATAAATGATGTACCTTTTGTAAAAGTACGTACAATTAAAGGTTCAGAACTAAATTATTAAAAGGATTGCTTTCCGACGCCATTACTAGGATTTTCTTTGTCAAACTTTGATTAATTATACATGAAGCGGTTTGGTCAATAATACGTATTGTTGAGTCGTTCTATGGAGCGAACTGGCACCTTGATTTGATGGTGTTTTCTATACATTTGTTGGGGAATGTAATGGATTATATATTTTACTGGCTGTGCCCGCGACTTCGTTCGCTTGCATATTGGATTTTAAGGTTTTAATAAATAAATCAATTCTTTTCCTAATTATTTTTCTAAAAGAAAAGTAAGTTAAGTTACTCCTTATAACATCAGCTCGACAAAATCTGTCCAGCCGTTTCTGAAATTAGAGGGAACAAACAGACAGAGAGACAGTTTTTTTTTTTTGTTATGTGTACCATACTTACATACTTCTCTCATACTTTACTCTACCATACATTTTCATATCTTTTATTTTGACATTATAAACAGACACTTTAATTTTCCTTATTTTTATAAGTAGGTATGTTTATACTTGTACATCTACTGTTCATGTAGTTTTCGTAATTTTATGGAGTAGGTACCAAGCTATGAATAGAAATGATTTGAAAGAAAAAGCATGTAGGAAATGGAAAATGTATTGGACGAACGCTGTCTAAATTTTCAATTTTGTTAAGTACCTACCTACTGTTTATTGACAGGCCTACACTGTCCTCCCATATTGACACTGTTATTTGAAAGCATTGTAAAAACGAATTATTAAAAAAAAATAACCGTGGAGTTTCTTGAAGGCTCTTCTCCATAGGAAAGGACCAATTGGAACCGAGCACCTAGCTTCTGATGTTTCATGAATACCAGCGCTCGCCGCAGCTAGGCCTGAGACCCGATCCGTGGTCAGCCCAAGAAAAGGTGAAGAGATGACCTAGATGCATACCGCAAGGGTTGGATCGAGGTGGCTTTAGAAAAGGATGCCTGGAATGATTTCGGGAAGGGGTTTTATACTCAGCAGCGGGACACAGCGTAGGCTAACTAAAAACATAAAAACACGCTGTATATAATACAAATAAGTACAAATACAAAAATAAAAATACAAAATGTTTATTTTCTGTATCATAATTACTATGGACGAAAATAGAAGCTCTCAAAATTTATATTCTAATCAAAATAATAGTATTTATGTAACATATAAGTACGTAAGTCTAGAAAAAAAACTTTATTAGCCAGCCTCATGCTGTCAACTGTAACCGGAATGACGGCTTTTGTTATTATCTGACTTATATTAGACGTCATGACGACCGTTTCTGTGAATATAGAACTTGGATGAATTGCCTTCGAATTTATGCGGGTGTGTGTACCCGTTGCTAAGCGGCTGGGTGCTAAGGGCACCCCTGAGGCACAGTACTCGTATTACAATATTTCCTCCTGAGGACATATGAACATTTGTTTGGGTCCGAACTCCGACATGATTTAGCACAGCCGAGCGCCTTAGCTCGAATTCTGCCGAGCCGGCCGAGACAGCCCGAGCATGATTCAGCGAGTACCTATAATAAATACCTAACGGAGTTTGCTGATCATGATTAGGGGGCCTAAAAAGGCCACTTTGGCAGAATCATGAAACAATTCATATCACGCAATTCATCTGTTTGACAGTTTTACACCTATATATCCCTGAAGGGTTAGGCAGAGGTGTACCTATAACATTTTACGAATCTCCATACAGATCAAATCTCATCATATAGATAGATGATCATATTTCTATCGATGAAATTGCGTGATATGAATTATTTTATGATTCTGCCAAAGTTGTCTTTTTGACAATTGAAATCCAAATATCTGTAGCAAAAAAAAAATACTAAAAACTACCATAGCATATTGTTAATACTTTTAGTAACCAGACAGTTATTTTTTTTGTATTTTTTTTTTTATTAACTAGTTGACCTTCGTACCGCCTCACTCAATAAGAACGAATGTATGAGAAAATGGATTATCTCCATTGTTATTTTTTCTGTGAATTTTTCTCATATTTTAATAGTTATTCTGCTATTCGGGATGGAGACAAATCTAAGAAATCAAAGATTTTAAAAATCGGTGCATCAATTCTTGGAGTTATTTAATGGTGTCTAACCCGACTTTATTTTATTTATACAGATTAGGTATAACTATACACTAGTATAGATTAGGTAAAATTTATTTTAATTCTTAATAAATAGATTATTATTATTTATCTATAATATGTATGTATTTACAAAAAACAATTGTAAGTATATAAGTAGTTTATCAGCCATCTCGTTACCATAACACAAGCATTAGGTTGCTTAGCTTGGGACTATATGGCGTTGTGTGAAACGTCCAAGGATATTATTATTATTAAATAGATTTAATAAAAATTGTAACAAACATAGCAAAAGTCCTAAAATAACTTCAAGAAACCTGTTCCCAACATTTCAGTGACTACATACATAACAGTATATATAATTACAATTTATGTACTTCATTTTCTTTGAAATTCTATCACGAACAAGTTCTTATTGACCGACTTATAACTACAAACCGTATTACCTGGAGACGTAAGAAAAACTGAAACAGTTTCACGATTAGCTATAAAAACTCTAGCAAAAGCGTTTGAGTGAAATGTTTCTTTAATAATAGCGAAGTCGAATAAAAAAAGCAGACAATTGCGAGTCGGACTTGCACACGAAGAGTTCCGTGACACCGTACAATATTTAACACTACATCAATGTATTTAAAAAAAAACTTTATTAAAAAAAAGCGTTCCTTGTATTATTTTGTTTATCTAAATAAACAAATATAACAAAGTTGGGTTAGTTACCTACACCATTTATAGAGGTAACTCAAGAACATAGAGGAAAATAGAGGAAAAAGTTTCTGTTTCTTCGCGGTAGATTTTGCTTAATAATTTATTTAGCAATAGGTAAGCGATTTTAGGAGTAATCTTGTTCTAAATCTTAGTTTCAGCATTGTTACACGAAGCGATTTGGGAGACGTCTGATTATTGTACGTTGATTGATTGGTGTAAAGCAAATGGTTATTTCAAAGCTTCCTGAGTTTCAGAATCACTACTTGCTTTTCAGTCGCTAAAGCAGCCCGCGAGATTCAAATTTTCTTACGTTTTTTGCAATTTTCAGTTCATCTATGTTGATTCGCGACCGAAACAATTAGTATGTATCAATTTTTTATCATTTATTGCTCTTCGTTCTATCAATACTGAAGTAGTTTCCCCCGCCCCTCCCTCCCTAAATAACGGGACAAATGTTATATTCCTATCAGGATCCATAAAGTACTCGTAGTTCTTAACGTCGTGTATAAATCAATCAACTCAGCCTATCACAGTCAACTGTTGGACATAGGACTCTCCCAGGCTACGCCACAACACCCTGTCATCCGCCTTCCTCATCCAGTCTGTTCCAGCCTCCTTTTTAAGGTCGTCGGTCCACTCTACTATAGGGGTCGTCGGTCCACTCTAGGACTCCACCGGCCATCGATCCTTCGATGTGTTTAAATAAATTTTAAACACATCGAAGGATCTGAGTCTAGACTCAGTCTCAAACAAAAGCTATAAAATATATATCAAGCTTTTAATTCAGATTCCAGCTAATTTGATATTACACGTAATGCCCAATAACCATACAATAGCTGGCATTATTGATAGCAGCCGCCAACAGACGGTGAAGCGAATGAAAATGAGATGCGCGTGAGATTTCCTACCGGAGGGGGTGTGGGCAGTTTGAGAGCTACTGCGAAAATATTTGATGAAAACCGTGAGCACAAAGAAATATTGTCAACGCGAATAGGAAATTTAAAACTCGCCTCTAGCCCTTGTATCAATGTAGTAGAGTATATTTTAACATGAAAATCAGAAAAATCGGATTGGAGAAATCAAGCATAATAAAACAATATACAAGTCAGTCAAGCGCAGGAAATATGAAAATTCCTAAGTATAGCATTTCTAATGAAGTACAGTTGTGCAGGTTGGGAACAGTTGCTCCTTGAAGATCCTAAAACTTCGCAGCTTTTAGTAGACTAAAAGCCAACGGTTAGTACAACTACTCCTCTCATCTCTATCTTGATTTTGTTTTTTTTTTTTTTGATCCATAAGAATTAGAGCTGAACAATATTTTTACCTTCATTCACGTCCAAGGTGCGACTCGTACAAGTCTGGGCTGGATAACAAGCATGCTGGAAAAAAGGACCGAGGAAACTGAAGATGTATGTGTAATACCTTAACTCAAGTGAAAACAGTGATTTTAAGGACAATTATTTGTTAAAAGATATCAGAGTTTTACGAAAGACGCTCATTGTTTATCGCGCCATTCGGTAGCAGTTTTGTAAAACGTAGCGCAATGACAATCCAGCTGAACGTTGTTGGTCAGTTGTTTTACATAACGGAGCTGTTTTGTAAAACAGCTAGCGGTTTTTTAAAACAGCTAGCGGTTTCGTAAAACAGCGGATTCTACAATCCATCTGCGACATAATTATGCATTAGCACGATGGTGAAGGATGAGTTCACACGGATAGCTTAAATTTATAGATAAGGGAGTTTATGGATAAACAGATTATTTTCACCGCCACAACTGCGCCCCCATCCTTAGGCGCCGGCGATCCGCGCCGACAACATTGTCATTCAACGCACAGCGGCCACATGACACAAGTCACGCTATTGTGTGACTAGGCCATTGTTGGCCAACATACACCATGCTTTACGACCGTTAGACCATCGGGAGTTATTACATGTTCCTGTGTTCATGTTTCTGGAATTAGGAATAGGGCATAAAATCCATTGGTTGGATTAACATAAGGTTAATAATCTTGTCTGTAATTTTCTCATTTCACCATTTATTACGAAACAAGCTAGGGTATATGATTTTATTTCTATAAGTAGGTTTGTAAAAACACTTTTGCACGTCTATCATATTTTTTTAAACTAGATGAAGTTTTCGTTTCCTTATCTGTCTACTCTGAGAAGAAAGGCTGAAACAAACTCAGAGACCTCTTTCAAAAGCCTCTTCCCTTACGCTAGTTAGGGCTTTTTTCTCTTAAGGGGGGTCTCTTTTAAAGTTCAGACATAATCTTGGTCAAGTCATGTGAAGACCATGTAGATATGGAATTGCTGAATTGCTTCCCTAAACATCACACATCCAAATACACAACAACAAACTAAATATCTAGCTACATTAATCAGTAGCCATTAAGGAGCCACAAGTCGCTGGTCAGGGCTGTAATGTTACGAAATTTCCATAATTCGGTATAGGTTGTGCCTCCCCCCGCCCCCTGCGCTGCCTAGCCCCTGCCACTTCCGGGCGAAGCGGCGCGTGACGCGATGGTCACGCACTTGTGGGGCACAAGGTGGAAGGGAAAGCGGAATCGCTAGAAGATTAATAGGTAACATCGGAAGATGGAGAAGATGGGCCAAAGACGTACCATAATGGTATCCCAGAGAAGGAAAAATAAAAAGGGAAAGACCGTTTCAAAGATGAGAAGACGACTTAAAAGCTACTGCGTGTGGGACATGGAGGAGAAAGTCACGACTGTGAGCTTTGGAAAAGCCTGGAAGCCAATATATAATCAACCTTTAATGTTCCCACTACTGGGACACAGGCCTCCTCTCTTCGAGAGGAAGTGGGCTGTAATCCACCACGCGGGCCCAGTGCGGGTCGGTAGATGTCACATGTCGTCGAATTTTTGGTTCTAGGACTTGCCGGTTTCCTCATGATGTTTTCCTTCACCGTTTTGAGAGCAGTGGTAATTTACACAAAGTAAAGTGCCTGCCTGGGGTACGAACCCACGACCTGACTTGTAAGTCGGGGCCGTTACCACTAGGTCATTCTGGAGATTTCTGATGTCCAAACCTTTAATTTAAATATTATTGTAAAACTGGTTTTAAGATTTTGTAATAAAGGCTATTTGGAATTGAATGGTAAGATCAAAATGATGTGTAAAAGTGCACCATTTGTGCAGTCTTGGATTTATACCTACGTTACAACCGCTAAACCAAGCTATTTTATACCCCGAGAAGTATTGCTGTGTTCCGTCTTGGATGTCGCTGATATTGCTGGTAATCTATCAATTATCTTCATATCTATCTATGCATATTTATTTAAATTGTAAATTAAGGTCGCTTTTCATGTCTGTCTGTGGGACCGCGTGTTTCTTTTAAACTTCGCAACGGATTTTGATGCAGTTTTCACCATTATTTAGAGAATTTATTCCGGAAGGTGTGTCCATAGGTACTAATATTATAAATGCGAAAGTGTGTCTGTCTGCCTGTCTGTCTGTTATCTCTTCACGCTTAAACCGTTGAACCGATTTAAATGAAAGGTGATATATAGGTAGTTTGAGTCCAGGGAAAGGACATAGGATAGTTTTTATTCCCAAGGGATCGATACTTATGCGGGTGAAACCGCGTGTATAATAAATTAAATTTTAACTGGCATTTAAAAAAGTAATATCGATGATGTTTTGTCAAGTCTACTAACTAATATATGGCTCTTTCTGTAAGGGCAAGTCTAAGGAAATGCTCTGCAGCACTTTCTGTTGCCAAGCAGCATTGGTGCGTTCCAGTTTGATGGTTCTGAACCAGTGAACAGTAAACACACATTGATGTTGCAGGTGTCTAAAGCGAAAGGGGCCTGTCCACCTGTTCGCCAACCGTAAATAAAAGAAATGAATTTTAGAAATAAATATCAAGATATTTCTTAACTTCAGAACCTAATCTTAGGGCATAGACTTCAAAGAGATGTCAGCATCGAAGGAGGGGCCCGTCAGGGCCGAAGCCTGCCGGGGCAGCGGGATTGTCCGAAAGGGTTACCGCTACCCCGGAACATAAAAAAACCCATCCGTGTTCCTCCCTTAGCCCTGGGAGGAACACGGATGGGTTTTGTCAGTAAGAGTCTGACACTCTCTTCCGCTCCATCCAGAGCGGGAGGGGTCATTTGATGATTTCCCAATTCAAAAAAAAATGGGCATACCTAGACTTATAAAAAAAAATGGACTCCGCGCCACGCATATCGAAAGTGAAGCACAGTAAGTAGCCGGGATACCGTTTGTACAAACACGCCTCACGCTCACATTTACATCACAGTATGCCGATCGGCCGCCATTACGTGACACGACAGCGTCAATCGTCAATCACGCACGCACACGTATAGATCGGTACGGTGCTTCACTTTCGATATGCGTCGCGGAGTCCATCTTTTCTTATAAGGGAGTCCATCTTTTTTTATAACTCTATGTCTTAGGGAAACAAATTAGTCTTGTCGGTTGGTGCAAGTAGATATGACAAACATCTACTTGCAACGCCACAAGGTTCCTTTGACGCGTGATCAAAATCGGAACTAACGTCGCCATCTTGTTTTGACAATACAATTTTTGTGAAAAATTCGCAAATGTTTACCAACAACGCCGCCGCGCCGTGTCATTCAGGTGCCAAAACCATGGCCAAAACATCCTTGTAGGTAGCACTATATAATAGTCATTAGGATGTACGTAACATTCATGGATGTAATGTTCATTATTTTGTTTGTTGTCATTTTGTATTATAATTGGCAAAAACAAAAGAGTTTTATTATTCATATTGCTCTAATTATATTGATGAATGTTCCTCTGTAGCCTCTTATAACTTACACACAGCAATAAAACTACGTAACTCGTCCTTTGTTACACGCCCTTTTCCACATCTTTTATTTCTTAACTTCACGCTATCGTCTTGAGAAATGCGCAGGATTCCCACTTGTAACCATGGAATGATAAATTCTTGAAGAAACTGACAAAAACTAACTGAAAAAAAAACTTTGTTTTGTGCCAGATTTCTTTCCAGCAACCTAATTGCCTAAAACACTTTCAATCACAATCTGAATAATTTTGAATGATATTGCTAATCCTTTGCTGCATTTATGTTTGAAGAATTTGTCTGCTCAACAACGTAAATAACGCAATGAATATTGATGAACTGTCAAAATTAAAGCCATTGTTACTGTTAGTGTGTTACGCAATTACCCCACAGGATAAAATCGATGAACAATATTTCCCTATACCTACTGCCTAGGCGGAGGGACGCTCAGAAAGGACAAACTCTGACCTTATGAAATATCCTTGTGAAAGGTCAGATGCGTACGTAGATATAGATCCGAATCCAAACTTGTTAAACAGAAATCCTACTAATAGAATATAATATATATAATAATATACTTAATATAATATAGTAATATAAAGGCGAAAGTTTGTAAGGATGGATGATGGATGTTTGTTCCTCTTTATGCAAAAACTACTGAACGGATGTTGACGAAACTTTACAGTAATATAGTTTATACATCATAATAACATATAGGATACTTTTATCCCGATATTCCCACGGGATCGACACTTATGCGGGTGATACCGCGGGCGCTGCTAGTAAAAGTAAATGTAGGTATTTAAGTAGGTAGGTAAAAAACTTTGTTTTAGGGTATTAATCTTTTGAGGTGGAAGAAGTCTTTTTCTCATAATTATGCAAATCTACCTAATAAAATAAAATAAATCTATACAATTTATAACTTAACTAAAACTATACAAAAACTAAAATATAGCGTCGAAAAATTCATCCGCATCGCTGTCGACTGGTAATGTACCCAAGAGACTGGCAGCATTACCACGTTGTATGGCAATGCTTAACCTTTGGCCAAGGTAAAAGCCAGCCCTTCGGTCACGGGAAGTGTCAACCAGCCGTTTTGAAATTTACTTAAAAAGGCCATGAGCACTCGGACCCCACGACCCGAGGGTTTCAACCCCAAACGGCTCGAAAATATAATTTCCGATAAGGTTATTATATTTTCGCCGCTTGAGGTTTTCCGCAGCCGCAGCAGCAGCACCAGCACAGCATGCCGAGCCAGGAAGATGGGATGGCGCAAGAGTATCGACGCACGTTGCGTCCCACACTAAAGCCCTACCCACCTTCCATGGAAATAAAGACATACCGTCCGGTCTTTTGCCATCGTCGCGTGCCAAGCCATTCCATTCCATATTTAAATTTTATTAATTACCCGTTTGTAAATAGATGTTTGTTTCATATTTTGCAATAAATTAGTACTTTCTAGTACAAATCCATACAATTTAATTAAATTGAAGTGTCTGATTGTAATGTCAAAATAACAGCGTTTTACTAAATGCATATGAAAGTATAATTTCAAAAAGCATTTTTTTTTCATGTTTGTCAGTTTGTTCCGGCTAATCTCCGCAACGGCAGGACCAATTTTGATATGCGGATATTTTGAACCCTGGAAAAGGACAGGCTACTTTTTATCGACCTTAGCATTCCTTAGCTTCGGGATCTTAGTTAGCATGCTCCGGGGTAGGTGTAGGTACTAATATTTTGGATCGTCAGAAATCTACATCATTTTCCCCAGTTTTAGGCCACCAGCTATTTTGCCAGAAACTCAGTTATTATCCCAAAAAGGGAGTTTAATTATTTTCTTCCAAGATTATTACGAAAATTAAAATACAGGGGAACCTTTAGTTATGATTAATGGTGTTCTTTTACGCATAAAACGTGTCGGTAAGTGGACGAAAATTCCTAATTAGTTTCACCCCCAAGGTGGTGGAGTAAAAAATAAAATTCTTTTAGCTTAAAGTTACAATCTGGGTTATATGAACCGTATCCTGTGCTGGCGTGCGTGTGTTCGGCCTTTCGATACAGCTAGTTCGGGGGATTAGAGTGCGATTTTTTGGTTCTATAATATTTAATAAATAAATAAATAAATTATATTGGGTCTAAATAACGCTAAACGAAGCCGAGACGAGTCACTAGTACTTTCCGCACTTGTGATTTTTTTTTTTGTTCATATATAGGAACTGGCTGTAATCAAAGTTATAACTTTTTTTTTACGAGAATAAGTTTTAACCCCCCACAACTTCTGTACCTATAGTCGCATACACTTAAAAGCACTGTTTTGTGTGTATTTACACCAAACACAAAAGTCGTTTCTCTGCAATAATTTTTGCTCATTGTACTTAGTTTCATCTCCAGAATGAGTAGGTACTTAACGGCTATGATAGGTATTTTTGCACCCTGTATAACATCAAGCCTATACAGGGAGATTTTTTTATCACCATCCAAATTTTTAGAGGGTGTTCTACCCATGAATACTACTACAACTTTCACTATGGACCCAACTCTGAAGACTAAAAAAAAATCAGCTGTTTCATACATTTTGGTCAAGTAGGTATTGAACTTTTGTACTAAACTGCCATGTGATCCCAAAATTAATAACGTACTGATCGTCGCCGTGTGAACAGGGCCTCACCTTGTTAAACACCGGAGTTACTCACTTAGAAGATTTACGACAAAACAAGACAAGACAAGACCTTACAAAACACAAATAACAACAATCTATTTGAAATTACCACCCATTACTATCTACTAGTAGACGCCACGCCAGTTAGTCATCATTTCAACTGTCATATTATTTTAAATCACCTTAATAAGATGTGGTTACCGCTTTATTACATGTATAACAGCTACGTTAAATGGCTAATTTTCTTACTGTAAATGTCACCGCAAATTGTATTTCTGTTTATGCTGGGTAGTTTATTATTTGGTGATTCTAACGAATTCGAATCCGAGTGTTGGTTTTTACAACACTAACAAATAGGAATAATTTTGTTTATTTTGTTAAAATGATTTTTTGCCTTCTTCGGCTTATTAGTCGATTCGCACGAATTTACTCTACGTAAACAGGCAAATCGTGACTTTTAATTTTTTTTTTCGCTAGGCGATTCGCATGAATAAAGAAAATATGTTACTTATTTAAAAGTGACGTTTCGCCAACTTTTCGTAATAAAATTGGTTTGTGGACTCTTCACCTTGTAGGAGAAAAATGGTCATGATTACGTTGAAGTTAACTACTCTCCCTCGTGCGATAATCAACATTATTCATTTACTGATATATTCATTTTTAATTGTCTGCAATCGTTCTTCTATAATATTATTTCTTAAATTGTAGGCAATCAAATGAATTCATATTCATTTTCATATTCCGCGCCATCACTGGATACCAAGTGCGACACCCACTTGATAATATTTAGTACCTTCGCACACCGATAGATGTCACTGTGCGCTGACGTCACGTTTCTGAATCGCGGTGTCAAGATTCTCCGAGAGTGAATGACCACCCCGGATTTTCTGAGTTACGATATCGCTTCTCGGCCTTTTGGCTAAGATCAAAGTGTAGTATCTGTTCTTTTCAGCTTAATATCTGAAAGTTCCCTCACTGAGGGACCAGTATATTAAACTGATTTTTATAAGCTGACGGGATGTTCGGGGCTCGCTCCACTCCCGTCGCGGGTCGGCCCGGCATTGCAGTGCCGCCGGGATCGGCCCACATAAGTAAATGACAAACTCTCCGATTAATAGAAATTCTTCTTGCCACATATTACAGAGATAGTAATAAATACTTAAAAAGTCTTCAGACACAATTTCATAATTAATTTGTGGAAGACTGGTGCCTAAACTAAGTTTTTTACAATTCATTACACACATACAATCATAATCAGTCTACAAATGTTCCCACTGCTGGGACACAGGTCTCCTCTCGGTGAGAAGGAGTGGGTCGCAATCCACCACGTGGGCCTAGTGTGGGTTGGTAGATGTCACATGTTTTCTGGTAGATGTCAAATTTTTGGTTCTAAGACATGCGGTTCCCTCACGATGTTTTCCATCACCGTGGTGATCAATGCTCGTGCCTTCTCTGTTTGAGAAGAGGCCTTTGCTCCGCAGGAGACAATTAATAGCCGGTATTATTTGCTTTAATTTCTCTTCACAGACCAAAATACCTTGGAGTTCGTTTACAGAACGTCAAAAAAAACATGTCCTCCATCAAGACTGACTAAATCAAATCAGTGCACCATATTTGGTCGTACACCCAACAGATCGTTACTTTCAAGTGTAATCTAAGCGATTGTAAGCAAAGATTGTAGGATTGGCCCTTTGCGTGTAGCGCTGACCCGTACGATCAACCGCACATTACTAACAACACTTGAACTATGAAAATCGTCCTTATTGCTACAAAAAAGGCCCCATAAAAGTCAAACTATTATATTCGCCGTGTGGTTGACCCTACATAGCTAAATATTACTGTTGTTGCTATTTCGGCTACATAATTAATTTCCTTTTTTATTGTAATTTTGTGATTCAGAAATTTTGGTTTTATCGTTAATTTCTATGTTGAGTTTCGATGTGGTTTTGCTTGCGTGGGTGAAATGACTGATGGGTTTTCTATTTTGAGTAAGGTGTTGCGTTTTATGAGATTGAGAAAGTCGTTATTAGGATTAACCAATGATTAATTGGATTAAAACAACTTTGTTTAAACTGCAAGATACAGCCTTTATCGTTTGTTTTTAAATTTTTACTGTTTGATGTCATCCTGTCCTGCTTAGCCAGCAATTTTTTTATTGTCTGTTCCACCTCACTTTTCTTATCATTACGTCTGTAAGAACAGTAAAGATAGGCAGAGGTGTATCTGTAGGTAACTCACCATACCCAATATTTTTTTGTAAGTAATTTTAAAATCTCGTATAAATTTAGGTGGGTAGCGAACCAATTGTCAAAAAACAACCACTTTGGACTCCGGGCCTCCTGCTGAGAAATTCCACCATTTGTAAAACTCATAATAACACATACCTCAAACTAAGGATTAAACCAAAGAACTCCCAGCTCAAGATAAGAGACAGCGACCACTCAGCCAAGAAGACAGTCAATCAATTTTGCTGTGGCCATCATTCTATCACCATATCTGTGAAATTTCATGCTAAGGATCAATACATACTAGTGCAGAGTCGAAGCGTTAATCTGAAACAACATAGCAAATTCACCCTTATCTCCACAACGTAATGCACGCACAGCAATCGGCGTTGGTCGCGCTCAGACGCGCGAATTCGCGCGTTTTCTTTACTCAGAAGAAATATGTGCATTACGTTGTGGAGATAAGGGTGAATTTGCTATGGTTAACGCTTCTCTGCCCTAGACTAAGGCAATCTTCTGCAATCTAATACATTGTTGTATGCAAACGCAGCTAATGTTTGCGCAGTACATTATGTCGCTCTATCTGTGATTGATCTAGAAGTAAAGTTATGTAAGTTTAGATAGTGTTTTCAGTTTGGATTGGTTCGTAATGTTTGCTGTTCGTAACAGGTTTGCATGTGGAATTAGGGAATATAACGTGACTATCGTGAATTTTCTTGTATATAACGTGACTATCATGAATTTCTCTTGTGGAAACGAGGGAGGGTAATCCCTAGAAGGATATTAGGTATATGTATTGACCTTATTGGTGATATTCTTCTGAAAGGTCAGGGGGTCTACTCCCTAAGCACGAAGTCCGTCGTTTCGGCCTTCGTTACGGGTGTTTCCTACTCCCTATGCCCTACGGACGGATGATTCGTTCGGGGCCCGAGCGAAGAATGAATGACAACGCGATTTGATAGTTGTCCCTACTCCCGATGTGTTTTAGCCCGTCCGAACAATTAAAGTTGACACTGGTTTTGACGGATATTTATGTCAGTTGATCAAAAAAACAAAAAAAAAACGAACCACACGCCACGAGCCACTGTTATATTATTATTTTTGTTCCCTCCTGCGGCAAACTAACATAAGCCCAGAGGCCAGGGGGGTTAGGTTTTTAAATGGAAAGAAACAACTAACTATCTTAAACACAGTTTATTTTATAAAATTAAGTTTTCTCATTTAACAACCCACGGTAGCCTATGCGGGTCTACCGTCTTATAAATTAGGTAGGAGATTATAACTAAACCCTAGTATTGCCAGCCAGCTAATATTTCAGCAAATAGAGCTATGGTCGTGGGGAGTTGGAGATAAAACCAGTACTGTTCCTTTTTAGTATAAATTAAATATCGATATGAAGATAACCTTCCAGTTATTACGAATGTAACTTATTAATAAATGGGCGCCAGGGACTTGAGAGTCCCGGATCCTGGAGCCGACGAAGATGTCCAATATACTTCAGGATGAACGCAGAACGTCGAACCCAAGATCCTCAATTTAAATTTAATTAAAGGCCAGTTTCCACTTTTGAAAACTGGACTATGAAAAATGATTGGTTCCAACGGAAACCATGTTATGATGTAAGAAATGTTTTAAGGTTCATCAAAATAGTTCTCGTGCTGTCGACGAAAGTTACCAATTTAAAAGAAGTCAAACTAAGTATGGCTGCTTTTTTAAATATTAAAGAAGCTTTACAGGAATTTGAGCGTGCCTAAACCCGTACCGAATTAGCGTGCGCGATAACGATTAGATTTTCTAATTAAATCTGACTATTTTTAATCGCGACTAAAAAGGTGTTGAGTAAAATTAGTTGGCACACCAACAAAAACAGTACTGTATCTTTTTTCTTTTGCTTATATCTCGAAAACGGTGTGTCCTATCGTAAAAATAATGAAAATTTCGACCCCCTTTATGAAACTCGTAAACCCCTAAAACTCAACACGTAGGTAATAATTTTTCATATTTTCCATACAAAAAGAGAAAAATTCCATATAAAAATAAAATATCTTCTAAAAACAAAATAAAATATTTTCCACGTGGAGTCGCGATTGTCAAATTCGATTTAGTTGTGTCAAAATTATTTTTAAATGTTTTTTTTTCTTCTGGCTGACTGTCGCCACCTAACTAAAGAAAAAGAACTGAAGAAGAAATGTGGTGTTTATACAAAGAAATACTGTAATAATATCGTTTTGACATTGAGTATCACTGTGAGCGCGTTCACGAGCGTTTCGAATTGTTAGCTCTTAGCTGTCATAATCGTAATAACTAAATCGGAACGCATGCGAGACGATGAGACTAACTAAATTCGGAATGCGGCCTTTGACATTTCATTATAAAATTTCCTTCAAAAAAGTAAACAGGCAAAGGTATAACAGGATGATGCCAATTTCCAGACAAAAATGGCAAAAATAATTCAATTCTATATTTATAGACATAATAAAAGGTATATTTTTTAAATGTGGTCATTTTCTAACGACAAAAGTATTAATTTTTGTTTAATAAGCTAGAAAACTACAAAATAAGTAAACCGGTAATCGACCGGTAAAATAGTGCAACTGTATCGCCATGCGTCGTTCGTTCACGAATATTGTCTATGATTCCGTTTGAAACTGATGAGTCCGAAATCGTTAGGGAGTAGGGTTCACACCGTCGCATCGGGCTACTGTCGGACGGGCCGACGGACGGACGGACGGAGTTAGGGAGTAGACCCCCAGGTGCGTAGTACTCGCAACCGGCGTGGGTGAGTGTATGCCTAGATGTATGAACGTAAACGAAGCAAAAGGAATATGTAAGGATCGAAGCAGGTGGTGTTCTATAGTTTCATCCTAGCCTCATGGGAAAAAGGTGTGAGTTTATATGTATGTACGTATGTGTACTACCTCTTGTTTTGTTTTAAGGTATATCCTATATAATAATATATCCTAGTAGGTAAACGTTCTTGTGGTTGATTTTGGGCATAACTTAGTAACAATTCCGTCACTGCATTTCACTAGGAAAATTATTTTAAAATCAAACAATGAAATATTAATTTATAATTTTTATTTTCATTTGTATGAATTGTATTGGCATTTTTACAAAATGTAATGTCCCCTTTATTTTAATGGAAGAATTAAAACAAGGCTTATATTAATTTGGCAAATCCAAATTCACCTCAGTAACAATTACACTATGTATAAAAACTCCAAGTAAATAATTATAATAAAAAATATACATTTTTTACAAAAATGTAACATTACGTAGATTACAGCTAAGAGACTATTGTATTCTTGTTATAAAAATACTTAACATCGACTAATATTGCTAAATAATTAATTAAAAATAATAATAGTCATAAAGTCAAAATTCAGATATGCAAATTCTTTTATAAAATGTATTTTTTATTCAGATTATTTACACAGATTTCTTAAAGTAGAATAATTATATTAAATACGATATGTACAAAATGTACAAGTTATGCTTACATAAAGATTGAGTACAAAAATATATCAACTTATTTAAAAAACCAGACAATTTTTGTAATTTTTAATGTGTAACCAAAAAATGTAATTTGTTAAAAAGTTGATATATTTTTATTCACAAAATACTTACTAAGAAAATAAATGTCTTTACTTACAAACGTTGAGTTATTATCCTTTGCTGATGAATTTGATTAACAAATAAATAGAAAGGAGAGTTTTAGGGTAATCCCCCAAAGTGTCAACGTTTATAATTAAAGATGGCGTAGTTTAAACATAAGAATGATAATGATTGAAACAAAAAATGTTCAGTACAAACTCAGATCTGTTAACACACATGGAATTATAAACTATTGATATTACGTTGTATATTGCACGAAAACGACAATGTGCCCGGGTACGTTCGTGAGAGACCTAGAAAATTATAACATAGAAAACTATCATAGATAAATTAGGCACGTACTTTAATACAACTTCTTATTTAAATACGATGGATATTAAAATTTGTGAACACAATAATAATTATTAAAATTTATTTTTAAATACTTAGTGTTTTTAATTTCAAATAATTTCTAGGTCGGTAGAGTTTGAAACAGTGTGTAGGACAAGTACTCCACATATCTAAAGCCTTATGTACAAAGCTTTCTTTTTGGCCTTTCAAGTCCTATTTATTCGGTGGAGAGAACCCTAATCAGATATAACTTTTGCAAAAATTAAAAACATAATTGCAAAGTTAGTCAAATTGCAATTATATGTTGTTATTTTGAAAAAATCAATTTAGAAATAACTTTAAAATTTTGCAAAAATTATTTTTGTTTATTTTTTTTTTTTATCTACAGATGAACTTAGTCGGTGGGTCCGCAATTTTACGTATTTTTATTTACAAAGTGACCGTAACCCCACATTATGTTCTAATTACAATAAAAAAATATGTTTGGCATACATTTTGTGACTCTTCATACAACTACTTTGTACCTATTTACCCCCGTCTGGCATGCCATATATGGCACAATCGCAGGCTTTAATATCAGGCACCAATAATTAAAAAGGCACAATTTGACCCCTGAACTACAAGTAACATATTTTTTGACTTGGCTACATTTTTGTAATATCAACAAGAAAATGTGTTGCAATTTTTTTGTATTACTAGTTAATCATATATTATATACAACTTTTAAATACATAAGTATACCTATATATGGACGGGATAACATCAAATCATACTTGTTTTCAGGAGTTTCTATCATTCAAAATTTTGTTCTTTACTTTGTACATACAATATGATACGTAATAAGTGGTACAAAAATGAATAAGATTCAATATGTAATCTTAATTTTATGGCACTCTATTTGCACATATACGTACATGTATTAGAGTCCGGATATATATTATATAACCAATAACACATATTATATAAGTTCTCGCTCAGTCTTCGATCCAGAAAATCTCAATAGGCAATAATGATCACAGTTATATTTAAATATTGTTTATTTGCAAATTTTTAATGGTGCCATATTTTGCCGTAGGCCATACTAAAGCTATTTTGCAGCGGTTGGTTTTAAATAAATGTTTCTTTTGATTGATTTTAATTGTGAAACTGTAAGGTCAGTAATAATTGAGAGTAATTGCGCGGGAGCTGCAGCGAAAATTGATTTCATTCTCAATTTTTAAAATTCTTTACATCCGTTGATGTGTGGTTGTTTTGTCACAAAAATCCTGACAACGTCAGAATGTATGACAAAACAACTCAATTCTTCATGATCGTCAGAATGTATGACAAAACAACCCAATTTTTCATGATAAAAAGAATTGATACCAAGTTCTGTCGCAACTCCCGCGCACCCACACTCAACTTACCCCAACCAACCGTGAAAAACGCCGCACCTTTCAAACCTGTACACCCAGCACTCTATCAACCACAAAGTCATACCTCACCTCATCAGTCTTAGTGTCATCCTTCGCCTCTGTTGGCCCCTCAATGTTCAAACAGGGATTCTTGCACTCAACCACTTCAGCCACCTCTTGCGTAGTCGCTGGGAGGTCTCTACGTAGCTCGTAAGATGTTTTAGAAGACCGTCCGTCCGGTGTTCGTCGTTCTTCTAAGTCTTCTTCCCAGTCATCTTCTGATAGTATTTCGTCGCCATCTTCTCCAGGTAGGAGGGGGATTGTGGTTCTGGTGCGAGTGAAGAAGGCCATTTTTTCTCTGTGGAAGATAATTTAATAATTAGTTATGCGTAACATTACCCGGTACCTGGGTTGTGGAGGTCAGATAGGCAGTCGCTCCATGTAAAATACTGGTATCCAGCTGCATCCTGTTAGACTGGAAGCTGAGCCTAACATAGTTAGGAAAGGGCTAGGCAGATGAAGTTAAGCGTAACATTATTTGTGTATGATTTTGGAGTCAAATTCAATGGAAGTGTTCCATAGTTTTGATAGACATTAACAAAAATTCAATATTCGCTTGGTCGTGATGGTGGCTCTCAATAAGATAGAATTAATAAAAAATAACAATGATTGGATGGACAGTTCGGATAGCAACCTTGCCGTGCAATCTGCTCATGATTGAGACAAAAACAGTAACACTCGTGTGCACTCCAAAAATACCCAATCGAGAAAGACTCGAGCTACAAAATACAGAGAGTACAGAAGTCAATCTACATACAAAGTGCGCTCGAGCAACGCACACATAGACACCGCTCACGGACACTATATCTCGGATCGGTTGGGAACAGTGCGAGCGCGAGTGCCATCCGCTTGAGACCCAAATATTACGTAAGTTGACAACATGATTTTTTTGTTTGTGTAGATATTGTGTTGTTTTTAGTTTTTTTTCAATAGTGAAAATTTACAAATGTAAAATTTTATGTTTTTGTTCTATAAACTTTATCAACTTTACAACAATAAATCAAACAACTAGATACGAATATAGTTTACTACCAAGATAGTTTTTTGTACCTAAGCCAAAGTTGAGAACCCTAGCCTAACTGCCGAGCGTAGGTATGAAAAGTGAAGTACATACATGTGATTGAATTCTGTACCTTTCTCTTTTGTGATAAATGATTTTTATTTTGTAAGTAGGTTTGCACAAACACTTTTACACGTCAATCATATTTTTTATAAAACTAGATGAGGTCGGCGTTTCCTATCTGACTACTCTGAGAAGAAAGGCCGAAACAAACTCAGAGGTCATTCTCTTTTAAAGTCCAGACATAATCTTGGTCAGGTTATATGAAGACCATGTAGATCGATGTCTGAGATGGTTTTTTGAGCTTGATGGTCTTGTGCACGAGCCTTTAAGAAAATTCCTTTTTCTTACCAACAAACTAGAGAAAGTGCCAGTCGGTCTGTTCTCTAAAAATCTCAACTTAGATGTAGTAAACATGAAGTGGGCTATCATTCCATCTGATGCTAGTGATTCACACTATTGACAGCTCATTTCACCTAAGTTATCACGGTGAAATTTGTTCTGAATGGATCAGAAGGATTGGTCTTTGTGGGGATGTTACGGGAAGTTTGTGTAGGCCAGTATTATCAAAATTAATTTGAGTACTTACTTGAAGGTGACGAGGTCAGGTTTCCGTCCGCCCTGGCGCGACTTCCTGAGGCGGTAGATCTCGCGACAGGTCCGGCTGAGCAGGCGAGAGGCTCGGTCTGCAGGGGGCTCTTCCGGAGCTACTAGACGACGTAATGTTTCGTCCTCAGCCACCCACGCGGCTACGGCTGGGTCGCCACGGGTCCAAGCTTCTTCTAACCTGGAAAGTTTATAAATAGTGAGTAAGGAACGTCAAAATTATATATCTCTCATCGAAAATTCGTTCGTTATGTAATAGAAAGTGGGTTTTTTTTTTTATGGTACAGTTTTTCAAAGCGACGCGCGCTTTACTTGTGTTTATCAAGAATAACACGCGGTTACTTATCCAACGAGCCTGAGGACAGCATCTGTGAGTAATAATGCATAGCTTACCTCTTCTTGAGTGCGGTGAGGTTGGCGATGTCGGTGCGCAGGTGGTGCAGGCGCGAGTGCTGCGCGCGCAGGTCCAGCGCGAGGTCCAGCGACGTGCGCGCCGCCTGCCACGCGCCGCGTGCGCGTGCGCCGCGCCCGCACGAGCCTGCGCGGCCCCATCTGTGGCAACACTCACACGGTTAAATACGGTAAACTACGTAACAATATTTTGATTTAAAAGAGTGTCCATAGATGGACTCCATGAGAAGCACGAGCAAAAAACTCCATGGCATGGGGCTGCTTGCTCGTTTTTCTCTATAGAAACCTACTAAACTTTGAAATAGGCAAGTAGCTTCATCTTTCTGACTGACCCCTTGAAAATTCAAAAGTGCCTGTAATTGGTTAATTTGGACAGCAAATATAATTATACCAAATTGAAAAAAAAAGGTTGATCACAACTGTCATTTTAGTCAAGCAAGTTAAAAACCAGAGTTTAGATAAAGAAAAATACACATACCTAAGTGAGCGCCGCTCACGCACGCTGCGGTCGAAGGGAATGCCGGAGGGGGGCGGCGGATGTGACGTCACACGACGCGCGTACGCAGCCATTGACGAGTCCGACTCCGAACGGTTCAGTCTGAGGAGAAATATAATATTGAATAATTTAGGTTAAAATTCTGAAGAAGCATAAATATGAATTTCCCTGCTCTTCGAAAGTATGAAACGATACATCGTAAAAAAAAATATGTTATGTTACTTTACTTCCTTAGAAACAAAGCCTCCTTCATCTTTCAGCTGTTTTATTTTGGTCTTGAGTATTATTAGAAAGAAGTACACAAGTACCCAGCTCAGTAAAACATCCTCAAATATAATTGACGACAGAATACCCCGTGTTGAATATGAATAGGTTTTCATGGCCATTTTATTGTTAACTAATTTAACAAATTCATAATCAGCCTATAATGTTCCCACTGCTGGGACACAGGCCTACTCTCTGTGAGAGGGAGTGGGCCGTGATCCACCACGCGGGGCCCAGTGCTGGTTGGTAGATGTCACACATGTCTTCGAAGTTTTGGTTCTAGGACATGCCTGTTTCCTCACGATGTGTAATTCTGTACTGACCTGCAAATATACTGGGCTTTGGCGATGCTCTGTGGTTGTGGCGAAAACGTTTGTGACCTCTTGATGGTAGCCAGTGGCTCGGAGAGGCTGGCGTTCGCTTGCTGGCTTTTTCTATAAGAGAATGAAAGTTTATTGTAGTAAAGTACAAAATTGGGGGGAAGATTAGTATGTGCAGAGCATTTTTTTGTCAATTTCATAACTTAAAAGATTTAGGTAAGTTCCACAATAAGAGACTGTATTTTTATCTAACGAATCGACGCGCGCTTTACTTATGGTTACCAAGTGTATAAACACGCTTTGAATGTATGTGTAAGCGCAGGAGCGTAAAGCTCGGTACAGTCCGAGGCAATGGCCAAGTCGGAAGTGTGTCTGTGTGTCATGTGCTGACGCTACTCGTCTTCACGCACCTATTCACAGCGTGTTTGTACACTTACTTACCACAAGTATAGCGCGTGTCGCTTCGTGGGATAAAATTACTGTATCAGTGTCGGTATTCAAAAATTATAAAAATGTTTCATTTTACTTTCTGGGTAAAATTAATCGGGAAATTTATATGACTTAGGGCTGATTTTACCAAAGTCAGATAACTTTTATTCTTGGAATAAAATTGACGACGGACAGTTCTAGTATGGACTAACTGTCAAAAATTCAATAATTATTCTCAGGATAAGACTTATTCTAGGTATAAAAGTTTGGTCGAATGCGCCCTTGAGTGAATGAAATTGAACAAAATAATGCTTAAAAAACATTTAAGATACATCCACATTGTGCCACGTTTCATGCTTGTTCATGCACATAACACTTGTGTATAGTAATATAATTTGAATACTTATAACATGCGAGGTGACATACCCAATATATTACTTAATTATTATAATTTTCACACAAAAACAAGACAACCTATAATAATTTAAATAGTATTTAATTGCAAAAACACAAGTAACAAAAATACCATATTTTATTATTATTAATTCAAATACTGGTACATAAAAACTTCAAATAATATTTTGACGGTCCCTATTTTTGAAGAACCCGCTATCTACATTTCGTACAAGAGCGACGATTAATTTTCAATATTTGTAACCCTAATTAAAAAATTAAACAGTTTCTATGTGTTTTGTATACATGTTTAACACAAATCGCATCCCTTACGCCCTCTTGCACCACAAATCGCTAAATACCCGTAGAAACCCCCCCCCCTCCCATTTACCGCTAAACGTATTTAAACATCGCCCTGTTTCTGCCAATCGTTTGAAGATGTATGAGACAGAATGATGTTTTAAATAGGTATGTTTAAACGCATTTAGTGATTTTTGAGGGACCGTTGCAAAACTGTAGATAGGAGATTCAAACGGGTACCGTCGAATTATTTTCGTTATTTCCAATTAATTAATTAAAAACTATTGAGCACATCACCCATATTAATCAATTAGAAACCCAAAACGTTATGGCTTATAGAAAGCAACCCGACACAATGTAAACATACCTATATACAACTATGTACACAATTGGGGGTATATATTATTTCTCTAGCGGCGCGTGCTGTGGCCGGCCGTCGCCTGCCGCGCGTCTCAACTTCATATATCTGAGAGGAAAACGTACAATGTAGCCCGACACCAAGGTTAGTAAGCCTCAACTACTTTTAAGGAATAAAGATAGGTACGGAGAACCTCATTGGTCCATAATCAGCCTATAATGTTCCCACTGCTGGGACACAGGCCTCCTGATAGAGATCGCATGTCTCGAATTTTTTGTTCTAGTTTCCTCACGGTGAAAGAGATGAAAGAGGCGCTTGCTCTAAACGAGGCATTGAAATCGCCTCGATTTAAGTAACTGTCTGTGTATGCAACATAAAACAGTGATATAAATCATAACCATTACAACTAACGCAATATACAGCTACAAAGAAACTACAAAAAAAACTACCTTACTTTTGACTACATTTTAGTTACATTACCAACACCTTATAAAACTACCGTAACCCACCAAAAAATCTACTTTACATTAAAATTACTCTAAAAAAGGCACAGCCCTTTAAAATTACTTTTATCGAGTCACAGTATAAAGTACGTACCTCCATTTAAAAGATACCTTTTACCCAAGATTAAAATCTACTTCACCCTAAAAAGGCACAACCTGCTAAAACTACTTTCACCGAGGCACATATTACGTACCGTCTATGCAACTGCCTCGCTCCTTCGGGACAGAAGTTACATTCAGTGTTGGTCTCTTTCTCGGCTGTGGTGGGGTGAAGGTATTCCTCTCCTAAAGCAATGTCTTCTTCCGGAATGTAGTCCTCGAATGAATCCTCTTCCACTATCTGCATTACAGAAAAAAATAATTAGAATGAAACTCAAAAAAGTGTTATTGTCTGGGGGAAATTATATTTTAGGGAACTATACAATTGTACATGCCTTTACAAATGTATCTATCCGTAACGATTTTTTTTAACGACTAAAGCATGAACTTGACTGCTTTGTTTATGAAAACATCTTAATTTTTTTTTTTATAGATACCTGATTGAGTGGTTCTCTAGACTCTTCGTCCTCCGATGCCGAATTATCATCACAATCCACGTTACATTCTGCACCCGTCATACTTTCTGGTCCTGTGAATACGAATAATTATTCATACAGCTGTTACGTGATGATTTAATTTGAAATAAGTACATAAAAATATTATAATTATGGCAAATTTTAAATAGGATGAACGCAAAAGGTGTGTTTCCATTCATTCTTTATTGAATTGACACTATAATTCTCCAGCAATTTATGTCGCATTGTGATTTAAATAACAGTGAAAATGTTAATATTACCTACGTTATATTTATAGTCAGACTTGAACTAACGTTAGAAGGAAGATAATAAAAGAAGCTTACCTCTATTTCTAGTCAACGTAGAAGTCTGTGACGATATAACAGTAGATTCATCAGAGCTCTCATCTCTTCTCATACACCTGAAGCTAAGCACATTGTACCATTTCTGAGATACAGAATCCGGCTCGAAGTCTGCTAGGCTCACTTGAGCACATCCCTGTAGGGTAAAGGGTAAGGGTTAGTTTGAATTAGGGTAAGGGTACGAAGGGTAAAGGGTAAGGATGATCAGAAGTTAATCGCTCTCGCCTTGTGGGTTATTCACATGGCACTCGAGGCTTGAAGCCGAATACTCGAATTTGGCTAGTTGTCATCATTTAAAAATAAATGAAAACTGAAGTTATTAGTATGTTTCGGCATTTTGGTTTATAAATTCACCTTTTAATAACAAAGTCAGTAAAGAAAGCAACATTCCAATGTACTCACGAGGCACTCCGCGCCGGCAGTGAGGTTGACCTGCAGCGTGGCGGCGCGCAGGGCCCGCGTGCCCGCCAGCGGCGCGCGGCGCACGTGGCGCCACGCCAGCGCCGCGCCGCGCCACGCCGCGCCGCGCGCGCGCCACGCCGCGCCGCCGCCGCCGCCCACCACCAGCGCGCAGCGGACAGCGCTGCCATCGCAACATGCAGCTCATTAACATCATATCATACAATCAAAACGAACGATTGGGACCTCTAAGATCTTTAAGAGAAATGAAAATAATTACTATAGTATTACTTTAACACAACAAGTAACATAGTTCAAAATGTAAGTACAGTAATCTCAGCAAATACGACATATAAATCTGAGGAAAAATTTTAATTATGATTTTTTCTCATTTTACTTACAAAAACTATCAAAAAAATACGAAAGACATCAATTTTATTCCACCGATGAAAAATATTTGACAATCAGCACCAATCCCCACAAAAAAAGAAAACAAAAGATTAATATTATTATCAATTTGCTAGGTATGTACTAAAACGCCTAAATTATTCAATTGATAAAATCAATCACTCAGATCAATAATTATGTATGTAACTGCTAGATTAAACTCATCAATCGAACCACTGATTATTATTACTTTTAGAATCGACTAATCAACAATAACCACACCTTTTTAAGAGGCCTAGAGACACTTATCTACATCACACCATTCATTTGTTGTTTTAAATAATGTGTTATTTTTATTAATGATATAAATAGTAAAGATTATGCATAAGTACATGTATGAATGTGAGAACTATGTGAGCATTTTTTTTTTATTCTTTTTCAATTTTTTTATATTAATGATTTGGCAGTTTAAGTAATGTATGCGGCCTGCCCAAATGTCGTCAAGTCGTTGAGCTCCTTTACTTCCGAGTTGAGCTATACGATTACTGACAAATGCGTGCACTGACTGGATAAGCCCACTGAAATCTGTATGGTTATTTCCTAAAAAGACCATTTCAGATACTAATCTACATGATCTGACTAAGAATAAGATTACAAATAGACTTTAAAAGAAATTGTGACCTCTCGTTTGTTTCAGTATTTCTTCTCAAAGTAGTATTATTGACGTGTGTATAGACATAATTAAACAGGTTTGTATAGACATAATTAAATAGAATCATTATCATTTATAACAACAATAATACTTACACTTGAGTGCCGATATCAATGAACAACGCGTGCAAGTTGCGAGCACGCAGGATTCCTATCTCCAACGCGCTTTCTTCCACACAGTAGCGCAATTTGATCTCAATTTGGGCACTGTTCACTGTAAATTAAAATAAATTATTAGTTAAATAATATGTAAGTATAACTATAATATGACCTCTCAAGCTCCGCTAATGAGACACAATTTATTTTCTATTGTATCGTACTACATAATGCGCGGAGCTTGACTAGCTAAACCGCATTTGATTATTGATTAATTTGTTTTTACTGAACTGTTATGAATCAAAAAACTTAAGAAGTATAAAAGTACTCCATGATATCTAATGATTAAAAAAAAATTGGGGTACCAAACGCCCCGGAATTTCAAAGTTTGACTACACTTTTCGATGCCGAAATAATAAGCTTTAGTCAAAATTCTCAACAGACATATCTATCGAAGAACAATACAGAATACCTACTCGTCTGCCAAATACTCTCCCATTATCTTCAAGCAAAACAGAACCTTACACTTACCCTACCATTTAACTAAAAACCCTCCCTATACGTACAGCAATGAGGCACAAGATAAGTTACCTGCGTTAGAAGGATCGTTCGCCGCCTGCGCCGCTTCGAACACACCAGAGTCGCCCGCCACTGATTCGTCGCTCACTGCCGCTGACACCGATCTAGTGTTTGTACCTGTAAGTAATAATAAAAATAATAAAATGTTTATTTGTACACAAAAACCAAACAATACAATTTAACAGGATTTAGTTGTACAGCAGAGACAATTTATGAGTGAACGTTTGACTTCTAAACTAGGCAAGAAGCCTGTGTCATAGAAGCCATTTGTTCTCCGAAGTGCGGTGATATCATCTATACATACAAAAACATCGTGCAAGTACTTTTAATTTTATTTGTACAAATAGGTAACTGAATGTTTTGCTAATCATTCATTTCCGAACTAATTTCTAATTACGAAATTATTTTAATCAGACTTTCAGTTTCTTCATAATGTCAACTTCTGCAACCACTTATGGCCGATTCACTCTATCAAAAAGTACTCTGTGGGCCGATTCCTATAATTTACAGACTGTTATTGGTTGAAATTAAAATCTTTGCCAATAATGAAGCAAAGACCTCATATTTTGCATAGTTTTTTAATAAATGTCGTAGCATCATGCTGAGATAGGAGCCTTTTGGCCTCGTATAGGACTTTCTGTTTCATTTTTAATCTTTTTGTTACTTTTTTTTTTAATAATTTGTTTTTATTTGTACTGTTTATTTTGGTTAGCGATCCTCCTGTACGAGTCGCAATAAATACTTTTTCTTTCTTTCTTTCTTTAGACCCTCCCATATAGAAGTAGTTATTTCGGGCTTCTGACTACCCGTAACGACTGTCAAAGATCCACGAATGACAGCCGAGACCAACTGCTTAACGTGCTTTCCGAGGCACGGAGGGGTCTCGGTATGTAAAGATAGTCACCCATCCACAGATCAACCGCGGGAAGCGTAGCTCAACCTGATTGATCGACCTGTACGACCAAACACCAATCCATTTGACAGAAATAACTTGAAAAAGTTGTCTATATTATAGGTGGTGTTGTTGATTACATTCAAACGCCATGAGCTATTCTGATAGATAAAAAAAATACTCATAATAGTTTAAGAGAGAAGAAATAGAAGAGTTGATAATTTTATAACACTTACCACTAGATGAGGGAGTTCGTGGCGAGGGTGGTGGAGGCGTCTCTGAGATGGGTGATAACGGCTCGCACGGCCGCCCGGGGCCTTGCAACTGTACTGGAACTAAACATACAATTTTAAAGTTAATTTACTTGAAGTAAGTAGTCATGTACGGTCACCAAAGGATATACGTAACCAGAATCGAAGGATATAGTTGAAGTTTAGTAAGAAACCGATGGATGTTTTCAAATAAAATTTAATTAATAGAAAACAGACAATACTTTTATCAAATTAAATTTCATTCGAAAACATCCATCGGTCTCTTACTAAACTTCAACTATATCTGACCACTTTCCCTTTTTGGTGACTGTACAACGCTACAAGGTTCTTTGGGCGCGTGGTCAAAATCGGAACTAACACCGCCATCTTGTTTTGTCAATACTTTTTATGTAAAAGTTTTACAAATGTTTACAAACAACGGCCCCCCTGTCAATGTCATTTAGGCGCCAAAACATCCTTGTAGTACCTACTAGATGCTTTTGAGTCTGTGTGGGCCATGGTGTGGGCTTATTTTTCAATCAGATAACATCTACACAAAAGCTGATAAATGGAAAAACATTTGCTCCTCTGTTAATAGATATCTGACAATTGAAAAATCAGGCCTTATAGTCATATTAATCATAAAATTGAACTTTTCATTCAATTCATCAATATAGTAAAGTTCAATCAAATATTTGTAGTCTCAGATGTCATTTTTTTTATTTTTTGTTGTTGATAATGTCATTGATAAAAATAAGAACCATTGTTTATCATTGATATATTAAGACTTTTATCCGTATCCGTTTATATAACTGAATCATAATTTAATACAATGCAATTCAGAAATAAATTAAAATAAACTTACTTGTAGCAAGTCCTGTGACTTCATTCAGACCAGTGGCGACACCTATCCTCATTTCTGCTAACTTTTCTTCCAACTCTCTTTGCTGCCGCCTTTGCCTTTCCACCTAAAAAAGAAAACATATTCATAAAATGTCATAAGAACAGTCCGCTTATAATTACACTGCACACTATTACTATTACACTTTGGTTTTCACACAGCTTGGATAGTAATTGTTGCCAGATTAGAGACAAAAAATCTTCCAATAGGTACCTTTGGTAGTAACGAACTTATCATCATTTTTCGAGTAGATTTTATGATACCAACCGTTTTTTTTATTATTTATATGTCTAGTTCTTTAGTTTAACAGCGTCCTAAATAAAAGCCTTCGTGCGGCAGAAAGAGATGAAATGATATTTGTTTCTGCAAGTAAATCTTTTAAGACACTTACACGTTATTTTTTTGGACAATACTTTAAAACAAGATGGCACCGGCGCGGCGTTTCCTAGCTGACTGATCCCTGAGAAGAAATGCCGAAACAAACTCCAAACAATTACTTAATTATTTAAGATTTTATGCGAGTCTAACAATGCAGGGCCATGTCTGAAAGGCAAGGCTTCAGACGTATCACTAACAGCAATTTGAAATCAAAGTTACGTGTGCGATTCAACCGTATGTCTATTTATAAACATTTTTTATTAAGTACAGGTGTAGATGGTTATGTCATACAAGTATACTTTCTCATACAAACACACAATATTATAATGACAACAAATAAACACTAATCTCGTCTATTTACCGTTCATAAAGTGAAAGCAAGTGACAGGCGAGCCCGGGGCGTTTAATATGATTTGGCACAAAAACATCTGATAATGTTATTAGCATTGCATCTTTGACGTTTGACCGCAAATACTTTATACATAATGCTAAAGGTTAAGGATTGTCATTGCATACAGATTGTGTATTTATTTATATTTTTTGTACATGGTAGGTAGAAATGTGGAATATTTTGAAAGTTCACCTTTTCGTAAAAAACTTAGACTTAAAATAATGTCCAGGAAAAAGAAATGATCATTTTCAAAGGGTAAATAAATAACCACATTAAAAGGCGAGCTTGTTATTCAAGGTAAGTATCAAGTTGTACAATATACTCGTATTTAGCCATTGTTTAGTGTTTTTCTCCTTTTAGAAGATGTAGTCACATACCCACCCCTAGGTAGACAACGACCGCACGACCTCAGACAAAACATTCCACTGCAGACACCCGACGTCACAGAATTTAAAACGTCACACACATTCCATGCGCTTACGCCATGTGTACACCTGAAGAAACATTCGTCACACTGCGCCAAAGCCATGATTTGCCAGAATGTGATGAACACCATATGTGTGTACAATCGTGTGTCAAATACAATCACACACGCTTTCATCTTTAAGGTTAATAATATATGACAAGGTTGTTTACGTAAAAAACAAATTAATATTTGTTTTATAATCATTTGTATATTTTTACAACAAAAAAAAAATACAACCGAATTGAGAACCTCCTCCTTTTTTTAAGTCAGTTAAAAAAAGTAAACTTGGCCTTAGGTATACTTCAAGGAGCATCGTCCTTTTAAAATTATCTTACCATTTATCTCCAACATTTAAATTCATCACGTATCTAAATGTCATAATCCTATAACTGGAATTCTCCATAAAACGAGAAAATTACAGAAATTGCCTCTTATCATCCTATATAATATATCCTATATATAACATACCTGATTATAAGAAGGTGGTGGTGGCGGTGGACTGGCTGAAGAGAGGCTACTTCTTGGAGACAAGGACGGCTGAGATGGAGAACTGCTGGCACCAGGAGTTGCACTCTCCGCGTTATAACTTGTGCCGCGTAGTAACCTGATGAAAACGATTGCTTTTTAGAACAATATTCGATCTTCGCAGAGTTGCTGTCAGCAGTTGGATGAGAGTATGTAGCTGAGGAACGAGGTTAAGGCCTTTTGCACACGGCACGGTTTCTTTACGGTAGTACGCCGAATAAACCGCGCTGTAGAAAAAATGTATCCGTCAAAAAGCTTCCATAGTGATCCATACAACACTGACGACTGTGCCTACACAAGGCGAATAAACCGTAGTTTTTCACAGCAGGAAAAACGTGTGTGTACAAAGGGCCTTATAGTGCTATTGAAGAGTTCTAAGTTATATAAGTGATATATAGGTTGATGATGCACATTAGCTAACAATAGAAGTTGTTTTCAAGAAGTCCAGTATCTACTCGTGCAGTATCAGCTAGTTTTAGAAAGAGACTCTCTTACGGGTATGCCGTATGAGTGAAAGAGACAACGCTCTACAAAGAAAAACTTTTCTATAAAACCTGATGGGCCATCTTGTAAATACCACTAGTTGTAAAAAAAAACCCCTAGCTTGAAGCAAAACAGACATCATTAACGAAAATAAAGAATTAGTCCTAGACCATAGAGTACCTGTAAACTTTCAAAGCATGAGAATTCACAAAACAATAGTCAGTAAGTATGTCAAAACTTGTAACAGTTAACCTTACATAG
Organism: Gortyna flavago; assembly: GCA_963669345.1. Taxonomy (NCBI): domain Eukaryota; kingdom Metazoa; phylum Arthropoda; class Insecta; order Lepidoptera; family Noctuidae; genus Gortyna; species Gortyna flavago. Next base: position 6,370,289 of record OY770141.1, read on the forward strand.
GAGTTAGGACAAGCGAAGATATGCAATGTAACGATTTGGTAATCCTAGGAGAAAGTCACATTGCACTACACAATCCTTTTAAGGTTGCGCTTGCAAATATTTGGACTGGGAAAGTACAATCAATTCCAAGAAAGTTCAAACCATTGTCCGAAGTTCAAATTTGTATCATAATCCTACTACATAAAGGTCCTAAATCAAGCAATTAGCATAAACCTATCCGAATGACGCATAAATATCCTTGAAGTATCGCCAAACATGTTCATAATAATTTACATTGACGTTTGAATGGGTAAAAGTATTTAGCACTCACCTTTCAACTCTTCGATGCAAATCGACCATGTCGATAGGCTTGTCAGCTGAGAATGACGTCGCGATTTGAGGTCCGCCGTAAATATCGGTAAAACTGATACCGGAACTAAGAGAGCCTTTACTACTGGCCGTAGAAAGGGACCCTAAACTGGAACTGCTTGATACTGAGAGCGTACTTGCTGATAGCGTTTTCAACTGTCCTTCTAAGGTCGTCATTGATGTTAACGCGTCTTTCAACTGTTGTAGTAACAGTTGCTTTTCTTCGTGTAACCTTAGTCGGTCAGCAATGCACTTGTTCGACATTTCGAAGGCATTTTTCAGGTCTTGCTCTAATCTCTTGCATTCCGTTTGAATTTCCGTCATCTCTTGTTTAGATCTTGTTCTTGGGGTTATACTCCTGAGTTCTCTGAGCAACTGTTCTTTCTCTTGGAAGAGTAGCAGCCTATCCTTGTCGGATTCTGCCTGTCCAGGTTGGACTTTGTCCTCTAAGTCAGCGAGTTGTTGTTGTATCTGTTGTATCCTCTTCCTCGCTTCGTCGTATTGTAGACGAACCCGCGCCATTTCTGCTAATCTCGTGCCGATGGGAACTAAGTCGGCACAGAGGTCAGTTTGGGAGGCAGTGCTTAGTTTCTCCTGAGGGAGGGACAGAGTTGATAGATCAGGTGATGCGTCCCCAAGTTGCAGTCTCGTCAAATCGTCTTTGAGTTTGGCTAAAGACTGCATAAGGTCTGCCCTTTCTTTCTCTCCGGAGGTGAGTGATTTCTGAATGTTTTTTAATTCAGTCATGATTGCTTGGGCTTCAGTGATGTTGTAGCAGCCCTGTTGGGCACTGATCTTTTGCTCCACTCTGTAACAGGAAAATTTAAAATTAATGAACGTCCTGGTTACCGAGTTTTGCCAAAGATTGTAAATAAAACCTAAATGTTGTAGGATTTTCTCATTACGAACCTTGGTATCACTGAAGATGGAGAAGTCTAAACTCTTAAGTGACATGCAAAACATCTGCACTTTCAACTCACCGTCACGTAGATTTGCTCCCTGGGTTCTCCTAACTGCACTTATTATTTCTGTCCTTACCATAGCTCCACCGATAAAAGGAAGGGAGCTTCAACTTCCCTCTTCCAACTGTTCTCTTCACCAGTATTCGCCACCTAAGAACCTAAAGCAGTCCAACACAAGCATACTAACTCTGCAAGCGTATCGACTCCGCGGCGTGCACTGGCGACCTCAGCTCGGGCTTGCCTTAGCTCCTTGCGTAGCTGAGCCACCCGACCGCGCGCCTGCGTCACCTCCGACCTCAGAAGCTCTGGGTCGTGCCGGGAAGTGGTTGACGTCGTTGTCATCGACGTCGTTGATGAACACACTGCGATGAAGGATAGGTGAACATTAGGAAAATTGGCGGCAAAATGCGGAGGATCAAGATGAAAGGAGTGATTCTAAAATACAAAATGATGCTATGGCAAGTCAGTGATGATTCTATCAATTAAATGGCAGGGGTTATACTGTAGTACCTATTGCAAATAATAAATAAAAAAGGTTCAGATATTTATTGAGCGTCAAAACATAAACAAATAGTCTCCATCAAAGCAGAACAAATAAGAGCTACAAGTAAAATAATGTCGTCGGGCTGGACATAATAAAATACAAAATTACATTCAATAAACGGACACGCAGCATAAACATTAAGAGGCAAGTCTTTGCGATAAAATGTGGACACTATCTATGGCATCAGATAAAAATAAAGTTTTATTAGGAAAAAATAATATTACATTGAAACGCTTGTACGTACACATCGGGTACATTGTATTTGACAGAACTATTAACTATTATTAACACTCTCCCTGCCAAGGGAACCGCCGGCGACCCCCAAAAAATTTTGTTCAGCAGGCCAAAGCACATTTTTTATTACTTTTATTGAATTTTCCATAACAGCACGCCAGTAGTTGTAAAAAATATTTGAATTCAGGAGGTCAGGGCGTATCCCACGGCCTCTTGTAATAATTTTGACTTTTTGAATCACGGCGTTCACAAGCAGAAACTTTGGGACCCGCCGGCGACCTCCATGGCCTCCCGAACTTAAAAAGTTTTATATATTGTCGGCAGGGAGAGTGTTAAGTATAGCTGATGAAAAAAATAAAAAATAATGACCTATCGATTTTTATTCTAGAAGCTCCGTACAATATTTTTTTCGCCAAGCAGAAACAAAAATAAGTTTGGTCTTAGTAAGCAAGACAATAAATATTCCGTAAACGATTCTAATTACACAGTATGGAACCCATAACAGGAAAAATTCTGTCAACATCACTTCTCTAAGTAAAGTCGAAACACTTTTACTATACCTCGACGGATCCCTAATAAAATAAGAAGACCTCGATCCGCGGAACGGGATAAAAATTATTATTTTCAATTTATCTACATACCCTTCTTGAGCATATGCAAACGTATTAAGTACTTCTGTATTGATTACAATTTACTATCTGGTTCAGACTTCGACGACGCTAAGCTCTTTTAGCTCTACATTATTATTAATTTATAAAGCCTCGGTCGATGTGCCTGACTGTTAAGTCAGTTAAGTGGCTTAGGTTCTCGGAAAGTGTTTTTCATAAAGTTAAATTAGAAGGATTCGGAATTTTATAGCCCTGTTAGCATGGCTCTAGCTAAAATAAACAATTGAACACTAATGCCCGATTTCTAAACCTTTTAGTTAGTAAGGTAAATCGGACAAAAAAAAGAATTTTGAAAAGGAGAATTTTTCTTTCGAGTACCTATAGTAACGAATATATTGTATACTAGCTGCGCCCACGGTTTCACCCACATAAGTGTCGATCCTGTGGGAATATCGGGATAAAACGTAGCCTATAGTATATGTTAATCCTCCATACAAAATTTTGTAGTGAAGAAGTAACAAACATATAAACATACACACACACACCCTCACTCACAAACTTTCGCCTTTTTAATATTATAGTGTGATATATAGTTACCAATAGTTACGAATGGTAAGCAAAATCCGGCGTAAATGATAAAGAGACTTGAATAGAATAATTGTTAGGTTTGCTTACGACTAGTCCGAGAGGCTGCGAGCGTGGAGAGCGCATTGTTCAAATGCTTGTACTCATCCTGGGCTAAACACAACCTCTGCTTCTTCACATCGTACATCTCTTTCTTCGCCTGTGAACAAAAAGAGACAGAAATAAATACAAAATTCCAATTTGCAACCAAAGTGATGCAGCTTCTTTTACAGAACCTTTCTTTTATAGAAGGCTGCTGGAGTTTTAGCTTGGGCAGACAGCTTCATCTTCGACCTTATCATAGATTGGTCTTGTTGCATAGTTCATTTTCAACCTGATAAGTGCGAGAATAAGCCATACCATATTACCATATTGTAATAACTGGACACCTTGTCGTATGTTAATATAAATAATGAGAAAGATTATTTTGAACTTGAAAGTCATGAGGCCTTTAATTAAGCCTTTTTTTTTAAGTACAGACGCCAGCACATCAAGCTACTACAATTTGTCAAATTTCTATAATACATTTTCAACTTTATCGCTAAAGCATAAGGTTCAAAGTTGATTGGGGAAAATTTAACAATTTACCAATTTCGGGTAGCTTGGTGCTGGCGTATGTACATAATTATCTCTGCTTTCGATTTTTGTACAGAACCACAGACCCGAAGTATTTTTCTGCCCTAACATACCAAGAAGTAAAGGTTGTTTCTTAAAAGGGAAGAAATTTTAGAAAAATAACTGAATACAAACAACATCCTGATTTAAACCTAACCCATAAACAGTACATCCTACTGACCGAATAACAACGCAATATTGGCTAATCCATCAATCAATCGATCAGATTTGAAACATAAATTAAGAAGAGTTATTATGTACGCGGATGTTAAACTGCCGTACAGATTAATATTGCAAATCAATTCATTTTGCATGATTTGCTTCAAGGAATCAAAAGGCGGTGGACTAAACCTCTGGCTATAGTCAGCTCCCAATGCTATCGTAAAAATCAAAATAGAATGTTAAACGTACGTTCCACCAACGAAAATCAATTTCGGCAGCTGTAATCAAGAGCCTAAACAATTTAATTTGATCAATAATTTCTTTATGAGGAAAATACTGAGGCCATTTGATTTAAAAAAGGGTACATAATTACGTTGATGAGTTGTTCAGTGAAGTTTTTGTTGGTAACATAAAAATTGATTGAATTACGAGACAAAAATGCTTACAAAAACTTAATTATTTTGCTACTGGTGCTCAACGATGTTTTTCGTCAGATTTTATTACTCTAGTAAGTTTGATCAACTGTGAAATTTTGTTTTACGATTTTCCCGCCAGTCATCTTTCGTCAGCTCTTATCAATATTGAACAAAATTGTAAAATATACTGTACTAGCAAAAATAAACTAATCTAACATCTTTTCGCATACCGTAAAATCTTCCTATTCAACTTAACATTTGTATTAAAATATTTGTTTTAAGACATGAGATAGAATAAAAAAATCATAAAAATCATAATGAAACGTAATAATTCTTAAAGATAAGGTTAAAATCGCAAGTCCATACGAAATTCATCAAGTCACATACAAAATTAACAAGTGATTAGATCAAAATACCGAAACACGCATTTTTTGCTCCCAGAGTTAAATACGGTATTATAAGTTGGGCAATGACTTTTTTAGTTTGGAATCCGTGTAAAAACACATTCGAATCATCGTACGGTTATATCCTGTTCTGTAAAAAATTACAATTAAATAACTATGAGCATTGTATTCGAAGGAATGACGTCAAATGCTAGGCGTAGTGTGAGCATATTTTGAGTGGAAAAACAAGTGACATTTACGGTGAAAAGTCGCAGCGATCCATTGGGCCTGCATGCTTGCTGCAGCCGACTCCAGGTGTGCGGCGGACACTGCGGGAAGGTTCCATTCCTGCTGAGCACCTGCGTGGCCACGTAACCTTGACCTTCGTAGTACGCCACTTCGGACACAGGCACTAAACGCACTTCCGCGGAACGTATCTGACGCACTGACAGTATGTTTTCGTAAATAGCTTCATCCTCTAGATTCTGACCTTCGGGGCATAGCCGGTATCCGAACTCGCGACTGATCTCGTCGAGGTTAGCGTACTCGGGTCGCTTGCGCATCTCGTCTATGTTCTGGTACTGGGGTTCGTCTCGCACGCGCAAGCCGGCGGGTTGGACGGACGTGGGGTCGACGCGGACGCCGTACTCGGGCGGCTGGCGGACCATGCGCGCGAGTTGGCGGCTGCCGAAACAGCCACGGCACCAGGAGTGCGCGCGCCCGCGGACCGTCTGCGTTTCGGGCTCAGGGGGAGGCGGCTGGGACCACATAGTGAGCGCTCGTCGCAACGGACACATCTTAACCCCCAAAAGGGCGCGCGTCGACTGGCGCGGGCGCGCGGAGCTCGGATGGCGCGCTGTGGAATGCGCCCGCGCCGCCGAAAGAATGCAATCTCGGGCGCATTTCGGAGGTCGATCTCTCCGAAGGGCCGGGGTCCGCGGGCGCTCCCGCCTCCCGGGCCGCTGCCATCTGTCGTAATAAGTTCGTCGAATCGAAACGCACGGCCCGCCGAGGTGTCGGCGCGCGGCGACGCACTAACGGACCATCACTGACCTCATCCCCTCAAGCGAAATCATTCACACAATTTTGGTTTATTCGATTTTGAATTTAATTTAATTCAATTTAATTTTAGAACCTCAATATTTTTCATTATCCAAAAGAAAAGATACAATGACGAATTTTAAAGTGCACTGTCAAAATCACAATCAGTTCCAATTGAGACTTAATTTTATGATTAGTTTGAAATAGCCTTAAACAATAAACTGATAACAGCAACTAAAGTCAAGATGAATCAATAAAACATCCGCTAACTCCCACCTAATTTCCTATTTCTGCATCATAAAACCTCAACACTGAATGTTTCTAACAAAAGCAATAAAGTGGCAACCCTAAACGTAACAGTTGTTTAATTATTCAGAATCAGCTTAGGCTCGTTAACTAGGGGGCGATAAACAATCGTAATCACAGCAATCCTTGGACGACCGCGGCGACGACAACAGCGCTGTGGAATGCAAAAAAGCCGAGCAATTTCACATGTGGCACTGGCCATGTAGCGGTCACGCGCTCGCAGTACTTAGCGCGCGATTTTCTCAGATTTTCCACGTAATCAATTTACATGGTTTAATAGCGGTATGCGAGGGGAAGGTGCGCGGGGGAGGGGGGGGGGGGCTCAGGGCGCATCTGCCGGCTGCAGGTAGACGCACACATTTTTGTTCCGGAATTCCTTTACACGCATTTGCAATCCCGTCTCGACTCAGAGCCTTCGTACTGACCCGAAGTTCGGAAGTAAGAAAAAAAAATTAAAAGCAAGTGAATTCACGTAAAGTGTTTTTCGATCGGTGGATGCAGCCTGCTATTCTCACGCTGGTTCGATGGAATAGCTCGCATTTTTTCTAGCTAACTAACCGCATAATTCTAAAGCCACACATGTGCGCGCATGTTTGATTTTTCAATAGACACGCGAGCACGTTGTTCTGCAATGTGATTTTATGTAAAATACATTATGAATATCATAACCATGAATTGAATACAATGCAAATAGTTTTAAAAATGGTCATCCATAGCTTCCATAAGGGTATTCTTGTTAAGTTCTTATGTTCCAACGCTATTAAAATTCAATGTTGTGCAGCATAAACCGCAGTTAACGCTGTCAGCAAGAGCTACAAAATAGGCAATTTAATTCACAAAACTCAACGTTAACGAGATGATGGTCCACAGGCAGGTAATCCGGCACGGTGCCTACATTCCACCGTGCGGTATGTACGACTTATAGCACCATGTGTTTTTTGCTAACAAATACCCGTAAAATATCAGGTAATGACGAGAATAACACGGATAATGTATCTACAATTACTAGTTTTAAGTAACGCTGAGGTCGAAATTCTTAGGAATTTCGTGGTTCAACACGAAGATTAAGTAATGAGTGCGGCACAAAATTTGTATGAATCAACAAATTAGATACAATTTTGATAGAAAGGAATCTGAGACTCAATTTCATATAATACTGTAAATACATTTGCTATAATAAGCAGAACTATTTTAATAATTCTGAAAAGTAGAACCCGTTTAGGAGAAACTACTTTTCCTTGAATTGTTTGTGGCATATTATTAATCCATCAACTTATTTTCAATCAATCAAGGGAGATCGGAGATTAAAGGATTCTGCTTTTGCTCCTAAACTTTTTATCAGTCGATTAAGAAAGTAATGAAAAATTTATATTGCTACTTTTTTGTGTAAGTACAATATTCTACATCGCATAGGCGTGAGGTATATTTGCGTACATATCCACGACTATGTATGAGATACAGCTCCGTATGAAAACTTCGTGAGAGGTAATTTTATTTCCCATGCGAACGCCAGAATCTGGATAAAGGCTTTACTGGAATTGTTTTTAATAATTATTTTCTTATTGTTGGAATCTGTAAGTTTGCCGTGGGGGTTTCTAGTGAGAGCATCTGCCTCCCCTGGACCGGTTGCTTTTCGACTCACTCTGCCATACTTGCATCTCTTTCTTTCTTATACGAGTTTACTTATAGAGCTGTCCTTATCACACCTGCAGCCTACGGAACTAATTTTACGTCTTTTTCTTCTCGTTGGCTATCTGCTGTAAACGACCGACACATTAGTTTTCTTTTCCTCTCAAAAATGTTTAGTATTATGTATATATAAAAAAATCTATTATATAAGCACAGTAAATTATAGTACCTACCTACCTAACAAAATCTCATTTCCTAACATAACAGAGAATTAAATATTTTAATTAAATCAAATCCAAACACAAAACATTTAAAAATTAGCACACGGATATGTTTTTCTTAATTTAACGCTAAATAAAATTCATTGTTCACGAAGCACATTATTAGATACATCATTTAAAAGTTTAAAACTGAAGGTCTTGCTAGATAATGTCTGTTCATATCCAAAATTCAAGCTGGTCCGAGGTTCCAAGTTTTGTTTTTATTACTTTCGGATGGCGGCCAGCGGCCGGGGGCTTGGATGCGATTAAAATTCCTGAGATACCTCACGCCTGCCTTCCCTTCGGCGCGGCGTTGCGATGACCATAGACCGGACAAGCCGTGTAACTTTCCTACGCTATTATTGCTCGGTACTAACAAATTGCTGATTTTCTGATAAAAATGTACCTTTATATAAAACAAGGTAGGAAACCAGGTGTCTGTAGCAACGCTTCAGTGTATTTATTAAAGTTTATAATGTAGTGAGTTGTATGGAAAGAATAGGATAGATCAGTGATGTTTTTTTAAATAATTGTAAGAAAATCGTTCTGCAACAGGTTGCACTTAGTGAAAAGGCTATCGTTGTGGCAGTTGTGGAGAAAAGAAGAAAATAAATAAAAAAGACGTTTAATATAATGTCTTGTCTCAACATTGTAAAGGCGAGACTCGCCACGGGCCCCTCCGAGAGCAATCTCCTGTAAGAAGCAAGCCCACGGGCAGGTACTGGCATTACCATATTACAGAAATTATTACCATTACAACATAATACGACGCTGTGGTGCGACGCGTCTGACACGACTACGAAAACTAATCGTTAATATTATTAAAAAGTTTATTAATAGGTGAGTAATGCAAAAAATATCAAGAATATTCTAGGTATCATTCGTAGAATACCTAAAGCAAAATATGATGTCAATTGCGTAAATTGATGTATTATACCGCAATATTATTTATTACCTTAATCATTTTCCTTATGATGCTTACCTACTGAAAAATGTTTAGTTGTGACAAAGATATCATTATTGTTACAAATAAACTGAAATTAAAATTCTACACGAACTATAAAAATATCAAAAAGAAAGAAAAAGTAGTATTCAAAGCCAAAAAGCATGCAAAATATTTGAAAAAAAATTAAATGTCATATGTGCCCCGCTAAGATACTTTCTATAGAAGAAGAAATCTTATTAGGAGACACAAATATTTCTATTGCATGTTCTTAGAAGACTGTGGCTACATAGCACACCGTCTGTGGAACCATGCCGGGATCGAACTCACGACCAACTGACGCGCAGTCGAGGCTTTTACAACACCGCCATCTGCGCTATCAACAACTTATTGAAAATTACCTATACATTAAACACATTATTATAATTCCATTCAACCAAGAACATAAAATGTTACATGTTAATGTTTGTGTTAAGAACTGTACTAAAAACCTACTGTAGTAATAATATTTCGATCAATACAAAGTTTAATTTGATGGATCGATCAAGTGTCAAACACTTATTATTACGGCTTTTTAATTAACAATTCCCTGTAAAAGTTATTAACACGGAATATAAAATGGCCACTATTAAATTCACGAGGAATATAAAATAACAAAGCGGACGTAAGAGCGTGGTACAAAAAGTCATGTTACTATCAATACAACAAAAAATCAAGGACATGCATTCACACGAGTTTAATCTCATCCATCATACATACAGACATACTTACAAAGAGAAGAATGTACCGAATATTCATATTAATAAACTCGAGTCGAATGCGGTCTAGCGATATACACGATTATCCTTCCATGGGGAAAAGAAAAAACGATGGTAAAAAAAATAATATGACAGAAGGCGGTGGAGGGGGAGGTGAGGTGCGCGGGCGCACGAAACACGCGGTTTGACGTATTCGTTTTTTACGCTCATATTCTTATTATTGGGTCCAACCGCTCCCGGTGTTACGGGCGTGGAATGCGCCATAGATTCAACTCTCGCGCAGACGCGGCAAAATTTTATTTTATTACCAAGATTTTATAAGTTAAGTTTGTTGTCTTTGGTTTCAAAGATTTAAAATGAGAGGGTTGACGCACTATGTGTTGATAAGTAATTAGTATCCATGTAAATTACCAGAGCACAGTACATGACGATACAGTATAACAAAACATTTACTTAAATTCCAACTAAGTAGTGTAATAACTTAAATACATGTTTTTTACCTAAGTGACAAGATCGGAATAATTTCTGGATTCGTATACGATTTCTATATTCATGTTCGTGGTACTGAGTAGAAAACTACTGCATTGAAATAGAACTCATACGAATACGAATTAATTCAAGGAGTAATTTCTATAGAACCAATCAAAGAGGCTTACACCCAGTTTCTGAATTGAGAATTTGAAGTTGAGAACATCTTAATCTGTACTTAAGTATGACTTAAGTATGAAGTACGACTGTATTTGAGAATAATTAGTTGAGATTTGCTACTTTCTTCAAATCAGAAACCGGGTGTTAGTCTTTACCACCGTAGTTCAGTGCACCCTATTACAAAATTCATTTCATAGTATATACGACTATTATCAATTCCATAAATATTTTTATAGTAATCAACCTATCAGGTTGGAACGCCATGCCAGTCCGTCGGCAAAGTGGCTATTACTAGATAATTGCACGCACTAAACTTTATGAAATGACATTCATCACTGCCCTTACAAAGGTTGGGAGACATTTTAACAACTAAAGACCTTCATGATAATACATTGTTTAAAATAACGTTTTCGTTTTTCATACCACAGCATTTGATTAATATGAATTCGGAGTAGTTCTAGTTCAATAAAAATATTGATTGATTTCTCAAGTAAAAAAAGAAGTAATGGGTATTTCCCCAGTAACAGTTTTAAAGAATTGTTGTAAGTTGTAAGGATACAGGGTAGCAAACGGTACAATAATACACAAATCACCTAGCACTGATACAACAAAGAAAAAAAATAAAAAGGGAAACATACTGAACAAAAATACACAGCCAGGATGCAGATCTAACTACGACCTTCATAACGTAAACATTTCTGGAATTTGTTGAAAAAACAACCAACGAGCGAACACCCTCGTGAGAAATGGTTGAAAAAAAAAACAGAGATCCTTTGTCGTGGATGGGAATCGTGTGTTCCAGGAATTCGCGTGCCATCCATACAATAAATAATTGTTTGTTCATAGCACAGGCACCGCCGTTGTGTGGAAGAACGCACCAATGACTGCTGGAGACGTAGATGTTAGGAAAAAACCGCTGGAGTTTCAATTAGATGATGAACATTCCTAGGTTTGTTTTTGTTTCGCTTTGTCGGGTTTCCTTATCATTGTTGAAAAAACTTGGAAGAGGTTTTCTAAGAATCGGGCACTACATTATCTTCAATCTTTTGGGAGGGTTCATAATTGTATAATAAACAGTGTTCCAGGAGATCAATCTTTCGAGTACACACTACTCGAAAGATTGATCTCCTGGAACACTGTTTCCACGATCATCAATTTTGTTCAACGAAAATAGAAAATCAACAAAATTACAATTTACTTGGAACAGGCAAATTACAATATGGGTAACAAGCTCGTAAATCACGCGTGTGGCTTTAGTAGGCAAGCACGAAGACGAACAAATGCTGTACCCCCAGGCATCCCTTTATGAGGCCGTTGTTACTGCCCACTTGCGATGTTGATAGACCTAAGATCGATCCGGGTCACTCATACAAAGACTCTGAATCAATACGTGAAAGGAGGAAATGTATCACATATATCAATGTAGGTACAGAGGATCCAAACGAAACTACACACGCATATGTAAGTAATGAGACTGAAAAAAATACCTAAAAGAGAAGCGTTATAAATTAACGCCTCATTTACACTCAAAATTAAAGCGATATTTTCTAAGACTACCTAATATATTATTCTTTGGACAATTTTAAAGCAAGGTTAAACCTTAACAAAACGCGCGAGCGTAGGAGGCAAAGACCTACAAAAGACTGCGAGTAAAGCCAGAATTAAGGACATTCTTCATGGCATTATTTGTGTTACGTTTCAAGTTTATACTTATTCATACCGCTGCGCTGTACTAAATACTGCCCACATGCGCATAGCTCGCGTAACGCAAACGCGGTTAAAGGCATGAATACACATAATTGCGAGTGCGTGAGTCTCCAGTGTAGGGTTACCAGACAAAGGATTTCTCCTGAAAGTAAAGCCAGTTTCTGAATTGCATTCAGATTTACATTTAAGTCGGGAGAACAATTATTACATCATTCTGGTACCTACTTCAAAAACAGCAAAGTATATTCAAAATTACATGTTTAATGTCTTGAATTTATGGAAATCCTATGGCCTAATACGTGAAACCAATTTGTCTACGTAGATGATAATTATAATTCTTGCTTATAACTCGATACAAAGACTCCAAAAATTATTTTTTTCTGGTAACCCTACTCCAAGGTCCAGCGGGGAGGTCGTCCTGCGCGCACGCGTCTCCCGCTTTGAAAACAATCTCGGGTTACGAGCAGCCAGCTCGTGGGCACGAAGTACCTACGCCAGGACGACACGAACTCGCCCGATTAACATCCAGATTGATACGCCCGTGCAAAAAATGTATGTCCAAAAATGCGGAGGAGAAATTGCGTTCGTCAAAATATTTTATGAAACGTGTGCTGTAGGTATTCATGACGTGGGACACGTAGAGCAAATCTGATCTATCAAGTGTTTGATTACTGATAATGCATTAGTATTCTGTAAACAACGTTGAAATTGTTTTAATAGCTATGTCTACTTGTCTAGTCGGTGGGAATGGAACCAACCGAAAGAACCAACGCACAAAATGTTTATAAAACAATCATGTATGGTTTAGGACGGCATCATGTTGCGTACCTGAGACTTTAACCCAACGAAAGGGATCGACAACCAAGTGTTATAATTCCAGATTACTGGAAAAACAGGCATGCATTTCGTAAAAATTAAATGTGAAAATGTGTCCACGTTGGCTGGGAGCGTTGGTCACGGTGCGCGCACGCAAGTTTACGACGGGTGTAACATTAGCCGGGCGGTGAAACAATGGGCGCACGCGCTGAGGTCGCTCGCCGGGTCGAGGACGGGCCGAGACAGCCTTCCCCGTCCTTCAGCCCTGCCCGCTTTATTGTACGTGTTGCTACGGACCTAAAGCCATAAGCTCAATATTTAGGCTCAAGCTGAATTAATGTTTCAGAACTTTGAAAGCCTGTTGGAACGGCTCTGTAGAAGATTTCAAAGTTAATATGGGGATCGAAAAGGAATATACTCTTGACTGTACTTACCTGTCATAAAGAGAAACCTAGATAAAATTGGATAAGAAAGATTTCAAAACAGAAGAAGAAGCAGGGGATCGAGGAGGGGGGGGGGGGGTCTCAGGGGATCAGACCGGAATAAATCACAGCAAAGCAGCATGCATGATTCGACTTCTTAGTTTGAAATGGGGAACCAAATCTTAAAAACTTAGTAATATGAATAGAATTTAGTAATATGTGTCTGTCCTGAAAGCAAGCAAAAGGTACATTTTTCATTCTTTATTTAAATAAAGAATGAAAATATTTACCTAATTCGCTCCTATTTCCCCAATTAATTAGGGACTTTTAAGACCGCAATCCGTATGCAAGTCCCATTGTATTGATTGATTACATTTGGGACATGAACCTGCACAGATTCTTCGCAACATCATTAATAGTTGAGTCAGAATTGTATCAAATGTGCCCATATCGAGCCGGTTCAACCTCAAACAAATCACTTCTATGTAAAGATACTCGAAAAACAAATTTTTATTCAAATGCCGATGGAAATATTATAAACCCATAAGAAGCACTGTAGTTCAAATTCAAAACGAAATTGTGACTCGAAAAGACAGTCACGAACAGAATAATGTCCATAATTTAATTCGTGTTGAAACATTTGAGAGTGTTAGTTAAAAATGCGACGCCCGGGGACTCATGTCATCTGCTTATGATTGGGAGGACGCATTCCATCGTTGATGCACGACCGACGACGTCAGTCTTATGGGTGAATACAAATAAGATAAGACATGGGATTCTTTTGTTTTTTGTTAAATTTTATGTTGGGCTCAATATTCTGTAAAAGTAGAATACATTGAATGTATGATTTCTTGTAAAATTAAATGTTTGTCACGTTGAATTTGAATAGCATTGAAAATTGAAACATTTTGGGAATTGAAGACTCCATCATAACATATCTATTATGTTCATGGTCACAATATATTGGATTTTTTATATGATGTAGCTAGATTGGTAACCATCATTAGTCTATGCGACATTTGTCTGTGTATAAGTATTTTGTTTTTAACACTCAAGGGCTCTAAAATCTCAATATTTTATACCACAAGTTTCATAGTTTCAGCCACTGATTCATTTACATCACCGCAGAGCCTGACTAGAGTCAGGCTCTCCGGTGATGTAAATGAATGCCGCGTCAAACTTGTTTTTTTTTTTATGACAGAGATTTAAAAGGACAATGTCTTTCGACTACTGAGTTACGCTGAGATTAGATAATATTAAATGATCCTTTGTGTAAACTACCAGCTCTTAGTGTTACTTATCTATAACTATATCGTGTAAGTTGCTATCAATAACTTATGATGCTGAATGTGTAATCTTATTAGGATTTTAGGATATTTTTTCTTAAGTTTGCAGTATTTTTAGTTATTTCTAGTCGTGAAGATTTTGATTTTTATATTTATTTTATTTTTTAAATGGTAGATGTCTCGTGTCACGTGTGGTATTTACCAACTCAATATTAAAAAGTCTTGTAACACTCCAGTAAATTTAAGAGTAGTTGTCCATTATTCTAATTATAGAAGACGCAAGTCCATCTCCAGTAATCTATATTTAATAAGCAATGTGAATACTCAATTTAATAGACAGTAACATTACATAATTCATTACCATTTCACATTTTGTTCACTAAGGAATAAAAATCTTACTTTCACTTCGTATTATAATAGGAGATCATCAAAGGCCTCGGGCTAAACAAATACGTAGCCTAGCATGATTGCAGCAAGAAAGGTTCGACAAAAACCAATTTCTACAACACTATTCATATTTTCGATTAGGAAAATTTTCATTTCTATTTGCTATCTATATGCTAACCAACGAAATATCAAAATAATCGTATGGACCAGCGTGACCTTTAACGGTGTACAGTTTGACAGATGGTGTCATTAACTGCACCGGCTTATGCGCACGGTGAAAAAAAAAACATTTTAAAAAGTTAGGAACACGTCTATAATTATAATGAAGCATGAACGCATCGGGTCAAAAGAGTGTGGTAATGTCACTGGTTTAAAATAAAACGTATGGAATGTTTATCAAGCGAATTGTTTAGTTTACGACTGGGGTTGGACTTGAATGTTGAGTTTGGGATCTTACATCTTTAGAAGTTTTTCATCCGCGTCACAAAGGTCTGTATCAACAAAAACAGACCTTCGTGACGCGGATAAAAAACTTCTTCTTCCTCCTTTCTTCTCTCTCTCTCTCTCTCACTCTTTCTTTTCATCTTTTTTCTTCTTTTCAAAAAATCTTATCACTGAAATAATTTCCTCCAATATTAACATCTACCAAGACTGAAAATAATAAACACTCCCAGAAAATTCCGAACGACTTTAAATCTTCGACGAGACGAACCAGATGCGCCAAACAGGTATAATATTAGCGCAACATTTCTGTTCATACACCAGCCTACAATTATTGGGAAAAGAACAACCCGTAATTTATCTACAGTAGCCTGCACGTACGTAATAATTATTTTTTAAATAATTATTTAAAAAATACCGGCCCATGTAAATTGGACGCTAAGAATCCTCTTGAAATTGTATGCATCTTTAGTATTGGCGGTAGAGAATTCAATGCCATTTAAGTTATTTTACATTGTTCTTACATGCCATCTTGTATTACTCATGCCGTAGTCCTTGAGTGTAAATTAAAACACGCAATATTTAACACGTGTGGTCGTAAAGTAGAACATGTAGTAGTAGCAAAACATTTTCGTAGAAATAAGTTTGTATTCAAATTCAAAGGTAAGGAACTATACAAGGCACGGGAGACCCCTGCACCTTGTTACATTGATTTTCCGTAGAAACATGGCTATTGATTTAATAAAAACAGTTCTCCAAAAACAGGGGTAAACGGAAACGTTTGTGCAAAAGAAATTACTAACACAGAAAGCCGGTTGAAAATCCAATTCAAATGTTTCTCCATATGCAGTAGTCACTGTAATTATATCTTAGAGATCATTTTAAGCCTCAATCCAAGTTACGTCAGCAGTCAATAAACGTAACACATCAACTATGTTGGAATTTTCCCATAAAACTCCGAAGTAGATCTCGTCCAAGATAATTTATAATTATACAGTATGTTACAAGTATGGCCGAGTGGAATGCGATATACTCATGACCCCAACGACCTGGGTGCTGTCAACATTTTATAGATTTATATAAGTCTTTTTATGACAATCGGATTTTAATACCAAGCTTAAGTGCCAATGGAATTTTAAAACGCGGAGTTTACATACTGAATAAAATAACGTTTTACCATCCATTTCACTGTCCCCATTTTCATGCAAGGACTAACTAACCAAGATTAATTAAAAACCAAAATTCTGGTTAATTTTGACATCGATCGCAAGCGTCCAATCAGCTCGTAAAATAAAACATACGATTCCCATATTTCATTTATCTCGAATGCATCGATCACATTTCTCTTGTAAGCCATTACCACAACTTTGGGCCCGAAAATATTCATTCACGATTACAAGGTGAATTTTAAAACGCTACCGAGTGAAACATCTTGGTCCACGCGACAGTATCGAAAGGTACTTCTTAAAATTCCAACATTCTCATGATAACGATGGCTTTACTCGTTAATGTTATGGCCATTACATGTTTTATACGAGCCAACGATAAAACTGTAGATTTTAAACAAAAGCCTTTTATATTTGATTGCACAAGACACTTAAGTTTGCAAAAAAAAATATGGGACGAAAGTTAAAATAAGTTCCACAAGTTATAGTGTTGGAAATTGGCATAATTGGGAAGGAAGAACCTTTAAAAAAGAGTTTTAAATGCTTGTCGACGTTGGAAACGCTGTGTAGTTTAATGTATTAAACAAATTTTCTGAAAATTATAGCATGGATACTGTACCAAGGATGTAAGGATTAAAAAAGGAGACGGAAAGAGATAAATAAAAAGGTAGCGTATATACGTACTGCCACTTCAGAGAGACAACAAACATGACATTTTAATTTGACGTAATAATCATTTGAAGACTAAAACGTTACAATAAAAATACCAAAGAAAAATGTTACCGCTGGATACTCTGTCATCGTATAGTACTTTCGAGCTTTTTATTGTACAACTGATCCTCATTCTGAACATTCCAAGGGTATGACTGTATGGTGCACGTGTTTTAATGACTGCAAAGGATTGGAAATGGTATTTGAATATGAAGGGGGATTTATTCTTTGGTCTTTTGTGAGACTGTCAGAAAGATGATATGGTTGACTGTGAAGTAACAAGAATTGGAGCTGAGAAGATTGAAGCACAGTCACATAATTAATAAGCCAGATAACTTTCGCAACACTTATGATAAAGAATAAGAATATGTACTTGGTAAAACGTATAAGAGACGAAATTATAAGAGTCTTATCTCAATTGAATATATTAAAAGAATTATGAAACCAACAATATAAATTAGTCTACCGCACTAATGATTTTAAAAATTCTGGTTAAATATTTTCATAGCGTAGATTATAATCAAATATTTAAATCTGCCTACATTGAAGCGAAGTTACGCTTGCCTGGAGATTAAAATACATGTCATTGGATTCTTATGACAAATGTGTAGAGCCAGACGATTTATATCGACGGTATTTTAATGGGTTTAATCAATTCCCCTAGTGCACTGGTACGTTTACGATGAAAAATGGAAGAATCGCTTTGCATATTATCTAGATGTATCGTTTCCAACTGAACGAGAACGTCCATTTATTATGGGTCGTATTGAAATAATGATTTTAAACTTTCTACGTAATATCTGTGAATGATATATTGTACAATTTAGTAGCTATCGGATGACCTGTGCAATTTGTTAACTAAAATTTTCTCCAGCCATGGACCATGAAATTGGCGTAATAACCCACTCATCCTCGTAAATTTACAGCCCGAAGGCTGTATAGGGCGAGGCGGCGTGTAATACGAGCGGCAGATATATCATAATCAAGCCAGCATCTAGAATCAATATATTATCTGGGCGCCGGGCGGTAGCCAGTCCAACGGTAGCCTAACGTTGCATTACATTAACAAACGACCCGTTTCTAACTCAGCGGCCTTTTATTATAATATTATGCAATATTGTACATCCACTGTAATTACGTGTTGACCTGTTTTATGGTCAGCTAGTGTCTGGCCATCATTTTGCCTGCGTTGTCGTTTATTTCGAGATTATTAATTTCAATGTCGGCTTATTTTAGTTTTTTTATGGCGATTAGTTATAACTAAAAACTGGTTGACATGTCCACATGCTTCTTCAATCTCAAATGCTAATCCTTACTTGACTTATACGTATAAAGAAACGTTGGCCTATGGTAAGGAATAGCGCCCAAGAAAGTTTATGCATGATGCTGCAACAGACATATGTGTACCACCGACCAGCCTGTCAACCTGACAACTTTACGACAGCGCTCTTCTTTACGATTTCCGATGGACAAGACCAAGATCGGCTGTATCCAATTAGCAGGTACATCAATTTCTGTGTCATGGTTATTACTGCCAATTAGGGATGGGCGATACCTACGTCGCGGGACTGCATACAGATCGACTTTTTAGAGCAACTCGAGATATAGATCGGTTTCATGAGAGTCCGTTTGCGCTATCATTATCGGTGGATATTAAATACTAATTGTATTACATGCTGTTTCTCATATATTTTATTGAGACAGTATTTATTAATATCATTGGTATTAAATTTTTCAATATAAATAGACCGTAGACGCAGCATGATCTTTTACCTCTTTTTTTGTCATTAATTTTATAACTTTAATGAGATATATTGTAATGTAAGTACGTCAACAATGAAAGTCGTATTTAATTGCCCGTCCTACACTTTGAATATTCATACCAACTAGCTTATCTAACATATCGTTAGAAAGAATCGATTTAAGACGCACAAGGAGAAAATTATTCAATTTATTACTAATTACTGTAATATCTGATTTAAATGAGTGAATTTAAATGGTATGAAATTTTATTGGATAGATAGATTTGCCGTTGGTTGCCGGATGCTCGGTTATATAATAATAAAAGTAACAGGATTTTCGTAGCCTAAAGGTATGGTTTCAGATAATAAATCTAAATTTTATGCGACGTTTTGATTTACAGTGGTGAATTCTAGTAGTGTTATTGACAAATCTGAAATGAATCCTCAAGTTACCTTTTGCCATGGTTTACTGTAATTTGTAAGTTGAACTCGCCAATGCCAAGCACGCGCCATAGAATCAAACTCAGCGTTAGATATCCAAATCGCCAAAAAAATAAATATCCAATTATCCAGTCAAAACCACGACGGGTCATGACGTCACAAATTTTACGCGAACCGTGCGAGCTTTCCACGCATGTGTTACTTTATTACCTAATACTGATTGCGTAAACATATTTTATGAGGATTGAAATGGTCTAAAAATGGCTTATCGCGTATCGTAATGTGTTACGATAATAGTAATGTTGGAGAGAAAATTTCTTTGTTCTAGGTGTTTTCAATTGACGTGGGTTTAGATTTACGTTTTTAACAGTATGGTATGACTATGAGTCAGTGGGAGAAATTGTTTGATGATGCACAAAGATGTCGGACTTGCGACCTGAGATGGATAAGTATGGAACAATAGATGGAGTAGCATTGTGTACGGAAGCCATAATATATTTATTACACTGTAGATTCTAATCAAAGTATGTTCCTACATTGACAGTGCTTACTCAAGAATAATACATTAACAGTTTTCGTATTAACTTTGTTCTAGAGAAATTAAGATTTATTCCGGTCTGATCCCCTGAGTCCTCCCTTCCACCCGCCTCCCTCCTCGATCCCTTGCTAGTTCTTCCGAGTTTTTTCAATAACTTCTCACCTCTTTCGACGCCAGTTAACGAACGAATTTAAGCAGCCTATACCTAAAGCTAATAACTGTCGCTGCAGAAATAATGCCATTGAATGAGATTAATGAATAGGATTACGACGTGAGTAATTACTAATAAAAACAATGATGCACAAGCATTTAGTCATCATCGCATCATACTCTTGTTTTGTATTGTTTGACAGAAGCTTGACGTAGAATAAAACTGACGAGCGTCATTGAAGATCATGCACATGGCAAATAATTATGTTTCTAATGCTAAAATTAATTTCTTATCATTTGCTACAAATATGGTAGAATCAACACCAGCAGTACTATTCTGTAGAAATATCACCATGAAAACTTAGGTGAAGTGTGCTTGAAGTGAGTTGTCATTCCGCTGCTGCTAGGTACGTATTCCACATTGGGCACCGCTTAAATGGCACCTGAGTGAATGCACCTGACACACAGCTGCACACACACATGTATGCTGAATTGGTCCTGCTAGGGATTGCATTTCATTTCACCTAAGTTTTCACGAACATCTTCTTACAGAATAAATCGGTTGTGTTTTATTGATACAGTCCAATATAATGTATGTAAAAGTAACTCATGACACCACGCCTGTATTTCCCAAAGGGTTAGGCACAGCTGTAGCTATACACACATTTTTGTTTTCAAAAGTAATTTATTATTTATAAAATTCAAAGTCCTGACTAACTGATATATCAACGCACAGCCTAAGCCGCTGGTTCTAGAGACATGAAATTTGTAGGGTGTGTTCTTTGTGAAGATTAGGTATCCACTAAGAAAGAGTTTTTTGAAATTCCACCCCTAAGAGGGTGAATGGGGGAGGGTGAAATTTCACGCGGACGAAGTCGCGGGCAGAAGCTAGTTGAATATTTATCCCCTATAATTCATCTAATAATGCAATTTCTAATAGTTCCAGGATGTAAATCAAGTAACGTCAAACAAGGCGATTATTACAGCTATGTCCTTCATGCAAGGAAGTGGGTGAATCAAATGTATAGGCAAGTAGTTGGCATTTACCGCGTTGTAGGTAGGTACCATCCCACAAGAAAGGTGACATTATCTAGCGACCAATCATTTCATCATATTACATTATAACCAGTAAACCATTACTCGAGGAAGAATAATGGGTGAATCCAAAATGGAACAGACGGCATTTTATTTGAAGTAATTTCTGTAAGTATATAAAGTTTTCAATGTTGAC
The DNA here is from genome assembly GCA_963669345.1 of Gortyna flavago. Classification (NCBI taxonomy): domain Eukaryota; kingdom Metazoa; phylum Arthropoda; class Insecta; order Lepidoptera; family Noctuidae; genus Gortyna; species Gortyna flavago. The sequence goes on from OY770141.1 coordinate 6,391,808, forward strand.
AAAGTATACACATTTGGCTACTCACAAATAAAAATAAAACTAGATTAACTAGAATTTGTTGTTTTTCCAAGCATTTGAATTCCAGTTAATATCTTACGACAGACGGGGATTTTCTACGCATGTCCCACTGTAGGTATTAGACACGTTTAGTTGATCAAGATTTGCTCAAAACATTTTAAAATGTTCAAAAGCCTTACTATTATGTTGGTCCTTGTCTTCAACCATCGGCATTACGTGTCTTCAAAATACAGCCTCATTTGTTAGGATCTAATAATACCTTGTTTCATAAAAAGGCTACATAATTGCTTGTTGCGATGCTAATTTTCTTTTTAAACCTCTAAAATTGCCTGTGCAGGAATAGACTCTGCAATTAGGACCAATGAAGTGAGTCCTATAACCGGTTGATCGCATGTTCGAACCGTTACATGGGACTCTGATTACTCCTCAGTAAATTAAGTATCCTACGTGTCATATTAATGTATTATGATGATTTGCTGCTTGTTTTCTTCACAGGATGGGCAAACTTTATCAAATGACAAGTTGTGTCAATGTTTTCTTATGAGACATGGCGTAACTTAGAACCAGGAAAATATTATATTTTTACTAAGGAGAATTTCGACTCAGCATCGTCATCATCATCATCAACCCAGTCACGAACAAATGCTACAATGTAGACGAACTTGTCTACAAAAATTTCCCGAACAAAATTGTTAATTGCATCAAAAAGCAACAGTTCCATACATGGCCACCCGACACCTCGAACGTTACTGTTTTTTCAATTAAAATATTTCGAGGCCCAAAATTGAATGCGGATTGGGATTCCTCGGTTGAAAGCAATACTTCTGATAAATTATCAACTGTGTCGTTTATCACCGGCAACATTGTAGAGGTAATAAAAAACTGTCGGGCAAAGATGTGTATCTGTTGCGTTCAAAATCTGAGGTAACGCGAAAGTACTGGTTTAAAACAAAGGATTTTTTTGTGATTTACTTGCACGCGACGACTAAATTGTTTATGTTAGTGATTGTGATTTATAGAACTCAGTGAAAGGTAACGAAAGTTCAGCGGAGGCTTTATAATTCATTGCTTCAGTAAATGTCTTTGCCATTGTCATTTTAATCTTTATCACGTCCATAATTATTTACCAAATCTTTGATCACCGTCAACCAGGGTTTCTTAACGCGTTTTCTTTCTTCACATTCAATACATCCATCCCTTCCCCCCGATCTATGTCTTAAGCACCCAGCACATTCATTTCTTTCATTTTCAAACTCCCATCTTTCGAATTGCATTACTCCGTCTTCAGCAGAGTCCGTTTCACAAATAACAAGTCCAAGAAACATTTTGCCGGATAAAACAAAGTGCAAGCTACACCGCCCCGTGTTCTTCGCACACGGCCCTCCAACGTACCTCTCATACTTTTTGCTTGCAGCGTAAACCAGGTAGCTGTATCATAACTATTATTTATGGTCGGTTTGTTTCGTTTTAAATTTAGTGTAATGATGAGTCTTGGCTGCTGACGGGCTCACTTCAGTTTAATCACTGCCCGTCTCGGTTGTGCAGGTATGGAGTTTAGTGATAGTTTTGTTGGTGAAAAATCTAGTTTATTTGAATACTTTTGTGCTATATGAAAGCAGTTTTTTAGAGTGATTAAAAAAAACAAAAGAAAAAGGATCACTTTCTATAATCTATAAGGTCTATATTGGGTCTTTATATATATCCTATATTGAGACCTTTTACTCCAGCCCTGGGCATAAAGACTGTTAAATCAACATTGTAACTTTTTACTCTCTATACATCCTCCTACAAATTTTACTGCTTTTTTACGATTTTGGTTTTGAACAGCAGCACTGACTACGTTCAAGGTTTAAAATAAGTGTTGACCATCATCAGTCATAAATAAATTTTGTTTGCGGGTATTGATAAATTTCCCAGAAACCTATAAATCGGATTATTGATGCCCTAAAAGAAGAAATTTAATCAAAGATAGACTGAAAAATTGTGGGAAATATACAAGGCAGTTTACTTCTGAAGAAACTCTTTCAGTATCACAGATGTGGCGATTAATCCCACTCATCATCTGCCTAGCCTTTTCCCAACTATGTTGGGGTCGGCTTCCAGTCTAACCGGATGCAGCTGAATACCAGTATTTGGCGGTTACCAGTTGTGGCGATTAATCCTACTTCCTACTAATATTATAAATGTCAAAGTTTTTGAAGATGTTTGGATGTTTGTTGCTCAATCACGCGAAAACTACTGAATGGATTTGGATGAAATTTGGTACACAGATAGTTTATAACCAGGATTAACACTTTTTATCCCAATATTCAAATGGGATCGAACCTAGCGCGGGTGAAACCGCAGGGCGCTAGTTTTTTATACAAATGTAGTACTCAAAGCTTTTAAGTACAATTTAATTGCTAATGCTATCATCGACAACAAACATGCGCATGTCAACTTGTAATAGGAAAGTTATAAATAGAGAATTTATCAAAGTTCATGTACAGCCACTCTGTCTCATTGGACAAAGATGAGTACATATGGAATGTCAGTATTTCCTGTTATTTCTGTGGCTACGCAGTTAAATAGAATTGTATTTGCATAACATCTATCTTTTTATATTGTTGCTCATCCTCAGTATATGAGCTCAGGTATATGAGCCAATATGATCTAGAACCGTGCCTTTTGCGAATCTAATGTGTAGGACGTGCCATCTGGCTAATATGACGCAGCTTCAATAGTTTCAAAGAAATACTAAGCTAAGTACCCATCAAATTCCATGTCTCCTAGGTAAAATAAGTACAACTTGTTGAAAGGGTAAAGATTATAAGTATATGATAGTTTCTCAACAAAATCTGACACATTTAAACGCCGAAAAAATAGGACACCGACATTGTTTTAGGGCCTTGCTTTCAAGATTAACCACTTATGTTGACATTTGTCAGTTTGTAATGATAATGACCGTAATCGGGCGTTTCCGAGAATGTGGACAGAGGTGCCTCACACAGGAAAGAGCCTTAAACAGAATGCAAAGCGGACATCTTTTATGTAATGTATGTTTTTCACCAAAACGTTGAGGCAGGTTCAAGAATTTTGCAATTTTTGGCTTTAAGTGAAACGCCTTGAAAAACATAGGCATCACGTCGCCGGGTCAGTTTTTTTCATCAATCTTAAAACAAGTCAGCTTCACTCAGACCAATTACATAGAAAAACAGGTTTTGGTACACTGCCATCAACATCAGACTGTACCCAAACATGCCTTCCACTCCAAACCATATCATTATAGTTCATTAAACAAAGCTACCATAAACCCGTATTCCCAACATCCGAAACTTCAAAACAACCTTGTCTATGGTAAAAAAAAAAAGATTTGGAAGCTGTGCCCCTCCCCCTCATCTGTGGTGCCTGGGGCTGTGGTTCATGTCGACCTTGATTCCAGGAACGACCCGGGTCAAAAATAATAACCGTTCGCAGCAACCATCAATTTTCTACCATCACAATCAAAATAATTCAAATTATACGTATCCCTTTTTAAGGTTCCGTATAAAATCGGGTGAGACGTATTAGACTCTTACCCGTGTTTTAAAGAGGTAAGTTTCAATATTTTCACTTCCAATTTTTTTGTCACTGTTGATGATGCAATGGCCCACATATTAATATGGTAAGATATACAATTGTCAAGTATAAAGTCTCCATGATAAACTAGAATTCTGTAACATCTGTTTATCTTCCAAAACCGCGTAGATTTTGGAAGATAAACAGATGTTACAGGCATCAAAATGGAATAAGATTTTTTTCGAAAATTCTATTTTTAAATTGTGAGGCACATAACCAGTTGTTACAGCGCATATAAATTGTACAGGGCGTGCTCAATTAAATATGTATTAGCGTATGTTACCGCTCAGCATTTGAATACATGCAATGCTAAACAGAATTTGCAGTTGACTGCTGACAATGAAGCCAGGAGAAGTCGTCGTTGAATGGCAAAGTTTGTAAATATAGGGAACAAAGATCCGTGGACTTGCATTTGAGAATGTAATTGTATTAATTAGACAAATCTTCACGCTGTGCTTGGCTCTAAATCTTTATTCAATTAGGCAATTAGAAGGGCTTGGAATAGTAAGTAGCATTGCTACCCACTCGTAATGTTGATTTGGTTGGTAAAAATTGAAAGAAAACGAAGTTTATAAGCGATACTAGACTCAAACTATGATTGTGTTGTGGACTAAAAAAGATTTCAGATAAAAACGGAATTCGATCAGTGTGGGAAACAGTAAAGTTTTCGATGACAATCAAAAAACTAATTCTGAAGAATGGAATTCGTATTATCCATCTACATATCATTGTACACCAAGATTAAATTAAACAATGTTGTATTAACATACCCAAGGCATTCCATCTAAAAAGATAACGGACAACAGTTAATGATACTGTTATAGGTTAAAAGAAAAATACATTACAATGACCACAATGACAAAGATAAAAGTAAATATGGGCTCTATTGTCAGCGTTACACTAAACAAAGGTGACATCATGGTGGTACCGAAAGTGACGCTGGATGATCGAATTACTGAAATGGAGATATGAAAACAATAGGCCTGTTACGGTTTAATCCGGAATGCTGTAATAGACAGGAATGCTCTTGCTCCTAATATGGAAACGTGTTTTAGTATTCACTTTGAGAAATCTTGATGAAGCGTTTTATGTGAGGCTTTATCAGAACTGGCTTTTAGAAATGCAGTTTCTTGCAATAAAACTTTTAAGCAGTCGTTAATTTTAGGATAGAAATCTCCTTTGCATTAAGCAATTGTTTATCTTAACGATCTAATACAAAGGTGTGATTAGTGAAACAAACAGCTCACAACAAGATTAGGACTAGGAACAATGAATAAACATGATGTTCTTTTGAATTGTTATAAGCACCTGCTTGCAAATAACATCAAGTATTATGGTCCTTTGTAATCGGATAGCGTAGTGGCACACGACCAGTGGCGCACGCGCACAGTTCGGCGAACAAGCCAAATCTGGCTGGATCCTTCCCGGAAATATTTTTGACTACCTAATATTATCTCTCTAAAGATTAGGTGGAACAACATTATTAATTTGGAGAAAGGAAGCAAAAAGATGGATGCTTAAGACGAGGCGTTTGCCCAGCAGTAGAACGGTGGAAGCTGAATAGGATAATGATTTAAAAAAAGCAATACAAGAATCAGAAAACCGCCTCCTAAGTGGGACGACAGATAATATGCATTTAACCATTAGACATTCGTAATAACACCTCAATATATTTTGAGCAGAAATAATTGATTCATAACATGCAAAAATATACATAATTCTACCTGAATGTATTCACCTAGATCATTAATTTCCAAAAAAAGAATGATACGTTTTTCCTTAGCCACAGGCAACCGCATTCCTTGTTACAAAATTAGTGGCGTGAGTAGGTTCTAGGAAGCGACAAGAAATTTTATGCTTCTGCGAAGGACTGATGTCTTATAGACCAGATCTAATTCTGTAATCGCACGATACGACGGAAATACCTGGAGTGAATGCAAAAATACTGTGAGTGTAGACCTAGATGAAGGGTAAATCTCCAGTATGGCGTACTGAATCGTAGCTAAAATTGGTTTAAGGTTTTAAAAATATTTCCCTAATTTTGCATTCAATAATTCTTCTAGATTTTGAAAATGTTCCTCTACGTTTCTTACAATATACTTTGCTTTAACTAGTCTGTTCTGTTTCTCAGTACACGATTAAGTAGATTTCATCAGTTAGCTCTCATTAAGGCCTTCTACCGGGCACAAAATACAATCGTCGAGCATGCTTTTAACAAAGATTTATCCGTTACTTTATCACCACGAGAACAATAATATCACAGCTAGTTTCTAGGTTATGTAGGCGATGTTCCAATTAAAATTCTATACGAAAGCTTATTTGCTAATTAGTAAACACGGTTTTATTCACATTGCTAAACTCTTTGGGTATAGCTAGTGCTAGTCACATCTTCCTTACGCAAACGCGTCCATACTAGACTTAAGCATGTTTACGATTGGGAAACTTTAATTTTCTGTTGGGAAAATGTTAGGTTCTTTCCATTCTTCGGGTAGTAGAGGTTATTTTTGCTTGGAGTGTTTGTTGTCTGGTGGTAAAATGTTTTGTTTTAATTGTGTGCACACATGCTTGCACGTCCCTATAGTGGCGAGGCTTCTGTACTATTATACTCGAGATAAGTCGGTGAATTTTTATTTGCCACTGGCATGCTCGCTGCCATGTTAGAATTAAATTACTTTGTTAATAATAACGTTGGTTGTAACACTTGTAACATTCAAAAGGCAAGTTTCATTGTGAAATGAAATGAAACTTTAAAGATGATAACTTTAAAAAAAATGTAATTGAAAGAAATATTCAGCAAAGTAATACTTTGTACGTCAAAAAGCTTCCAGAGTCTCAAGAAAACCTTGTGTTGAATAAAATGACTAAATTTATACTAATAAACATAATATAGATACAACAAAACCCATCTCTAAAAGCTATAGTCCACTAGCATTATCGGTTCAAAGCTCCAAGACGATTTGCAACTTGACTAGACGTCTCCTATCTCCAGCTAAGTGACTTTGATGGCCTGTTCAGTTATCTGCTATGATAAAACTCTCGTAAAACGTACAATATGCACAATTTTACAGCCTATGTCTTTGTTATCTTAAAAGTATGAAATGGGGCATCAAGTGTCGATACCGATTTACGATGTGTCGATCGTATATGAGGTCATAAAAGAGGCTCTCGGTTATTGGTGTAGGTACAAATTTTTTTTTTAACCGACTTCAAAAATGACGTTCTGTATTCGACCCGTATGTATGTGTTTGTATGTAAAAACTAATGAACCAATTTTGATGTTTCTTTCATTAACGTGATCTACATACTTTCAAGAAGGTTTAAGTATATACATTAGGTAATTATTCTTATGTATGAAGTTATATATGCATAAATGTACTGCATCTCCGGCATTTCTATGCTCATTTTGATGATTCCTCTAGTCAGTGTCTTCAATTCTTCAATGCACCTTAGCTTGGCACTGCTGGGCTGCAAGTGTATATCTATGTATTGTTTTTAATGGATAAGGTATGCCTCAGGGGTGGTCAAATATAAATTTGATTAACTTTGCTTGATTAGTTTTTGAGTTAGCTTCAATAAAACGATATTTTCCCACTTAGTTTATACTGATGTTTTAACTGATATTTACATAGCAAGTAGTGTTAATTGAATTTGTGTGGGGGTAGGTACAACAAAAAATAGAAAAATACAAACTTAACAAAAAAGACAACCGACTTCAAAAAAAAAAAAAGAAAGTAAAAAAGCTTTTAAAAAAAGACAACCGTCTTAAAATAACACTACAAAGTGAAAAATTACTTTAATTTCGGAAGTCGGTGTCAAAAAACGATAGTGCGGAACCGACACCAACTTCCAAAATTAAAGTAATTTTTCACTTTGTAGTGTTATTTTAAGTCGGTTGTCTTTTTTTAAAAGCTTTTTTACTTTCATTAAATATTTTTAAGTGAGTAAACATCTTTTATCTACGAACCCGCACTTGATGAGGACTAGCAGTAAGAACGTTATAGGCTGATAATACTATGCTATCTTTTATTGCAGTAAGTATAGACAGTTATTTCTATGTTTTACTCTTAGTTGAAAGCATCACCAGGCCTCCTCCAGCATCTACTATTTACATTGTATTTTTATTAGTATCTTTAGGTTTAATTAATGCTTCAGCCTTAGTTGTAACCCCAACTATCGGAAACCAAGTCAACCTTGATTATTTCCGAAAATTCCAAAAAGAAAACTCATGCTTTATACCAAAATTAAAACAGACGTGAAAACCTGCGCCTGCGTCTATTCGCGGAACAACTCGCAACGCAGAATTGGAGCGCCTATCGAAAGATTGACTCACGCATCGGAACGCAATATCCGATCAGTTCGATGTGTTTGCACGCAATGTGTATTACAATTTCGTGATTCACGTGTTACTAAGGTGTTTGGCCATAGCAGTAGATACAAACCGCCGCTTGGGAGGTCCAAACGGCCATTAATCTATATGGCTCTCTCATCAACTTCATATTCTTTACTGTTTTATGCCCTAAATCCAGTCTTATCGTGTATTTTTTAATTTAGGTAGTAAATGGGCCCCTTAGACCTCGATTACGTAGTGAAAAGCGATGGTCTACGATGGAACTAGTATGCCCCGAAGATGCCCGTTATTGGGGAAGTTAATCTATACCCACATAATCATTAAATGGAAAAAAAAACTTTTCAGTAAGTATTAAATTAATTTTCTCCAGCCCAGCTAAGATTCTAAGCTATGCAGTTGATATCCTAATCTAAAGCAAACTCTGACCAAGACGGCCATATCATAAATCCTTGACCACTATATCCTGATGTGGCTCGGTTTTACAGCGTGTTTGAGCATCTGATTCATGCAGGTTGTTTAATGTAATAGCTTAGAGTTATGAGAAAAGATACCGTTGTGTGTTAAAATTTCCTGGACAGATATTTTTCGTACCTACCAATTTAAGATAAACTTAAAAGGGGATCAATATTACAGGAGTGCAATACAGATCAATTAACGGATAGCTAAAGTAAAAGCTTGTGTTTTTGATGGACAAATTAAGTTACTGATCAACTCAGCCTATCGCAGCCACTGCTGGATATTATATGGGCCTCTCCCAGGCTACGCCACAAAACCCTGTCCTCCGCCTTCCGCATCCAGTCCGTCCCAGCCATCTTCTTAAGGTCGTCGGTCCATTTAGCGGAGGGTGTCGTGTCACACGCTAGGCTCTCCAAAATTACTTGTTAAAAGAAAATCCTCAGATTCGTAATATCCGTATATATAGTCGTAATATCCTTATTCATTTTCACAACTCCTCAATTACAACAAAACCTATTGAAGTATTTACCCAACCTGTAAAGGCAATTCTTCGTTAACACCGGTATGCGTATCTCTTCCGGCCACAGCCCAACTTACGACACCTACTGTTTACATATTTTTGAGCACCAAAACACGTGGGGATTACATAAATGATGCTAGAATGCAATGTTCTTGGTATTATGACTAAGCAAACGTGTTATGCGAGCTTTATAGCGAGATAGATCTACAAACTATTTTACAACATCGTTTTATTGTTAGAAAACATTGAGTCACGTTTTATGCTCAAATGTCATCTTTTCTACGTATTAAAAAATGAAATTGGAAGGGAATCTAACCAAATGTTACTAATTAGCTACAACATTGGAATATTCGATGCCCTTTAAATTGGCTAGGTTTTGGGCCAACCAAATCTAATTCACTGACGTGGTGCCATCGACACGACGAAGAAGAACTTCAACATTGGTAAGTAAAAATAAACCAAAAAAATACGCAAAATAATAACCCACAAATTCCACATCGCTCATCCATTATCAAACTAACAGATAAACTATTAACCATATGACATTTTGACAGAAACCATCTAGCAGACATGAAAATAATGACAGAGTACATTATAATCTCCCTACTCCGAACAGATCCACATCAATTTGCGCTTGCGCGTAGGTCTAAGGTTACGGGTTACGGTAATTGATCACTCTAATGTATCTTTTTGTTTACTTGCACCGGAGTTATCAATCAATTGACGTCAATTGGCAGAACTGAAGGTTATCTCCGATGACTGCTGTTAGTCTATCTAACGTCTGTGACGTCTGTCGCATTCCTATTTAAAATTACTGTGCTGATTGATAGGTATTTGAAGTGCAAGTAGGTATATGAAAACTTTTGATAGTTGTGCTGCTGAGGAGTTTGTTGCGCCACTTCTTTCCAGTTCTCTCTTCTTGGTCGCGTACTAAAGGTCGTGTCCCTGAAAGGCCTTCATGGCTTTATGCACGATGTTCTTCCACTTCGTTCGGTTCTCAGCTTCTCTCAGGACGGTCGCAACAGAGAGTCCAGTAAGGGCGGTTACTTGGTCTGACCAGCGGTTCTTCCCAGTTAAAGCACTAGGAAGTGGTAAAGGCGTTTTGAACGGCTGTCTTATGTAATTTTGACATTCAAAAAGTGCTGATTCTTAGGCTAATTTGAATAAATGACTTTTGATTTTGTTAGATATAGTTTTGTTTTTGAGAATATGATTCCAAGTTGTACCGTTAAGTATATGAAAACTACTCTATACCACACCCGGAAATAATAAGATAAATTAAATTTTATAGTAGAAACAAAGCATCAGTTCAGAATTCGCAACGACGCGGACGCAGTAAACTACGTCGTTGCGAATTCTGAAATGTCTCGGACATACAGCCTCAATATTTTGACAGTTCAGAGCAAACTAATTGTAGCTAAATATCAAGGTTCACTCGTTGAAATTGTGTTCATTTAAATATTATTTCCTTCATACTGCTGTACTTGAATATTGTAAGTAGGTTGAATTAAGTTAATCTGGTATATCCAAGTAAGTACTTAAGAAAATCTAGACTTAATTGGAAAACAAAATATTTAAACTTGAGGTAGTTAGTCTAAATGGATCATAATTTATATTGCCTTCTGAATCTAGTCAATCCATACTAATATTATAAATTCGAAAGTAACTTTGTTTGTCTCTGTCTGTCTGTATGTTACCTTTTCACGCCTAAACCATTAAACGGAATTAGATAAAATTTGGCAGAGAGATAGATAGCATCCCGGGGAAGGACATAGGATAGTTATTATCGACACCTCGCGGGCGAAGCCGCGGGCGGAAGCTAGTTTAATTCTAAACGCAAATGCAACACTGATCAAAAAGTTAAACTGTAGACGGTGTAGATCAAGTTTTTCTGAGACTATCACGATTGTGATTCTAAATAAAAATTTCGAAAACCTAATGCGAAGGTAAAATCACGAATGCTCTCGCTAAACGAATGCAGATTCGTTGTGATAACGGTATTCGGAGTGCGAATGTGGACGTGAGATGTTTGAAGTCCATAACCTAGTATAGGTACGTAGCAGGAAACTATTTCAAATGGCCTCCATATAGCCGCCATTTGAATTGAATTTTATTTGAATTTTATCATTTTCTCTGATTTCACGCCAAACCTGAGAAAGTTGAACCAAAAATTCTTAACCTTTAATGCCAGATAAAAATCAATATAACTTTATGTAAGCCCACACAACAATTTGGAAATTAATTCAAGCAAATACCAAAGAATTTTAAATGCAGTTGCAGTGACACAGAAATTAAACTACGAAATATAAATTAAACGTGATTACGATACGAAAAATATTTTGTTTTTATTATCAAAATTACAATCAGCAAGTCAGGAAGTACTTTTTAACCTTTGCCGCTTGTCAATAAATCGCGATAAATATCGTTCAGGCACACAATTGTTTGTAAAGCCCTTTTATTATTGTTATTCATTTAAGTGTTTATGCTCTTAGATCAACAAACGACTTTTGACCTTCATACGTCAAGTTGAGCACTTTGAATTTCTTGTATTTGTATTATGGATATTCAATAACAGTTTGTGCGTTCGGTTTTCAAAGGTCTCAGATTGGGTCTACTGTTGACTTTTGCACACTAACAATAATTTTAACACCAATAGAAATGTTTCGATGTGAACAACATTAGCCATGGCTAAATGATTCATAATTAAAATTGCATCAAAACCTATACTATCTTCCAGAAAATCTATCTCCCTAAATTGACTTCTATCAATTCAAATGACAAGCATCTTTTACCCTACTTTTTCTTTAATCCAAACGATGAGAAATTAAAACTGAGCTGCGTCCAACTTCACTTCCTGAGTGAACTTTGATCCATCAAGTCTCATTGCGTGCTCAATTCGAAACAATACCGCAACCACTTATCTCTTATCTCTGTATCAGGGCACGATCGCATTCCATCGTTATCTGTCGGAGAAGCCACTAAACGAGTGTTTAATGTGCCTTTGAGCACATTAATTATAGATAGCAGATAGCCGCGTTTCATTTAATTTCATCACATTTTTATTACTAGGTTACCCTGTGATTTGTGGTTCTCGTTCTATATCTCCAGTTATATGGACTTACGTAACTGTATCACCACCATCATCAGTTTCTGGTGCAAAAGGTTCTGTATCAATTTTCTTTTCGATGACATCTGAATTAATGTTACTCTAAAGACTATGTATATAAATATATGCATTCGTAAACGTCTCTCAACAGAGATAAGACTTCAACCTTTGACAATGGCAATATACATTGTATGTATTGTTAACTATTAACTTGCATAACAGACAGTAGAGCGATATTATCACGTTTCCACTCTAGATAATATTTTCAATTGAATACGGCACTTGAATAATTTTATATTCATCAACCTCTCATTACAGGAAACACTCGAACTAAAGTACACTTGAGTAATTTATTGAAAAAGACCACGTTTTACATCAAGTGTCGAAAAGTTAAGCGGGATGGAAATCATCAATCATCAGGCGCATTTAGCAACAACAGTAGGTAATGGTACGGTGAATATAAAAGGGTCACGGCAATGCCAAATGACATTAAAATCCATGAACTTGATGGTCGTGTACCGCTACAGAAAGTCCAAATGACACGCAAAACGAGGCTAATTTTGTTTTCTATTCCCACCGCTGTCAATATATTGTATTCATGTACAGACGTTAGCACATCAAGCTACTACAATCTGTCAAATTCCTTCAATAGATGTTCAACTTTATCGCTACAGTATAAGGTTCAAGGTTGATTGGGAAAATTTGACAGTTTCGGGTAGCTTGATGTGCTGGCGTCTGTACATATGCTCCTCCCCTGCGAGTGGGTCGAACTTGATGGTACTCCGCTGTGTCTCTCATACTAAATACTGTTTCCTTGAAGATTTAGGTTAAGATAAAGAAATTGAGCGACAAATCCACATACATAGAGTGAAATATTTGTGAATTTTCCCACAAGTTCTTAATAGTTCTAGTATACTGAATTATTTCATTTTAATTAATCTCATCCACGATTAACAGATAATTATGTAGACTGACCAGACACTGATCGTGAGCCCCAAGATTACATCGAAAGTAAAAGAGGCGCGCCAACTTCTCAGCCATCTAGTGCAAACGTCACAAGTTAATTGAGTTAAAATTAAATCCAATGACATTGCTCCACTGATACAAGCTAAAGCGTTTATCGATGATGTCCGATAAGTAACAGCTGCACTCAATAATTTCAACTTGACGATGAAGTCAAGTTGAAATTATCGACAACATTGCCTTCGTATCAGCACATTAAAATGAAACTGATCGATTGATGAACCAAGATAAATCATTAATCGATGCAAAGTAAGTGCTTTGAGACATGAGCGGCAAATTGTCGCGGGAAATACACTTGCTGGTAATGTTAAATAAATTTTTAGTAAATGAAGGTATGATTAAGTTAAAATATTTACACAGCTAAGGATAATAAATTCGTAAGTTTTCATGTAGATTAAACGATTTCAAGCATTTGTGGTTAGATGATAAATTTTGAAATAACTAGACTCCGTCTTGTATTATCTCTATTGCTATTGTCATTCTTATGATGATTACCAATATGACCATTGCAGAAATGGGAGTATTAAATGCAAGTACTAACCTCGAGAGCCTCCTGTGCGGTGTGGAGGTACTCCCTCAGCATCGCTTCCTGAATGCTGAGCCATTCTAACCTCGGGTCTTCCAACTGCGTCATCTCTGCAACAATAATTTGTAATACTATTAGCTTTCTATTATTGTTATAATAAAGATTCACGTTTTATTAAGAAGCGTATGTGTCAGATGTTCAACAATTTTAAATTTTACTCTATAGCCGACATTAGACTATAGAACCTCGCTTTCTGTCGCGTCATAAAAGTCAAACCTTACAAAATATTGTTTTTCTTAGTCTTACGCGTATTCATTACTTATTAGTAATTACTATTAAAATCTCGATCATAAATTACTTAAAGCTAAAGGAATTTTAATAAATCCGTTTTCCCCCGTGCTCAATTACTTGAGACAAATAAGCAGCAACCGCAAGCCAATATGCGAACCAGATTAAGGCTGAAGAATTACTCATCGTCAAACTATGCGATACGGTTGCCGATTACCGACCGATTAATGACGAGACCGAGGTAGTGTTTGATAATGGTGGCATTCAATAAACAATGATAGCGATCGCTTTTACAGCCGATAGTGACATTTGGGACGAGGCTTGGCGTGATTGCAATTCACGGTCGTTTATCTGAAAAACTGAAACTGACTGTGTTTTTGGGAGCCAGTTCTGTGTTTGATGATTATTTACTTTTTGTAATAATATATAGCTATACTTTGTATAATTACGGACTAAGAACCAGAGATGAAAGATCTCGCTCAGCACTGTTTACTTCCAAACTTTACTCATCTGCTGTAGCGAGTGACAAATCATATAATAAATACAACTACTCTTACTAGATGTATCAAATAAAATGACCTACACTAAGCAAATGATCCACATTTAGTCTTATAGAACATAGCGACAGGAACCAATCATAGAGTCAGTCATCATCGGGCAGCTGCATTCCGCTATCATTCACACACCGCGTGACATCCAAAGTACGCATGCGGCGATCTTTCAATTATTATTCTCAATTCTGAACCCGACAAGGCCAGAACGATTCTACGGACAGATTGTTACTCACTTTATATCAGATTAGAGAAACAATGCCGTCGAAATTGCTATGTAATTTGGCTACTGTTCGCGATGAAGGTAAAGTGATAGTGATTAATTAAATAGGTAACAAATAAGCAACTCATGGTTAATATTATATCTAAAGGATTAAATTTAGTATGTTTAACGGTCGACAAGTAAGTACCTAATTGTTGTGACAAGACACAAAACGGAAAGGTTTCCATAAACTTTCGAATACGTTCTGCCAAAGACCACGACATGAAATCAACTGTAAGTTTCCTAGCAATAAATGTATTACACTTATGGAATTTACGGAATCCGTCCCTATGTCTGGCGAGAAAAAACACAGACAAAACGTGCCCTGAAAACATTATAATAACACACATTTCAAGGTGTGAACAAAGGAATCAAAGTCACGTCGCACTTAATTATTCATAGAGCTCCTTTCGAAAGCCTATAATAAACAATATCAAAGTTAAATCAAACCCGAAGACCCATAAACAAGCAATGCGCGTGACTTTGATTCCTTTGACGGTAGGCTTTGACCACACACAGCCCAAATTATTGATATTCAACGACACGAAGAAGATCTATCTATAAATCTATGAGACTGAAGTAACAACTCTAAAAGACCATGCAAATGAAAGCGATGCCACCATTGTAGAATAATTTGTAAACAATAAAATGAAGATTCAATCATACACTTCGAGAAATTCAATTAAAATAAATGAAGTCCTGTCGTTGAAGATTATAAATAACATTATTTGCAACAAAATTAAATGCTTACTACTCAGTTCCAATTAACCAAGAAAGCAACTCAAAGTATCAAATGAAATTCTCAACACAGTGCAGCGCGGTGTAAAATAAAAGCTGGTATGAAGCGTATAAATATTGCGGGCTTATGCAGAAAATAGGTATGGGGGAGATCACATACCTTGATAAAAAACATGGATCCTGTAAACTATATATGTAAAGTGGAGGAGGTATTAACATAGTAACATATGCATATTTACACAGGTATGCAAACCACCAGGTTCAAAGACTCAAATACTAGAAAAATATTAAAATTAATTGCACCGCTCATTTTAAACGAGTTCCAACTTCATTACTGCATGTCCTTTTCTATCGAGAACTGTGATACGATCGTTAATGAGTGTGTCAATGTTTTGTTGATCTTGTAAGATTATTTCATTGCCAATTTGTCTATAAATCGGCATGTTAATTTTTTATTTTATTTATGCTATAAGCTCCATGTGATAATCTTGGTCCGTCTCGGTTATGGATATTGTTTAAATGTCAATTATTTCTCATTCGCTGTGCTCTTTCATTTACAATTAGTGCTTTACTTGCTGTAAATTAAAATAACTTTATAACTTTGTATTTATCTCCAAGATTTAAATTCTCTGTATTAACATTATGCTTTCAGCGGGATTATTTAGTTATTTTAGCACAGTATGGCCGTGTAGGAAATAAATTCGATGTAGAATTTAAATTTTCTCTCACAAGTTCTAACATTCCAGTGAATTTATATTGACTCGTATGCAGTATCTAACAGCACCAGCGGAAAATATATATGGTTCTAGAAATATAAACTAGGATCCTTAAAGCTTTGTGTAGGAATTGAAAGGAGAAATGTTTAAGACACGGCTTGTCCAGAACCCCTAGATCCTAAGCACGGTAAAACTAAAGGAGACGTATTATTTGAATGAAAGCTATCAAGATCTCATCTGAATACTGGGAAACTTGAAGCCAGCGTGAACCTATTTATATATTAAACGCAACAACATTTAATGCGAAAAATGCATAGCTAGAGGAGCTTCGATGTAAATTGGCTTTTATTTTCATTATTACGCTAACGACTGGCCACGTTAGTGATGAATAATGTTATCCGCAAGGCATTCTTCAAGAAATGAGCTTTTAAATGATGGGCGAAACATTTGTAACGTCCTGCATTTTCATATCTAATTTGACCGCATTATTTAGCCGTTTTACTACGAGCCACTTCGAATGTAATTCGCTATTATAGCGACGTGCTTAACTACCAAGGAGATATAATTCTGTACGTGTTACTGTTTTATCTGGGATTTCTTAACGATATGCATATATTATAAGGAAAGTAATGGCACAGTAAATTCCTTTGGGTATGTTGATCATGAAGCAGTTTGATCATTGAGTTCAACCAATTAATCCACATACTTAACTGATTTAAAGTTCCTTGATACTGATTTGATTACTTCCTTTAACACTTGATATACTTTAATTTCCTCGATTAGCTTTTTAATGGATCCATCTAGAAATTCTGTACCTAATTCTACTAAAATTATCACCAACGACTAATAGTCTACTTAATCAAGTCTACGTGTAATTATAGCATTGAAATTACACTAACAATAAACGAAACTACCGCCATAACTAAAACTCTAAAAATGAGTAATACAGTAATACCTAATAAAATACAATCAAATAAATAGTTTTAATTATCAATTAACATGGAGGAGAATTTATGCGATGGCGTTAGGGCTATGGGTAAGCTATCGACGGATCTACACGCGTAAAACACCATAGTACCATAAACGAGTTGGGAACCATTTGCATTTTGTATTGAATATTGCAAATGGACACTGTAGGGCTACTGTGCAGGAATTTATGAATATACAAAGCGTTTTTGAGTTATTTTTGTACGGGAGACGGTTCTTGTGGGTTTATTTTTGCTTGATAAACTATGTCCCTACTTAATAGTTCTGCGAATTTGATTCAGCTTTTAATTGATTTAAAATAATTATGTGTGCGTCATAGGAAAATATAAATAAATTTGTAATTAGGAATTCTGTTTTATTGGCTCGAATTATCTTTCAGGCTACGGCATTTCGCTTGAACTGTTATTATTATGCATAAGTGTGTGTAATTTTTCTTCACCGCATATAAGTTGAGTTATTCGAAAAGTAATTTAATTAGAAATACAACAACAGTAACTACATTCGTTGCCATAGCAACCCTACACAACACGACAGAATAGTAAACGTGACGCATAGCAGCGCCGACGCATGCAGCCAACAACTTATGAGAATAGCACCCTACTCCACAACACACTAAATAAACATCCAATTTCCTTCCAACACATTTAAATTAAATTAAAATACCTAAACTGTAATCAGCTTAAGTACTAACAAGTTACGCACACAGAATTTTTTTATTTAAATCGCGTATAATTTAAAAAGCGCAAAAGACTGTTTGTCTCTTGTGATAGGATCTAATAAAAATGAACAGTAATGAAGCCTATTTAAATCCTTTTGCATAATTTGTTCTGGATTCCTATGTATAAATTAGCTGAAGAGAAATATTCCAGTTCGTGTAGCATTGCCTAGCAAAATACTTTTAATGAGCTCCGAGAATTTATTTGATTGAATATACATATGTTGTGCAGTCTACGACATAGATGGCAGCACGGCTTTCGGAGTTGCTCTTGCTACTGTAAATGTTTCAGATTAATTTTAGTATATTACGGCGATGAGAATCAGGGAAAACCCAAATTTTAAAGCAAATATTTACCGCTGCAGGTTTCATGAAAAGTCAATATTGTTTCTCTTAAGACAAAGTTAGTTGGTTTTATTTCAATCAACATGAAAATCAATTACTTATACAAAAAGTTAGCCAGTGAGCTCTTGAATAATTATGTAAAGGATCTCTATCAGATGATTTGCCTATACGTTTAGTTTAATTAGGCACGCCAGGCAAGCGGAATACCAAGATGTCTAAAGAAATTCTTCTTTGAAGATCCAGTCGCGACAATATGTCTTTAAAAAAATGTTAGTAGACATTACTATATGTACTTCAAAAACGGTAAGGTAGTCACGAAAAATAATTTTAATCTTATCATAATAAACATTGATGATAAGTTACGTCGCAAATTGTACTGAAACAATAATTGCTGCATATATACTAATTCATAATAACGTTGATTAATATCACGTCATGACGTACTTTCATCAAGTGCTAACGTAGTAAGAGTAGTAGGTACTGCTACTGACGTCTGTGGAAAATGAGATGACATAACATTTCAGTTTTTTATGCGCATTAAACGGTCTCTCTTCGGCGACTCGTAAATTCACAACGCTGACGACCATTATTGTAGAAAATTGCACCGTGCAAGCGAGTCCTCAGAAATTAACACCGAAAAAACATAAAAACTAACAAGCTACGATCAAAAGCTGATCCGATCAGCAACAGTTGATGGGTGGTCTCGAAAAAAAAGTAAGAAAATGGCGGAAAAGTTCTACGGTCTTCATAAATAATGCATAGGAATGCGTGAGCGTCGTCGTGCGAAAATATACGCCGTGCGTTTGCGCACACCGTTATCGGGTGTTCGCGGGTCGTCAGATATCGCGCGTTTTCCATCTTATAGCGCGGTCATTATTGCCTTTTTACCTTATATAGCGTCGTGTAGATAGGTAACTATATTGTGGTGTTGAAAGTTTTCGACATTGACCATAAAGCTTGTTAGAGTCATTTATAAACTGGATTTAAGTTGCTTCTTTAGGAATAATTTACTGTTGTAAATGTGGTTATCTAATTTGTTTGACATTGCCGAGCCTAGTTTTAGTATGTTCTCAGCATTGCTTTAAAAGGCACAACAAAGTATGTGCGGTATCGTTACATCTACAGAAATATTACTTTTGCTATAATTTTAGAAAACCTTGACATAATATAGTTTTCAGGTTATGACTTATTCGTTTTGAATTGTTCGTTTAAAAATCGGCACAGTTATGTACAGAGGCCAGCACATCAAGCTACCCCAATCTGTAAAATTTTCCCAATTGAATATGAACCTTATTCCTTTGTCATAAAGTTGAAAATCTATCAAAGAAATTTGACAGATTTGGGTAACTTGATGTGCTGGCCTCTGTACTTAAATTGTGTACCTAATATGATCAATCAGATTTTCTGCTGCAGGAACTCTTTATTCATAATATTCATACTAGGCATTATGCATTACAGAAATGTATTAAAAATTCAAAACAACACGATTATTTTATCTGCATGTGAGATTACACGGTAGCAAAGCAATATCTATGCAACGACTAATCAATTCAATACTACTCACGAAGATGCATTTGCGTAAATAAACGATACGTAAGCATTCCATTCATAACACGACTTATTTAGTGCTCCCCCATAGAATAATCTAAGGATTCACATAAAAACATATTATATCCACCAGTCACGACTGCACGGACGTGCATCCGAACATACGCGCAACGCCATCTATTTTTCGTGGTGTGACGTTAAAACTCTTGCACATTTCGATTTCAAAATATCGAATTCAAAATGGTGGCCGCAACAGTCGCAACATTCTATAGGCTAGACATGAATCAACCTGTTCAATAATTCATAGGGAATAACTAAAGCACCGTGGTACTTCATAAGCCCCCCGCGTAGTACATTTTTCACCCGACATACTGAATAATCCAGGGGATAATAAATAAGAGTTAGCCTGTTGTAACCGGTACAAACAATTCATTGTGCTAAAATGAATTATTGCATTGTTAATACAGGTCCACTATTTCGCTACTCAGTATGCTAATCTTGATATGGGTAAATTTCTCGGACGAAAATTCGATAGAATTGTTACCAATACCCAATACAACTGGTTTTCAAAATATTGTCAATGTCCAAAAATACTTTCTCATTCATATGCATTGAATTCTCCCAAATGACGAAACTATTTAATAATATAGTAGGTGACTTTTTGTTTTATAATATACTAGCTTCTGTCCACGACTTTGTCCGCGTAAAATATCTTGATTTAACATAATTACCGAGGCTTTCAATTAGTGGAAGAATTTTCGGAATCACATCAGTAGTTACGAAGATAATATTAGTATAGTCTCCTTTATTCACAAACGTTATATTAACTTTATATAGTTGTCATTAGCGACTGTTTAACCACACATTTTTGACGTTTAAACGAAACTTAACTTTAATCATCATTTATAAATAAACCCCTGTATTTCAAATCTAACATCACATTAAACATTCTTAAAGACGATTAATCTCAATATTCAAAACACATGCTGCTAAGAACAGATTAGGGATCTGTTCTGTCGGAAAAACTGCCAAATAAACAGCAGGTGTTACTTACGGTTGACATGATTGATGTAATATCGTCCGATTTGTGGATCGTAGGCCTCCTCCCATCCAAGAGGCAGCTCATTGCCAATGCAGTCCGCGAATGTCTGTGGCTTAGTATATCTGGAACAATAAACGTTTTTTGTTGAGTCTAGGAAACGGTTGTGTGTGATCCTAGAATAGAGGCTAGGAAATTTGTTCTTGTGAAAATTAGATGAGTGTTTTTTGTGGCGCAGAAAATTTATTTATAATCGGATATATTGGTTGGTTCTATTACAAAATTTTTAATTAGTTGTGAGTTTTCTAAATCAATTTTAGTTTGAGACATATTTTATCACCCTAACAACAAAAACTTTATTTTAAAACACGCTTTAGAAAAGTCGAGCAAATACAAAACAAAAAAAAAGCTTCCCATAGAAGGTCTTCCCACGAACAGGGGCGAGCCTATTACTGCGCTTCTATAACTATCATTATGGCAAAATAATAATAACCTCAGTTATTATTTCGAATCTTTCGACTGGATAATTTCACTGGCCATTCGGTAACGTGGACTGGTTGGAATGATTCCGTATTTACTCCGTGTGTAAACATGCAACTGGCCTCCTTTAAACCAACCAATTTTGTTTTAGGCGTCTCACAAAAATTCGACACCGATATCTTATGTCTTTAAGAACGAGCAGTTCGAATATAGATTAATCACCAACCAAATCGTTCAAATCGTTTAGCCTTCAATCAATTTAGAAGTTACGGGATCAAGAGGACGTGGTCAATATCATTGGATTTATACCAGTCGAAATAGCATCTAGTTAGTTAATTACATCGTTCAGTATACAGGCAATTAGGTTACGAATTGATGCATAATATAGGACGAAGAAATCGCCGTGAGATTACAAGCGAGAACATATTTTACATTAAAGATTTTCTGATTCAAAATGTAATGTTACGAGCGCGATGGAATTATAGATAAAACATAGTATCGAACAAAAAACAGGTGCAAGTTTCTAGATTCAAGTTGTGCCTAGGCGTGCAGATAATGCAGGCAGGTTGTGGCATGAGAATAATTAATGATGGGCGATGCGGGTGCCCGGGAGCTGGCGCGCGCAGTGCGTGGTGGGCTGGCGCCGGCGACCTGCTCCACTGCTGCTACAATTTCGATCATGATTCACGTACAACCAGTTCACCAACAAAAAGCGGACACACTCGCATTTCCGATGGTGACGAAATGAACCGAACGCCGCGTCTCATACGCATCCCACTTAACGGTTTTCGTGACTTTTAATATAGCGTTTATACGGTAGTCGGTTATTAAATAAGATTCTTCGGTTAATTGGCCACGTTTATGTCCAGTTCGGTGTACGTGCAACTTTTGAAATCGACGTTTTCGATGTTCGCGTGATTCTGTTTTACCGTTTGCTGGTTGTTTTACAGTAAGCAATCAAGTGAAGGCTGTTTAATGAGTGCGTATAACTTCGTGTAAGGCCTGAGTTCACCAACATTCTAACCATCGGTTAGGTATTTAAACAGTTGATTTCCTTAGGAAATTTGACATAAATCAACTGTTTAAATACCTAACCGATGGTTAGAATGTTGGTGAACTCAGGCCTATGGTTATATTCACATGCAATTATAATTAACACCTTACAGCTCAATTTAACAACTATTTAAATACATTCAAAATATCATGAATTCCTTCAAAATGCACATAAGTACCGTTAAAAAAATGTTTGTTAGAAATCAAGCGTTACAAAAACGCTAAAAGAACATTCTTTCTTTTTGTTATGAAAATTTATTGAGACAAAGTCGAGAGGGGTAAATCTTCAATGGGAATTCGTTACTCCTTCCGCACAGCTACCGAATGCGGCGTCCATTTCAAAACACGATCACTCTTATCGAGGTGAGGGGATAGAGGGCGCGTGCGTGTGCGCATCCAATGCATCGGTGTGGGAGCAAGAAGGAGATACAAGAGTAGTAAAAGTGAGCGAGACAAATAGAGAAACAATGTTGCTGCGTTATGGGAGAACGGCAAAACCAGTCCTGTCAGCGGGACGTCAAGACGAGTCGAGTTCTCGGAAACGGTGACCCGTGTCACGGAATCCCTAGCCGCACACACAGGCACACTTTCACACACACGCGCCAGCGCCCACGTAAACGAAACACTGAATCCAATCAAATACCACTGCGACAGAATTATTGGTGCTATAATACTAGTTAAACATTTAATTGTTTCTTTCTCTACGTCGGAAAATCCGCAAGACCTTTACACAGATTGTTGCAATTGCTTAGCAAACAACTCATTTTTACAGTATAAGGTCGTATTCCTTAGATAGTATTGTAAAAACACTTATCAATGATAAACAATGAATGTATTTTTGTGTTCAGTTTGCGATGGAAATGGAAGTGTTAACGCAATCTTTGTAGATAAGATTGTAACACAGCATTATCTTGAAAGGGAATTCCAAAAATGTCGGAAGCACTTGTCTAGAAAACAAAAGCTATTTCTAAAGGTGTAGTTTTAATCATACAAAATACTGGTTTGGGTTTAGGCGATATTTTAAGACAACGCCATCTACCGAATTGAGTTAGAATTTTGCTACCTGTCTTGCGCGATCAGTTCAAACAAACCAATATAATGAGGGTTTTTGAAAAATGACGTTTACTAGATGGCAGCACTGAGACGTCAGGTCCGGCCACCTGTCACAAGTGTCAAAGCGCCTATAATTTCTTTAGACGTGACTGAATGATGAACGAACGAATGAAATGAATGGTGATTGACATCATATATTTTATATTGGAAGACCTCTTGTCAAAGTGGCGCCAACTGGTGTCGTGAATTTTCATGAAAACCCTCATTTGATAAAATAGTGAACTGAGACTTTTGAGGACCAAACGCTCTCACTCTTTCACATTTTTTTTATTATGTCCAGATAGCTGAACATATTTTAAAGAGACTAAATTAATTATAAGGTTTTCTTTATTATATTCAGCTCTATACAGTGTAAGATGGTTTCATCGCTACACTGAACTTCATAAATTCACGTAGCACATACTAACAATGTACTAGCATTTAAAATTCTAAATGTATTTTTTTGGTTTTTAATTGGTGAAACAATTAATGTAAGTATATTAAATTAAGACTTGTATATGAGCTAGTGGATGAAATATTGCAATAAATACATTTTAAACGAATATAACTTAAAACATAAATAACTGTACATAATATGTATATTATGAATAAGAAAAAAACATTGTCCTCTTTTTTGCAATCACGTCCGACTCACAATTATATAATTTGTTCTACTTTACCTCACTCTCCGTACAAGTTTTCACATATAATACAGTTCGCAACAGAATTGAGTTCACACCCAGCTTTATCGCGTAATGGATGCGAATAAATCCGCGAGCTATGCCGTGCGATATGCCAGTGCATCACAGTCTCATTGGAAAATAGCGCGCGAGAAGGCCAATGTACCGCCGTTCAGCAGCCGCAAATAGAAACATGAAGGTTGCTGCCCGCTTTGGACTATTTAGCTAAATGCCCCTACAGAATTCAACGCCATTGCAGGTGTAAAATCTCTCACATGATCCCATATTCTTAAAATACAAACGTTATTTGAAAACAATATATCAGCCAAATCTCGTTAATGTCCTCCCAACACGCCAAAGAATCAAGAGGCTCACCGTTAATCTAAATGATTAGACTATTAGTCATGTGTTGTCCAAGTATCATTTCGAAAGTCCAATGGCCAAATCCTGGATTACGACAAACTTGGAGCACGTCTGGTGGGAGGCGGTGCCATGCTGTCTCACACATATCGACCGACCGACAGACGAACACGCACACCTACTAATGCTCTATAAATACCGCCAGGGAAATATTTTAATCCGGATGGCCCGTTTAATGCACATTCCTTGGGCTTCGGAACAATCTCGATTTTTTTAATCCTTTACTCCAAGAGGGCATTGCCCCACTTAGATTTTTGTCCGCAAGATAATCTGTCATATGAAACTGTGTCAGTAGACACGGTTAAGGATAATGTTAGGTGAATAACCTGTTTCTTACAAAGTTATAAGTAAATTCCGACGGCGTGATGTCACATATCCTATGTGCTTATTTAAATAAATCCTCATGTATTGTTGAAATATACTCACGGACAGGAAGATTACAAACCTTACGATGGCCAAAAAAGGAATTGTGTTAGGGGTCAACGTGATTTCCTCTCGCATTCCGTTCGGCTGACACATCCGTACAACGTTATAATCGAATTAAACACAACTTGCAATGAATTCATCGAAGCACGAAGCATGCCGACCGGATGATCCAATGCGTGAATATAAAATTTGTATCTGAACTGAACCGAACCATGCATTAAAGTAACCACACATATAAACATTGTTCGCGTCTTGCGTCACGACCTATCACCAAACTTATCCACCAAATTGCCTCGGCAATCGTTCGAAAGTGGTAGTTATGTATTTATAGTAAACGCAGCAGGCTAATGTGACGCTATGACGTCACACGTTATTCGATCATTGACAAACGACATTCCAACGCCTAGTGTGAACTGTGTTGTTGAAACGCACGTCACGTCATTGCCACCAAGGTCTCATGCTCGTCTTGAGAGACTTGAGAATATATACACATTAAGTGCTCCGGTCTGAATAACAAAGATCTCTTGACACTAACTGCCTTTAAAATCTCGAAATCCTTCTTCTTATTTTAATGAATTACGAGCTTTATTAGTAATATCTCAAGTAATTTTAAGTCGGTAGATGTCATTGTGAGGTTATTTTCCATTACTAATATAATTTTTAACTACAAATTTTTATCTATTTGAAATAATTTGAAGTATAGTCAAAATAAACTCGCACGTAATTTATACAATTCAATGTTGCATGCTGTCTGTAGAAGTGACGGACGGACGGACAGCGGGTTGCATAAACACTGAATATATAGGGTTTCCGTTTGAATCACGCCGCATACCAACCGCCTTCGTCACGCCGGCAGGCGGCGCGTGCGACACAATATCATGAGTATCACGACTCCGCTCACAAACATTCGATAATACGATACCTAGTCTAAATAATGTCTATACAGAATGACGAATTGTCGACCGCCCCGCTTATAATATCGCCGAGACTAAGGAATTTCTAATTGATACTGCATTGTGGTCACTCCCATTCTGCTGCTTGTTTGAGTAATAAGTGCCTACAGTCTGATGAAGGAGATTAAACGCTATAAATCTCAGCACTACTCAGACACGACGACGTTGTAAAAATTGTCGTAGTAAATCAGCTAGTACTCTAATTCGCAGGAACAAAACTTTATGATCGTCGTAATTTATTATTGAACTTTTGTTATTTTTAACGATACATGCTAATTAATTAAGCGAATGTTACTAAAATCTGTCCATTCATCGACTTGACTGGCCGGCTCTGAGATCTACATACACAAAACAGAAGGGTACGTCTAATATTGAGAAAACACACACATACACCAATTTTAACGATATCTGAAGCATTGAAATCTTCTCATTATGCAAATATGTAATGGTTACAGAATGTAGAAAAGCAATCACAAGCAGTTGCTCGTTGCAACTTCGAATACCGCCCTCGAAGTATGGCAGAAATGTTGCTAATGGCTTGTAACGATGTTTGCCGGCAACTTCACGACTGCAAAAATGATACTTTCCCAGCGGTAGAAAGTCAAACATTAGGTAGGAATGGCACCAAAGCGGCTCCATTCACATATCGTTGTTATTAGAGCGGTGTCAAGACCGGAAAGTATGGATTAAACAGAGGCCAAACAAGCAGATATCAATGTGCGCGAACGCATCGCCAATGAATGGGAGGCGCCGGGCTTCTGCGAATGTTTGTTGAGGAACAAAATTCCTCGCTCCATTGTTTCGTGAATGATCGGTCGCGAGGAATGGGGTCGGGGAAATATTTGCGATTTTTACTGCTACACACTGTTGCCAATTTCTTTGGCAATACTACAATGCAGCAGGAAAATGTATTCAGAACTGTAAATGCATGAAGGCTAATAGAAATTGCAAATGGAAATGCAGCGGAAACGAAGCGCTGACAAACTAAAATAATTCACAATCTGCAGAGATGTATCCTTATTACATCAGTATGGGAAACATAGAACAAGATGGATAAATCATGCATTAAACTCAAATAAAGATACAAATAAGAGAGCTGCTACGTTACAAAATCAAAAGGTAAAAAGTTACCAAAGGTATAAAGTTACCAAAGGTAAAACTGTAAATATACCTAATCCATCGACGCAAACAGAACACTATCACCTAATCGCTATGAAATACAGGTGTTTTCGCATACCACACCGCTTACGATCATTTGCAAATTCACAAACCCAAATAGCTTAGTATTGCTAAGGAACAAGGTACATATTGAAATGAGAAAATTGCTTATTATAATCTGTTGTCGCATAATTCGCCCACCACGCCCAAATGGCGGGTCGTCAACAATTTATTCAAAATCAAGGATTTGTGCCAGTTCGCCTCACCGTGCCTCTATTTATGGACACCTAAAAATTAAACCATTCACGGTATTAACATAGGCAATAGAATATACAAAATTTACAGATATAAGCCATACGATTTGGGAGCAAACAAATCGGAATAAATTAAGCGAAAGAACACCTGCTTGAATCTGCATAAATTTTAGATCACATTTTATCAAAATCTTGATTTATATCTATCGAAATTATTGCGGAGAGTGGCAGATAATTTTACAATCAGGGCGGTATTGTATCTTTATAATGTCAGGATTACTATAGGAATGAAACCCAAAAATACTATCAACAAAATATTACTGATGTTCACCCTATTAAGTGCGTCGTTAATTAATTTCCCATAAAAAATAACTTTCTTTAATGAATGCGACCGTAAATAACGATATTAATTTTTATTAGACGTTTTTAAGTCGAATAGCGGTAAAGTATCGGTTTCGGTCCATCATCCGACAGATTAGAATCGTACATTTTACTGTGGACATTAAAATATCGTCCCAAACGTTTATAGAGGAAATATTAAATAGGCAACATTCTTAAGTCAACGACGTCTGGGCGTCCTCCGATGGCTAACCAAACACTCTTATGCAAATCAAGCAAATAGTTATACAATTTTATGAGCGACGACTATCGTCAATTTATCACTCCCTATATGGGGGGGACAAACACGCAGAAATTCCATCCGACCATTTCGAGGCCCGCTATGTCGACACACCATATTTTGCAAGTTTATCATAGCTTATGCTAACTTCATGAAGTTATGGGGCGAGCCCACTATACAAATATACCTTAGAGCATTTATAGAGTTCAGAATGACAGAACTAAATAAAAGGCCTAACATTGTAAAGACACGAAAGCTAAAATAGATGTGCACAACAATGAAAAAGTCGTTACAAGTAGGTAAACAACTGCTTTATGACGGCATATAGATAAGAGAGGAATGCCAATTTTGATTAGAAACGAGAGCAGAACAGCTTTTATCGCATACCTACTCACATAGATAACTTTTAAACATGCGTGATTTTAAACACATTTTCAGTATAATAACGATAACTATCTAAACGGATTCGACATCGAAACATATTACACAACATTAGGAGTAAGTGTCGATGTTTGCATATATCCATGTCAGGTATTAATAAATTAATTGGATTTAGAAGACACTGCACTGATGTAGAGCGTCGAGATTCTAAACTTTTTAAACGACAATTCGTCTTATTAGTTGTTGGAATCAAAATAAATCTGCAGTGTAGCCGGTGTCGGCGGCGGGCGGCAGTGTCGACGCGCGTCTGGGTGTATAAAATCGCCAAGGACATATTTATCTGAGAGGAATGCGTAGAATAAACAATGTTGTACGCTATTTCGCGTCCGTTCGCCACGCGCCGCACCCTGCGGTATACACTCCAACGAAATGTTTTGTAAATCTTCTTTGCAAAACATACATACAATTCTTTCACCTAATCAAGTTGAATAGGTCCAAAAGTGAACAAATAAACCTATTTAAAACGCAGCCGATTAATGTCAAGAAACGCTGTAAAATGCCCAGCCCCTTTATCGTTACGCATGAGGGAGCTCAGAACTTGTGCAGTGCGTGGGAAGCACATACTTGGGTTACACAATCTTGTGAAGATACCTTCGTTAAACACGATTGATTTTATACTTAAAATCTTGCTTGCAAACTGTTTAGAAAGCTAGAGATTTGTTTTACCCATCGAGAAAATGCAGATGTTTGCAGTAGCCATTGTAATTGAAGAAATAGAGGAGTCGTATCTTGTAATATTATTGTTTTCTTCAACAAAGTTGAGCGTATAAGGAACAATTATATTATAAAATTAGCCATCACGCCACCAGCTACTCGACCGCAGACATGCAGATCGCATTGAAACATTCCAACGCGAGCATCCATGTATTTCCCACATACAATTTGCCTGCACTAGGCGAGTACGCATAGACACCTAACGCAGATTTCACTCGCAACATAGAATTATGCATTAACGATCAAAAGAACGCAACACTGGTATGAAACAGAACAATGTACTAGCTTAGTGAAACTGCATTCAACCGATACAATTAAAGTAATAAACACCGGCGAACACAGGTATAAGTTCCCATTCGCTTGTTAATCGACGCTATCATTGTCTTCGCCGCTTCCTTGCTTAAAGACACAATGAGTAGTTTTTCCTCAGTTCACAATGCGTAGCTGTCGAACACTTCTATGTAGTTTAGTTTTTCTACAATTATTACGCCGCTCATCTAGTTACATATCACACTTGTCTTTGAGATCTGCGAAAACCGCAAATTGCTCATTCGCACGTAACATCTCGTTACAGAAGTATTTGAGATGCCACTTATTACCGTAAATGTATAGTCTCACCGCCCAACGACACCATAAAGATCTTTATCTTGTTAAAACAGCCATATGTATCGAAATTCAAGGGCAAATATTTCGTTATAAACGGCGATCTCTCGTCGTCAAAATGAGACCATTACATCTGCATGTAAAAAAACAGGTCTCCTAAACTGACAACATTTTTATGGTAGGTAAATAATTGCATTCTGCCGAAGGCAGTGACGAGAGGGCACATTTTTCATAGTACAACGTTTAGGTTCCGTATAAGGTTAATAGCGTCGTATGCGCCCGAGACGTGGAGTGGTTATTTTTAGCATTAATAAATTGGCTTAGTGGCTCGGTTTATTGTGTGCGCGTTTCGCACAAGTATATGTCGTTGTCGACGTTAGAGTGACATCCGCGGTACCTCCGTTCCACACAACAAATTCTAGGTCAATTTTGATTGCCGTTGCTCTTTTACTATTCACTTGGTTCTTTCAAAACAATGTTCTAAGTGGGCAATTTTCGATAGTAGCTGCTCTTTGACCCCAATTAATCCAAATTTTCCAGCAACAATAATTGAAGATTTGGATCTCGAGATTATTCTTATTTCGCTTGTAGAGGGGTTATCGTTTAAACCTGATAACGTAGGACCACAAACAACAGAAAAGCCACATCGTCGTATGTTTTGGAGTGCCAAGCTGGTAACCACGTCTCAAATATCATACTGTAAAGTCGACTGTATGGAATGCAGTTTGCCAAAAGGTTCAATAAAAATACCACTTTATGTTTCCTGTGTCAGCGGCGAATTTTATTGTGGTGTCAATGTACCGGGACCAGATTCTCATGTGCCTTCTTAACTTGAATCAATTTACTTAATCCACATTCGCATTTTGATGTAATATTTGTTCAGTATTAAGTCGGTTATAAAATTGAATATTACCGAGATTCCCCTGTGCGACTATAAGTCTGAAATGAAACACAAAATGACAATTGTATTAATTCATTCTGTTGCTTCAATCATTAACTAAAGAAGTTTACATTGAATGCCCATTTGCGTTGTAAGTTAATTTGGAATTAAAACTGCATTTATGTTATTAATCTGCAAAACATTTAACGGTATTTTTTTATAATACTAAACTTTATGGTAAATTTTATTAGGCCGTTATTAACACCATTAGTAGCTGACAGTTAGCCTTGCAGGATGTCTCATTTTCCTAATGGAACAGACATCACTACAGCTAATTGTCACGCCGTTTAGCATCACCAAAGTGATAATTGACCGGTTTTAACTGTAACCATGCATTTTTAAGTGCAGGTGTACAGTTTTTAAGGTTAACTCTTAAAACAATGGTGCAGGTGTCGGTTTAACTATGGTAAATAGATACGGCTAGAGACATGATCGGTATTTAATAGGGATGTGTTGTGCAGCACCTGCAGCTTGCTGAGGTGGTGAAGGGGGGTGTGGGGAGACGGCGGGGCGGCGGGGAGGGGGAGTGCGCCGCTTTAGAAAGGCGCGACCATCGCCGCAGGCCCGGGCCGCATTCTACGGCCTGTCATTCACACCGCGCAACTTGCCTATGTATTGCATTCCATCTCCCACCGCGTTCTCCACGCATCGGCACCATACACACACGCGCACCTTACGAAACCACCGACCACCATCTAGACAACATGCCACATTCATTCTTAACACATAAACGCTTCATCGAATTATTTCTGCGCCAGTTCAGCTACTAACATTGCTATGAACCAGTTCCGCGGCCTCATTAGTCGCGTACCGACTGCTCCGCTCACCAAATACGAACCCATACGAAAATAAGACCACAGTAGGTACACATTCCAAAGGATAACAAATGATAACCATAATTTGTGTTTAGCTCATTTGTTGTCACTAAATAGTGGAATGTCGTGTGAAATCGAGGTTGACGCGCATTCTTACCACTAGAGAGCAGCAGCGTCGCGGCGACGGAACAGTTTGTTTTTCACGATTTATTCTATTTTAGAGTTGCTTTAAACACTTGTAACTTCAACAGAACCAACTATATCACATGCACTCCCGATATTTACGACCACAACACTCAAATTCAATCAGAAAACGTTAGAAATCGCATTGGAATGTAAAGTTTTGACATGGGGCTCTTACGGGTTAACACTTCTCTTTGGAAAACTTACCTGTCTCGCGGGTCGATCCACGTCGTTTTTCTACTGTTGTGATCGATGAAATACAGTTTTCCGTCAAAGTCCCTCGCGTAATCCCATCCGTCGGGCAAGGGTATCTCACCGTTTCGTCTCCTTGGCATATTTCACTGATTAAATCCATTCAAACGAGTAACGAAGCACACTCGCGAACTAGCTACACGGCCATGTTGAATACCTCATTACGAGGTGTGACGTCACGCGGGATCGGCCAATAGCGGCGAAGGGCCCCCACGATGGAATGCGGCGCGTACGCGAGCGCGAACACACGAAGCGGTTCCGTACGTCACTCGAGCGATAGGAACGATACACGCGACCGCACCACGCGACCCCGCGTCGCCGACTAAACCCCGCCGACTCGCAGCCACGTTATCACCGCACATGATAATATTCACTACCAGCACCTACTGTCTAAATGCATTCCTCTACCATCTAATGTTTACATTACATGGTCTACTAGTGCCGACTGACTGATGCTATGTACGGTGCGGAGACTGAAACGAACTGGCAATGTAAGCAAAAAGTAGGTAGGTAAGTATGTACATACCCATTCAATCTATTTACGATTCCGCTGTATAAATATGTATAGACGGGCGTGTATACGTATAGATCGCATTCCACAGCGTATGTACGTATATACGGGCATACATACAAAATACTGATATGTACCTACATAAGTATGTTTATCTATCGCTATAATAATTATTATTGTTGCCATATTATACACAAGTTACTGCGTTGTGTTATGATTATCTTGTAGTTTTGTGACCTACAAATTTTGATCTAACATAAAAACTTAGAAACAAGGTTACTACTGACATTCCTTCGACGGAACTAATATTTTGTCAGAACTGTCTGTGCTGTCAGACTTCATTCAACGTTCCCCGAGAAGTTTGAGTAAGGGCAAATTTTTCAATCGACAGATAATTTTTAGTCGTGGAATAAAATTGACGTCTGACAGATTTTGTAGGTATGGAAGAACTGTCAAAAATTCAAAATTATTCCTCGGATATCTGGCGTTGGAAAAATCAGCCCTTAGACAATAATAATTTTATTTTGTTTTACAAACAAAGTCCTAATGAATTAATCCGTCTAGGAAATAAAACTAGGTAGGTAAGTATTTACTTTTTCCAAAAAACAAAAGCATTTTGCTCTTATCAACGTTTACAAAAAAACTTGCTAAATATTGTTTAGTAACATAACAAAACATCACGGCTGTAATCCCGGAAGGGTTAGGCAGAAGTGTTTCTATAGTACCTACACCCACATTTCGCCAGGTACCAGGTATGTTTAAAAGTCCCATGATAATAAGGTGCGAGCCTATTGCCACAAATCCAGACTCCGGGCTGCTACTGAGAAATTCCTTATAAAAAAAAACCCAATAACACTTTGCCCGAACAGGGAATCGGAACCAGGACCTCATGCTCGATAGTAGCACTTAAGCCCACGAGGCAGTATTGTTTATTTTTCACAAATTCCTCAGCTCGGTTTGTTTTTCTTGTTTAATAATAGATGTATTTCTGTATTTTTATTAGTTTAGCCAATCGATTCGAATACGTGAATGATTGTAGAAACATAAAACTGATTAATTTTGTGCTGTAAACGTTCTCTTTAATTAGTTTCAACCATAAAAGCATTCACAACGGCAATTGACTACCTTTTAAGCCTATGTGAATATTTAAGGGAATACAATTTGTAGTTTAAGGCATTTTGCCATCGTTACAAATACAATGTAAAAAAAACCTAGGTTCTCTAAGCGATTTCAGTACCTACCTAGATAATAAATACTAGGCTTATAAAGGTCTAGTATCTGTAGACCTTGTATTTTTGGGTGAATAGTCATCAAAGATTTCCAACTAATTCTCAATTTCAAGTAAAGAAAACACATGTATTCAGCATAGAATATTGTAAGAAAAAAACAATAAATTCAATCCAATTTCAGAAAGCTATAATTAGGTACTAGTTTAGCAATACCGGCTAAATACGTTTAGGTCGAAAAATTGCACTGTACTGATTTTTTGGGACGTTGTTAGGATAGATACCGGTAGTATTAAACTAAGTTCGCAGCTTCGAAAGACCAGTGGGGTAGCAATAGGTTTCATTTTGACAGTTCAACAACATCCATTGCGTTATTTACATTGTTGATCAGACACAATTTTCGAAAATATGAAGCAAAGAATTAGCAATATTTTTCAAAATTATTTATGTGGTAGTGTGTGTTGATAGTTTGTTACGCAATTAGGGTGCTTTTATTTTTAAGGATGGGAGTCATCAAATATGGGTCATTTGATGATTTCCTAATTTGATGGAGCGGAAGGGAGTGTCAGACTCTTACCGACTAAAACCTATCCGTGTTCCTTCCTTAGCCCTTTATGTTCCGGGGTAGCGGTAACTCTTTCGGACAATCCCGCTGCCCAGGCAGGCTTCGGCCCTGACGGGCCCCTTCTCTGATGCTGACATCTCTTTGAGACGCACGTGGAACACATACGCGCCGTCTGTCACGGACCTGGTCCTGATCGGACCGTGAGCTACCCTTTACTCTTCGTCCGCAGGCCCGCGCCTACGGTGGCCGGCACCCTAATTGTGTCACACAAGACCTGAGTCTTAAGTTGCAGTTCCAGCCGCTGGTCAAGTAAGTTCATAACACCCTCTGTATCAATTTATAACATAACATCACGCCTCTGTTCGGCGAAGGGTTGGGCAGAGACCTTTACTACAGCAACATTTCGCTAGTTGTTTCCTATTGCCATCAACCGGGCACAAATCCAGATTCGGGGCTGGTACTGATAAATTAATGTTAGAAAAAACCGATACCACTTTGCCCGACCTGGAAAGCAAACCCAGGACCTCTTGCTCAGCAGTAGCGCTTGCGACTTCTAGACCAACGAGACAGACATCTGAGCTCCACAACCCAGTTACTGGGTAACACGAGACCTCTCGGGAAAACTGGTTGACAGACTTTCGGGCTTCTAACGACCGTTACGACTGACAAAGATCTACGAATGACAGTTGGGGCCAGCATAACTATTCACAACCATCTGATAGGCAATCTTATCGAAAATGACACATTTCGATAACCTGGTTTGCCTTGCCCTTGACAGCAAACAGCTGTCGGAAGAATAGGTTGTAATTTGATTAAGGACTGATTTTTCAAACGGTAGTTAATTTTATTTTAGGAATAATTTTGAATTTTTGACAAGTCTCCATACAAAAACTGCCAACCGTCAATTTTATTCCACGAATAAAAATTATCTGTCGATTGAAAAATCAGCCCTTAAACTGACAAAATTTTCTAGTTTTGGACTTGTAAACAGCGTCTAGAGGACTCTTACGATAACATTGATTAAAATGTTCGATACGGTATGGAAGCGTATCGATTTGTGGTGAATAGCTATGCTGATCAGAACTATGTACTGAATCCCTACGGTAAGGGTAAGCGTCGGTCTCTGACACCCTGTTGACTGGCAATCATACATGAGCCTCTGGTTATACATTATTATTAAAAGACTCACTAGAACCGAGACCATCAGAAGCACCAGGAAAGTAAACTATTATAGTGGTGCCAATTCTGTTGTTCACAAACTAAACTAAATTTAAGTTCAGTGTCTTTTTCTTTCTATTTCATTAAGAAAAGGACAGAAGATAAATTTTAGTTTAGTCCTGTGTCAAATTAATCAGCGCCTGACGCAAATTGACGTAATTTTAGTAGGCAAGTTTTTAATCACGTCTAAACTTGTGTCAGGCGGAAACCGCGGGAATCATTTCGACCAAATTTCAATTTTCCTTCAATTTTGCAGGTTCTATAAAAACAACAGTAACGTTTCCGCTTACTAATATACGGGGAATCCATTAAGGAATAGCTAGCGATGTTGTCCTTCCGTTCCGTAGGTGTGTTTCGATTCCTGCCATGAGTCACTTAATTATGAATAGGTTTACAGTATTCCCATTAATGGTATGCTACTATGATCTCACTCTCCTGAGATGAGGAGGGACTGAGAAGGCGAGAACATAACACAACATCTCCCATCGTATTTCATCACCCTCTTCATCGTCGCTCTTATAATGACGTACAGTATTTTTATCTCACGAAGCGACGCGCGCTTTACTTATGGTTATCAAGTGTACAAACGACGAGTAGCGTCAGCACATAACACACACACACTTCCGACTTTGCCATTGTCTCGGACGGTACCGGAACTCGTGCGCTTATACACACATTTCCAGCATGTGTAAGTTTTTAACCACAAGTAAAGCTCGCATTGCTTCGTCATTGATGAAGCCTATTATTATGATGTCTATACAGGCTGGCAGGGATATCGTCGTGAAACCTGAAGGCCAATTCCCAATCAATGTCAAAAACTTGTAAAAATGTACTGAAATTAGAGGTATTTCTGACAGATACTACTGAGATAGACTACTGAGATTCATGAATTAAGTTAGCACATGATTCTGGACGCTCAGGCGTTAAAATTTTACGTCGGTTATTTTTTTTTTATTGCTGTCCATACATTTTGTCCGCGTAGGTATTGATCTTTTGTATGATACAGCTGATTTTGTTTTTGATAACCGACGAATTATTTCTACGCTTGGGGGTTTAGAATCATGTGCTGAATTCATGGTAGAAATTTGTCAAGTTCTTCACAAAAAGTGCCCAGTCACAAATCAACTAACACGATCAGAGTAAGATACGATTTTTTTCTAATTTTTGCAAAAGATAGCGTAAATATGGGCACTTATTTTACCTATAACGCTAATAAAGAAGAGGCCAAACTCACAATCGAACTGTCGACACGATAAGAACAAGAATTGAACTTTGAATTACAACTCTACAAAATATTGTTTTCTATATAGGTACTTATAAATAAAAACCAGTCGGAGTTGAAAAAGTATTTTTGCATTTGATAGCCCAATTCTTAAGGAAGGTTATAGGCTATTTAACATCACACTAGGACTCTCAGGAGCCGAGCAAAAAAAAAGAAAGTCAGAAAACACGCTGAGCGAAAATTAAATAAT
The DNA here is from genome assembly GCA_963669345.1 of Gortyna flavago. Lineage (NCBI taxonomy): Eukaryota > Metazoa > Arthropoda > Insecta > Lepidoptera > Noctuidae > Gortyna > Gortyna flavago. Next base: position 6,428,666 of record OY770141.1, read on the forward strand.
AACGCGGGAGACGATGTGTGACAGTGCGATGCGATGCGGTGGATCGGCTCCAAAAAATTTCACGCGGACGAACCGCGTGCCCCGATCCAGGCAGTCGCGGGCAGAAACTAGGTTCAATAAAAAATAGCAAGATGTACAGACGCCAGCACATCAACCTACCCGAAACTGTCAAATTTTCCCAATCAACTTTCAACCTTATACTTTAGCGATATAGTTGAAAATCTATCAAAGAAATTTGACAGATTGTTGTATATGATATTTAAGTATGTACAGAGGCCAGCACATCAAGCTACCCCAATCTGTCAAATTTTCCCAATTGAATATGAACCTTATTCCTTTGTAGTAAAGTTGAAATTCTATCAAATAAATTTGACAGATTGGGGTAGGTTGATGTGGTGGCCTCTGTACGTACGTTAATAGGGGTAGGTATTTATCGCAGCAAAAGTCATTGCCCTTTTACTACACCCTCGAGAAAACACGGAGTTCTGTTCACGTAAACAGCCGAGGTAAAGACAGAGTTGCATAATCAGCCTATAATGTACCCACTGCCGGTGAGAGGGAGGGGGCAGTAATCCACCACGCGGGCGCAGTGCGGGTTGGATTTGGTAGACGTCACATGTCTTAGAATTTTTTGGTTCTAGGACATGCCGGTTTCCTCACGATGTTTTTCTTCACCGTTTTCAGAGCAGTGGTGATGCGATTATTTGCACATAGTAAAGCGTTAGTCAGGGTTCGAACCTACAACCTACAACTCGTAAGTCGCGGCCGTTACTACTGAGCCACCACTGGTAGATAAGTTGACTTACTTGACTTAATTTTCTTGTCCTTTTGATGCGGCAGAGAAAGCGAGACCGTTTGATCCGTCTCCGCGTATTAAGTAGAGCCTTCGAGCTTCATCTTTGCCTGGTCTTTCTAAATCTTCCCGCCTTTTCGCCTCCGGAAGGACTGCAAGTCGCCGGGCTGTTGACTACCCGTCGCAAGGACCAAGGAGATCCTGAAATGACATTTTTAAAACATGATCTTGGTAGGTAAATCATTCTAAGTTCTTCTGCAGGTAAAAATATACTGTCGTGTCAGTAGGTAGGTACCTACTTACGCGGATTTACTGTACGGTACTTATAGGTAGGTACCTCAGAACCTATCATGAAACGTAATAAATCGCTCCTATTTTAGAAGTAGGACGTAGGTACTTACTACACCAGATGTACCTACCTAATTGGAATTTTAAAACTTGGATACCAAATCCAAATGGTTTATGAATATTAATGACGATATTAATCCCTTCGTCTTGTCAACTAACGCCAACTATTTGAAGCAAAGAGGTTACAAGGCATCGAGAAGCACAAGTACCTATTATAAAAAAAAAACCGGTAACGTACGTGTCGAACCACGCACAATGAAGGGTTCCGTAATTGGAATGAATTTATCCCAAGAACAAACTTAACATTGTAGTTGAAAAACATGTTCTCCACGAGTGATCCTATAAGGGTTCCATTTTTTCCTTTTGAGGTACGGAACCCTAAAAGTTAGGTAAGTAGGTACCTACTGAGCCTTAAGTAGGTATAATTATGATTATTTAGGTAGGTATTTATTTTAGAAACTGCAGTTATCATTCAGTGTTTATAAAATCCCGAATTCCCGACGAATTGCAGATAATCCTTATTTTGAACACAATACCTAAATATGAAATAAACATGCAAATAAAATCGGTTTATAATGATCATTACATTATTCATTATTCACAGACAAGGCGGTCTAGCAGTTTAAAGCGTAGAACTAGGTTCTTTTAGCAAAACGAGCATGCAAGTTAGCTATTAAGTTTAACACAAGCAAACATGTCAAATATCACTATACTAGAAATATCACAATACTAGAAATATCACACTACTAGGAAATTGTCCAGGTAATGTTAATTAAAATTATCAATCAAATCAAACGAAAAACGAACGAATTTCGTTAGTATTTATTTTCCCTCACTTTATTCTTCTACAGACACCTGACTACAGACACGCAGTTGTTTTGTCTATTCAGCCAATTATTTTTTTTTATATAAATAGTAATAAAAAATCAGCTTAACAGTATATGTAAATTACATTGTTTTTGAAATCCACAAACTATTCGTGATTTAAAGAGCAACAAAATAAAGAAGTCTACTTTTATTTCTTATGTTTAGAATACAACTATTTAAACTTACATAGAGTAAGCAAGACAGAAAACAATGTATTTTTTAATGATTCTTTTGATACGGAACGCGATCATGCGCGAACTGTCAATGTCAATGTCTTGTCATGTGTTGTTGGCAGTTTTGATGAGTTTTGTCAACACGTAATAAACACGCAAGATTTCTATTTCCCGTGCAATTACCTGATTTAACAAGCTAAACGGCTGGTCATCTATAAAATAAATAATATAGCAATGCCTACAAGTGACAGTGAGGACTTTGAAAGTGCTGATGAGGGCCATGGCACCCCGGACAAGAAGGGAAGGAAGAAACGTTTATCGTCTTCAAATTACAGTGACAATGCATTGGAAACTGAACAAAAACCTTTGGATACTAAAACAAGTTGCAAAAATGATCAAAAGTTAATAGAAAATGTGGTGAGTATATCAGAAAAAAATTTAAACCCTTGCAAAATTCTGTAATAGGTACATTCAACTAATAACAGTCCACTGCTGGACATGCCTCATCTTCCAAGTTGGTCCAACAACGCGTAACTTAGGTACGCCAATATTGTGTAATAAGTACCACATAAAATTTATATCACATTATGTAGGTATACCTAATTCATACTGAATTTTGTTCAGAGCTTATCTAAAATTAATGCTGATTTATGGCTACAAAATGTTAGATATATTCACACTAAATTATTAGAATTAAGTATAATAAAATAATATCTTGCAAAGATAGAACAATGGTCAATGGTTATAAAATTAAGGCAGCAATGACCAGAAGGCCAATTCTCGTAATTTAAAACGTTCAAAATCTAGTCTCAGTCTCATCTCAGCGACAAACAAATGTCAAAAACTTGTCTAAATGTAGGGAAATTAGAGGAATTTTTTGACAGCTTGAGACTGAGATCAGACTGTGAATGTTCTTAAAATTACAAGAATTGGCCCTCTTATGTGACGCATTTGGTTTGCTAATTACTTTATTTGGAACATCTGCTCCAGTTTTTGTACTATAATCAACAATAATAGATCAATGCTAGTTCAGTTATTTTTCAACAAGTTATTTGGGATGTTTTCTATTCTTTTTTATATTCTATTATTTTCAATGTTTTTCCTGAACAACCTATTGATCCATTATTATAAGCCATTAATTTAGCATAATCAGCCTATAACGTTAACATAGGCCTCCTCTCTGGGAGAGAGAGTGGGCCATAATCCACTATGCTAGCCCAGTGCGGGTTGGTAGATGTCACAGGTCTTTGAATTTTTTACTCTAGGACATGCTTGTTTCCTCACAATGTTTTCCAACACCGCCATTTGAGAAAAAAAGTATTGAAATAAATTACACAAAGTAAAGTTCCTGGCTGGGTTCGACCTACAACCTGAAACCTTAGTAGCACGCAATTTAGAAGTGTTTTCACAAACTAAGCTAGCTAGTTCCTAGGCCAACTCATCTAAACTAATATTATAAACAGAAAAGATTTTTTTTTTTACGCTTTCACATTTGTATGCAGTCCTTAATTAAAGTCATAATTCCAGAAAGAAACTGACGGTTGGGATGACTTTGACATAGAAGACGCTGAACCCATAGCACCACAACCAGGTGCCAAGAGTAATGTACCAGAGAATACTAAGAATAAACCAGAGGATAAGCCTAGTGTTATGAAGGATAGTGAAAAGTCTCAGGATACAGGCTGGGATGCGTTTGATGACTGGGGAACTGAAGATGTGTCTGCTGATGTTCAAAAGGTATTTTTAGAGCTTTGTTGGTATTTTATGGTGTCATCAAAATATTTTTGTTTACAAAAGGGGGCTCTCACTAGGGACAGAGAATCCGTGCCGCGGCTTGCTAAAGTTTTTTTTTTTTATAGACGCTTTAAACATTTTGCATCGTTCTCACATGCATAATTTCAACATGAATGATATTTTGTAACTACATAATAATATTTTCATTTAAACCAGTGTCCATGGAGTTTCTTCCCCGTTCTTATCCATAGGTACCTACTACGCTTTGGAATGGCCAACCAGCTTCATCTTTCTGACTGACAGACCCCTTGACAATTCAAAAGTAATTTATATAAGAAATAAATGCTTTGAGTTTGAGTGTTTATTTACATTTTGTTTACAATATTACACTTACACTTTTGTATTTTAAAAGTGCTTTGGTTTCTTTTAAAAAAAGTCTGCAGTCATACTTACCAACTTTTTAAGCAACAAGAGAGCAAGTTTTTTCTTGCATAAAAGTAATAAAATCAGAAAAAAATCATTTACTTGCTTTTTTACAGTTGGATGACCCGCCAAAACCACAAGTGGTAAAACCCAAACCAATAACCCAACAACCGCAACCTAACATCCAAGAAGTCACAGACAGACTGGCAGCAACTTCTGCAGGCGGTGGCAGCGGGTGGGGTTGGGGTTGGAGTGTGGATTCTCTGCTGAGCTCCGCCACCGCTGGTCTTAGTTCTGCTACAGCTGGTATTAGTAATATCACCAGTCAAGTGTCACAGGTAAACTTAATATACTTGTTACTTTACTTACTCTAAAAATCAAACTGGTTGCTAATTTAATTGTAAAATTTATTCTTTTTTTGACATTGATTTCTGTATTGTAAAATGTATCTATAAATACTTCCAGGGCATATCAACAGTTCTAGAAACCGGTATAGGTGCACCCGATCCAGAAGAACTAGCCAGGAGAACATCTAAAGACAATGAGACCAGGATCACCAGGCCTGAGAATGTACCAACTGGTGATAAAATAACAGTAGTTCGAAGTGAGGAGGCTGGGGCCAATGTTGGAGCCAACACTGGAGCCGATGCTGGGGAAGCATTCCAGTTTGGCAGCCTGTTCTCTGGTGTTACTAAGTTTGTTGAAACAACTGGTAAGGAATGTTTTGAGATTTTTTTTAAGAATTGTTTTTTGTGTACCGGATATTGTCTCAGCCTTTAATGACTTGTAATCACTTAGACCTACAGGGAGGAGCTTTTGGCTAAGTAATAACGGCCGCACGGGTCGATTGATCAGGTTAAGCTACGCTTGTCGCTGTTGGTTTGTGGATGGGTGACCATCTTTATATAACAGGACCCTTCCGTGCCTCGGAAAGCACTTTAAGCCGTTGATCCCGGCTGTCATTCGTGGATCTTTGACATTCATTACGGGTCGTTCGAAGCCCGAAAGTTGACCACTAGTCCTTGGTTGGTTGGTTGGCCTCGGTAAGCCAAGAGGTACTTATTGTGTTACTGGGTTATGGAGGTCAGATAGACAGTCGCTCCGTATTACCCAGAAACTGGATTGTGGTGGTCAGAGAGGCAGTCGCTCCATCTCCATGTAATATATTGGTACTCAGCTGCATCCGGTTAAACTGGAAGCCAACCCCTACATAGTTTGGAAAAGGTTAGACAGATGTTGAATCACTTAGACCTAGAGGCTAGTCTTATCCTATAGACTTGCTGTGACTGCCCCGATGGTCTCATGGTCGCGACTGCTGAGCACGAGGTCCTGGGTTCGATTCCCGAGTCGGGCAGTGTTATTGGGTTTTTGAAGATTGCGGTGTAATAACCTCGTTCTCGGAAAGCACATTAAGCAGTTGGTCCTGCGCCTGACCTCTCTCCGGCCCTGCCGTCCCATCGAACTATGAAATATGAGGCAAGAGAGAGTGCACCGGTGTCTGCGCACACACGCCTGCACTATAATATCTCCCGCTCCGAAGGCTAGTCTCCGTTGACATTGACCGCCATGGCTGAAATATGGTGTGAAGGACCATTATATATTAATCTGTTCTTAATGCTCATCTAGGTTATGCAAGGAACTCTAGCGCCCATTTCTGTATACCCAGCAGTTCAGGCTGCGAGTTGTCTGTCAGTAAATTGATTTTTATTAAATACATTCTATACCAGAATTATTCTTTTTTCAAAAATTACAGGCACAAAAGTAATACACGGTGGCCTAGATACCTTAGAAACCATAGGCAAGAAAACCATGGAAGTTCTTCAAGATGGCGACCCGGGGTTGGCCAAGAAACGTGCCTTACTTGGCCTGGGTGCTGGGGACAAACCAGTACTGTCCCAAGTCCTGAGGGAAGCTAAGGCCAAGGCAGAAGAAGATGATAGAGTTAGGGAAGAGAAGAGAGAAGCAAAAGAGGTGCACTACGAGAATCTGTTCGATGATTTTGAAGGTGAGGTTCTGAAATAATAATAACATCAAAGGATTCTTCTCTAGAACAAGAAAGTTTAGGAAACTTCTGAACCGTCTCAAAGAATGAACATATTTTTTTTTTGCTTGTGTTTCCCTTTTCTCCTCGATCCAACGCTGGCAGTTCGTCTCGCCACCTCTTCCTGGGCCGGCCTCGGTGACGCCGTCCATCCTCAGGCAACATGGAGTGGAGCGTGTTGCCCAGCGATCACTGTGCATGCGGCTGACGTAATCCGCACAATCCCATTTCAGTTTGGCAGCCTTTTGCCAACGTCTAGGATCCCCATTTTGGAGCGCAGCGTGGTGTTTCGTATTCTGTCAGTTCGTTTAACGCCAAAATAATAATAAAAAAAACTATAATTTCAGGCCTGGTACATTTAGAAGCGCTAGAGATGTTATCGAAGCAAGTGAGCATGCGTATAGAGGAGCGCATACGCAGCGTCGATGCCGACAAGAGACAAGATATCAAGGAGACGCTGCAGCAAGTGGCTGGTATGATTCTAACTTTAACTGTTTTGAAGTGAAAACTTCTTTAGGCGCGTTGGGCATTTTTTGAGATGGGAAAAAACCATTGAAGTCGCGCCACTGTTACCGTAAGCGGCACCGCGCGTGTTTCGGATGTGTTCGGCTGTCCTCGAGATGTACTCGGTTTTAATGTAAGTATATCCGATATGTCAGTGAGTGATGGCAAAGTATTCTGTTTGTGTTTTGTTTTCACTTCTGTCGGCACTCCCGGAGTGCCACTGTTTTTTTATTTGAAACAGGATAATGAATGGTTATTGTATGTTGGATAAAAACACAGACTAGACCTAAGTTTAAGCTAGAGGAAAGATATTTGTATTATAAACACGTGTCCATCCATTACATGTCAAGACCCCTCTGTGCCTCGGAAAGCACATTAAGCCGTTGGTCTCGGTTGTCATTCTCGGGTCTTTGACAGTCGTTACGGGTCGTCAGAAGCCGGAAAGTCTGATAACCAGCCTTACCAAGAGGTATCGTGTTACCCAGTAACTGGGCTGTGGAGGTCAGATAGACAGTCGCTCCACGTAAAAAAATAGTGGTATTCTGCTGCATCCGGTTAGACTGGAAGCCGACCCCAACATAGTTAGGAAAAGGATGATATGTTTATGTGTTATTTTTATCACGGACACGATAACAAGAACAATTTTCTATCTACAGAACTATGTGAAATGCCAGAAGAAGATGATGAAGACGAAGAATCTCCAAGCGAAGACCTTTCAAAGTCAGACGTGTTCCATGAACGACTGCAGACCGCTACACAAGACCTGGGTCTTAAGTTGCAGTTCCAGCCGCTGGTCAAGTAAGTTCATAACACCATCTGTATCAATTTACAACATAACATCACGCCTCTATTCGCCGAAGGGTTAGGCACTTAGGTGCACCTACAGCACACCGACATTTCGCCAGTTATGATTAAATCCCATGTAATAAGGGGCGAGCCTATTGCCATTGTAGCGATATCTACAACGCTACATGCGAACAATGCGTCATACTGACGTCACGCAAAATCCTGAATCTCGCAAGCAGAGTTTACCGCGCAACTAGCATACCTATAAACAACGGCCCGAAATTAATCATCGGGCGGTTGCCCGCTAGACACAACACCCGTCTGGTCGCAGGATCCTCCCTTTTCAATAGAGGAGTGAACTTTATATCCTGTTCCTCATACCTCTATACCATCAACCGGGCACAAATCCAGACTCCAGGCTGCTACTGAGAAATTCCATATGGAAAAACCCAATAATAATTCGCCCGGCCCGGGAATTGAACCCCATACTTCATGCTCAGCAGATAGCGCTTGCAACCACTATCTAGACCAATCAATATTCATATCATAATACTTACGTTCTGTAAGATATCTCTCAAAGTCCGACGCGTTCCATGAGCGACTGCAGACCACTACACGAGACCTGAGTTTCAAGTTGCAGTTCCAGCCGCTGGTGAAGTTAATCTGTCTAACCTTTCACCTGTTCCAAATCAATACAAAAATAATAAGTGTTGTAGGTCTCAAATACGCAGGTTACTTTTTGTTAGAAGATTTTGAGGTTTGCATTAAAACCATTTTAGTAAATTTCTTCAGGTCACAGTTAAGTGCGTACTACGTTGCATAATTATGACGATTCACTATTTTAATCAAGGCCCTGTCATTTAACCAGGCTATCACGTTAGCACAGTCTTTGTGATCGCAAGGCAAAGCAAGAATTTTCGGGCTCAGCAAAAATGGTAAAGGTTTATGAGAGAGATATGAGGAACAGGGTGTAAATTCCACTCATCCTCCATAGAAAAGAGAGGGTGGATGGAGACTGATGATGTGTCTGGTGAGGAACTGTCCAACGATTAATGTCGCGCGGTATGTAAACTCAGCTTGCGCGATGCAGGATTTAGCGTGACGTCAGTTTGATGCGTAGTTCGCCTGTGGCGATGTAGATGTCGCCACAGTTTCATTTTCGTCATATTTTTACTGATTTTACTTACCTCTCCTTCCAGACAATACAAAGAAATCCTCGACTACATATCAACTATAGACTCCGAAGTCCCCGTGAAGGCTGTATACAAGCGAGGCGTGTCAACACTAGCGCAAAGTACCGCGCTGTCAGTGGAACTGTACCACAAGGCGGCTGAAATGTTACTCGTCAAGTCGCGGAGATCCACCGCTGATGAAGCGGACGCACTCACACAGTAAGTGACGTTGAAGAGTCCAATTATGGACGTAGAAGGTTCTCACCATATATTCTATACTTACATATAATTAAAAAAAAATCCGTTTGTCTGGATGTATGTTGTTTTGGTTGGCGCAAAACGGCCGAACGGATTTGGATGAAATTTGGAACACAAATAGTTTATGGTTCGTCGTTAGTCCCGGCTGTCATTCGTGGATCATTGACAGTCGTTACGAGTAGTCAGAAGTCTGACAACCAGTCTTACCAAAGGGTATCGTGTTACCCTGTAACTGGGTTGTGTCAGAAGTCTGACAACCAGTCTTACCAAAGGGAATCGTTTTACCCTGTAACTGGAAGTCAGATAAGCAGTAGTTCCATATAAAATACTGGTATTACCTGCATCAGCGGGGTAATAGCGTAACACACTATCAGTAGCAATGGCTTTCATTTTGACAGTTGAACAACATTCATTGCGTTATTTACGTTGTTGAGCAGACACATTTTTCGAACATATCAAGCAATGGATTAGCATAATCCTTTAAAATGATTCAGATTGAGATCAATAGTGTGTTACGCAATTAGGGAGCACCCTATCAGTCGTCGGGGTCGGCTTCCGGCTGGAAACCGACCCCAACATAGTTGGGAAAAGTCTGAGCAGATGGAATAAAGAGTATTCTATCTTTCTAAAGATTATTTATTTTCCTTTTTCAGAATGACAGTGGTGCTTACAAAACACATAAGCGAGCTGGCGACCCTTTTCACAGAAAAGCTGAATGCGCTGCCTACAGATAATAAGGAGCAAGCCAACACGTATATCACCAATATATTCTTAGAGGTATGATTTTGAAACTATTTTATTAGGAGTGAAAAATACAGGGTGACAGGAACATCGATATACAATTGGTAAACACAAGTGAAGCGCGCGTCGCTTCGTGAGATAACACGTACAGCGAAAGTTATGTTTTATTTAATAGACAAAAATACTATAACGAAAGTTTATGTTTTCATTGACGATGTTTTCATTCCCTCATTTATATTTTCAGGCTGGCAACAGTTCTACCTACATCCAGAACGCGTTCCAATTGGCTCTACCGATACTACAGATAGGAGCTGTTTAAACTTAATAATTATTATCTTGACATTTGTGATATTGTATGTTAAAATGTTGTAACTAATCTGTATGGTTAAAATTTTATTCGTCGATGTTTGAAAGTTGGTAAGCTGTTTTGTAACCAATTGTTAGTAATACTCCTTTTGCTTTGTTAACCTTCATACATCAGAAGGCCAATTCCCGTAATTACAAAATCTAGTCGCAATCGCATCTCAGCGACAATCAATGTCAAAATGTAGGGAAATTAGAGGTATTATTGACAAATTGAGCCTGAGATCAGACTGTGAACGTTCTTAAACTTACGAGGATTGCCTCTCTGTGGCCTTAGTGTGAGTTTTTTCACTTACGTTCGATTGCAAGCGCGTTAGAATTTTTTACTTATGGGAAAAAGTTATAGCGCCACCTGGTGATCACTAGGAGAAACCTAATTTCCCATACAAAATTATAACGCGCTCGCAATCGAACGTGAGTCGAAAAAACTCACACTAAGGCCTCTCTGATCATACACGCACGCCGTTTGCGAGTACAGAGTACTTCATCCAAATGATCCAAATCCGTTCAGCCGTTTTAGCGTGAAAGTGTATAAAACTTACAAAAATTTTATCTTTTCTCCTCATATTTTTTTTAGATTAGTTAGATGCAATAAGCCTTAAATAAACAACTCACAATTGGTTACAAACCTGTGACGTAGTTGCGTAACACACTAGCAATAGCAATGGCTTTCATGTTGACAGTTCAACAACATTCATTGCGTTATTTACGTTGTTGAGCAGACAAATTTTTCGAACATATGAAGTAAAGGATTAGCCTTTAACATGATTCATTTTGTGACTTTTAAGTGTGTTACGTGATTAGGATGCTATTCATAGTTTACATTATTCTAATTGTTCAAAACTTGGGTCTAAAAAGGAAAACATGAAAGATGTTCTATTAATATTATAGTAAGTAAGTAAGTAAATCATTTATTTGCGTAAAACATGGTATACATTGATGTTAATATTATTACAGTAGCTCCACATGTTTCGCTAAGATATAACATAGCATGCAAAAATTTATCTTTTGACAAAAGGAATCAACATCTCACATCCATAAAATCTTTTAAACTGTAAAAATTACATTCAATAAGCCACTTGTGTAATTCTGTCTTAAATTTTCTCGAGTTCAATATTTTAAAGCGACTTGGTATTTTGTTATAAATACGTACGCACATTGCAAGGCAGTTTTTGTTGTATTTCGCAAGTCTTGGCAAATCACTTAATACCAGTTTATGAGGATCTCGTCTGTTTCTGGGATTTAAATCATTTGCTGATTTAAATAAATGTTTGTTGTTAACTACAAATATACATACCTCATATATATACAGACATGGTAGAGGTAGCAGACCAAACCTCTTGAACATTGGTCTACATGAGTCATCAGGTTTAATACCACTTATTGCTCTAATGCACTTTTTTTGTGCGATAAATGCTCTATCCATATTGGTACCATTACCCCACATTACGAGTCCATATCGCAGTAGCGACTCAACATAGGCGTAGTATGACATAATTGCAGTTTTTATGTTAGTTACGTTTTTAACTTGCTTCAGTGCGTATACAAATTTATTGATTCGAGTGCTTACATTATCTACTTGTTCTTTCCAGTTTAAATCTTTGTCTATTATTACGCCTAAAAACCTTGTATGGGTTGCCTCTTCCATTTTATTAACAGTAAGTTTTATATTGTTTTTATTATTATTTGATTGATTAAATTGAATATAAACGGATTTATCTAAATTTATTTTTAAATTATTCATGTCAAGCCAAAGCAGTAATTTATATATTGTATTATTTATGTCAAACTCATGGTCAGTCTTGTTTTTCTTTTTATCTGATGTCACTATGATTGATATATCGTCGGCAAATAATATGCATTTATGATTGGTTATTTTTATGATGTCATTAATATATAAAAGAAACAATATTGGGCCAAGCACGCTTCCTTGCGGAACGCCACATTTGTTTTGCTTATATTCTAATGAGTATGGTGTCATATCTCTATTACTGTTAATTTTACTAATAATAACACGTTGCTGTCTATTGCCTAAATAGGATGATATCCATTCAAGTGCAGGTCCTCTAACCCCAATAGTCTCTAGTTTATCCAACAATATGCTGTGCGACACGAAATCGAAGGCTTTTGATAAATCAAAGAAAAGTCCCGTAGTCAGATGATTATTATTAATATTTGAAAGTACTGCCTTCATAAGAGAGTAAATAGCTAATGATGTGGATTTCTTTTTTTGAAATCCATACTGTTCAGTACTTATTATTTGGAATTTGTTGCAAAATTCTATTAGCCTTTTATACATACATTTCTCATAAATTTTTGAAAAAATAGGTATCAATGTAATTGGACGGTAATTACTAATATCACTTTTATATCACTAAATATGAATAAATATCCCTGAAGAAATTGTGGGCGATTATCTCGAAAATCTAATCTATAAAAGTTTGTATAACTGTGAATAAAACTAATATATTATGCATTTAATAGTCGAATGTTTTTATTGAAATAATTATGCTGTTGTTTCATTTAAACCAACCTTTATCGACAGAGACGCCTCGTAGGACAAAGAAAACCTTCAGGCGGGTTTCACATCGCCGCGAAACCGTAGCATAGCAGCGAAACCACAGACATGTCCTTTGTACGACAAGCGAAACAGAAATGAAACTACCTGTTCTAACTGCCTGTTTAATTATGATTCTATCTCTTTCCCGCGTGATTTCGCCGATCTGCTCCGAAGTCAGTTAACAGCTCCGCGCTCAGCCCGCTATTTTGTTGCGGTGCCGCGTTTGTTTCGCACGTATATGTGACAAGTCACGTCGACAAGCGTCTATAGCGAAACTTATTTGTAAATTGATGTTGATTTTACAGAAAAACGAATCCAAGAAGTCCGAAGCAGAACTATACTGTATTTACTAAATCGAAAGCGACGACGTTTGCTCCGATTGCTACAATTCAACTGACACTCATGATGTTCCGTTCCGCTACTCGAATCGCGACATAATGTGGTTTCCCATAATTATTTTCGTGGCGGAGGTGTGCTAAGGCCCTTAAAAATCCCTAATTTTGTACCAAAAAAAAAACTGGAACTAAAGTCCTAAACAGTTTTTTTGTGGGACACATGGATTGACAAGGAACATCTACGATTAACCCCCGAACTGCTATGTAATAGAGCGCGGTAATTGCGTAACACACAATGGCAAGAAAGCCTTTAGATCGACAATTCAACAACATTCATTTCGTGATTTGTGTTGTCGAGCAGACGAATTTTTCTAACATATGAAGCAATGGATTAGCATTTTCTTTCAAAATCCGACGGATTGTGATGTGAAAGTTTGTTACACAATTGGGGTGCCAAATGTGTACCTACATGAAGACGAGTAGGTACCTAGTTTCAGCACTACACACACACTTCCGACTTCGTCATTGTCTCGGACGTTACCGGGACACATTCACACAATGTTTATACACTTTGTAACCACAATTAAAGTGCGCATCGCGTCTTGAGATAAAAATACTACCTATAACAGAGCAGAGTACGAATGAAACATTTTTTATCGCACTAAAATATCTACTAAAACAAAAAAATACATATATCACTATATTTTGATTAAAAGGTAGATAATACCAACAGGATTATTAAACAGTTAATTTAAATAAAATACCAACAGACTCATTACGAACCTCCTCCTTTTAAAAGAAATCGGTTTTATAGTCTAATATTAAAATTAAACATAACAAGTGAAAAGAATTTACTCAATAATAATAACAATAATGGCGGATCATGGCGCGAATATCGGGCATTGTGTCGACACCTGTTGCGCCTGCGCTTCTAACGTTCGGTGGATTAGTGTGGATGCGCCTTTGTTCGTTAGTAAAGGAAGGAAGCCGTCCAGTCTTGTATCGTGTTATAGCAAGCAGATTGGGGGTTAAAAATTTTAACTAACACTTTTAGCTATTTCCACAAGTTCTGCCTAAAAAAGAATATTTTTTGTCTAGATGCGGGAATCGAACAATTTAATTCGTGGTTTCCCAAAGAGAATCTCTCCCATTTTCTTTCTGTTTTTGATAGCCCACAGCGGGAATTCGCTGGATGCGGGAAGCACAGAACCGGTCGAAGTGGCGGTGCTTGGGGGAGGCCTATGTCCAGCAGCGGACGTCTTTCGGCTGAAATTATGATGATGATGAATTTCGATAGTGTTAAGAAGACAAAAATCTTGCCTAAAATTCCACTTCTTTCATATTGTTTTTTGCCACACTGAAATAGGTGGTGGAATACCACACAAAAAAATTATAAAATGTCATCCGTATTTTACCTTATTTTGTAACCCTTCCTCATGTCACGTCCACACTTCTCTTACTTTAACAAAAGCTCGCCGCACAACCGGTGGATTGTACTCCGGAGCACATCTGCCTCATGACGGACATCACAAAGAATGCAACGGTTTAGAGTTGCTCTGTTTACGCCGTTTGCCAAATATTTAGGACCTTGACATGTGCATGATTGATCCGATAGAAATTTTGCTCCGTTCGATCCATTGTTGGTTGGAACCGTGATTTCTGAGCCATATTTTTTTGAAAGGTATTGCTTGGAGTACCTACCTACCTTTACATAAATTCAAAATTGCCTGTAGTTTGCACTGTATAAAAAATATCTATGCATATTTTAGAAAAAAGTGTTTTTGAAGTGAGAGGCCAGAGTTCTAAGTGCCGATTTTCAAACAACACTAAAAAACTGTTAAAACAACATCATTCTGATCTCCTAGATTCGGATATACAGGGTCGAATTAAATTAGCTAGCGAAACTCTGCAGACGTCGCTTAATTATCTAAACAAGATAAAATAAAATAAAAAAGATTTAATGTTTTTTTCTTAAGGGTCAACGACTGTTGGCAGTGTTGTTACTTGAAGTATGAGTTGAGAAAGTGTGTTATCGTTTTTCGTTATCGATATCAATCACGTCTGTAAAGATTTACACAAAAAAAACTGATTTTTAAACTGATATTTAAAGTAAATAGGTACACTAACAGCGGTTGATGACCCCTCAAAAAATCATCATATAAATTTATTTTTGTTTTATTCAAATTCTTTATTGTGGTACACAGGTAAAAATATGGTGTTACAGTTTATAAAGTGAAGTACATCTATGACCCGCCTTTAGGCATACAATAATTTAAAGACTTTTGCAACATTATAGTAGTAGTCAATAATTTAGTATGAATTAATATGTTAGTCAATAATAATAAATAATAATAGCAATCAATAATTTAAAAGCGTCAATAATTTGAAAGCGTCAATAATTTAAAAGCGTCAATAATTTAATAGTAATTGATAAGTAGTCAATAACCTGTTAATAATTAAAACAATAGGCAATAATTTAATTATATTTAATATAGGTAGTGATTACTAACAGCTATTCAATAAAACAAAAAGAAATTATCATGTTTAGATATCGATGCCCATCACGTCTAAGGAGTTTCGCTAGCTAATTTAATTTGATCCTGTATAGGGGCAGAATGTATTTAGTATTAGTTTGTATTGTACTTGTTCCTAACTAAATGGTCATTATGTATTAAGTTATTAATATCTTTTCGGCCGGAAACATTTTTTTGTGAAAAGTGGACAAGGAATAACCCATCCCGTTATGGGGTTAGTCTAGCGACTGCCTATTATCTGCACTCCACAACCCAGTTAAGTACTAGGTAATACGATACCACTTGGCAAGACTAGGTAATAGACTTTCGGGCTTCTGATTACCCGTAACGAGTGTCAAAAATCTACAATATTGATCCGCTTTCCCAGGCACGGAGGGGTCTCAATAATTTTCAAATAGATGGTCACCCATCCGGGCCCGACCTCGGCGAGCGTAGTTTAACCTTTGATCGGCCCGTGCCGCTGTATGTAGCCATGATCCCCTTGATATCATAGTGACCATAATTAATAAAACTCAGGATATTACATACGGTCGCGTGCCGAGTACAATTTTGTCATTAATAATCAAAATAATATGTAATCCCGATGATTGGTTATTTTCTACTTAATTATTTTGTTGAAAATAACTTACCAATGCATTTTCGCTTATGCGACCCCATGCGGAAGGTGTACTTTCCCATGTTTCCTGGTAATAACTTATAAGCTTATAATTTGACGGTTCAATGATTTTGTAATGATCACAAGTGACACGTGTTTTAATGTATTTTGTAAATTGATATATCGCACCCTTTGTTCATATAATAAGGTATTATTACTTTACAAAATGGCATCACTACAAGTTATTATTCACCAATCATGTAAGTAAAAGTATTGTTTTCTAGAGATAATTTTTTTTTCAGAACTGGAATCTCGTTATTTCCTGAAAAATTATGTAGTGTAGGTAGATGATTGGCGAAGATGTTCCAATCAATGGTTAGCAATTAAAAGAACGAGATCTTTAGGCTTTTAACTCACTAAGACATCATTGTGGCGCAACCATGGTCGCACTGCCAGCAAAGCCTATACATAACTTTAAGGTCGGTGTCTCACCAGGCGTCCAATCGGTGGCGCAACCAACCATACAGTTTTTGGCAGCACGACCGTAGTTGCTCCACAATGGTGACCTAGTGAGATAGGACCCTTAATCCTGGCTTGGTAAAGACAGCCAAAGAATCAAATGATAAAAACTTTCACTTCAGAAATTATCCAATACAACACAAACCATAACACATCATCAACTACAGAAAGAAAACAGCAACACAACTTTCTGAACATCGATGTCACACATAAATTAAATACTATTTTTAGTACCGCCAGTGTATTACCAGTGTGTTGTGTAGGTACCTATTGTTTCAATTTCGTTCCATATTTGGCAACATTGCCCGTGCAGGAAGCTTTAGGTCGTGCATTGTAATTAGGTGGTTCCGCTTCACTTAGGTGCCTGTCAAATGTCTTGATAGCACACGAGTACAATGTCGGCCAACATTATGTACAATCTGACAGTTAAAGCTGCTTATCTGATATCGTAGCATCATTTGATTGACTTTTAAATGACTAGCATTTTTGGATGTCGGACCTTATCGCACGGGAATGTACATACCATAGATATTTAAATATGTTTCTAGGGTACATAGGTACTAATGGGATAAAAAGTACCTATCCTATGTTAGGATATAGGTTTCTGTGTCCTAACATAGGATACTTTTATCCCAAATATAGTGCATACAGTAGTAGGTAACGTAGGGTATATAGGCACACATAGGTAGACATGACCTGAGTTAGAACCCATTGACCCAGGTCATAGCCTGTCTGAGTGCCGTATTTCAGGCGTGTCACACACAGTTACTTTCGCATTTATAATGATAATATAGTAAGTAATTATGGATTCATTGCTAAATTTTAGATACCACTTGTAACAATACTCCCACATTGCCATTTGCTAACTTTAAATATAGCAACGTTTTCCAGCTCACAAAAGACCTTACATACCTACTTGAAATACCCAATTTAACCAAAATAAATGTCGGTTACATTCAAAACAGACAAATATCCCGCAGCCACTCAAATTCAACACCTCAGCCAAAGGTGTTCACGAACATCTGTGAATAATCCGTTAAACTTTGAAGAGCCCGCATACGAGTACTATAGCCTGTTCCCATAAATCATGGAATCTTTTATAAATAGAAATACTTAGGAATTGGGAAGGAAGGAACTGTTGGCAAAGTACCTCTTATTGTTAATTGGTCTGTGATAGTGGGTAGGTTTTTTTGGCCAGATGTGTAATGTGTAGAGTTGAATGAATCATTGGGTGATTGATTTGCCGAAATAGTGTGGGATTCGCTCATGTGCCTACGTAGTGGACGAACCTAAGTAAGTACGTACCATGTAACGTGTGGTAGGCACGTTTCGGAAGTTACATCATAAACGATTAGATCAGCTGCCACTTTCTATTATTATCAGTATCCTGTTATATTATCAGTCTACTGGCTTCAGCCCGCGGCTTTCTTATTTTTTTTATATTTCGCCATCCTTCGCCAGTTATGTTTACGTCCCATCGTAATAGGGTGCGATCCCATAAAACCAGACTCTGGGCTGTTCTTGAGAAATTCCGGATGGAAAAAAATCCTATAATATTTTGTCCGACCCGGGAATTAAATTCAGGACCTCATGCTCAGCAGTAGCGCTTGCAACCACTAGACCAAAGAGGTAATCAAGAATAGCTAAATAATGCCGTTTCCTATTATAATCGCGCCATAACATTACTTAGTCTATTCAAGCATAAGTTTCAAATTCATGTTATTTCAAGTTAAACAAATATAAACTTTATATTAGTTGATTTAAGAGTGACTAGCACTATTAAAGAAGTAATAAAAGTTTTGAAGTTGTAGCGTAAACTGAACTTTATAGTGTAAGAATTAAAGTTATTTTTCCATAAACTCATATTTGTTTATTTGACAAATAAATCGCAAATGCAGATTAAGTTAATTATAACAAAATGATACTGGCTACCCCAAAACACATCTATCAGGACAATAATACAGTCTGGTGTTTTTTTGCAAACAACATCGGGTCCACACACACACAGCAGCAACAGCTGTTTCATTTTTTAACGATAACAAAAAATACAGTTCTTGTATCCCTGGGACTGGGAGGTCATCCGTTACCATACATTCTCAACGAATTCTGAATAAATATGAAGGAAAGCCTGGCCCAGCAGGGGAACATTACAGGCTGAGGTATGCTTCTGCTATGAAGGAAAGTAAGCTTCTTATTGTCCTACAGCACGGCAAGACCATCTACTCATAAAAAACCTACGGAATGAGGAAAAGTTAGTTGAGAACATTTTCGAAAAATTGTGTTACAGCCAAATTAGACCGATTTTAAAGTTTCCATAGAAACAGAGATTTCCAGTTATCTTTTTTAAATAAGACATGTCGAAAATGTTCTCACCTAACTTTTTTGACCTTTGTATCCTGCTTATGCGTATGAAGGTTTCATTAAAAACGGTTCATTCATTTCGAAAAACAACGGCTTGAAAGTTTGTATGAAATGCCGTAAGGCGTAAACGCTCTTAAATCGATACTCAATCTCAATATACTTTACACAAATATAATAAGCTTATTGACAATTTAATAACTTAATTACCAGGACCGGTTGTAGAGGAAACCGAGGCTGGACATCTGTCGACCGCTCTGTTATAGGACAGGATACCTATTACAGGGTATATGGAGGTACAGGTAACTATATGGAGCAAGTTATAATAATGTATCTGTGTTCTGACGATTATCACATCACACTATCACACTAAACGGCTGGACCAATTCTGATAAAATTTTGTACGGAGGTAGCTGACACCCTGGTTTAACATATAGGCTACTTTTTGTTCCGATATTCCCACGGGATCGACACTCATGCGGGTGAAAACGCGGGGCGCAGCTAGTAATGAAATAAAAATAACTGTTCTAAAAGTCAGTGCGAATCACTCGATATGGCCCAGTTTGTGCGCCATTGGGGCTTGGGTGGGTTCGATTCTTTGATGGTAAAATGCATAAACAAGAATAATCGTCTCAGTAACTACGTCGTGTCCACAAAAAATATTGTCTATAGGTAGGTATGAGGTAGGCTTAGGCTATGAAATAAAGAAATGAAACCGACATAGCTCGAACCGATATTGCCAAACGTGGGCAGGGCAAATTGCTCGCAGAACAGATGGCCGATGGGGCCGAAAGTTTCTGGAGTGGCGACCGAGTACCGGCAGGCTTCGGAAGGAAGACGGAAGGCTTCTTACAAGATGGACCGATGATCTTGTAAAGGCTGCAGGAATTTGACGGATGCAGGAAGCACAGATCCGGTCGGAGTGGAAGTACCTATCTAACAGTGGACGTGTTTCGGCTTAAATGATGATGATGCTGTGAAATTATTTATTCTGTAACTTTACAATCTAAGTAGGTACTAATGTCTGTTCCAAAAGTAATGAGTACAAATTGAGTATTTTTTTCATTTGATTATTTGTATACTAGCAGCGCCCCGCGGTTTCACCCGCATAAGTTTCGATCCTATGTGTTAAATTATGTATAAGCTATATTACTGTAAAGTTTCATTAAAATCTGTTCAGTAGTTTTTGCGTGAAAGAGTAACAAACATACATCAATCCAAACTTTTGCGTTTATAATGTTAGTTGGATAGTATATGTTTATGTATATAAAAATTATATGTTTAAGTATATAAAAATTATAGATAGTACGAAGGACTTATACACAAAATTCTAATCTTAAATTGCTTTTAAGATGCTTTTTCATTTGACAATGAGGTTAATTTTATAACCTCAATTCTCGGCGACGATTTTTCAATTACAATTTAATAATCGTATTCAAACAATAATTGTTGCAAAAAAGTAGTGGCGAGATATTATAAAGTTGAAACCTTCTAAATACATAATTATGAATGTCCTAATTCTCGAATCTTTAGTGAGTGATTGCGTATGAATTTATCCTAAACAGGTTTTGTAAAGAAAGAAAGAAAGAAAGAAAAGAAAAGAAAGAAACGAAAGAAAAGAAAAGAAAGAAAAGAAAGAATAGAAAGAAAAGAAAGAAAATAAAGAAAATAAAGAAAAGAAATAAAAGAAAGAAAAGAAAGAAAAGAAAGAAAAAGAAAAGAAAGAAAAGAAAAGAAAAAAATACATTTATCTCACAGACTAAAAGACACAATACACCAGATACATAAATCAGATAAAAAACAAAAAAATAAAGAAAATAAAAATAAGTGTAAGGTTGTAAGTGAAAAATAAGTATAAGGTTGTCGATGTAAGAAATTTGCAGGAAAGTGTGCCTCACGGCTGCGCCAAAGAGGCCCAGTTCAGCAAAAATGCCAGACAACTAGTGCCTCACGCTGGTTTTCGTACACTTTGTTCTGATAAGTTTTGAACAGAGTACTCCTAGTTAGAGGGAGCATTTATTTCCTATCTGACTAGTGATTACCTCTTTATAAGGAACAGCGGGGTACTTAACAGTAGGAACGACTTTCATTTTGACAGTTCAACAACATTAATTACGTTATTACGTTGTTGAGCAGACACATTTTACGAACATATGAAGCAATGGATTTGCAATATCCTTCAAAATGATTCAGATTGTGTTTTATAGTGTGTTACGCAATTAGTGCGTTGTTTGAAATGTTCGCCAAAGCGATCGGAACACGAAACTAAATCTTCAAATCGTTTCATTTGCAATTTACATTCCAATTCTTATTGCTAAGTCGATCCATCTAACTGGCTAATACATTAATTAAAAGCCTGCTTATTTATTGCAGTAGCAAGGAACTGAATACATTTAAGGATAAATGGCGGTAGGCACGTACCTACAAAAGTTGTGGGTCCCTGTGTTGTAGGCATAGACTTATAAAAAAAGATGGACTCCGCGCCACGCATATCGAAAGTGAAGCACCGTAAGTATGGCCGGACCGTTTGTACAAACACGCCTCACGCTCACATTTACATCATAGTATGCCGACCGGCCGCCATTACGTGACACGACAGCGTCAATCGTCAATCACGCACACAGATCGCTACGGTACTTCACTTTCGATATGCGTGGCACGGAGTCCATCTTTTTTTATAAGTATGGTTGTAGGTACAACCCAGACAACCACAAAATTTTACCCTTACGTATATCTAGGTTAGGAGGTACGTATGTTTCCATAAGGAAATTTCTATTTGATGAAATCTTCCCCTATTAAATGGCCATGGGACTAATAATATAATAGTAATGCCAGACTATTATCATCCCACTGCAGGTCAAAGACCTCTTCTCATATAGAGAAGACACGAGCATTGATCACCACGCTTGCTCAAGACGGGTTGGTGATTCCAGACTTATATTAAATTCTCACAAAAGTTTTTCCTTCACCAATAATATGTTAGTGACAAACTTAGAAAGCACCTCTTTTTTTCTTTACTACTTAAAAGTAAAGTCACAGTGATATTTGCTCAGATTTGAACCCACAACCTCATGAATTAGAGACGAGGCCTTAACCACAGGGACATCACGATGTAACTGGCAAAAATAATTCCTGTTGCAACAGCTCAAACACTAAAACAAAAGCAAAAATATCTCTAATAGCAACATCCAGGAAACTTATGATTCAAATTACTCGTACCAATAAAGTTCCCTTTAAATTGCGAAAACAGACAATGGGGTACAAAAAAGAATTAAACTGCACACCACAGCTCATGCGTGGGGCGTGAGACAATACGCCACCACTTCCGATTCTGACAATGTTTGCAGGTAAAACTTTGTGTACTGTGGTGCACACAAGTGTTGGTGAATATGGATTGTTGAAGCGAAAACCAATTAAATTTTTATGGGCGATGGGTATTTGTTTTATACTATCTTGCTAATACTTAATAACAAGAGGCAGCTTAAACTTTATATAAATAATAACTATAGTATAATAACTAGATGGATTGAGGAATAGGATAAGCATTCATTTATAGATAGAAGAAGTGGCGGGTGCCTGATGCTTAGAATGATAGATTTCTTGACTTGGAAAATGTTTGTAATGAGGATTTGGGACTTACTTGTGGGTTACATGTTCTGGTTGTGATATAACTATTCCTATAATTGCAAAGCCATGCCAGAAGGAAGACCAATGTGTTAAATTATTATTTTAATTAGCACACACACTAAAAGAAAGTTTTCAATATGGCAATATTTCAAAATTTCTTGTTTTATCAAAGACCTGAAGCAAAACAAGACTTAATAAATCCATAATGAACACAAAGCCCAAGTTCCTCAAAAATTAAGCTGCAAGAAATCTTTCGCCGCAGGTGTAAATCCAATCGCTTGTCCGCGCGACTGTATCGGAAGTCGGAGCGGTGTAAGTACTCATTGTGACTGTTTCCGCCATCCGCAACGCCCCCTCTCCGCGAGATGAATGAACTAGAAAAAAATACGTACCCTCCGATGTTACAAATACGAGTAAATGCAATACGAATGTACAAATACGATTTTTTTTTATAGAAGTAATGGTCAATTGAAAATGGTCCTATTTCCAAAAATTATGGATGTTGTAATTTAAAATGTTATTATTGTGATACGTTGTCAAGGCTGTTGAGTTACTATAATGTAGTGGTAAGGAGAGGCAGTATCTAGAGAATGCGCAGTGGTAGACCGCGAAATTCAAATTTTCTTAAATTTTTTGCAATTTTCAGGTCAGTGTCAGGTTGTATCTTGATAACATGATTTCTGACCGTAACAAAATATTTATTTATAGAATTATAATCATAAAAATCATCAATACAACTCTCTTAGTTTATATTACCCAATTGAATGACTATTTCATGACATTTAAGGCCAATTCTTGGAGCTGTATTGCTGATTCTAATGATATAATTCTATAAAGTCATATTTGTTACGGTAGCGAATGCATTGATTAATGAAATTCGTGGGCTACCTACCTTAGCGCATCCCCCGGGAAAGACACTTGATTCACGCCATCATCTGCCTAGCCTTTTCCCAACTATGTTGGGGTCGGCTTCCAGTCTATCCGGATGCAGCTGAATACCAGTATTTTACATGGAGCGACTGCCTATCTGACCTCCACAACTCAGTTACTGGGTAATACGATACCTCTTGATAAGACTGGTTGTCAGACTGGTTGACACTTTAGTCACGTGTTCTTTTTAATAGTCCACTGCAGTTTAATGAAAGAAAGTGCTTGTTCTCGTTTGTTATTACAAATGGACAAGCTGTTGTTCATTGATCTTTTGATGGTTGTTACATAAAGACCATGCTGAGCACAGACAATGGTGTTGCCAGAGGGCAATTCAATAGGTACCTATCAAGTGGGCTGAGGTGGGCATAACCAACTTTAAAAAAAAAAAATCAGTAGCTTCAAAGCTGTGGTTTCGCAAACACTGCAGAAAAGATTCCAGCGGGCCAATAACTGCCGACACTGCCGTGGCCAACCTGGAAACCTTTAAACCGGCTATAAGAAGCCTGGTGGGTCTTTGGGAGGCCAACGCTAACGTTGTCGAAGTGGCCGAAGCTTATTTTAAAGTCCTACTATAATATTATTTATGTAACTTTAGATGTTTGGATCTTTGTTACTCAATCTCGCACGCGGCTGAACGGATTTGGATGGGCACACAGTAAGTTGTACACATAGGACACTTTTTATCCCGGTAGTACGTTCCCGTGGGACAATTTTCGACAACGAAAAGCTAGTAGATATATTATATAAATAGAATGATCGATACGATGACGAACACTTTTATTTTTTGTATTTTTGACCATGCCAATCTAAAGAAAAACTTTACCTGCATACACGAGAATCATACAGTGAGAATTGGCAGCAGATCCATTCTTCACTTTTTATTAGCTGGAATCTAACCCTGCCCAAAAACCACCAGCCAGTATTTTTGCATCAACCAAGTGAACCCAATAGGAATCAAACCTGTAATTTCACTATTTTCATCACCACCTACCAATTCTGTCTACCCCAAAACACATGCCACTCGCACGCACGTGTCACAACTCTAAAATTAATAAACAATAATTTTCAACCGACTAATTTGTATCGGAAATCATTACACAGCGATATTTTATAATTGAAAACTGCAAACCGATGATTTAAGTCTAGTACCGTGAAATTAGGGTCCAATGGGCACACAATCTGTTCAATATGACATTTTATTAATGATGGAGAGTAATGACAGTGTTTCCGGCCGTTTGTTTATTGTTTTCGTAACGTATGGCACGCGATTTGTTTTGTAATTGATCGATTTGTTGCTAGTAACTTTTACGGATAACTAACTGTTACAGATTTTAAACTGTCGACACTAATTGTGTAACACACTATGCATCACACTCTGAATCATTTTGAAGGATATGGCCAATCCATTGCTTCATATGTTAGAAATTTTTTTAGGTATTCAGCTACATCCGATTAGAGTGTAAGCCGACCCCAACATAGTTGGGAAAAGGCTAGGCAGATGATGATGATGATGTTCGAAAAATTTGTCTGCTCAACAACGTAAATAACGCAATGAATGTTGTTGAACTGTCAAAATATAAGCCATTGCTACTGATAGTGTGTTACGCAATTACCCCACTGCTTGTGAAAATAACCAACAGTGGCTGACTGGGAGAGCTGTGGTGGCCCAATGTTAACAGACCCGAGTTACGAGTTGTAGGTCGTGGGTTCGGACACAGACAGGCGCTTTATTTTGTGTAATTTATTTATTTTGTGTAATTTATTTAA
The DNA here is from genome assembly GCA_963669345.1 of Gortyna flavago. NCBI lineage: Eukaryota > Metazoa > Arthropoda > Insecta > Lepidoptera > Noctuidae > Gortyna > Gortyna flavago. The sequence goes on from OY770141.1 coordinate 6,454,094, forward strand.
TCACAATTGCTCTCAAGAACGGTGAAGGGAAACATCGTGAGGAAACCGGCATGTCCTAGAACCAAATTTCGAAGACTTGTGACACTACCATCCCGCACTGCGTGGTGGATTACGGCCCATTCCCTCTCAAGGCTCCTATACACGAGGCCCAGCCGGCGGGCATGCTGCCAACAAGCTCGGCGGAATTCCCGGCGTGTATTTGAGCCGCCGCGCGCCGGGTTTGCCGCACAAACAAGCTGCACAACTGAAATGATGCTTGCGGCCACCTGATTATGCCGGCGGAATACCCGCGCGGCAAAAACCCGCCGGCTGTGCCGCCGGCATTGTGTGTAGGAGCTTTCACAGAGAGGAGGCCTGTGTCCCAGCAGTGGGAACATTATAGGCTGATTATGTGTGTTATGTGACTGTCTCGTTGGTCTACCAATGAGCATGAGGTCCCCGGTGATTTTCGGGTCGGGCAAAATGTTATTGGGTTTTTCCTTCGGCCATATATTAGGAACAGCCCGGAGTCAGCATTTGTGCCCGGTTGATGACAATAGACTCGCCTCGCCCACTATTACACAACTGGGGAATTGTGTAAAGTACCTATACTCCTATAGGTACTATACTGTACATCTCTGCTTAACCTTTCGTAGAATATAGGCGTGATGTTATGTTTATGTACAGTGACTAAGATTTTCCACCTAATTTAGTCACATGATGCACCAAAAAAGAAAAAAAGCTGAAGAGTTGTGTGGAAATCGGTTGTCATGGTATGGGCATGCCGTGTTACGGAGAAATGAGGAAAATGTCGTGAGGAGAGTTTTGAGTATGAATGTCGATGGCTATAAGAGTAAGGGAAGACCAAAGAAACGATGGATGGAATGTGTGAAATGATATGGTTAGAAAGGGGGTGACTGTCGAGATGGCGGCTAACAGAGAAGTATGGATGAAAAAGACACATTGCGCCAACCACAAATAAATTGGTATAAGGGTAGGAGAATGATTATGCTGCTGCGCCAACGCACCCTGCTTAATGAAAATAAAATCCTGAAAAAAGCAACGATCAGAAAATTTAATGACCTAAAACCTCAAAGTAACCACAAGCTTGTGATTTATCAAATTGAGTAGACTTTCTGAAACTTGGTTTTCAGGTTTCATTTATTCATTTCCGTTACGTACATACGTTAGTGCGACTGATTAGTGATTGTGTGCTCGACAAACGAAGGTTCGACAGAACTTTTGTTCGACGAACGTTAGCGCGACACAACCATGATACAGAGTCATTCTCATTCGAAACTGCCTGTACTTTGGTCAAGCAACTCTTGATTTACTAAAAAATACGTAAAGGAGCTGTTAAGGATATTCATGTACAGACGCCAGCACATCAAGCTACTACAATCTGTCAAATTTCTTTAATAGATTTTTAACTTTATCGCTACAGAATAATGTACAAGGTTGATTGGGATAATTTGACAGTTTCGGGTAGCTTGATGTGCTGGCGTCTGTACCTAGCTAAACAAACTGTAGGTACCTACAGTTTTTTTTTTTCAGATCAACATAATCAGGCAATTTATATCCAAATTACGCTAAGGTCGTCTTGTGACATCATCTCTCGATTTAATCAGTGTGATAAAAGATGTCCTTATCCTTAAGTATTACTTGACACACTGAGATATTTTTGTCGTGAATTTGAGAACACCTTATTGGTCCGTCCATATCCACCTTATTGGATAGTTATCATCAGTCTCCTGCCCTTATCCAATTTATGTGGGGTTGGTGCAACATGTTTTTTTCTCCCATCCTACTCAAATAATCGTCATCTCGGCAGTCACCCACTTTCTAGCCATAGCATCTTTCTGAGTCCAGGAATATTGCACAAAATCTTAGAAAACGTAAAAATGCTTGTAAAGATATCCTCATGGATAGCTATCACCTAGACAAGGCCGAGAGGACTATGTAAATTTAGAGCTCATTGGAAAAGGCCCAATAAATGAATAAACTATCATACTTCTACTGACTAAAAACAAATCGATGGTCGTCTTCAGTTTAGAAGAATTGGACCTCGAATCTTCTGCGACCGAATAACTATATACTGAAAGAACGCAATCTCGAAACACATTATCCCGAATTAACGCTATCCCGAATCACGTTAATGATGAACCAATCTTTGTCGACTCTTATAAGATAGGCCGAAACTCGAAAGTTCCGAGACCTCCTGTGGAAGCCACAGGTGCAAAGTACGAAGCTACCCAAAAATTTACGAAGTCAACCTCCCTATCCTTTGCCCTTAACTAAGTTGGGGTCGCCTTACAGTCTAACCAGACGCAGATGAAAACCAGTATTTTGCATACAGCGACGCCCACAAGCCAGTTACTGGGTAACAAGATAATCCTTGATAAGACTGGTTGCTAGACTTTCATATTCAAATAATCTTTATTGCATCCATGATGCATACAGGTGGTAAGTATAAATCGATAGTATCAATAATATACCCTGTCAAGCGCAGCAAAATTTTAAATAACTAGGAGAGAGGAAGAGCGCTTTCGGGCTTCTGACGACCCGTAACGACTGTCAAAAAATCCAAGAATGACAGCCGGGACCAACGGCTTAACGTGCTTTCCGAGGCACGAAAGAGTCTCCGTACGTAAAGATGGTCACCCATCCACGGCACGAAAACCACGGAACAGTCGGTCATGGTTATTGTGCTTTTTTGCTGTTGCAATAAATTTTGTCATCCAATACACGACACTCTAATAATGACTTTGTCAATACCACAACACACCGGACAAATACAGACGCAACGGTAATAAAACTCCAGTAGACAATTGGTCGACTCATAAAATTCAAACAATTGACTTTACACCCGCCGTCATTCACGTCACTACTGTCTGTAATTATTAGAGGTCGGTTGATTGGTACCCTGTTATTATTACACCTACCAGTCTTGGCTATATTGGCTGGTAATTCTGTGTGACCGTTTAGTTCAATGTTCTAATGGTTTGATCGTCGGTTGTGATTGATGTCAGGGGCGTAGTTAGAAAGGTTAAACTTACGCAATCTATAAAACGATTTTTCAATTCAAATTCTAATTCTTTATTGCGAACTAAGTGTACAGTAACATCTCGAATAAGAACACGTCATACGAATGAAGCATGTTAAAAAGAGCTTGTAAAAATATGGCCACATCAGATAGGACCTGCATTTATTACGAAAATCATTTGGCATAAAACCTATTCAGGATTATTTCCGAAAAAATCGAGCCTCAAATCTATACAAATAAATAAAATTGAATTGTCTGTTTGTAATATCAAAATAACAGCTTTATACTAAATACATTATGAAAATAATCATTTGCATGAAGTAGGCACTTATAACAATTTTTTTTTACGTTATGTTTTTCTCTCTTTGTTCCGGCTAATCTCTGAAACGGCTGAACCGATTTTGATTTGGACTTTCACTGGCAGATAGCTGATATTGTAAGGCGTAACATAGGCATACTTTTTGCCCCGGTAGTATGTTCCCGTGGGATAATCTCCGACATTCACGCGGGCGAAACCGCGAGCAGCAGCTAGTTAAAAAATGCACTTCAATTGTGTATTTTCCTGAAGTGAAAACAGAAACGGGAATACTTGAATAATTATCCGTAGCGGACCAAATATACTACCCCAGGGAACCCCTAATTTATTTGCGTAATACCAGTTCCATATTTTGGCTTAGACAAGATACGTCTCTACATCGGTTTGCAGAAGTGTCAGTGGCAAGATAAATACAAAAAACACCCACCTACCTGTAGGTACTCCGTCTGTGTTGTCAGCAGTAGAAACCTGTTCCTTGGCGTAAGACTAGAAGCCGACAATATGTTTTACGAGTTGTTTTGTACTAAACCTTATACAAATAGGTATAAAAGAAAACATTCCAATTAGAAAATACTAAGGATATGTAGATAGCACATAAATAGACACATATGCCATGATAATATCATGGCTTTTCATTTGTGTCTATTTAATAATAAAGCATACCTGTATATTATATATGATTTATTCCAGAAATCCCCACCGACGATTCACCACCAGAGGGGATTGTTATCTTTTTTTTTTCAGAAATCCCCACTAGTTAAATAAACTCAGCCTAGTGGGGATTTTTTTAAGGTTCCAATTTGTCGATTACTAATTTAGCAAAAAACTCCATAGTTCCATATTCTTCTTGGTTCCTGGAAAAAGCTGTTTTTGGATTCAAGAAAAGTATTGGGACCGTAATGTATGAGTTAGATAGAAAAATAAAAATCGAAAGGACGAGGAATATTAAATGCAATTTTCGTTTTGCAGCTACCTGCACTGTTTCTCTGCATCACCATCATCTAAAGGTTGACTGGTAGAAAATTAGTATGGCGTTAAGTCCACCTCCACAAATGTCTGCTTCAAGTAATAAATAAATAAATACTGTTGATAACTTTAGCTAAAATATTACTTTTCATTATGTATCCATTTCTCATTGGTGACAGCTATGTCAAATACTATCAATTTATAAATAGGCATGTTACGGCTCTATATAAGTGGACTCAAGTCTGTATTTGTACAAAAATGTTCGTTAAAACGACTTTGTTATTGGCTGAAGCCTTGTTTAGAGGTTGAGTCATAATAAAGTTCGTTAGAATTTTAAGGTAGGCGGAAAACATTCAGTCTTCATTTGGCGGGAAAATTGCAAGACCATATTGAAGTTGGATGTAATTACGAAATGAATACAAGCTTCTTTATTTAGAACTTGGATAAGATGGAGTGATAAAGTTCAGAGATTTTATGACCTTGGATTAGCATATTTCTGTTGTTTATCATCACTTTCCCGCCTATCGCATGTCTGCGTGTTTCCGCACGTGTTCATTGGTTTATTTATCTGTAGAACTGCATGTATCTCTTTCAAATGTTTATTTTATCATCCCTTAATTAAACAAGCCTTTTTTTTTAAGGATGGGAAATCATCAAAAGACCCCTCCCGCTCTGGGTGGAGCGGAAGGGAGTGTCAGACTCTTACTGACTAAAACCCATCCGTGTTCCTTCCTTAGCCCTTTATGTTCCGGGGTAGCGGTAACCCTTTCGGACAATCCCGCTGCCCCGGCAGAAATAATCCTTGATTACGAGTAGATCGCTCTTAACGATAAGACCGCCCATTGTGTCACCCTTTGTAAAGTTATAGTTATTATTTATGTCTGTTATTTATATGGTGTACATACTAAAGAATATTCTATTCTAAGCATGAACATAATTATAGCCTGAGCTTCAGTCAATTCTTGTGCTGGATTTCAAAATAATGTTGTTACGACTGATGCTGCTTTGGCCATGATTTCAGATTATCTAAATACTTCTCGTACACCATTTATTGCAGCGGCTTATTGAAGGCTGTATTCCATGCGTTCACCATACATTAAAGGAACCTTTTCAGACACCCAAGACTGATGAAAATCACTACTTGTGTTACAACAAGTGTGCTATTTGGAGTTTTTATTTCCAACAGCATATTCTGCAGTATACAATGGGTGATAAAAGAAATTGCTAGCTTCGGTAGTTCGGTCTCCTCTGAAGTTGTCCAAGTCTTGGTGAAAATTTCAGGGTAAATTATAGTTTCACGGATAATATTTAAGGATTTTATGGACATTGATGTTATATTATGTATACCGGTGTTTTTAGTAGTTATTTCAAAGTTATTGTTACCATCTGGCCTTGTAGCTCCTAAACTATATTAATAAACCAAGGCCAGGGTACTATGTCTTGTCATAATTTAATCTCTTCACTGTCCATAGTGTCCATAGGTACTTAGTTGTCGAGCAGTTTTGTATTCATATAATTATTTGGGGCCCAAATTGTTCCAGATAAAAAGTGCTATTCTGTGCTATTATTATGCGCAACTTACTGTAATCGTAGTAGTTTAATATATATACTTACATTTAGATCAATCTAAAGATCCACGAATTCGGTGTTTAGTAAAATTATAATAATTAACATTCATCAGTAGGTATTCTAATCAGTAATTAACCTTGAAATAAATAATAGGATTACTTTGAAATGTCAAACATGTGAAAAATTAAACTAGACAAAACAATGCTGGAGAAAAATGAGTCCTACCTAATTAGTAATACAGAAGTAATTCCTATTCACTTTTTATAAAAAAAAAAAAAAAAAAATTATACATACACCAATCGTCAACATTGTAACATGCTCCAACAAAACATATTATTATTGACATTTTATTAAACTCCAGTGCACTATAGTTGGTAGATAGATACCCAATTAACGTCCATAGCATTTGACACGAAAAATGCACATAACAAGAATCGATGTACCTAGCTGTGTATTTTAGTTTAATCCATTGGTCGGCGAGACTAAAACTAAGGCACACAAATAGCAACAAGATTATAATTTAAAAAAAAATCGACCTTGAATTTGAACTAAGACCTGTTGAATACTTAACCTATTACACCAGAGTATTCTGTGACCAGAGTATCATTATCAAAAAATAGAATTGGTACTGATGTCCACTTTATCTTACCAAGACCGAGATAAGGACGCCACGCACAACTATAAATAAATCGCGCGGGAAAGTTCGCACCTATTCCTAAAACGACCGTAATTCAATGGAGAATTGTAATATTTGCTCTGTAGGCTATTCTTTTCTTCCCCTCTAAGAGTCCACCTGTATCCCTATACAAAAAGCGTCCTTGCTTCCATTGTTGTTAAGGTTTGCGCGCCAAGTGACTGCCGAAATCAGCGCACGAGGCGATGCGCGGGAAAAGTACGAGCGTCAGTCGTAGTTGGGAGGAGCGCGCGCGCACACGCTAGCCACGCCGCGCTTATAGGTTAGAATTGGCGCGTCCCGCGTTCGCCAGGTGCGACCCTCGCCCGCTCTAACTTACCGACGCTCATATCCTCCCTCTCGCACGCTACCTGCGGACAGCTGTTTTCTCTCTGGAGATTAGTCAGATGTTTCTCGCTAACCAGTCAGTGCTCACCTGACGCGCGATACGGTTATGGCGTCTGGAGGACGTACACCCAAGCAGAGGAGGTTCGAGATGTCAGCGGGAATGGCGCTGAGGACGTCCAATACTCCGAGGAGAAGGCGAGGGAGCTGCAAGTGCTTGTTTGGCGCGCCGGACAGGGACGAAACGAGACGGCTAATGGCCGAGCAGTACGCCAGAGAGAGGAAACGCTTCATCAGACGCTTCAATTTCGATATTGAGACAGAATGCACATACAAATCCGCAAAATTGGACTCACCAGTAAAATTTTGCGAAGAGGATAAAGAGAACGCGGAAAGTCCTGTTAGGATAGCTACGGAAGCGCTGGCGTGTGTTGGGAATACTACTGACTTGAGGGTCTTAGGGTCTCCATCAAGAAGGAGTGCTGGAAGTTCTACGAGCTCACCCCGTACCCCGCGCACCCCTAGAACACCCCGGGCCGCACGCACCCCGCGAACGCCCCGCACCCCCGCATCCAGAAGACAGCTGCAAATGACAGGTCAGTACACACTATTGTTTTAATGTAAACTTACATTATACAGAGGCAGCAATTGAGGCAATTTTTCACTTAGTTATTTATAATCCCGTGTCAATCTTGCCCAACTCATTTCGTATTCAGGCACCGTCTTGCATAATGCACCAGCCAAGGGATTGATCACTGCATTTTTACTTTATGGGGCCATGTTTGCAGAGGGAATCATAATTGTGAAATATGGGCCAGGTTTGTGTTATCGTAGAAATTGTTCAAATACCTTGAATAAATATTGATTATTTTACTGGCTTCTGCACTACGCCTGTGGCAATATTAATAAATTTCTTAGTTATTCTGTTGATCTGCGTTACATTTTAATGTAGTTCCTGGCGTTGGGCCAGAATACACTTTCCAACTACAGGCTAAGTGTATTTTGCATTCGGAATTACTTTGACTTCTATTAATGCTTCATTATTTAAAACGTCTAGTTTGTCATTTTCAGTTTTTTTTTTTTTCCTGTCAAATTATTGTTGAGTGAAAGTAATTTATCACCATAAAATGCTGTGTGTCCACTTTCACAAACTATCTTGCCCAAACTTGAATGTCACATTTAATGTTGTGTCACTTTGACCTTTCAACTGCATTCTATATCGGTATCATTATTCAGTAACCCTCATTATGGATGACAAACATGTCCATAATATTCCGTAGGAAATTACTGTTTCAGAACGAAATAATGTATTTCTCATTATTACATAACTGCATCCAAACATAATTTGATCTTTAAACCCAATACGGATACTCTGAGTTCCAATGGGGTGAATGCCCTCTGTTGTTCTGCTGATGCTACTGCTACATCTATTCAAACATACAACCATAGTACTATTCATGAAAACTTTACCACAGACTATAATAATGCTGGACATGATGAAGAGAAAATAAAGGGAATATATGAATATATAAAAAGTATCTTACCTCAGTCAAAACAGATCATTTTATTTATACAGAACACGTCACGGCACATGTGACTCCTATACCTACCTAAACACTTATCTTTGGTACCACATGAGGTTTTTATTTACATATTAATCCATTACTCATTCATCAAACGAAACTTGTGTAGTAGACGTTAAAACAATTGTTGAAGCTGTTATAGACACAACTCGACAAAACTGTATAATTGATGATGGTTAAAATTTTGAGATAGATAGGTAGTTAAATCAATACACTTTATGGATGCAGCAGTGCTATCCATTGCAGTAACCGATAACCCCAACACAGTAACTTTATAAGAGACCAGTCCAACTAACTCATAATTAGACGAAAATAGACTTTAAAGCAAAGATGGAGACGATACACCAATTGTCTTAAAACTAATGAACTTACACAAAAACATATACGAAAAATTTCAGAAGCTGTTTAGGTTTGTCCATCATCTGCTGATAGAGCGTGCCATCGTAACAAAGGTAATGAATCATTACGTCCAAATTGCCATCCCATATTAAGAGAAAACTAGTTAGATATGAGTACCTGAAAAAAAAGGAATATATTACATGATTATGTTATGAGTCAGAGTTATAACCGGCTACAGAGATGGTGGGTGTGCGTTCTACAATTTCATAGATCTTATGGCAGATGAGGTTAATAAAATAGCCATAATAGGTAATGATGTTAAATAACAGCAACTGTAAACATGATTAAGGATATTATATGTAAAAATATCTTCAGATTGTGTCCAAAAATGATGATTTAATAACTGAATCCAATCAATGAAATAGTACAATTTTTTTGTCGGTTGTATTTTGAGTTGGTTAGGTTTCTGGTTTCTGTATTAATTTGTTTATCCACTTTGATCCAAATTGGTTTTACATTGTCATTTCCGCCCATGTCCATTTCTTGTTAGCAATTAAATTCTTAAAGATAAACAATCATTTTCCTCTTTTAAACACATAAAAACTTTGCAAAATTAATCTGATAGGCATACGAAGATGAACCAGTTAAAAAGATTCCTAAGATAATTTTGATTCAGCATTAGACCCGCTAGCAGTTGTAGAGTTGATTTTAGATCAAAAGGCTCCGAAGCTTAAAATAACCGTATACAAGTACCTACTTGGACTTAAAAATAAAAGAAGTACAAGGCATTCAAGTAAATTTAAAAAATCGTCACGCGTCGCTTCTTCCCGGGTATTCGGAGGGACTATTACAGAGAAGGGAATCACGACGCGCCTTCCGGTTAATGCTTTTAAATTAGAAAGTCCAAGTACCTAGTCTGTTTTTTCATTGAGTCCTGTTTTGACATTTGGAATATTTATTAAACTTGTGTCATGCTGATGATGATATTTCCCAAGTAAAACAAATTAATTAATTCGTAGTCCTAGTAATACTAACTAAGATATATGCTTTTCAAATTCCCATAGTCATGAAAGTGACCAGAGAAATAGGGAAACCCCAAGCTTCGACATCAATTAATTAATTAGTTCCTATAAATCCTTTTTTTTTTTTTTTAAGGATGGGAAATCGTCCAATGACTCCTCCCGCTCTGGGTGGAGCGGAAGGGAGTGTCAGACTCTTAGTGACTAAAACCCATCCGTGTTCCTTCCTTAGCCCTTTATGTTCCGGGGTAGCGGTAACCCTTTCGGACAATTCCGCTGCCCCGGCAGGCTTCGGCCCTAACGGGCCCCTCCTTTGATGCTGACATCTCTTTGAGGCGCGCGTGGAACACATACGCGCCGTCCGGCACGGGCCTGGTCCTGATCGGACGGCGAGCTACCCATTACTCGCCGTCCGCAGGCCCTCCTATAAATCCTTATGCATGAGATCTTAGTCTATTTTTTTTCTTTTTTGAATGTATTTAATTAAAATAATAACATTATGCAGGTTAAAATTAAAGATTTGCACACCATAATATGTAATGGTAAAATGTAAAGGGGCCATTATAGTTTTAAGATCTATTGTTTACCATTGTAAAAATACATTTTTTCAAATAAATGGATTTGATTTGGATTCAAGCAACTTATGGTAACTTGACATAACATACCCAAGTCACATACATAAACAGTCTATGATCATCCACACACAAAAGTGAACACAAATAATATGAGAATCCAACTTGAATCCATAGAACGATAGCTTGGAAATTGCGTCATATATACTTACCTATAGCTTGTAGAAGTGTGAGTGCTGTATCTCATTCATCACTGATTATTCTAAACTAAGACACATCATCCCACAGCTGGACAATTTTACTCCTTACCGTTCCAAGCCTCATTTATGAGATCACTCTTTCACTATTGATGTTATTGATCGCAAAGTTACGTAACCACTTTTTTTCACCCATGGGTCTATGAACCTCTGTGTTGATCAAAAACATATCTTCTCTCTACACAATGATCAAAGATTCGAGTCATGGCATTCGATCAGCTCATGGTGTCTGAGGTCACTGACCCATTACGTCATCTAAGGCATTTTTTGTTTCACCCGTGGTACCATCCGACAAATTTATTTTTTGAAGCAACAAAACTTTTGTTGCTCTAATTTGAACTTTATTATAAGCCAATAAGAGGGTGGGTTGAGCTTTTGAAATATGTTTCAGTTTGTTGTCGATTATAACTTAGTAAGTACTTGAAATATTGAAAATTAAGGAATATTAGCACCTTATGATTTTGAATCCTGTCCATGCATCTGGATCTAATGTTTGACCCTGCTGCAACAAAGTCCCTAATATTATGCAACATCCCAAAATAACTTATTCACTCTAACATAAATTCTATGTTTTTTCGATGATAACCGAAAATGGTCACCTAACTAAATCATGCATTGCGAAAATAGTACACCAATTACTTTGAAACAAAAAATCTTCGAAACAAGGCAGAGCCTATTACAAAAAGTGTAGGAGGAGTGCCTAACAATTTAAACAGACTTTCTTACACATAATGTCAATGACCCATAAACCATCCTATGAGTTACAGAAGATAATTGAACTTTTTGTTGCTCCTTCATCTTAAGTTTTAAGTGGCAAGCTGCTTAAATAAACACGTATATGTCCTTAAGTCATCTTTCTTTACAACGAACTTGAGTTTAGTATCTTCAAGTACTATAAAGTTTCCAAGTTTCATGTTTATTGATTTAAAGCTGTACAGGGACTTAGGGCGCAACTAACTCCGCCATCTTGTCCTTTCAATACCAAAACTATTTCGCAAGTGTTTACCAACAGCACCACATTGTCAACGTCATTCAAACGCCAAAAAACCCTAGTAGTTATAGACAGAGTTTAACATCCATCCCTAAGTACTGTCTGATTACTGGGACTATTTTGAGCTATCAGAACAGTTCTGTTCCAGCCGTTACTTTTAACTTATTTGATTTGTTCTTCTCTCTTACCTACTTACATTTCTAGTTGATCGCCAGCATCATATTGACTTGCCAACTATCAAAATGTTGTGTAGTGTGCCCAGACAGCCTGCCCCACTATTCGAATATCTAATTATTTCGTGTATATGTGAACTGCAGCGGACGCAAAACCGGCTACAGGCGCTGCATGTTTAAAATTTTACTATCTATCTACCTATTTCAGGTGACAATAGACGCTTCGTCTAGACTCTAGTCATGAAAATGTCTAGGTTCCTACTAGATGTTTATCACTAGCTTACATCTAAAATATTCGAAATTGAAGTTTTTATTTACCCATATCAATGAAGCTAGCCGGTAATAAAATGATCATAAAGTGCCAGTGTTTGTTGAAACAGTTGTATTGTAATGGGGCTTATGAAACAAAAGAGTACCAATAAAAACATTATACTGTATTCTACTGTCCAATTTCATGCTTCTTTCTGCTGATATTTATGACTAGCTTCTGCCTGCGACTTCATCCGCGTAGTTTCTTGTTCCCCCGACCCACCCCGTCGCATCGCATCACCTGCCCACGCTATCACTTCGTTTTCGCTTAGCGTCCTTTCTAACTTTTTTTCTTTCTGTCTGGCTCCTAAGGGTCATAGAGTGATGTTAAAAAGGCCTTCCTATCTCAAGAATTGGGCTATTAAATCAGTAAATGCAAAAATAATTTTTCAAATATGACTGATAGTTCCAGAGATTATCTCCTATATACAAAAACCTTACCTCTTTATGACATTAAAGACGCTTTAAGAGTAATCCAAGACGAAGCTAGAAGAAAAAAAGAAGATCAGAAACAAATAAAATCCTAAAACATTCAATAAATGTTGTATTCTGTCCCTTCAAAAAAAAAAATTAAACAACAAATAAAAATAAAAAGCAAAGCTATACACACAACAAACATCAGACAGATACGAAAATGACTGATCAGCTAACCTAAATACTGAACAGATAAAACGCAATAAGTCAAGTTTTATAGAAAAAGTAAATATTTACTGTTGATAAATTCGATAGTAGGTTAAACCACTAAACAGGATGGTGCAAAAGGGCCACTGGATAGTATCCATACACAGCAGGATACCGAAGCTCAAGCATACATAAACAACAGTGTAGAAAAGCAAAATCGTAATGAAGAAAATGCTAATATGATGCAAATATTGCGATCAATCCTACAAATAAATTCGCTTCATTTAATTTTAACAAAGACTGTTAAATCATGGACCATCATTTATTATATGATTCTGAATCACCGGCAGAATATTATCACAATTCATAACCACGATTTATTTACAGATTAATCTTCTGACCATATCCATTTAGTTTTATAAATATATTCTTGTGCTTTTCTTAATGTCAATGGGTTCTGGAGGTCAGATAGGCTTTCACTTCATGTAAAATACAGCTGCACCCGGTTAGATTGCAAGCCAACCCCGACATATTTGGGAAAAGGCTAGGCAGATGATGATGTTGATTCATGTGCTTTCCTTGCGACTTTTTTCGTTTCACCCGTAGCATCTTTTAGCGAAAGCTTATCATCAGTAATTTCTAGTGTGCCTTCTGCAACACCTTTCCGTACTTGTCCTGTACAGGTATGGCTAAAGCAAATAAACATGTGACGTGCATTGGGTGTGTCTGCTTCTTGACCTCAATCGATAGCCAGTTGCCAATTGCAAGTACACACCACCTTTTTATAATTTAGCTTTTCTTGTAAATTAAGTGAAAAAGTGACTCTTTACGGAGTATATCGGGAATTAATAGCATAATCAGCCTATAATGTTCCCACTGCTAGGACACAGGCCTCCTCTCTGTGAGAGTGAGTAGTCTGTAATCCACTACGCGGGCCCAGTGCGGGTCGGTAGATGTCACATATCTTCGAGTTTTTGGTTCTAGAACATGCCGGTTTCGACAGGGTTTGAACCTATGACCTACAACTCGTAAGCCGTTACTGGGCCACCACTGATTCCACCCAGTAACGCATAACAGGGTTAGTTTCAAATGATCACCTGATAACTACGAAAACATTCCTTAAAAATGTGTTGAATCTAGATGTCCCGCTAGTTTAGATGTGCTTTAATATAACGGTATAATGTCAGCGGTTTCACATGCGTGGAGCTATTTCACTCGAGCCTAATAAGAATGCAATGAAAGCATTTTTTTTAAATGTCTGACAATCTAGTGGGTGACGTGCTGCTCTCCTTGCTAGGCTATGACATAGCCTGTATTAAGGAGTAACAGTGCCGATCCCCTCTAATTGTATTACTACAATTTTATGTTTACACAAGTTAAAGGTAAAAAACAAATATTTAAAAACAGGTGTTAGTTTGCGTGTGTGTGGGTGTGCATGTGTGTACGTGTGTGTGGGTGTGCGTGTGTGCTGTGTGTACATGTATGGGTCTGTGTGTGTGTATGTCGTGAACGTGCGGCTGTGTAAGCGTGCGTAAGTACGGGGATTGAATTAGTGTGGGACTATGTTTTGGGTGTGTGGTACAATATACAAACTTATCATAACTTAATAAATTAAGTATCTTTCTGTTTCTTCGTAGGTTTTATTTTGAAGAAATGTGCGGACAGTCTTTTTACAATTATGATAAGATAATCTATTTATTGGACAGTTTTTATTTATTTTATTGTAAAGAGACGGACCTAGATAATAAAAGAATCTTTTAGTAAACGCCAATCGAGTTTTTGGAGGTGCGCATATTGTATCTTTTCTGCGTTTGGTAATTTCAATATAGGGGGTTATGCGGTGTTGCAATAGAATTGATTGTAAAATAAAGTGTTGCCGCACATTGAGGACATTGCAGGTTTTGTATAACTGATTAGTTGGATAAATTATTGGACGGAAGGTAGCCACTTTCAGTATGGCACGATGTGCAACTTCCAACGGTTTAAGGATAGTTTTTGCAGCACCACCCCAACAGGGAATACAATAGGTAATAATAGATAGACATAAGGCAAAATAGACATTACGTATAATTATAGGATTAGAAATATTTCTTAAGGTTTTAAAAATATATATAAGTTTGCGAACTCTGCCAGTAAGGATATTAATATGAGATTTAAATTTAAGATTCTTATCTATGACTATACCTAGGTATTTGATTTCATCCGTGGAGGATATAGGTGCACAGTGGCATGAAACTTGAGTTTGCAAATTGCATGTGTGAACTTTAAGTGATATTGGTGGGTTTGGTTGAGTAGCAGAACTGATCGAGTAGGTAATAAACTTGGTTTTGGAGGTATTAAGTGTAAGCGTGTGCATATAAAGCCAATTTAACGCCACATCAAAGCCATGCTGTGCTTTGTCCTCGAGTTCAGACCATGTGTTGGCAACGAAAGTTATAGCAGTGTCATCTGCAAAGGATGTCATCTTGGCATTTGGGATATTTATATTGCATAAGTCGTTTATAAAAACAAGAAATAATGTGGGACCCAATATGCTTCCCTGTGGAACGCCATAATAGATGGGGAGCTCACTGCTGCTGTGTCGGTCAATCTTGACTATTTGGGAGCGATTAGTGAGGTAACTTTGAAAGAGATCAAGTTGTAATCCCCTGACACCCATCTTTTCAAGTTTGAGTAAGAGAGTACGGACGGGAACGGTGTCGAATGCCTTCGCAAGGTCTAAAAATATTGTTAGGACCTTTTTATTAGTGTTCAGGTTTTGTACGATATTGTTGGTTAATTCCTGAACTGCGTCACAGGTTGATTTGTTTTTACGAAATCCAAATTGTTGCGGAGATAATAGTTTGTAATGTTCTAGATAGTATACAAGTCTTTTATTGATAAGACGTTCTAGTACCTTGGATAAGGCAGTCAGAACTGCAATGGGACGGTAGTTATTCGGCAAGTTCCCGTCGCCTCCCTTGAAGACAGGGTGAATGATTGCCTTCTTAAAAGAAGAGGGAAAGACGGCAGTCTCAAAACAGATATTAAAAATATGGCACAGTATGGGTGCCAGGGAAGTTGAGTATCTCTTCAGGATGTAGGGTGATATGCCATCCCAGCCAGTTGCAGCATCAGAGCGCAACGAATGGATTACTGTTGTAATTTCGTCAAGGTCAGTACGTTCGAGGACGAATGATGTAGGTGATGTGATATCCGAAGTGGGTTTAGTGACTGTCAATGGCTGCGTAGTACTAGTGTGAATTATATCATTTGCAAGCCTCTCGCCAATGTTAACGAAGTACGAGTTTAAAGTGTTGCAAGACTCAATAGGTGAAGATGACAAAGTTAGTAATTGAGCAGACGTATTCTTAGTTTTAGTAGTGTTAGTTACCCGTTTAATAGTATCCCATAGTGTTTTTGGGTTTTTACTAGCTTTTTTTAGTTCCTCTGTATCATAATTTCTCTTTGCTTTCCTTAAAATACTAATACAAAAATTTCTGTATCGAAGGTAGGTAATTTTTAGAACCTCATTTCCTGGGAATTTTTTAACTTTCTTGTGTAGAGCATCCCTGTTTCTTATGCACCGCAATAAACCAGATGTGATCCACGGTTTGAGGATTCTCTTTTTTGATGAAAGTTTTTTAACTGTGGTATTTTCAGAAATGGATACAGTCATTAAATTCAGTAATTCATCAGTAGCTATATTTGCATTATTCATATTGAAAATAGGGGTGAAATCCAGTTGTGACATAGATTTGTCAAGCCCTTCATAGTCAATTTTTGTTATAAGGGAGTTTGCAACCGTTCGTAAACATTTATCGTGAATGCAAAGTAAGGAGGCGGAGTGATCAGTTATGGTGGAGCTTAAGATAAATGAGTGGGTAGGGGAAATTGTTTTGAGGAATGTGTGGTCCAAACAATTGCCATCCCTGGTCGGTAGTGTGTGGGCAGGAAGATATCCGTGAAAGGCAAGGTAATTTAGGTATTCATGGGAGCGCATGTCAGATGTGGTAGGTTTGATGTCCACATTCAGATCACCTGTTATAACTAACGATTTAAATCTTTGCAGCGTCGGAAGAATGTTGTTAAGAACTGTGAGAAAGCTGTTTATATTGTCTATTGACGGCGATCGATAAATACAGATTATCGCCAAGTCAAAGTTAATTTTTATAATAAGACCAGATGCAGCTCGGTGGAAATCTGGCTCTTCGCATGTAACAGACAGGTCCGACCTCGAATACACCACCACGCCATCACTTTGATTTATATGTTTGGTGGTCATGAACGTGGAGTAATTATCCAGAATCGGAACAGTGCTATTGCTGGAGCATGGTAACCAACATTCAGTTAATACAACCAGATCGCAATCGAAAGAAAGTCGGTGCAAAAGCGTTTGCAAATTTAAAAAGTTACGGTTTACAGAGCGAATGTTTTGTGTCAGGATTTTTATGAAGTTATTAGGACACTTCACAATGGAGAGTGTTTCCTCAGGTGCGCATGTATAGGTAGTTGATACAGATAGTTCGTCGATGAATTTTATAGAGTCACTAGAAATTGTAATGAATCAAGATTGTAAAAATAGGTAATACATATTTTATATAGACTTGTTTTTATTATCCCCATTGCTTTAAAGTGTTCCAAAGCTATTACAACTTCATCTTAATTAACTTTTAAACCGCTTTCATCAGCGTGTTTGCACTTGCAGTCGTTAAAAACTACATCATACTTTTCGCTATCTCATTTCGCCTTCAATAGGTCTTTGACAACGCAATTATTTACCCGAAGTCACCTGTTTGAACATGTTCAAACCTCTGCTCTGACTCATAGTGCAAAAAAGGAAACTTTCATTAGATCATCGGTTTTGTCATCGATAATAATATTTCAGTAATTACTTTGCTATGGTAGTTGAGTTTAATAATACTTTAGATTTATTGAGAACTTTGATATATGTATTAAAACCCTAATAACATTAGATACAGTTAAAAATAGATAAGTTAAGTTTTAAGCTTCCTCTCTCCTTTAGGCCAGGCTCAGCCCTTAAAGAGGGCACTCGGACACCATGACCCTAGTAGTGTTTCAACTCAAAATGGCTCGAGTCCCGTTATGAGTGGTGTATTTGCGCCGTTTGAGATCAGTACTGGTGCTAACATAGCCGTGCGAATATATTTAAGGCCATCCGTTAAAAACCGATCTCAGAAAGGAACTTCCTTATAAACTTCCACAAAAATAGCTCCACTCACATTTAGTTTAAAATTAAATCTAAAGACGTAGTTAAAAAAACACGATTGTCCAATTTTCCTTATAAAATCAAAGGGAATCGGCGCCGATGCTATCACGAAATACAAAAACCGCTTGAGAAATATTTGATCCTGTTAACAATAGAACAATATCAGGAAGTGCATGTCGGCTTTTGATACAAATGATAGACTATATAGACATTTTGACGGCTTGGAACACGTTAGAGAACATATTCAACAAAACATTCTTTTAAAAGTCCCTAATTTTTTAAGTTCGTAGATTTTGTAAGACTGCACCTGTTCTCAAGGCAGATATTTTTGGCTTTATTAGCATAATTTTGCTTCAAACTCGGGTGAGATTAGCAGCTGACAAAACATTAAGAAAAACTGAGAATTTATTATCTTGGAACCCCAGTGGCAAGATAAAGGTTCACTAAAAATGGATTCAAGATGCTCCAACAAGAATACGTACAAATCTCAA
Organism: Gortyna flavago; assembly: GCA_963669345.1. NCBI lineage: Eukaryota > Metazoa > Arthropoda > Insecta > Lepidoptera > Noctuidae > Gortyna > Gortyna flavago. Next base: position 6,472,549 of record OY770141.1, read on the forward strand.
ATCCCAGAAGTCACTTCTAAAGATTTTTTTTTCTCAACGAATTCAAAACTAATCATGGCTGGCATTCACTTGTGCATCAAACACTTTCAAATCCAATGAATTTACTCCTACGACCGTTGAGCCAATCAGATTTCCGCATCCATTACCGCCTTCACGTCCAACCAATGACGTGACGTCCATTCCCTCTTTATCTGACCGTTAAATTTCAAAAAGCTTCTCATCGTGAATAATAAGAATGAAGCATAACAATTCTGTGGTTACTTCAACCAGAACAGGCATACCGCCGTGACGGTTTCCCTACGCACCCAACCGTGCCCTATGGGAGCACTTGATAGTACTATTATTATTTAGGGAAATAGGGACTATTATTAACCGAAGTGTCTGGAATTGGATACACCCGCATTTTTTGGATAGTATATGTCAATGGTCTGTAGTGTCGATTGAATTATCTTCAATATTGAAGCCACCTCAATTGAGGTCCCTGATATAGAAAGCTTTGGTTCGTTACCAGGTCCTTCTATGGGACATGGTCTTGGGAGATGGAACTTAGCTTAAATCTTCTTGAAGTTACTTTTAGTTCTGTAGCATTTAGCTCTAAATCATAGTTCCTGCCATCAATGACGGTGGTGAAGATGTCGTTGTACCATTCCTTCAACATCATTAAACCCTTAAGAGAAGAGATACACTGGATTCTACAAAATAATTGATTGTATAAAGTTTCCACAAACTGAAGTAGGTACCTAATACCTAGTTAATTATTTTATTACACGGATTCTCGTGAAACAAGTTACAGTTTTCGATTATCTAAACTGCAGTGTATAAGCAGTTTCGTAGATTGCCAATTTATCAAAAATTACAATCTAAACTTCGCGTAGCAGCCAATAAAAATCGTATTAAAATCTAGTTGTCTATCACCTCCTTGTAATAAAGAATCCTGTGTCTCCAAGCGAAATGGAACCCTACTGAAATTTGTACAAAGTTCAAAATTGGCTAATTGCATATTCACGTTCGATGCAAAATATTGAAGTTTGAGACTTAGCTGTATATGTTACTTATACATTGCATTATTATAATAGACAGACAAGTCACGTGACTGTGTTAGAAGTGCAATGAACCGGTTTATCTTGTGTTATGTCGTCTTAAGCTAAACGCTGATGTTGAAATGGCAGTTTAGTGTTAGGCACACATTTGTTAAGTATTATTCTTGGTGATCATCGTCGGCTTTACAAATCATCGCATTTTGGCGTTGATTAACAGGTTTTTCAAATGAATTTGACCAAATAAAAAAAAAATTGAATGAATTTTACCAAATTCCGTTACCTCATTCAGACTTTATAATCAGGTAGGCATGACTCCCGACTTCCTGAATACAAAAACCATATCACGTTGACTGACTGTTTTGCATGCGATTATCCCACACGGGACATAGCGTGATACTACCTACATTTTTACTGCTTAATATTTAAATATCTCTGAACATGCGACATCAGTTGACACGACAGAACAATTTAGTGAATCTAATCACATTATGTGCGCCGGAACTTAAGATAATTTGAGAAGAATGCTGTCGCTTGGATGAGGTTTCATACTATTTATGTTTCGTCTATTTGAAGTAAGATGACTTTGGAGGTCAAAGTTGTCCCGGATATTGTTGAACGTCCAATGTAATATTCTTTAAAATTCTACTTTGGGATCGGCTTAAAGGCTTATCGGATGCAGCTGGATACCAATCTTCTTTAAAAGACATTTCTAATAAATTATAGTACCTAAGCTTATAAGAATTTCCAACTTCTCAAGAGTGTTTTCAAAATCGTCAAAAACTTACACTAAAAGTCCAATTACAAAGTTAGCCCCTAAACTTAATGGGCTAACTTGACTTTTGACTATACTAATTTTAGGGCCTTCAGCTAGTGTAGGTACTTAATAAAAGTTAGTATCTCGGTTAGTAGCTCATCTGTCATTTCTAAAGTCGAAACTAACGCTCTAAACTGTTTTTCGTCAAAAGCTTAAAATATTTTACGACGCTTTATTTAAAGCGAATTTTGTTCATCGTCTTTAACAAAAAAGGCTTTAAACAACAAGAAACATGTACTGTAACTACAAGGAACGTATCAGTTTTTAATCTTTTGAATATCGATAATGTAGGCAAAATGGTTATTATAATATAGTACCGATTATCTAGTAACTGGTCGAGACGTGGGTTACATTTTTAATACTTAAATTAATGAGGATGATGATATAAATACAATACAGTATGTAGAATACCGAAGACCTTATGGAGAAGTATGATCTGTATTGGGAGAGCGATTATACATTTATAAATAATTGGCTTTTGCGAGGAGGTAGAAAATTATCCCAAGGGATCGTAATAGCGGGATAAAAAGCATCCTATTTCCTAATCCAGGTCTGTACGTGTGCCTTCATCCAAATCAGTTTAGCCGTTTAGGCATGAAAAGATAACAGGCTGAGTATTTATTATATTAGTATTTATTGAAGGGTCAACAATCATACAATTACCTAAAAGCGGGATGGGATGCTCCTTTGTGAATCTGAAATATAAAATTACAAATGCAAATTTTTCAGGTATTACAAATGACTAAAAAAATGAAAATCGTTTTTTATTTGATGCGTTACAAGTTTGCACTTATGGGTTTGTCCAAGATCAGAAGATCAATCAAACGTTCAAATTCAAGTCTTAATCTTATCTTAGAGATATCAAAAGCTTGTCACAAATATAGGTAAATTACCTACAGGTATTTTTGTCAGGTTGAGACCGAAATAGATTAGAATGCAAACATTCTTAAAAATACGGGAATAGCCTCTCAGAAGTCAGACCCAAGTTGTCGGTTGATTTCGGAAGATTTTCAGTGCAATATTATAAAGCTTTTAAAAGCTCTTGCAAGTTATTCCTTCCTTCCCATCCAAATAACTGAATTGACAAATATGTAAAGGGCGTATCGCTGTGACCTCTTGTTCGTGTAACACAGAGCCTGGTGAAAGGTATTGTCGGGGTTCAATGCCCGCTCGTGCCCTGATAACTGTCGGTTTCCTTGTTTGAGTTTATCCGATAACATACAATGACTGCATTCGTTGAGGAAACACCCTTCATACATACATTATATTATACCATACAAAATGTATTCATGGTAGGTACATATAAGAGGAGCTAAAGTTTGTAGGTTCAATTTGGAAGAAGAATGGATGAATTATCTTTGATGTTGATGATGAATGTTCTTTTATTGGGCTTGGTTTATATTTGTGCGCGTAGACGTACATTTGTATGGTGTTTGATGATTTAAAGTACACTTAAAGTCAAAAGGGAGTGCTGACTTTGTAAAGAATATTAAAGCTAATTTTGTACATTGAATTAAAGGACAAACTAAGCTTTTCAATATACTATGTGGAATTTACTTATACCAAATAAATTGTGAAATGGGTAAAATAAGATAATAACGATGACTACGTGAAATTTATTTATTTTATATTTTATTTATTTATTTACTTAAGCATCGAATGAAATCTCTGTAGCTCTGAAACCTTTCCTAACTGCACACTTAAACAAACTGACTTCCGACCAGTTTTCTCCGATTACCTCAAATAAACTAACATTTTATACCATGTCCACACAAGATAATTCAATATGATTCTCTACAACAAACTGTACAAGACCTCATCATTCAAAGGTTCCTCTAAACTGCTCAACTCTTACTTCCCCATGGCACCTTACACCAGAATACAAAGTAATATTAATTCAGGCTGCGCGTTTGTTCGTGCTTTAGGCATTCAATCGTAATCCATTTCACTGTCAAAGGAAGGCATAGTTCCTAACATTCCTCATTCGTCGTGCCCACGGTCACACCATCTAGTTAAACTGATTCTCCACACTGGTTCCCTACAGAGATCATATTTAAGATTATCGTGGGGCCAAAGTATCTTGGTAGAATGATCAGAATGCCGAGACAAAAAGATTCATGATTTTTGTACAGCATGATCATGAATTTTTTTGGGAATTTACAGTTTCGTTGCCGTTTTATATTTTTAAATCCTTATTTGTTACCTACTGTTAGCCTGTATCATCCAACTGCTGGGCCTCTCCTCATGCCTTCCACCTTTTTCGATCCAGGGCTAATGTGAACCACTGATTTTTTGTTTGACTTGTAAGACTGCTTAATAAAGTAGTTTTGGAGGTAATCATAGGAGACATTCAAATTTACATCTCATTTCGAACTTGATTTATAATTCAGTAATTCCGAAAAATTCCTTCAAAAATGTCCTGTCCCTTGTCGCTGTTTGAAGTTCAATTCCCTAAAACTCATAAAAGAAAATAGCAATGCCTGCACCAAAGCACAGCTAGACAAAAGGAAATAACATACATGTGACAAACTACTCTTTGTATTTCATTCATTATGACCCACCCGTAATCTCATAGGTACTCATATAATTATGATTTACCGTAAAAGACCAGGAATTCGTATGGTACCCTAGCTGCAGTTGCTCATCGCAATTTTTTCCGGTACATTATTGATTCTACACACTACATTATTTTTAGGGCCCAATTTCACCATATATGGTACCTTTAGGGTCAGTGGCTCGCTCGCTCGTTTCACACATAAGTTGGTGATTCGATACCTATTTCACTGTCTTTTAAAAGTTTTTTATAACAATCAGTTATTATTACTGCCAGATCAATAGTACATTGGTAGTGCTTGATCTTATTTTTTTTTTTTTTTTGTTAAGTTTGAGCTTTGATTGCGTTGCTAAAGGCTTTCAATGACATTTGATTTGACCCCGGTCCTTTTTATTAAAGAGTTTTAATTGAAAGCTCCATTTAAGGTGTGACAATAACAATTAAAAAACCCTTTAAAAAAATATAACAAAAGCAAGTAATAGTTTCGTGTTGTTCTTGTATGTTTCAAATCTAACTTTAACTGGTTATAGTCAAAAAAATACAAATAAGGGTTCTGTTTTTGCTTTTTGGTTACGGAACCCTAAAAAGGACTCTAGAACAGTAAATTATAGATTTAAATATCTAATTTTAGGTTGAGTTCTAACCGACTAAACATCATTTTAGAAAACTAAGTTTAGGTAGAAAATGCCTATTAAGTTTTAGTTAAAGATTTAATTTTCTTTATAGTGGATCACCATTCTCTTTAAAAACAAAGCAAGAACAAAATGAGACAACATTTTATTTCTCTCTTGTTCGTTAGTTGGATTTCACGCTCAATTATTTATTTATTTTATTATTTAAGGACTAATTAAAAAAACATAAAGATACGACTTATAACATTTGAGTACAAAGATACAGCCAGCCTATTTCTTAAGAAATGTATTCCTTAAGACCTGCGAAAGGAGAAATGAAAAAGATATAATGATAACAAAAGATGTTGTCGCTTTTGATTATAACTTAGCTAAGCATCATCAAACCGGATTAAATTTAATGACACCATACTAAATGGTTTATTTACTGCTTTCAAATAATAGCTATAGTTAGTCACGTTTAGTCTGCTATATTTTATTCACGACTATTTTTTAAATGAGTCTAAAATGATGTACCTACTTATTTTGGAAAGTACCTACACTAGATATAAATTTTTCAGCGTTCGCGTTTTGGTTGCCAAACATGTAAACAACGGTCAGATAGGCAGGCATACAACTGCGTCAGGTTAGACTGGAAAAGGCTAAGCAGATGGTGATGAGGTGAAATGGACAAGATTTCTTAAATGGGCCAGCTGAATGGCATAATCATTTTGGTAGGGGTTTTTTTTTAAAGACAGGTTGTGAATTGCGTTTTAGTAATGCCAACACATATAATATATCCAATTAAGTACTTATGTAAAAAAATGCATATAATACGGTCCTACACGGTTGCCAAACATTGTCACCGATTACCATGCTAAGAAAACTCCAAAACTAGTTCAACTTTTATTAAACACATAACCTCATTTTAAACTCGTCTGGTTAACCAACCTACATTACTTATCAGGAAAGGTTCAACATTGTTGACGAATACGCGAATGAATCATTTTACGAAGAAATCTGCGTATTATTCATTATTTTGTTTACCAACATTCGCAACTGAGTATCTTAATCCTAACGGGATCTAGGGTGAACAGCCGACGTATGCAGACGTATGTATGTACGTGTATGTTCAATTTTGCCATACTAAAAAACTTGAGCAAACTAGTTTTTAGTTAGTTCTAGAAAAAAATATCTAAGTCTTTTTCTGGGAAGTTTAAAAGCAAAATTTTGAAAAAGGTTTTATTGCAATCATGGTTTTGACAACCTATACCTAACTTAAAGTTCTAGTCGTCGAAAGCTCAAGTTAACACCGCGTTAAGCACTAACATGGCGGGTTAAGTTAATAAAACTTACGCTAGTAAGTGCCTACGTCAAGTTACTAGTGCGCATGAGTAGCTAAATGACCTACTTTGGTGTAAGTTGTGCGGAACTGTTCGCAATAACACTGGCTCGGTACCTACCTAGTTATTGCATTTTCTAGGGAGAAAAGCTTGGGTCGGGATAAAAACTTTTTTACAAAAAAAAAACAACTGACTTCCAAGAAAGACACTACAAGCTGAAAAATTACTTTAATTTCGGAAGTCGGTGTCTTTGGGTTCGCATTTTCGACATGTTTGTTAGCCACCGACTTTCGAAATTAACGTTATTTTTCAGTTTGTAGTGTCTTTTTTGGAAGTCGGAAAAACTTTTTTTTTCACTCTTCAGTTGTAAGTACTTATTTTTCACTTTTCAGTTTAAAGTATATCCTTTAAAATAAAAAAAAAAATATTTTGTAAATCGGCTAGATATTAGGCAAATTATGTGACGTATCTACTCGTACAATACCTACTCCCGTCTCTGCTGATCGTGTAAAGGGCTAATCGTAATGATTCAAATAATCTCATGGTCAATACTCACATAACGTATTGTCCCAAATTAAATTCAAATAACATTTCGGATCAGTGTCCGAGCACGCTTCGTAGAAACTAAGGCTGTGAACACACTTTGCGTGATGCGCGATTAGTATCTAGCGAATTACTGAGGAAAGGAGACAGCTACTGAGAATAGCAGCCAGCACGGTAACTGCTTAACACACTAAAAGTAGTAATGGCTTTCATCAAAAATTATCAGAGAATAGTTACTTAACCCTTCGTATGGCGGAACGGAGATCTACGCGAGACACAATGGCTTTTTAATTGTGTCTTTAATTACGACATTCAGCATTGTCTGCTTTCATTTCAAACGCCTAACCTTTACCAATGTTTTAGCTGTGAAGAAGCCATTCTTCAAAGCAACCGATACTGGAAACAGTCGTCTTTTGGTGTCTTTAATTTAGACATTAGCTCAAGAATATCGAAAACCGATTCTCTTTATTGAAATTGAATCGTTCGAATCGAATCGTTTATCGAAATCGAAAACGAATCTTTTAAAATATTGTATGGCCATACCCTTACCGCAGCCATACTTCAAATTTTAAAACACAGTGGTTCTCCTTCCAGGAAACGTTTGGCAACACTTGCGCCTGCGCAAATTTATGACTAACGTTGAGGCTATCTTATCTGATTCTTACTGTCTTACACGTGATTTAAATGAATGCATTTTGTTTTATAGTCTCTTAATTTAAATTAGAGTTCCTTGATTAATCATGGTTTAAGTAGGTACCTAATCTTAAATCGAAGGAAGAAACTGAGCTTGCATTTAGCTAATTATTCTTTTAGATAAAAAGTGATGTTAAAGATTAAATAACAAGATTTCACATATACAGGAAGATTTTTTTATCACCATCCAGATTTTTACAGGGTGTTCTACCCATGAATATGAACAACTTTCACTATGGGACTAACTCTGAAATCACGAAAAAAAATCTGCTGTTTAATACAAAAGTTCAATACCTACTTGACCAAAATTTATGAAACAGCAGTTTTTTTTTTCGTGATTTCAGAGTTGGTCCCATAGTGAAAGGAGCTGGCTTTGCATTTAATTGTTCCATTCGTGTTCTATTTGAATTATCCATTTAGGTCATAGTTATTGATTTAGGTGATGTTCAATCAACGGAGTAATAGCGTAATACACTAACAGTCAATGGCTTTAATTTTGACAATTCAACAACACTCATTGCGTTATTTACGTTGTTGAGCAAACATATTTTTAGAACATATGAAGCAATGGATTAGCCATATCTATCCTTCAAAACTATTCAGATTTCAGATTACCCCGCTGATATAAAACATTATTTATGTATTTTTAACGTCTTAATTTTTTTTTACTTTTACTCAAGAGTTAATGTCAAAAAATGGTCTCATGAATTTTTGTTTAAGCCGTTCTTGTCGCAAGATCCTCATTCGCTTGGCATCAAAATGGCATTATTTATTTAAATAAAATAAAACGTTTCACTTTACCTATAAAACGCAACGTTGGCTAGTCACAAGCTAGATTTACTTAAACCGTACTAGTGCTATAGCGGTGTTAGTCTAGAACTTACCCTCTAGACAAGTAATCTCAAAAGTGTGCTTCCATAAATAGTGACAGTTCTGTCTAGCTTTAGAAAGTAGTGATTCTAACCAGCGGGGTGATTGCGAAACACAATCAGTAGCAATGAGTTTTTATTTTGACAGTTCAACAATATTCATTGCGTTATTGACGTTGTTGAGCAGATTTTTTTTTTCGAACATATGAAGCAATGGAGGAGCCTTCAAAATGATTCAGATTAAGAATAATAGTGATCAATTTGCTTGCCTAGGGTGGCTGTACCTATTGTTTATATTGCGTTACAACTTGTCTAACGCACGTCTACATAAAAATTCTTATTATTATATTGAGAAGAATTTTAGCTTATAAAAAGGTCATCATTTGGATGGGTTACTATCCAAATGATGAATTCCATAATGCTGTTTTTTTTTAATACACAAAAGGTTATGTTTTTAATAAAGACAGAGTTATGTTTTTGATACCTTATTCCGATCCGTTGTTGGACACGGGACAGTGGAGTCCCGCCATCGTGTTCTTTTTTTTTGTTTTGTTTATACCGTCCAGTATCCCACTACTGGGCAAAGGCGTCCCCCACGTCCTTCTAGAAACTCTTTTCTGTTTCTATCGTGTTTATGAATAATGTATAAAATCGATTTGATCTAACACACTTACACCTAAACTTACTTGATAGGTCCTACACAGGTAAATCAATATTGACGTTACTGGTTATCACAGGCGCCCTGCCTACCCCACAAGAACTCGCGTGATAATACAAGAAATAAACAATTACACAAAATCTCGAAGCTATCTGTTACTGCGCAGGAAACAGGAAACTGCACCAATTACCTGCGTGCTTTTAATTAGCGCAGTATTTTTTTATTACAACGTAATTATTGAGATTTTGCTGGGATTTGGGATTTTACCCACAGAAGTTACTGGTTTATAAATAATATTGTGTTCTTACAGTTACAGTGATTTTTTGTAGGTATATTAAGTACTGTGCTCGCGGTTTCACCCGCCTCGCTCGGCTCCTAAGGGTCATAGCGTGATGTTATAGACTTATAACCTTCCTCAAGAATTGGCCTATGAAATATTTTTTTTTATAAATGCTACTTGTAGTGCCTGAGATTATTTAGAAGATAGATTCACTAAAGTAAAGCAAAATGTCTCTTTACCTTCATCATTTTCTTTTCCCACAAAGTTAAGCATATATCACCGAAAACCTACATGAAAACACTAGGTACTACGCGGAATTCTGATTCAATCTTTATGTGAAACCATGATTTGAGACATTCTACTTATTCACTTACCTTTGAATAATTCTATGAAACGACCTCACTATTCAATTTAAATGACATACAAAACCCACTGCTTGATATAAAGATACACTGCTTGATATATATATATATATCTTTAAAACACTCTCTTATGGGACGAATCGCTTTTTATCAGAGATGGAACTCACATAAAAATGTATAGAAATCCTTCCTTTTATGTAAATCGTGCGACGGCTCCATAAAAATAACACATAAACAATAACACTGGTAAACCACGACGGCCATTGTTGAAAGAATGTATGTGTAAAAAAATGAAACGAACGGTAAAATAACCTGTTATCAGACGATAACTTGAGGAAAACAGTCATCTTTAAAAACCAGAATTCTATACTTATAAGAAAAAAAACTTCTTGATCCAAAAATGTATTTGTCCTGTAATTTTCGAAAACAATACTTAGGTACTATATACTATATACTTAGGTACTCATCATCATTATTTTTGTAAACAAAAAATCGCTACCCATATTTCATTTCCCATGAAAATATTGTCTTCATATAAAAAAAAATCAAACACCAAAATAACCGAACGGACGATAATTGGTGTTGCCACCCTACACACAAAGTTGGGTTCGCGTAACCCAGGTAGCTGTACGCCTGGGCTCAATAAATACGTCCGTAGTACTTTTTACTTTTTTTTACATCTCGATTCTCGGTGTCAGCCACAGTGGGACCAAACCTGTTTTTATTTGCGAATAGTGCCGTCTCTTTCTTGCATCTTAGATCCTTTTTTGTTTTTTTTTTTTTGTTTCTGAGTGGCCAGTTCACACTTCTTCAATTAAGTAGCGATGATAATTATATTGAGAGGCAATTTGGTGAAAAGGAAGCTTAGTTATGAATGACTGATTATTTTGCTACCAGAAATAATATTAGCCATTTATTTAGTTAAATATATTGGTGGTTCATTCTAGGAGAGATTTCAGTATAATGGCTCCCTCCCTCACTACCGATTTTCGCACCTACTGAATCTGCGGCTGCGGGGTAATTGCGTATCACATCACACTATCAGTAGCAATGGCTTTAATTTTGACAGTTCAACAATATTCATTGCGTTATTTACGTTCTTGAGCAGACGTTTTCGAGCAATGGATAGCAATATACTTCAAAATTATCCAGATTCAGTATACTTAGTGTGTTATGCAATTAGGGTGCTCGTTATATTTCATTACCTAATAGGTAGGCACTTGTGAAGCCTGATAAGGCAGTAATATAAAGTCAAGGGACTAACATATTAAACTAAAATCTTAGTCACTTGACACAACTCTAAAGTTAGGAGTTACGACCGCATTCAGTACTTACGAAAAAATCTACGATTAAATCACACTTACCATCAAGCCTCCTTTTATAATTTTACCACTTCATACAATAGTAAGACGCAATTCTCAACTAACAAAACGCCGACAGTAACAAAACGCAACAATGCGCGTAACACAAGAAACGCGAAAAACGCAAATAAGCGATCTTATTGTTCACGAGACAAGGCGTTTTAAATATCGCTTGAAATCGACACCATCGGTGCCTTGTGATATTGTAACCTGCTTCTCTGCGCTGGAATACATTTGTACTATGGAGAATCGCACGCCCTGTTCCCTCTTATGCCGTTGGCCCTGCGCCTGATCTCTCTCCGGTCGTATCGGATTGCCGTCCCATCGGAGAGTGAGGGAAGAGAGAGTGCACCTGTGCACACACTTGTGCACTATAATATCTTCCGCGCCGAAGGCTGATCTCTGCAGGGATTGGTCACCGAAATTCGGTCTGGAGGAATTTTATAACATTATTGTAGTTACTGTAGACTTTGGAAGGTTTAGAGCTATCACGTTCTCAAAAACGTGAAAGGATTTAGATCCTTGAAAAAATTGTTTGGACTTTATCACTTTTTCTTTGCTTAAAAATTTGTCTGAACTTTTAAGCCCCAATAATTGTTTTGATTTAATTTTCATATACTTACTAATTTTAGTTTTTCTTCTTTTACAGATTACTGGACTTTAAGAAAACATGCAGATGGTGCTTCTAGTGACAAAGAAAACTAGCTAAAAATATATGTATGTATAAGTTATGAATTAATTTTAAAATTAGCTTAGTCGACTAAAAGTTCAACCCTATGTAAAAAGCATGCGTTTTTATAAATTATTAAAATAAATATAAATTGTATTTGTATTTATATAAATAAATAATAATTAGCAATAGTTTAAGGTACCCAGTGTTCCTGAATTAGCTGTTTAACTTTTTTATAAACTGTGCCTTTTTTTTAAATTATTTTTAAAAGAATATAAAAACTTATTATAATGGCTTGGAAGTGTAAAATACTTTTGGATAATATTAGAGGCTAAAATTGTTTGGGAAATTATAATAAAAAAATTAAAATAATATAAGTATTATTTTAAGTTTACATTTTGTATGGGTTCCAAGGGAAACCTTAGCTGAAATAACCAAGAAATGTCGTTTGTTACCCGACTGTGAAGAAGGGTTTTTTACATGTCCGATTTCCTTATGCAGTTGTAACTCTTTTTTTTTTATATAATCACGACTGTAATGTAAACTTATTTATTAGCTTTTTCCAATTTATTGTAAATCGTTATAAATGAAGTATTGTTAACTTTTAGCACTGATGCGTTTTAACTTTTGTAAAGCAAATTATGCACTTTTTGAAATAAAAATGTAATCACCATTTATTACGGAGAACTTTTTTCTCAGCAGTAAATGTAGAAAAGCATTTTTAAATTATTTTATAATTGTATAATAAAACATCAAATAAGGCTCAATACATACTTTCTGTAATTATTAAATGCCCACATTGAGACAAATTGACAGTCATCGGAGTTTTAGTTTTACTTTCAGTCGTTTCTTGAAACTATTGCAATCTTCTTTAGAAACTGTACTAGCCTTACATAATATTCACTTGTCATGTCAAAAGTTTTCTGATAACATAAGTTAGTCTGTTGCATGAATTTTGCTCGAATTGACTTTAAAGATTTGAAGATTTCAGGGGCAATTTTTTGTTTATGAATGTTCGTCTAATCTGTCTCAATCTGTCAAAAACCCCTCCAATTTTCTCAAATTTTGGACAACCTTTTGACATTTGTCGCTAGAATGAGATGGCGACTAGATTTTCAACGTTTTCAATGACGGGAATCAGCCTGTTGATCAACATTAGCATAGTATGAGTTGACCCTTATTTTTAATAAAGGCATAAAAGATAATAATTTTATTCAGTCATCTCGTTGACTGACTGAAGATCTCAGTTAAAAATGTCCTGTAGTGCTTTTCTGTAAAAATCTTACCGTGATAACTTGGATGAAGTGAGCTTTAAGTAAGCTGTCATTAGTGTCAATCATTAGCATCAGATGGAATGACAGCTCACTTCACCTAACTTCTCACGGTGAGATTCTAACAGAATCGACCGGCTGACTGTCAATTATTATATTTGAATTTTGTTTTAAACTTGATAGTCTATTTCAACACCTCCCGATACGGTTTCTGCTTACCTTTACTTCCTTTTAATTGGTGAGACCTAATGTCCAGCAGTTGACTGCAATAGGCTCAGATGATTTATAGAATTGGAATCAAACCTGCACCTCACTGGCGTAAAACACTTTCAATCATAATCCGACGGAATTTGAAGTAAATTGTTAATCGTTGCTTCTTAAGTTTGAAAACTTCGACTGCTCGACAACGTAAATCGCGCAATGAATGTTGTTGAATTGTCAAAATTAAAAGTAAAGCTATTGCAAGTGTGTTACACAATTACCCCGTGTCCCGTGGGTGTGGTTGTTTCCCTTTTCTAAATTGTAAGACTGTAACTTTATCGGAAAGTGATGAAACAAACCATTATGTTAATTTGTACCTATTCGAATGCAATGAGCATTAATAATTCTATTTGTTATTTTAAAACATGAATGTAAATCAGTTTTTTTGTAGTAGGCACCGAAATAAACTAAATCAGTAAACTATAATTTACCCTTTCTACGGACTGTCATAAAAACACGTTACATAAATTAAAAAAAAAAAATCTCTAGTGTTTACCATTAAGTAACAGAAAAAGTAAAAAAAAAAAATAAGTAAAGAAATAAAAGTAAGTAGCAAAGTACTCCCTTCTTAGCGTGTTGATGGCAATTTAAATTGAATCGACCCATCAATATTTTTGTAAAATAAACTAAAATACTTATTAAGCTAAGTGTATTTTTCATGTAGAATCTAGTCTATGATCTCTGCAATAATGTTGTCTATGGCCGCTCTCAGTGGTCCTCGCTTCTTAATAATCTGTCCTTTAGGTGTAAGTGTGTAATATACATAGTTAGTTTAGCAAAGTTTTTTATTTAGTGACTAGTGACAAAAGTTAGTATTTTGTGCGTCCAAATAAATAAACTAAATGGAATTTTACATCATGTTTTTTCTTTGTACGTAACCTAATCATTGGTTCCCATAGGGATTCACACATTATGTTCGGGTCGGCACTTTCGGTTCGGCTGTATTTGTTGAATAAAAAAGCCGACCTGAAGCTATCACTACACATACATTTCATCGCATTCTTTTGCTTTCATTTCGGCTCGTGCCGATCGGCAAATTCTCGTTGAATCATGGTCGGGTTGCCTCGCCACAATAAGAACTAAGCCGAGTGACTTTTCCGAACATATTATGTCTACAAACATTCGCTTTTGCCGCTCGGTTGTGCCGAATCATGCCGAGCCGAACAAGTGTGTTACAGCCCTTACTATTATATTTGAAGAGTATTTAAAATACTTGACTCAAACAAATGGATGAATCCGTTTTGAATGAATGTGGGGTATTTACTTACTATGACAAGCGCTACAGACTGATAAGCGATCGTGAGATCCTGGGTTCAATTCCCGTGTCGGCGTTCTGGGTCTTTCCATAACAAAATTCTCGATAACTAGTAGCCGAGAGTCTGTGCTCGATTAATGGCAATAGGCACGCCACTAAACGGTACCTATCTGAAAACACATAACAACATGACGCTACGCATTCCTCGAAGGACTAAACACAGGTGTAGCTATAGTACTTACACCCATATTTCGCTGTTATGTATAAGTCCCATGTAATACGAGGGTTCATGGGATCAGACCGGAATAAGTAACTCGAAATATATCGGATAAAATGTAGGTTTTCTTAACTTTTCTTACACTTCTGCCTATCACTCCAAGAAATGCAGTCGTGAATGATGAAGATTATTCCAGTCAGCATCAGACCCAAACTACAGTAATTACACATTTATATTACCTATTACTAGCTGCACTGCGCCCCGCGATTTCACGCGCATAAGTCTCGATCACGAGGGAATATCGAGATAAAAAATAACCTTTGTTAAAAACTATGTCTGTGCCAAATTTCATTCAAATCCGTTCAGTAGTTTGTGCGTGAAGAAGTACAAACATACAAACACACTCACGAACTTTCGCCTTTATAACATTAGTGTGATACTATGCTTCGCACATCGCGGCAGGCCTAGATAAAGATGGCGGTTCATACAGATTGATCCTTGGTAGCTCTGGACAGAGAGAGGTGGAGAATAGCGAGGCCTTTGCCCACCAGTGGGACATTAACAGCTAATAAAAAAAATACTAGCTTCTGTCTAAAGAAATAATCTAGATGCGGACGGTGTTTCTTATCTGATTACTCTGAGAAGAAAGGCCGAAACAAACTCAGAGGTCACAGTCTCTTTTAAACTTCACACATAATCTTGGTCAGATCATGTAGATTGGACAGATTTGAGTGGACTAGTCGAGTCAGTGAACTCGTACCACCACCGGGATTAAAAGTAGTATTATATGTCTGCTTCTCTGCTAAATACTTATTACCAGATCTCCCCTTTCATCAAGGTATGTACTCAGAAGTTTTATGAAATCGTAAAGATGTTTGATTTCCAACCTACAAGATTCGAAGCACATTAAACAAAAACCAATACATATCTCTTTTTAATCGCCTACCGTCGCACAATGATCATAAAATAATGCTGCTAATGGAATTACCTCTTTAATACTATCGATGTGATGCTAGACCACCCACATATATATTGAACTACCTTCTGCTTCTTGTGGATGTCGGAATTTATCCCACAGGAACGTGGTACCTGGACAAAAAGTCTATATCCGTCCTCAGGATCCCATCTATCTCCTTGCCAAATTTGATCGAAATTCATTCAGTGGTTTAGGCGTGAAAAGGTAACATACGGACAGAGTTATTTTCGAATTTATAATATTATTATTCCCGCACAAGTGTAGATCCCGTAGGAATATCGGGATAAAAAGTGTCCTATGTGTTAATCCAGTGTGTCAGATACCTTAATTCATACCAAATTGAATCAAAATTGATCCAGCCGTTTGTGCGTGTGAAGAAGTAAAAAACATACAAACTTTCGCCTTTTTAAAATTAGTGTGAAGTAGTAAGTATCCAGGATGCTGTAATGAATACATGCAGGAATCCCCTGTCAAACGTGACAATTTACGGAGGGAACCGGGTGACCCAGTAGTTACTTGTTGGCAATCGGCCAACAGACTAGCTATGAGCTAGGCATTTTAATTAGTAGGTACTAGCTGCGCCCCGCGGTTTTACCCGCGTAAGTGTCGATTCCGTGAGAATATCGGGATGAAAAGTAGCCTATAAGTTAATCCAGGGTATCAGCTACCTCCATACATTATTTTATCAAAATTGGTCAAGCCGTTTGAGCGTAAAGAAGTAACAAACATTAACACACACACTCAAAAACTTTCGCCTTTATAATATTAGTGTGATGATTGGCATTTATTATTACTTTTAGGTTATTAATCAGAGAGTGATGTTTCAGGGATGCTGGCTGGATTGAAGAAAAATGCTTCATAATCAGCCTGAAACTTTCCCACTGCTGGGACACAGGCCTCCTCTCGTTAAGAGGGAGTGGGGCCCTAATCCACCACGCGGGCTCATTGTGGGTTGGTAGATGTCACATGTGTTCGT
This sequence comes from Gortyna flavago, assembly GCA_963669345.1. Lineage (NCBI taxonomy): Eukaryota > Metazoa > Arthropoda > Insecta > Lepidoptera > Noctuidae > Gortyna > Gortyna flavago. The sequence goes on from OY770141.1 coordinate 6,489,300, forward strand.
TCTATGACATGCCGGTTTCCTCACGATGTTTTCCTTTAAATTTTTCAGAGCAGTGGTGATGAGATAACTTACACAAAGTACCTTAAGTGCCTGTTTGGGTATGTGATTCGCTTCACGATTTCTCGCAGTCGCCACCTACTCAGATTTCTGGAATTTTTTGTCCAGTCATACATGGTGTGGGTACCATCGTGAAATACCAATGTGACTTCTTGTATGCGAAATCCATGATGACGTGATGGAAACCTAAACTACTAGGGATGATCATAGTGGGCTTTATGCCTTCGTTAAAGGAGAAGAGATATTTGCCCTGCAGTGAGACAAATACAAGCATACAACATTGTGGCATCCGCCATACTCAGAACAAAATCAATTTTTATTTCTTGTACCAATAATTTCTTATAGAATACAAAAAATAAGTATTCTCCCAACACAGACAGACACACGTAGACAGTAATAACATGTTTCGATCGATACCAGATACCAGATGACGCATCGTCTCAGAAACAGGTAGCTAGCTATCAATCTAGACTTAAATATTGTCTGTAATCACAGTATGCCTTGAAACTACTCTCGAAATAAATACTGAGAATCTATATATAAAATTGTATGGTTATACTTCCTGTAAGAAAATTATATGATAACACATGTCGGACTAAAGAAATGTACTATATTATGCTTTTGTCTCTGACTATATCTAATATAGTCAAGTAAGGTTAGTAAAAATAAAACTGGGGGGCCCTAGAAAAAAATATTCTCAAAGTGGGCGGTGGGCAAAATAAGATTGAAAACCAGCTATGAGTTTAACCGCAAAAAAAACTAATGATAACAGTCGCACACGTCGACCGAAGGTTAAGCGGTACTTACCGCGGTCGGTTCGTGGATGGGTGACAAGTGACAATCGATTAGATACATATCAAGCCAGCTCCTTGCTTCGCAAAAATTCCCGGCTGCTGAGTTTAGCTAGCTAATTTAATTTGACCCTGTATACCCCATTCGCAGTCATTCATTTGTAGCGTGCAAAAATCTCATTCACACATTCATTTTGTACCAGATTTTACAATCTACAATCAAAACTTGCATCGAATTAAACCTGAATTCAAAATGTCTAAACTCGAGTCCCGAAATTCTTCACTCATTCGACTTCCTACAAGCAGCCATGGGTTCCACAATTTGGGAGCTCTCCCACGCAACGACAGCGGAATATGTGATGCATTCGGAAAAGGGTTCCGCATCTTTACTACCAATATGGAAACTTATCTTTATTCATATTGTATTATGATTATTTTTCCCGCACACGATGTAGTTATGTCTGAGAATTTTAACGGTATCCTACAAGATTTTTTTTGTTTAAATAATAAGCTTTTCTGACATAATTATTTGAAGAGTAGCAGTGAGAGAAGTATTCGATTCGACTAATATGCATGTTAAGAGGTAGGTACCTACAACTATTATGCTAATTCGTGAAAGAAAAAGAAAGAAAGAAAGAAAAAACGTTTATTTGCGGTGAACATGACGCAAAAAAAAAAGATCATAAACACAAAAAGTAACGTAAAAAAAAGTTAGGGGGAAACATGCGTCACATTCATGCAAAACGGCTATCGCTCAGCATTATGCTGCGACCCTATGCAAGACAGAGCCCCAGCGCTAGTTTTCAGCGACAGCCGGCGCCGACGCCCGACGTACAATTATCAGGATTACATAAAACCGTGCGTTGTTGATATTCTTCGGAAAGGTCCGGTGAGTAGGATTCGCAACCAGCGTGCGGGTATGACCAGCACCATAATTGCGTATCACACAATCAATCACAATCTGAATAATTTTGAAGGATATTGCTAATCCATTGCTTCATATGTTCGAAAAAGTTGTCAGCTCAACAACGTAGCGCAATGAATGTTGTTGAAATGTCAAAATTAAACCCATTGCTACTGATAGTGTTTTACGCAATTATCCCGCAAATGTATGAACGTAAACGAACCGAATGGAGTATGGAAGGATCGAAGTAGATGGCGTCCTGTAGTTTCTGATTATCTTCATGGGAGAAAGGCATGAGTTTATACAAGGTCCCATTAAAATAGGTGGACAAATTTTAAGACAGCGCTCAGGGGGCCTAAAAAGGCCACTTTGGCAGAATCATAAAGCAATTCATATCACGCAATTCATCTGTTTGACAGTTTCACACCTATATATCTCTGAAGGGTTAGGCAGAGGTGTACATAGGTACACCATTTTACAGCATTTTACGAATCTCCATACAATACTGTCATACAGATGAAATTGCGTGATATGAATTGTTTTATGATTCTGCCAAAGTGGCCTTTTAAGGCCTCCAGTACGTCTAACCAAAGATATCCAAGCAAAAAAAACCACAGATTAAAGTGATTTTATTTTGAAATAGAATAATAAATTGCCGGTACGTGCAGAGGCCAGCACATAAAGCTACCCCAATCTGTCAAATTTCTTTGATAGATTTTCAACTTTACCACAAAGGTATAAGGTTCATATTCAATTGCGAAAATTGAATATGAACCTTATACCTTTTGACAGATTGGGGTAAGTTCATGTGCTGGCCTCTGTACATTAGTGTATTTTCGTTAGCTGATTATTTTTCTTGTAAGTACCTATCTAATGCGTTTTTCTTATATAATATTTTTTTACTGTCGTTCTTATTTTGGTGGTCTGAATGATTTCTAAAAGTTTGTCCATCTATTTTAATTGGATAAATGTATGTAAAGAGCCAATTTTAAAGCAGTTGTTGGCAGATTATGATGCAGTTGTCACTGATACGAATGAATCTGGCAGTAAAACCACCAATATCTCTCATTATAATAATAAAAAATACTAAAAGCAAACCAATAATACAATCATTCTCCTCGATTACAACATCATTCAATTCAACAATCACAAATCACTTAAGAAATAAGGATATCAGCTCATTCATCTCATATTCACATTCCTTACCTTTCTCCTCTCGACAATACACGTAGGTATTACTCATTAAAGAAGCATGACAAAAATGACTGATGTGTGTTACACGGAACCCTAAAAAGAGTAAATTAAAAAACGTTGCACTGAGGGTGCGCGTGAGTCACAGATTGACGGGAATGCTCTGCGGCTGACTCATGGAGTTATTGGCTACTCTGTTGCTAGGTAACACCGCATTTCGTAATATTGGTCATTTTGTAATAAGCTTGAACTGGATGAACTGTGCGAATTTTGTGAGTAATTTGAATTGACGTTTGAAATGATAAATGATTTATTTTCTGTAAGTAGGTTTGTACAAACACTTTTACACGTCAATCATATTTTTTTAAACTAGATGAGGTCGGCGTTTCCTATCTGACTATTCTGAGAAGAAAGGCCTAAACAAACTCAGAGGTCACAGTCTCTTTTAAAGTCCAGACATAATCTTGGTCAGATCATGTGAAGACCATGTAGATTGGTGTCTGAAATGGTCTTTTGATGTTCTTTTGTTTATTATTCAATTAGGATATCGAGTTTTGCGCAGGTTAGTCCCTTGCAGAGATAACATAATATCATCTCGCCTCTAATTACCTAGTTGCTGAAAAGTTAGGCAGAAGTCATTTATCCAAATATTTTTTGTGCTATGCTGAACCTTGCAACCTTACCTTATAATCTATGCGAATATTTTATTAGTCCAGAATTCCAATTTTACATTGGTTTCTGTTTCTTCAAATTAAAGTCGCTTCTCGCGTCTGTCTGTCTGTCTGACCGCGTTGTTCTTCTAAACTAGACATTGGATTTTGAGAATTTATTCCTGAAGGTTTATGTTTAAGTATCTATAATACATTTTAACTCGTATACCTAATAATCCTGAGCAGTGGTGGCCCAGTGGTAATGGCCCCGACCAGTTGCAGGTCGTGGGTTCGAACCGAGACGGGCGCTTTACTTTGTGTAAATAATTTCATCACCACTGCTCTCAAAACGGTGTAGGAAAACATCGTGAGGAATCCGGAATGTCCTAGAACCAACAATTTAAAGACATTTGTGACATCTACCAACCCGCACTGGGCCGGCCTGGTAGATTACAGCCCACTCCCTCTCGAAGAGAGGAGGCCTGTGTGACCTGTGTCAACATAATAATGTTATGAACATATTATAATGAACATAAATACCTGATAAAGGAATCACGTTGTTTTGTCTTGTAAAATACCTATGGACTAATTCCGATGATGTAATATTGACTAACTTTTTTTAATTAATTCCTGGAATACTGCGCAGGTGTGGCGGTAACTTTGTTATTGGAATTGGAAACATCATTATTATTTTTGGATTCGTTCCCCTTTGAGGAGTAGATATATTTATGCGTCAGCATTTCTGGAACTCGTACGCAGTTTTAGGAATATCAATTTCTGACTATCTGGGCGATTCCTTAGAAACACTGTTATCAAACTATGCCACAGCATTCTGGTAATTATTGGGGATTAAACCTATTACAATTTTTTTAAGTTCAGTTTGTATAGGTAATTTTATTACCTACTCTATGAGTTTTAAACACACAAGTCCTTGACTTTGAAACATCTTGAAAAAAAACTCACATTCCGTCTGATCGATGCTTAGGTAAGTACTAAGTTCCTACATGGCAAAGAACATGTAGACAAAAATACTTACATATACCCACTAATAAATTAAGTCAATGTGAACAAATACCATTTTTGACCAATTGACAAGAGTGCGCTTAAACGCATTTAACCAGCGCCTGATAAAATTCTTAGAGCAACCAAGGCAAACGTCTTTGGCTGCTAAGAAAGCATAAGGCGTCGTCACTTCTTCGAGTTTGTAATTATATTAATTATATAAGAAAACCCGGAAAATTAAGGATCCTGTCCTTACTAAGATTTAAATAGCTTGGCAAGCTTTTCATTAGAAATTAACAATGGAACAATAACGTTTAATAGGTATTATTGGCTTGTCTGTGTGAACAAAAAATCTAAACTCGCGCCTTACAACAGCGACTTAGCAATCAAGACGGAGGTCTTTACATTCACAGAAAACTATAAGGCGTCTTTCGTACCTACTTACTTTACATTTAGGTACTACAGTCAAAAGGAAGATTTTGATCTAAAAGGTCTTAATGTTATGATTTCACACATCCACACTACACTTCACTTCACTATCACGTCATAGCTATCTTTACACAGTGGTTCTTTAGCTATTATAGCTAAATCTTTATTAAGCCTAATTAATTTCTTTAATTCTGTAACCTTTCCATTGTTATTTAAATTACCGTCAAGTCATCCATAGTTATGTACTACTGCTACTTAAAACGTAACAAAGCTGATTGCGCTATACAGATGCAACACACGCCATACCAATTCCATAAAGTTGTAACTTTTTAACCCTTAGGTAAGTCATTTAGGGTGGCTTTATTTTGTAACAAACGTAAGTAATTACGTTATTTACAATGCCGTAACACACGCCAATTCAGTCATTGAAGACAACTGGGGCTGACTGGAAAGATGTCTAAAAATAGGTCAATCAAGTCACCTTTATGCTAGCAACAATATTCCTTTATTAACAATAATGACTATCAACATAAGGTATTGTGTGCACAAGCTACGGAATCCCGTAGGGCACCTTGAAGTCCGTGGTAGGGAGTGCAACAATGAGACGGGTTTCTAATTAGCAACATTATAACCTTTCTTGATATGCAAATCAAAAGATAATGATTTCACAAAAAGCTACGAAAAGACTAGTTAGTTACAACATGTTGCGTATGCAAACGATTTGCATTTGGGCTGCAAGCTCGTTGCAAAATTGCACTGTAGCTGAAAATTTTTGAGTAGTTGACGTAACTGCATCGAAACTGTAGACAGATTGTGCAGTCGGAATACAGTTACAGTTTACAGGAGACTATTACGAAGTTAGTCAAATGCTTCAGTGCAGTTTATGCACCAAATCCTCATTCAAACTGCAATTTTGCGGCTAGCTTGCAGTCCAAATGCAAACCAGATGAATAGGCCCTTAACCCCTTATTGTAAATCACATACATATATATAAGGAGGTAGCATCCCTTATTTAATTTGTAAGGCAAAGTTGACCATCGCTCTCTACTAATTTCCTATATTCAACCCCATCAGGCCAAACTAGAAGGTGGCCCCAAAATATTATGGAGGACAAGACAAGAAACAACGATGTTGTATACAAAGTAAAAAATGCATCATTCATTTGTACCTAGATATTGTCGTCTACAAGTTCATTTATCCTATTATCCAGACAGGCGCTTTACTTTTATAAATAATTCATCACCACTGCTCTCAAAACGGTGAAGGAAAACATTGTGAGGAAACAGGCATGTCCTAGAATCAAAAATTCGGAGACATGTGACATCCACATCTACCAACCCAGGACTGGGCCCGCGTGGAAGATTACACCACCACTCCTTTTCACAGAGAGGAGGCCTGTGTCCCAGTAGTGGGAACATTATAGGCTGATTATGCTTCTTTACTTGGCTCATGCTGAAGCCCTTAATTTTCAAACAGACGTCTTCAATAGGCAAATTAACACCCGTTTTTATTAATATTTGAATTGAAAATGGCGAAGTGCTTTCTTTCAAGGCGCAGTTGAAAGGAGTTGTAATTTCTGACAGATATCTAGTAGGAGCACCATGTGTTATTTGAAAGTCAGGAATCAGAAGTACCGATCTTTGCTGTGAAAGCTCATAAATTTAATGTTCCAGTCACTCACCACTCGTCACTTCACTTTGATAGCCTTTAAAATATTAAAAGCTATCAAAGTGAAGTACAATCTCTTCGAAAGATAATTCCCTGAACGTTATTTTATGATCCTTACCTAGTTAAATTGGCGATGAAATTGAAATACGTAATGGATTTATCATTAATGGGTTTCATAAAATTAAGAAGTGGGTTGAAAATCAAACATCTTTACGATTTCTCATTAAACTTCTTATCACTTCTAATACAAATAAAAAGGAAAGAGAAGAAAGGGGAAATCGGGCAATAATTAGCTTCTTAGAAAATTATATTAGATTGAAATCTGAAAGATTTGAGTGCCTGGGCCTAAAAAGGCCACTTTGGCAGAATCATAAAACAATTAATATCACACAATTTCATCTGTATGACAGTTTTGAATGGAGATTCGTAAAATGCTATAGGTACACCTCTGCCTAACCCTTCAGGGATATATAGCTGTGAAACTGTCAAACAGATGAATTGCGTGATATGAATTGTTTTATGATTCTGCCAGTGGCCTTTTTATGCCCCCAGTATTTATGCATTTCTTTTAGAAGTTTAGTAACTTAAATACAGAGCTAATGCAAACCTTTGCTGTTTCTTTTAACCAGCTCCATACGAAATCTATGTCACAGAAAAAAAAACTGAAAAGTAACCCTAATTTTAAATCGAGTCAATCCCGCGAAATTACAACATCTGGCGTTCCTAATACAATATGAAAATTTTGAATTAGGAATGCGTGAATGAGTGATGGCGCATGCGCGGGGCACGGGCCCTGATTGGCTATTGTCTGCGCAGCTTGACTGCATCTGCATTTCGCTCTATTGAAGTTTCAAAACGTATTTGTTGTTGTAATAAAGATTTATGTTCTGCTTATATTGATATGTTTTTAATAGATTCGCTGTTTGGTTTTTGAGGGTATTTATTTACACATATTGTTTGTCGAAAGCGGCAAGCAGTTTGTGTTTCAGGGAAGTGTGACGATGCAAACTTAAATGAATAATTTAAATTATTTTTGAATTAAGTAAGTTGATTTTTTTTCAATCCTAGGTTAGATTAAATAACGATCAAAATATGTAACTAAATAAATAATAAATAAATATTCTTGGACATTTCACACAACGCCATATAGTCCCAAGCTAAGCAACCTAATGCTTGTGTTATGGTAACGAGATGGCTGATAAACTACTTATATATATATTTTTTTTTGTAAATCCATACATATTATAGAAAAAACACCCAGACCCGGAACAAATACTTGTAGGTCGTACAAATATTTGTTCCGTGCGGGAATCGAACCCGCGACATGCTGCGCAGCAGTCAGTCGCTCAACCACAGCGCCAACCGTGTCGTCTACTACTAACTACCGCTACAAATGTTATTAGATCATTGACCGCTATGAAAAAAAAGAATTAAATATAGCCATAGATAAAAAATTAAAGTTAATTGCTGTCTACATCTCTCTATTTACTTTCCTATCGCAGGTATGCTGGAAGAGATTTCTTATGAAATAAGCATCACCTTTGTACCTATTTTTCTGTTCTGTTTTTTCTTGTCTGTTTAATATGTGTGTACATAAATGGTAAAATAAATAAATAAATAAAAATTCTATTGTAAGTACTTACATAAGACTTCGTAAGAAGATAGCTAAATCAATCACACCTCAACTCTCATCAATTTATTATCACATTTTCGCAAAAAAACATAGACAACTTTGTGTTTGATGTTATTCTAAATTCTGCACTAATTTGACTTTTTTGACACACTCAAAATAAAATTTCAAAAGTGACATATGTCAAGTGTCCCTATTCGCCAACAGATGTCGCCACTTGTCGGATCCTCGACCTTTGTTTCGACTTTTCACCACGGGAGGGCTCTCTAAGTACACATTTAGAAATTGGAGTAAGTCAGAAATATGGAGTAAACCCCTGGTGAGATTAGCGCGAATATATTTTATATTATCACGCTTTAGCTTTCAAGGAGGTGTGCTGTTTAAGTGGCTTTGTGTTGTGAAGAGGCAGATTTTGTAGGATCACGTACGCACTATTTCGGGGATTTTTTATTGTCCTTTGCTGAAGATTTGGGGGTTGTATTGTTTAGAAAACTATTAAAGCATTGCGGCCCAGGAAGGCACTTTCAAGAGGAGCTGTTACGTATTAGTTATGTATATGCACCTACTAATAATATTATGGGACCACCATAGTTACAACGAGCACCATAATTACGTAGGTAACACACTATCAACTTCAATCTGAATCATTTTGAAGGATATTGCTAGACCATTGCTTCATAAATTCGAAAAATTTGTCTGCTCAACAACGTAAAATAGCTAGCTAATAGGTACAGTCAAGTCTGAATCCTTTATAATTTTTTAAATTCTTTCCTACATCAAGTCAGCATGAATTGCAAAAAACGTAAGAAAATTAGAATTACGTGGACTGCCTTAGCGCATCATCCTTAAATATTATTTTATTTCTAAGTGTATTTATAAATATTCAGGTCAACCATAGAGTTCATTATCAAACAGCTGATAGTTACCCACCGGTAGTCCTAAAGACAAGGAAACCAATATCCTCCCCTTGTTGAAATAAAAACGTTGCATAAATTTAACGCATCAAGACTAAGGGGGTAAGCAGGACGGGTCGATTGCGGCTTGCGGTGTAGCAGTTTTACGCTAAGGGTGAATATAATGGTTAGCCCAAGTAAAAACAAGTAAGTAATGTCTGCGTTTAGTCGACCTTTGGAACCAGACGGGTTCGGTTTCCTGGCCGGGCGAAGTGTTATTGGGATTTTCTATAGGATTTTTTCTGTAGCAGCCCGGAGTCTGGATTTGTGCCCGGCTGATGGCAATAGGCTCGCCCCCTATTATATGGGACTTAAACATAACTGGTGAAATGTGTGTGTACTATACATACTAAAGTACGAGTAGACTTCTGCCTAACATGTTGCGGAAATACAGGCGTGAAGTTATTTTATGATTAACTAAAAAAACTACCAACTTAAAACTTAAACACCTCGCTGAACGTTTGACCATTCATGAAAAAAATAGTATATAAGTACATAATAGTATAGGTACTAGCAGCGCAGCGCCCCGCGGTCCTTTCCCGGGACTCAAGCTATCTCTATACCTATCTAAATCGGGTGAAGAGATAACAGACAGACTGACAGACACACTTTCGCACTTATAATATTAATATGGATATACTTTTTAGTGCAATATTGAGCAGCGAACAAACTGAAATCTTTTCCCCCATTCACAATAATCCCTTTAAAAAAACCTTCAATAATAATCGCCACGTCATAATAACGAACCCTGTAATTGCCGCTATCTGTATTTAAGACAATCCGGTCGATGGGCGGTCGATTCGACCCTCGCACTTTGGCTCACACCTGGTGGAGCCTATACTGGCAAGAATACACCTGGTCACGTGAAGCAAGAAGTAGTTTAATCATTATAATTAAAAACATACTAAACGTCGACAAAAATTAATTAGATTGCCCGCGATAGTCTGCGTGTATTTTGTTTTTTTTTTTTAATATCGAGGATAAAAAGTAACCTAAATCCTTCTCCAGGTCCCAGGCTACTCACCTCTAAAAATCATGACGATCAGTTTAGTGGTTTCTAGACAAGAAAAGGTGACAGACATACAGTTACCTTATCGAGAATTTAGAGGTCGCATTTATAATATTATAAAATAATCCAGATTTATCTGTTAAGTAGGTAAGTACAGATAAATACGTAAAGTATAAGAACATTTTTGTATAACAGCTTAGCTTAGTGGCAATTTTTTGTTAAATTAAACTAAGTCAACAATATTTAAAAAAATATCCTACGTTAGGCTAAGCGAGTAGCAACTGTCTTCTGTCACTTGAAAAAAAAATTGGTAACTTTTTCCAGATGAATCACCAAATCAAACCAAATTATTGTGATGAAAGATCAAAAACCCATATTTTCAAACCAAACCGTCAATAAATCACCAATAACAACAACATAGACTTAAAACCTTTCTTTACCAAAAAAAAGTTCTCAGTAATTATTTCCAAGGTCTATAACGAACCTTGTAATTGTCTTTATCAGTAGGTATATCTAAGACAATGGTCTATCGGACCCTATGCTGCACCTGGCGTGACCCTTATACCCTCGCGTGCATCTGGACATTGCGCGGTGAAGGGTTAGACAGGGTATTAATAAAAGGGTTGTCAGCTACGGTTTCGTTCGGGAACAATCATTTTTGGTCGATCAGAAATCGATTTGATGTATTTTATCGGTTAGCAAAATGACTGACATGGGATAGATTTGAGATTAGTAACTATGGTTTTGTTGAATCACAAGTCATGTGCCCGATAGGATTTTCCATCGGCAAAAATGACAAATGTCGATATCCATACCTTACAAAGATTCATCCTCTGTTTTTACCCCTTTAGGGAGTAAATTTTCTAAAACCCTGCCATAGTACTCACTTTCGCTACATAGCAACTCCTGTGCAATTCTAGACCCACTGGTTTAAGCTAGTGCGTAAATAATAGTATTTTTATGAAGTAGATGATCATCTTTTCTGCAAGTAAAAGTGCATTTTTTTCCATGAAATTGGCATAGGTACTAAGTATTCCTAACAACAAAACGGTAGCAAACGACATCGCGGCAGGCCAAGACGGAGATGGCGGGATGAGCTGGATTCCTTTAATATGGATTGGTCCTAGGCAGCTCTGGACAGAGAGAGATGGAAGGAGAGTAGGCAGGCGTTTGCCCAGCAGTGGGACATTAATGGCTAATAAAAATATAAAAAGTATACATCCAAACGGTTTTTATGGTTTCTGTTTTAACCAAAAGCGTCATTGAAAAAAAAAGTGATTCATCAAGTGTGTTTGTTTCTTGTAAATTTAGTCATTTGGAATATCTAGGTACTAAGCACCACAAATCACTAAATTTTTAAATTCGATTAGCTCTAAATGAATTTAGTGATTTATGGTGCAAGTGGGCTATGAATAACAATATTTTTAACATTATTGATTACTTATTCCCATTTAAACTTTTTATTACACTGGCTTATGTCTTCCCTCATAGATTCTTAACTCTACTTCAAAGGTCGCGTCTTCATTACGTCTTCGCCCTTAAGGCGGCGGAGGGTTAAAATTACCTTTTTTTCCAATTTACCCAACACCTGGAGTGTGGTTTACCCTGCAAGATGTAAGGCACAATGTTGCATCGATAAATGTTATTTATAGCCCTAATAACGTCCTTTTAAAAGGGGTTTTCTTATAAAAACCGTTTAGTTCAAAAAAGTTAAATAAAAGCGGTAAAACGGTAAGTAGGTATTTATAATAATAGAAAGGGTACGTAAAACTGCATCATCACCATCATAAAGCCATCATAAGTAATGTTCCCATTGTTGGGACACATGGCAGGCCTCCTCTCTGCGAGAGGGAGTGGGACGTACCGTAATCTACCACGTCTTCAAATGTATGGTTCTAGGACATGCCAGTTTGTTTGAGCATGCATGTTTTCATTCACTGTTTTGAAAGCAGTGGTGATGAAATAAATTACACAAAGTAACACGCCTGACTAGGTTGGAACCTACGACGTACAGCTCGTATGTCGGGGCCGTTACATACTGGACCACCACTGCCCGTATTTATATTTTTTATGGAAGTTCGTAATTTTTCAAGATGAAAACGAGAAAGTTGATACTTAGACTTCCGTTTATAAATAAAAGTAAGGAATCCTACTCCAACGTTTACTCAACGTTGTTTTGAATACTCATCCTCATATGCTCCTGAAAAGTTCGTTCTTTATGTTCAAATCCCAACCGTCGATGTTCTCAATAAAACTGACATTACCAAGAGTCTGCTATTAGCAAGACAATCATATTACACCCCAATTTGTTACCCCTGACCCTAACCATCAGACCCTGTCATTATAATTGTGCTTATCTCAATTACATAATTATTTTAGAGCCGTTAATTAGGTACAACCACTTGGTCTTCAGATCTAAAAATGGAAAGAACTAAATTAGATTATTAGGGGTTGTTCTCTGAAGGTTATTTTTAATTCTTTGCTGGAACAACCTCGATTTATTTTCAGCACTGCCTAATTATTATTTGAGCACTATGTAATACAAGCTAAACCCGCACATAAGTCACGCTTTTCCTTTTTTACACAGAAAAGAGAGCGTGACTTATGTGCGGATTTAGGTCATACGACTATAAAATAGTATACGATACGTGTGACTTAATTAGTCTAATCGTAATGTAAGTACCTAGATACTATTAAGCAGTGCACAAATAAATAGAGGTGGTTTTCTTGGGGGTGAAGTACATGTGTTAAACTACCCGTCAGAACATTACCTACCAACAGGCAGATAAGGGATTAGTGAGTATCCCGCTGATCTAGACCAATGTCTAGATCAGCGGGATACTCACTAATCCCTTATCATAAATCCAGGCTGTCTTTGGACAATCCCAAAGACAGCCTGGATTTATGAATACGAATACATTAAGGGGGAAGCGCCATTGTAGCCCATGAAATTCAAATTGTCCCATTTGTTACAATTTTGCAGGTCAGTGTCAGGTTGTAGGTATGTTGAACAAAATATGATTCGCTAACTAGTGCATCCCCTTTAAGTAAAAATGGAGGAAATATACTCTGCTTAAACAAGTATAACTCCATCTTTGCGAAGGAAAACTTTGATTGCTTTTAGGCGAGTATATAAAATGATCAATCAATCTGCCTAGCCTTTTCCCAACTATGTTGGGATCGGCTTCCATCTTACCAAATGCAGGTGAATACCAGTATTTTACATGGAGCGAAAGCCTATCGGACCTCCACAACCCAGTTACTGGGTAACACAACAAAAAATTGGTAAGACTGGTTGTCAGACATTCGGGCTTCTAACGACCCGTAAACGACTGTCAAAGATCCAAAAATGACAGCCAGGACCAACGACTTAACGTGCTTTCCAAGGCACGGAGGGGTTTCGGTATGTAAAGATGGTCACCCATCCACGGACCGACTGTGGCAAGCGTAGTTTAACCTGATCGATCGATCGAAACAACAATAGACTCAAAATCGTTTAGTAGCATAAATGTTTCCTGCTGCAATCTTCAGTTTCTATTATTTCACCCCATCAAGCCCAATGACCTCAATTACTGCCCTCTGGCCTCCTATCATCGATCACAAACCATCTGCATTAGAAATGTAAATGATCTACTGCAACATCTGCCGCACCACCTGGCGGTTTACCGCTGAATTAATTATTAAGCGCACGCGCCGCAAAGCGCATCCTATGTTTAAATTAAACATTTATTGGTGACATTTCGTAGGTGGACGTGGTTTTATTAAAATGATGGAGTGCTGTGTTATTATTTGTGTCAGGTTCGATTAGTTGGTCGATTACGTAATGTTAGGGCCATAGTTCTATTCGATGAAAGCACAGAATAACGCCAGTTGTTAAAAAAAATAATCTCTCTCTAATAATCTACTCCATCGCTGCATCGTTTTCCATCACAGAAATCCAAAAAAGCGCAGTTTACCTACATCTGCAACAGATCCAAAACGGAACGAATCCTTGTATACCGTTTTATCCTGTTTCAGTTGACGACTCGTGACCACCATTCCTCAGTGTTCCCCATTTTTTCCCAATCCCGTCATCCTTGAAAGGGTTCGGAAAGTGACAGTGATTCTGAAAGTAGAAGTGTTTGTAATTTTTGTACTTAGAGGTCGTGAAGTTACAAGTGAAACGGGATCGAATGACTAGCAGGAATCATTTGATCTGTTTGGTTGACCTGGTTCACTGAGTGAAGGACAAACGATGTCGGTTTCATTTTAAAACTCAATGAGATAGAATATTAATAACTAGCTTTTCCCTGGAGGAATTCGGAAATTATTCCACGGGAACGCACAGTCAACAAAAGAGATAAGTATGCAGGATCGTCGGATATAGTTGAAGTTTAGTAAGAAACCGATGGAATGTTATCGACTGAAATTTAATTTGATAAATGAGCTGTCTGTTTTCTATTAGTAAAATTAAATTTTATTCGAACATCCATCGGTTTCTTAGTAAACCTCAACTATATCCGACGATCCTGCATACTTAACTCTTTTGTTGACTGTACTAATGGGATTAAAAAACCTTACTCCCAACCCAGCGGGGTAATTGCGTAACGCACTAACAGTAGGAATGGTTTTCATTTTGGTAGTTCAACAGCATTTATTGCGTTATTTACGTAGTTGAGCAGACACTTTTTTAGTACATATAAAGCAATGGATTAGCCATAGACTTATAAAAAAAAAAGATGGACTCCGCGCCACGCATATCGAAACTGAAGCACCGTACCGATCTATGTGTGCGTGATTGACGATTGACGCTGTCGTGTCACGTAATGGCGGCCGGTCGGCAATGTCGGCATACTATGATGTAAATGTCTTGTGAGCGTGAGGCCGTGTTTGTAGAAGCGGTCGGCATTCTTACTGTGCTTCAGTTTCGATATGCGTGGCGCGGAGTCTATCTTTTTTTATAAGTCTATGGGATTAGCAATATCCTTCAAAATGATTCAGATTGTGATTGATAGAAATATAAAAATATAATTATCTCTAATCATGGTCTACATGCGTGGCAAATTTCATCGAAATCTAGGACTGACAGAGTTACTTTCAGATTTATAATATTAGTATGGAGTCGCTGCTACTCACTCCCTTAATGTTTCTTGGAGAGTTTAAATCTGTAAACATAAAAAAAAAACAAATGAGTGTGTGTCCCTTTCAGATTTGCTTGTTCACCAATATGAGGCTCCGAACGAGTCGGAAGTGATTTTTTCCCCCGCGTGGTGAGCATGTTTTTGAACGGACAACCAGGTAACATAACAAGCTTATAACTTTGTGATTTCTCATGATACAGTTTTGAAATTTTGTACATAGATTCTTTACATAAAAATACTAGACACGTGTTTCGGGTTTCGCATATACCAAAAATAATGTTGTATATCCATAATTGTGACGACTTTTAGGAACCCAAGCAAGCTTTTGCCACCCCTTAGCTTCCCCTAAAAGCTCCTAATGACAGTCGTATAAATAACAGAATTCTTAATTAGCATGACATTGCACCATACGATGGTCACCCAATGTGACAGTATGGTCTTAGGACATTATGACCGTTTGTTTCTGACCCTCCTTTTTTAAGAAGTGTGTAATTATTATTACAGTAATTTTGAGTCCTATTCTATGGTAGTTAATTAATTAGGAAGGTCTGTACTTAAAGCTATAATATAACTGTTAAAAAAAAGGTGACTGGCCCTGTGAGTAAATGGCTAATAAGGTACGATTTAAATTTTAAAACAAAGCCTGGATCCAGGAAAAGTTTCTGAAGCAGAAGTACGTGGATTAATAAGTGAATATTTCATCAAATACCATAAATTCAGAGGATTTAATTAATGAATTTAATAATTATAGTCCCGTAAATACACACTTGTTACGCTCGCGAATTATATTTCTGACCAGCAAATTGCAATACACGTAAGAAAAATTGAATATCACGGGCTACCTAGCGCATCTCCTGAAGCTAAGTAGGTACTTACCTACTTGTCTTACATAATAAACCTTGGACTCAATCAAAAAGCTAAGCAAGTATACTATTGAATTACTTGGGCTTCCTCAATTTTTTTATATCTGGAAATGCAATCAAAAGGATTTATTTTTACTAAGTTTTTTAAATGACACAGGAAGTTACTTCAGTCTACCTAGCCTTTTCCCAACTATGATGGGGTCAGCTTCCAGTCTAACCGGATGCAACTGAATAACAGCATTTTACATGGAGCGTCTGCCTATCCGACCTCCACAACCCACTTACTGGCTAACACAATAGGTACCTACCATACGATTAGTAAGACTGGTTATCAGACTTTTGGGCTTCTGACTTCCTGTAACAATTGTCAAAGATTTACGAATGACAGCCGGGACTTGAGGCACATACATATCGTAACCCCTCGTCGTAACGGACGGTCACCCATCCACGAACCGACCGCGGCAACGGTAGCTTTACCATCGATCGACCCGCGCCGCTGTTATTTTTTAGCTACGAGCTGCCCCTCTAATATTAAGCTGCGTAAGAATTATTTAATAAAAATTCAAACCGATCAAAATATTCAAACATCCATCAACAAAATAAATTGACATAGCTGCATTTCCTATGCAAGTAAATGCGACGAGTGATTTACTGCGCGTGCGCATCTGCATACAATGGCGGCTATTTATTAGATCAGCGATGCGATATTGTAGGACCACGTTTGTTTACTACTTATTTAAATAGTAAGTAAACTGTACAAACCAAGGTTTTGGATTAGTAAAGGAGGATGCGCAGGTAACTCGCGAAATTCAAACTTGCGTTTTTTGCAATTTGCAGGTCATTGTCAGATTGTATAGGTATGTTAAACAAAATATGATTCGCAAGCGTAAGCACTATAATCATTAAAATCTACAATACAACCCTCTAAGTTGATATAATCCTTTTGAATGACTATTTCATGAAATATAAAGCCATATTTTTTACGCTCGCAAATCATTTTGAATCAACATTCAACTCAAACTCAACCCAAAGCATTTATTTCAATTAAAACAATTACAAGCACTTTTGGTCAAGGGGTCGGTGTCTGTAATGAACAAATAAAAAAAAACCTATTGAAATACTTATTAAATTATATTAAAATTAGCCATGGCAGCAACATGACACTAATCAGCAGTTCAGTCACTGAATTGCAAAAAAACTTAAGTTTGAATTGCGCTGGCTACCCTGACGCTTCCCCCTGGACGCCACTGAAAAGCAGGAAAACATTGTTAAGAAACCTAAAATTATTGTTTGCAATCGCAAACACGTAAGTAGTAACAATGCTTAGTGATAATGATAAGGTAACAAGACGTGCTTGTTCCATCTCATGCGAAAGTGTGTCTGTTAACTCGAATCTTCACGCCTTAGCGGCTGATCGGATTTCTATGAAATTTAGCACACAGATAGAACATGACCTGGGTTAGGACATAGGTTACTTTTTATCCTGGTAATATGTTCCCGTGCGATAATATCCGACATACACGCGGGCGAAGCCGCGCGCTATTAACTTAAAATACACGCTCCACGCCTGCATCCTAGGGTATCTGCCCTACTACTAACCTTGGACAAGGGTTTTCCTTTAGTTTTTTCTGCTACAGCATGAGCTACTGTTGCTTGTGCCGACACGACCAACAATCAGCAGTCTTTCAAGATCTGAAGACATAAAAGAGCCACTTATAAAACGCAAAATGTTAACCGCTACTGAAACTGCCAAGGTTTCAATTAATTAATTTTAAGCTTGTAAAATGTACAGAGGATGGTGTATATAGCAATATTGGAAAAAACATCATACGTGACAGAGGCAATAGAAATCTGACATGACAATATACCCGCAGGAAACATCTTTGTTAGTAACGGTTTTTTGGCAGACATTTTAAAATCTAGCGGACTTTGAAAGCTGTTGGCATAACGTCTAGAAAAACAATAAGCGAGCTTTGTGTTCTATCTATACGATCGTGCCATATTATCGCGTGTGTTTCCGCATAAATTAAGATGTCATTATATATTATGACACCACTGCGGGGCGCCGGGAGTATGCACAAGAGTGGCACACGCCGTGCGTACTGTTAAGGAGCTGATTGCACGCCAAAGATATAACTAAATTAATTAAATAATTGAGCGTAGTGTTACACGGTGTATTATCGCCGAGCAAATTGTCACTGGTCGATCTAAAATCATTAAAAGTACTGAATTAATGGTAACAGTTTGTAATCGCGTAACAAACTATGAGTAGCAATGGCTTCCATGTTGACAGTTCAAGAACATGCATTGCGTTATTTCGTTGTTGAAACAAATTTTTCAAACTTATGAAGCAATGGATTAGCAATATCCTTCAAAATTATTCAAATTGTGATTGATTGTGTGATACGCAATTATGATGCTGTTCAATTGTGACCCAGTGATACGTCTTTTGTACAGACGCCAGACATCAAGCTATCCGAAACTGTCAAATTTTCCCAATCAACTTTGAACTTTCTGCCTTAGTGATAAAGTTGAAAATCTATTAAAGAAATCTGTCAGATTGTAGTAGCTTGATGTGCTGGCGTCTGTACTTAAATTCTATGGTAACTTCGTCAATTACAGACATGACTCCTATTAGGATAATATTATTTTAAGGCATTGACAGCCAACCCGGTCAGCGGTGACCGCGAACAATAGATTTTCTGTGTCTATTGTCTGGCAGTCAACGTGTTAAGGGCAAAAAATATCTAGCTAGCAAAGCTTTCCGACACTTGCCTAATAGAAACAAAACACAAACGTGAGACAGCAATAAGTGCCAACAGCTTTTGTAACATGTTTCCAATGCTCTTCCACTTAACAAGTTGACATTCGAACGCGTGCGCGTACGCAACAAGATCGTATCGCCATGAGGGCGCATCTGTCGCTACCCTCCTATTGTTTCATGGTAATGACATTATCTTTACAGAAATTACGTTAATTTGTAATGTGGTTGGAATTTGGACACTTTACTACGATCAAGAATGGTGATATGATCCGATCATGTAGGTACCTACCTACGTTTTAGTCCAAAAAAGTTAGGGACATATATAAGTAAATTTAAAAAAAAAAAGTGTCGACTTATGGAGAAGCTTCTCATTTTTTTCGTCGGTTAAAAACGTACAAAGATATAAGCGTTAGGCGTTGATGCATTATATACGTAGATATCACAGACTATTTCTTTAAACAATGAAAGCTTGAACTTCCGAAGGAATAGAAATGTCTGGTAGATCCTTAACCTTCTCTTGGTCCCTCAAATCTGCTTCTATTCACATGTTATTAACGTTGGTTCGTAATAGAAATCATTTTTGAACATCATTTAGTTTTATCTTCATCAAAGTTTCATCATACAACATTACACTTCTAACAAAAGGCCGAACAACAGTAAACTAAACTAAAAGAAAGCCACTAAAAACTAAAATGTAACAAATTCGTTACATTTACAATTTCGTCACGCGTTTTACTTGAGTTGCTGCATTCGTTTTACCTTAGTTTTTATTATTTCCTCACGTTAGTCGAGTGGCAACACCGGCGAGGTATTATGGCAACACTTTATGTGGATGCAGCACGTTAGAGTGATTTGTTACATTATTGTAGTAAGTCACGATTTGGTAAATGACATTGTTAGTGATGTGTATTGCTATTACTGCACAATTTGAGTTAGTGCAGGGGGCCTAAAAAGGCCACTTTGGCAGAATCATAAAACAATTCATATCACGCAATTTCATTTGTATGACAGTTTTGTATGGAGATTCGTAAAATGCTACAGGTACACCTCTGCCTAACCCTTCAGGGATATGTAGGTGTGAAACTATCAAACAGATGAATTGCGTGATATGAATTGCTTTATGTTTCTGCCAAAGTGGTATTTTTAGGCCCCCTGGTATATGCAGGATAATTGCGTATGTAACACACTAAGAGTAGGAATGACTTTGACATTTTGACAGTTCAACAACATTCATTGTGTTATTTACATTGTTGAGCGGACAATTTTTTTAAACATTATGAGCAATGGATTAACAATATCCTTCAAAATTATTCAGATTGTGACTAAAAGTGTCTTACATAATAAGGGTTCTGCGGTAGCTTTAAAAACATACTTTGTGTGTGCTAACTTAGGGTCAGTTCACACCACGACGCGACGCGGCGCATAGTTTTCATTCAAGATAGCAATACATTTATAGACATTATCTACTACACAAAAAGGCACACATTCAGTGAGGTGGGCCGCGAGGCGCCGCGCTGCGTAGCTCGACGTAGTAGACACCACCTCACTCAATTGTGTACTTTTTTGAGTAGTAGATAAGGTCTATAATTGCTATCTTGAAAACTGCAGGCCGCGCCACGTCGCGTCGGGGTGTGAACTGACCCTTAAGATCAAAAATTGCAAAAAATCATTTTCAAAGTTTTCATTAATAAACCAGATAAAAACCATTGTGTTATTTTTAGAATCCTCGTTTTAACAGCACTTACATCTCTAGCGTTTTCTTTCACATTTAAATCAACGCAAACCGCAAACTAACCGTGACATAAAAAGAACGTAACACAGCACACGCTTTTTAAGCAAGAAGTCGGGTAAACTACAATGCAGCCGTCGATTACGATTAATCGTTTGGTTAAATAGAAATTTGTCAGTTTTTGACTTTTAATATTTTTTTAATGAAGAGAAATTGTTTTTCATAGATATTTATCTGCCCGTGTATGCTGAATTATGATAAATGAAAAGTTTAAATGTAAAGGAACTCAACATTAGAAATAAGGGGTAACTAAGTACCTGCATCATCATCATCATCTGCTTAGCCTTTTCTCTACTATGTTTGGGGTCTGTTTCCAGTCTAAACGGATGCAGCTGAATGCCAGTATTTAACGTGGAGCCCCTGCCTATAACCACTATACCCCTTGGTAAGACTGGTTGTCAAACTTTCGGGCTTCTGACTACCCGTGACGACTGTCAAAGATCCACGAATGACGGTCGAGACCACTTCCGAGGCACGGAGGGGTCTCGATAGATATGTAAAGATGGTCACCCATCCACGCGTCAAGCATAGTTTAATCTGATCGATGATCGTCCTGTGCTGTTATTACTTAGCCACGAGCCCCTACTAAGTACCTACAATGGATTCTGATTACCTGGATTAAAAGTAACCTATGTCCTAATACGGGTTACTTTTAATCCAGGTAAAACGTTCCTAAAGGATAATTAGCCGCGGGCAAAACCTAGTATAATATAAAATCAAGATGTCACTAATGATCACTTGATCACCCCTCTAATTTGGTGTTAAATACAGCAAGTGCTACAACAAAGCCCACATACTTGATGATAATGTGCCCGTATAGATGGCGCCACTGTAGAGCGGAGATTTTTATTCATTTAATTTTAATTTGTGATAAAAAGCGGGCGCATACGGGGTGGTAGGGTTGTGTCCTTTTGTTGCAGACATGATTGACATAATTTATCGATGCTATAGCAAAGATTTTTATCTGGGGAAGTCGCACGCTTATCTAACGTCGATTATATTTTTTTATGGTTATAATGAACCTTAAACGTGCGCGAAGTAGCGTTTACCATTATTACCAAAATCACACCCTTACGTAGCCGTACTCCTTAGTTTGGGAGAATATATTAGGTAGATATTATGACACAACAATGAGGACAGAATATTAATTTAAGATAGTTAAAATTCGTCCAAGTTACAGAAAGTGCCTGAAAACAGAGTGAGTTTTTAAATAATGTAACATTTTTCAAAACATGTTGGGCGGTTGGGGTATTTTGGAAAGGTTACAAAAAGCCGAATTTACATTACGAAACTAGTAAACAAACTCAGCTATTCATTGATAGTTACACTTGTAAATAATTATCTATTTATGTACCTACCTACATATGAACCTATCAGGCCATGGCATGCTAAGACAGACCCCAGAGGTCTAATTGTGTGCTTTGTTTAAGTATAAGGAACTTGTAATTTATAAAATAACATAATAATAAATAAAATTACCCAGTTTCGTTATGTAAATCCGGTTTAAATGAAAAGACAGATTAAACTCAAAACACACTATAATTTTATATAGCAGATAAGTAAACATAAACCCTAAAATAACGGAAGTCATTCATTAAAATTGTAGCTATTTCTGTGAGACGCAACTATTTCAAACTCAAAGCATTTATTTCAGTAAAACCATGTGCAATACAGGCGCTTTTGTATTGTCAAAGTAGTCGGTCATTCAGAAAGATTGCCCAAACCAAAATATAGTAGGTTCCTATGGAAAGGATGGGCAAGAAACTCCATGGACCTATCCATCTAAGACGTCAAACCCAACCCCCAACAAAAGCCCAATAGCTGACGATGACGAAACGAAACAATTGACAAAAACAGCAAGAGTAAATTACCTATTTATATCAGCTACAGCTCCAATAAATAGATCAACTAAATTGATTCAATTGAACTAAATGGGTTACCAGGCCACTATGTGAAGGGCTGTCTGCCAGCTAAATGGTTACTTGTGCGTTTAGGAGTGACACTTATTCAAGATTCTGGAGCTTATACTGTTCACAATCACAATCTGAATAATTTTGACGGATATTGTGAATCCATTGTTATAGGTAGATAAATCAAAAAAAAAAATTAGCTCAAAAACATATTACGCCATGAAAGTTGTTGAACTGTTCAAATGAAATCCATTACTACTGATAGTATGTTACAACAGTTTCCCCGCAGTTAGTACTGGACAGATCCACTCAAATCTGTGGTTCTTTCCTCAAAAGACCATTTCAGGCACTAATCTACATGGTTCTCACATGATCTGAACAAGATTATGTCTAGACTTTAAAAGGGATTTTGAGCCCTGTGTTTGTTTCGCCAATTCATCTGAGGGGTAGTCAATAATCAGATTAAGAAATGTCGATCCCATCCCATCAGGATCTAGTCTAGCCATTTTTTAAATAAGTCGTGTAAAAAGTGATTCCTATACCTACAAAAAATAAATAATTTTATTTCATAGAGGCACTATACACTGTTAAATGTAGTAATTCGATTTATTGATTAAGTCTTTATACTACGAGCAACAGATGCCAATTCTCATACCTACTTAAAAACCGCCGAGACTCCCTAAACATTTTTTTTAAACCAAACTTATAACTGAGGAATTGGTTCCTCAATAGCAATAGTAGATTCTATATTAACACCATATCTTAAATAATTAAGAAACAATCTTTATAGGTTACTGTGTCAGTAGAAACAAAGTTTGCTGAAAATTAACTTATGGATTCTTTTCAGACCTACTTTGACAGTTGTTTTAAAAAAAAACTTCTTACGTAAATCCTATAGATACCGATTTGACGAAAATAAAGAACAAAACAAAATAATATGTCCAAAATGATGAAAGATTCAACTACTCGTCAATAGATGGCGTTTCGAAGCAGTATGATAACGTAAATATTGGATTGTTTACGTTTTTTTTTTTTCGGAAAAATTCTATGCGATGATGACCATGTTTAGGTATTATAAATATTAACACGTTCTTCCTGTAGGTCAGTAACTGACAATATTTCGATGACTGTAAGTTATTTTTACACTGCATTTACTACAGTACGACATATTACCGCACTGCAACAAAGCCCGAAATGAGGGTACTTGTAATGTTATTTTTATTTGTGTAGACCATAGATATATTTACATTTCTATGGTGTAGAGTATACCCACAGAGCATGTAACCTTTTTGTAGACCAATCTTAACTACCGAAAATTTTTTAAGGCTCATCTCTAGTTAAAGTTCAAACGATGGAGAATGAGATGACCTCATTACTCAAGTTAAAGCTTAGTAATGGAGGGTAGCTTTTGACAAGCAGTTTAACATTTTTTTAATTGTGATACAAAACGGAGTCCGTGTGTGCTATCAGAACGGTGAAGGAACACATCGCGAGGCAACCGGCATGTCCTAGAACCAAAATTCGAAATACGAACCCGCACTGGGCCCGCGTAGTTGACCTACGGTATTTACGACCCACTCCCTCTCACAGAGAGAAGGCCTATGTCCCAGCAGTGGGAACCTTTGATTATACACATGAGTAAAATCAAAGGTGGGAACATTATAGACTGATTATGCTAAATTGTGATCAATTGCTGCACAAGTCTACCTGCCAAAAATACAGGTCTATTTTGCAGACCTCAGTATGATAATTAGGATCTACGACCCTAAGGGCGGTTTCGCACTACTTCTGATCCGAATCCAATCCGAATCCGAGAAATGCCGGTCCGTAGTGACTATAGTCCTATTTGTATAGGGGGTTGCGCACTAGATCCGAACTCTATCCGTCCGAATTTGGAACATTTCCAATTCGGATTAAAGTCGGATCTTTGATTCGGATTTGGATCGGATGTAGTGAGAAACCGCTCTAACAACCCAAATGACCAGAAAAACCACAAATATTTTTTTTCATGCAGTACCGTTTCCATCGGCAATAGCATAAATCATAAAGAATACGTTTACTTATCGCGCCATTTTTTATTTAGTTTATGTAAAAACTATGGTCACATGCCATGTCTCGTGTTTCAAACATCTGGGTAGTGTTATATGTGGTTTAATATGGTGCTGTTTTTTTGTTTTGTGGCATTTTCATGGTTTAATCAGTGTGGGGCAAGCACAGTTGAAAAAAAGAAAAATGAAGTCAGGAGGCGCTTTCGAAGCGTTTTGACAACATTATATACAGCCAGGCTAATTAATTGTTAAGCAAATTGACAAACTGCGACTATTGGTCAAAAAATAACAGTTGTGATTTGAATATACCTACGGACAATTTAAATTGG
This sequence comes from Gortyna flavago, assembly GCA_963669345.1. Lineage (NCBI taxonomy): Eukaryota > Metazoa > Arthropoda > Insecta > Lepidoptera > Noctuidae > Gortyna > Gortyna flavago. The sequence goes on from OY770141.1 coordinate 6,514,407, forward strand.
TAGTTAATTTGCTTGACAATTTAGTTCCCTGATTAAAACACTACTTAGTACAGCATAATCAGAATATAATGTTCCCACTGCTGGGACAAAGGCCTCTCTTTGAGAGGGATTGGGCTATAATCTACCACGTCGGCCCAGTGCGAGTTGGTTGAAGTCACATGTCTTCGAACTTTTGGTTCAAGGACATGTCGGTTTCCTGACGATATTTTCTTTTACCGTTTTGAGAGCAGTGGTGATGAATTTATTTACACAAAGTAAAGCGCCTGCCTGGGTTCGAACCCACGACCTACAAATCGTAAGTCGGGGCCGTTACCACTGGGCCACCACTGCTCTTCGTATATACTATTATGCATTTATTTTTATTTTTTTTAAGCAAGAATTATTTAGGTACAAATGACATGTTACAATAGCTTGTTTCTGTTTTCAATCGATTACGTTGTGCCGTGTGCTTTGTTTGTCAATCAGTCACGCACTAGTACTGTTTTGCATGCATAGAAGTGCCTACATAGATAGATGAAGCTGCATAAAATCGAGTTGTGTTTACATATTGATATTCTGCAATTTGCTGGCATTCATTTTGCTTCAATTGCCTGTAAACATTGGTTCATGCGTTTATTTTAGTTTAGTAACGTACAAGAAAAGATCTCTAGCCAATCTAGTATAAAAAATTCCAACTTTATCAATGTCAAATTCATACCATACATAGGACTGACCTACTGACCGTTAACATCACAGCAGGAGGCTTACCCCATTTTTAAAAACTTACTCGCCTAAATCTTCAGAGCATCCGAATCTATCTCACCAACTACATTAGGAACTGTAATAGATATTAACCCTGCATCATCCGTCTTCATCAATCAGACACCACAATCCTACATCACGACCGACTATTGTGCACTCTACCCTAAAACATCATTAAGTTAACCCCTAATAGTGTGTTACGAGGATATAATTGATATCGGATCAAAATTATCGATATATGGTGTTATCTACTCTAAACGGTATTATCGAGGTGTGAACACAATTTTAGTATTTTTTAAATATATTTATTGCACTCTCTGTAACCTACACTTATTTGTGACATAAGTATTCCATTTTTAAACAGAAAAAACTTATTTCACGAATTCAGGCCGTAATTTACTACTGGTTATGTTTAAGATTGTATTATTATGCGCTGAATTTGTGCAGAATAAATATTTTGTCTTCCTATTATTTTTTTATCATTTTAACCTTGTTCCAGATAGAATTGCTTTAAAAATCGATACTAATACACGAATAAATAATGCTAGACCTGTTTCAGTGAACGGCGGTGTGCCTTCAGCGATGGAACAGAATTCATTCTAAAATATCTGCAAGGTAATTTAACCGTAAGCTTATTACGCATAGGCGCGTTTTTCCCGCGGCGATTTTTTTTTCACGCACTGGATTTTCTTCGCACTGCTTAGCGCTGAGTGTTGAAATTCCAACAGTGTGTTTTTTTGACGGGTTGGGATGCGCTGTATTGAATTCCTAATGGTCGGCTCATCACCGAGTTGAAAATCCAGTGCGCGATAAAATCCCGCCGCGATTTTTTTTTATCATCGGCTCGAACCTAGGCTAACTTATCGACAACTAGTGAAACAGAACCTTAGTTTAGTATCGTACTGAAGTATCGATACTCCTCAAATATCGATATCTTTTAATGGTTTAAAAATACAAGTTCACGTCTACAAATCGATTGGCTACGGTTTTAGGTTATTTCGGTCATAGTAGAATGTGGATGCGTGTCGCCGATGTGTCTGCCCGGATTTAGGGATGTTGATGTTAATTTTGGAATTGTATCGCCTTTATATGCGTGGTAATGTTATTATAGTGTTGTAACCGTGACTTTGTTTTGGTATGGTCAATTTAAAGGAATTTTGAAGTAGTTAAGGAAGGACGCTCAGGATGGTTATTTTTGTTTTGGTTTTTTTACTTAGTCATTAAAAGTTAACTGTTATTTTTAGGGAGTAACCATACTTATTCAGCTCTATTCAGCTTCGCAGCAACGATTTTGTATGAGATGCGTACGCATCCGTTTAGCCGCGGAAAGCTGAACGGACTCCATACAAAATCGTTGTTTTCAATGGACAAAAGCTGAAAAGAGCTGAATAAGTGTGGTTAGTCCCTTAGCCTGCATCATCCGACTGCTGGGTAAAGGCCTCTCCCCATGACTTTCATCTCTTCAGGTCCAGGGTGGACCACTGGTGGTTTGTTTTGTTTAGCTCGTACCGCCATCTCGCTCGTCGTAAATTGTAAAAAAAACAGGTAAATAAGTAGTTTTCATTTATATTATCTATGAAAATGTAATCTGGCAATTATTTAGGATTTTTTTTTTATTGAATCTCATCTAATTTGTTGTGCCCTCTAGACCTCTGAAACCAATCCAGGAAGCAAACATCATAAAAGACACAGATGACACAAATCGGCCGCCATTTTTTTTTAATGCATAAAGGAACTTATGAGTAAACACCTACGTAGTTTTCATTTAGTCTTTCTTGACTAGCCATTCGCCCGCGACTACGTTCGCGTGGATTTCGTATTTTCCCCTACCTAATAATAAAACTGAAGGGTTTTTTTTTTGAACCCGCTATTCTCTTTAACAATCAGTCAGATTTGATAAATTATTTTTGCATTTGATAGCCCAATTCTTGAGAAAGGCTATAGGCTCTATACCCCTTCCACTCCCCCTCTTTACAAGGTAGTTTTATTAATTGAATCTCATCTAATTTGTGTCCTCTAGACCTCTGAACCCAATCCGGAAAGCAAACATAAGCTTCAGACAGGACAAACAGGCCGCCCTTTATTAAAATTCGCTGTTCCCTATCAAAAAACAATTCCACAATTGTTTCAATGAGCCGCAGCCATTTTGTGAAAGTAGGATGTGCAATAAAAATAAAAGTTTATGCCTTTTACATTGCTCATGCGCACCCCATACGAATGCAATTGTTAGTAGAACAATTGATATCTCTGGATAAATTAATAGCGGACCCCTATTTGTAGACTTATTTTTATTAAAATATAATATGGGTTTTTGAAAAAACGGTTGAAATAATGGGTTTAAAAGTTTTTATCTATGTAGGTAGTTAGTGTAACTTCACAAGCTGATTTTGGACAATTTCAAAATCATAAAAATTATATAGCTGCAAGCAATGATATTATAAGTGGCTGCAAGCATTTTGATTAGCTTTTGCTTTTATTTTTGTTATTTTTTTTGTCTCTCTTTACTCCACTTGTGGTACCTAAGTACCTAGAGGTAGGTAATAGTTTTAATTAACCTTATAATAACTCTTTCTAAAGGGGGCTTGTGGCCAGTTGTGGCTAAGTACTAGTAACAGCAGCCCGGGTCGATCGATCAGGTTAAGCTACGCTTGCCGCGGTTGGTCCGTGGGTGGGTGACTATCTTTACATAACAAGACCTCTCCGTGCCTCGGAAAGCACTTTAAGCCATTAGTCCCGGCTGTCATTGGCGGATCTTTGGCAGTCGATACGGGTCGTCAGAAGCCCGAAAGTCTGACAACCAGTCACCAAGGGGTTTCGTATTACCCAATAACTGGGTTGTGGAGGTCAGCTAGGCAGTCGCTCCATGTAAAATCCGGTACTCCGCTGCATTTGGTTAGACATGAAGCCGACCCCAATATAGTTCGGAAAAGGCTAGGCACGTGATGAAAACTCTTATTAAAGTTCTTGTTTGTAATTAGTTGTAGTGTAAAATAAAGAGTATTTTATCCGTATATATTTTGTGATTTATATTTTATATATTTTGTCATTTTGAATAATTATAAAAGTATGAATAAATACTTAAATAAAACAATATAACTAATGGTAGTTTTTTGTTTTTTAAATCAGAATTTAATTATGCTACTAGCTTTTGCTCACGGGCTCGGCTTCGTCTGCGTGGAGGTCAGATATTATCCCAAGGGAATGTACTATCGGGATAAAAAGTATCCTATTTCCTAAACCAGGTCATGGCCTATCTGTGAGCAAATTTCATCGCAAACGGTTCAGCCGTTAAGGAGTTAAAAGACAGAGAAACAGAGTTACTTTCGCATATAAAATATAATTAGTATGGATGAGACTGGTGAGAAAGGTTTTATTTAAATATTAAATGAAGTCATAATATTACTTCCGTCCCTTGCTTATTAAACTGACATTTGCGACTAATAACAGGTGACTTATGATTTTAAGAATCCTTACAAGAACATCTTCTTCGCACCATTTGCGAGGTATCCGGTTCGATTCCTAGCGGAAGTATAAAGTGTCGGTCGTTATTTAATAAAAATGTATCTTCACGCTTGCATTCGTTTGAAGGGGAAACAGTGTTGTCGTTCCCGGTATTTGTCCGTTACGAGGTGATGTTCAATTTAGAGTACCTAGTTACTGAGATGGACATCATTAAAAAGCTCCGAGATTACACCGAATTATAATCAAACAAGTTTTTTTCTACCTTTTATAAAATATCGCAGTTGATAATACTTTATTCACTTTATTAAATTAAGGTAATTTAAATATAACTTTTCTTCATCGTATCGATGGCAAAAAATCAAACATCTTTGCCACAAATCAGCTGCGCGAACTCCGTGCACAGGTGACAGGGCATGTGGCGCGGGATAGAAGGTGGGGCATGGTCTGTGGGGAGGTGCCGCATACGCACTTGAGATCTGAATAAAACTTGAACTGCTACGAAACTTTGAAGAAATCCTCCAATAACGTTTTCCTTATTCCAAATTCAAACGTTCTTTTTTATAGTTAGCAGTTAAGGGTCATGACCTGGCCGCGAAATCCATACTAATATTATAAATGCGAAAGTGTGTCTGTCTGTCTCAATGTCTGTCTGTTAAATCTTCACGCTTAAACCGCTAAACCGATTTAGATGAAATTTGGTATAGAGATAGTTTGAGTCCCGGGAAAGGACATAGGGATACTTTTTATCCCGATATTCCCACGGGATCGAGACTCATGCTGGTGAAACCGCGGGGAGATTTTAGTTAGAAATAAACAAAGCAAAATATGTTTATTTGCGGCATACATGACGCAAAGAAAAAACACAAAAAATAACAAGTTGAAGAAAAAATGCGTCACATCCGCGAAAAACTTCCGTCGCGCTCAGCATAAAGCTTGGCTAGGACCCTGTGCAAGACAGAGCACAGCGCTGGTGGGAATCTAGTTAGATTGAGTGAGATAAGTAACTAAGTACTTAAAGTGTGAACTATAAGTAAGTAGTTACTTTATTGATTATCACAATAGTAAAAACTTTATGCGCAATGTGTAAGTGCAATTAAATAGGTAGGTACATAGACTAGTCTTATAAAAAAAGATGGACTCCGCGCCACGCATATCGAAAGTGAAGCACCGTAAGTATGGCCGGACCGTTTGTACAAACACGCCTCACGCTCACATTTACATCATAGTATGCCGACCGGCCGCCATTACGTGACACGACAGCGTCAATCGTCAATCACGCAAACATAGATCGGTACGGTGCTTCACTTTCGATATGCGTGGCGCGGAGTCCATCTTTATTTTATAAGTCTATGATAAAGATATTCTCGAAAAACCTTGGAGTGTGGAGATTTTTGTTTATTCATGGTTTTTCGCTATCTTATTTTTTCAACATGGGATTTCTGAAGTAGGTAGCTGCAGGTCCCTATCTTTCATTCAAATTAGCAGTTTTTTAGAACTCTTAAACAATTTAAAGAAATTGTTAAAAAAAAAAACGGAACCACTGTTTCCGTCATACTTATTATAGGTCACGTATGGAAACCACATTTATATGCAATAAATTATACCACACACTTGTTATCGCCTTTTCTGACGATAGGCATACCCACAAAAAAATTAACGAAAAAAAATCAGCTGTTCCCCTACATTTATGTTCGCTTAACTCGTCAAATTGTAGGGAACAGCCATAGGCATATCGAAAGTGAAGCACAGTAAGTAACCGGACCGTTTACAAACACGCCTCACGCTCACATTTACATCATAGTATGCCGACCGGCCGCCAGTATGTTTGCTTCATAAATCGCTTTATTCTAATAAATGAATAAACTGTCAAAATAAAAAAAAAAATGAGGAAATTTTAATTCATCTGGTATCCCTCAAATCACGCACATCGGTACGGTGCTTCACTTTCGATATGCGTTTCGCGGACTCGCATCTTTTTTTATAAGTCTATGGGAACAGCAGATTTTTTTTCGCGAACGATTTCTTAATTTTTTTGTTTTGTCATGATAAGACTCCGTCTCACGAAAGAAGTCTCGTGGCTATGAGTGGAACCAATTAGTATTATACCTATAGTTAGCAACATTTCTACACCAACCCTCCAACCTCAGACACCTTTATCATCCTGTAGTATGATGGGGAGATAAATAAATGAATAAAGATTTATGTCTCCGTCGCATGCCTGCAGCGTCTGCGGGACTCCTTTCGTGAAACGGACTGTATCAATAACGCCTCCTTGTCAATGTCATTCACGCGCCAAAAGATTTTCACTTTCATCCCACAAAGGGTCTAACTTGCAAGACTAACCCTAATCACTAGACCAAAACAGTCGGATTTCCTACTCATTGAAATGCATGAGATTCCATTTTGATGCTAATAGGTATGAATAGTTTTTTACTTTCATTTCCGACCTAGGAAGTTCTGATTTGTAAGGTGATTAATCTTGTAGATCGTTCTCACTTTCTTTGAATTATTAATTAAACTTTAAAGAAAGAAAAGAATAAAGTTTGTTTGGACATAGTTCGTGAAACACAAGATACAAAATTTACAAAATAAAAATAATTTTTCAAACAACAATAGTGTGTGCCTCACGGCTGCGTGCCAAAAAGGTTCATTTCAGCATTAATGCCAGACAGGTGCTGTCTGACGCTGGTATTCTAATGAACCTTTAGGTACAAGTTACGGGGACTTTCAACCTAATGTTACCTAATACTTTTTTATAATTATAAATCAATAAATACAGTAGTAATTAGTAATTTAACGCTACAGTGATTAGATTTGAGCCATCTCATATAGTAGGTAGTTTTATATAGGGTGGCACCATGGACGTGCAAATGGTTGCCATGGATTCAATAGTATAAAGTGGTATGTGTGTTCCCTCAAATATGGCGAGGGGGGTAATGGCTGATCTTTGCGTTATGCTCGTGAACGGGTGCTGCTTGTGGTGACTGGTCGTCTTGCTGACCATGGTTTTATTGTTGTTATTAGTAATACCTAACTTGTTTATTAATTTTTACTTTGATGGTCCTAGTCTATCATTTGTGCCTTCAAGTGACAGCTATGTGAACAGAACCCAGCATTGCATAAATATGTAAGTTGTCACGCCCTTTATAGAGGCTTTTATTTAGGTAGTTTTTATTTTTATTTTATTACTTTTGATTTAGTATTTTTATTTTAGCTTGAGTACGTATAGATTTTTATGGTATTTGTTGGTATATTGGCGTGGCTAGCTAACATATGGCAAATAATTTTATTGAATGTTCTGTGTCCTGTAATGTTAATTAGATACTTTGCAGATCTAGTTTTGTATACAGTCGAGTATTTTATAACTGAACAGACAGCTGTGCTGCTGGGGAGTTTGTTGCGCCACTTCTTCTGCCCAGCGAAAGCACTAGGAAGTGGTGAAGGGCGGGCGTTTTTGGGGGACTGTCTTATGTAATTTTGACGTTCGAAAAGTGCTGATTCTCAGCCTAGTTTGAATAAATGACTTTTGATTTGATTTTGATTTTGTGGTATAAGTACACGATTCTGAACACCCCTGCGTTGAAATATTGCGTCGGTTATAAAAAAAGAAAAACAAGTGTGAGTCGGACTCGCGCACCGAGGGTTCCGTACTTTGTAGGTAAGTAATAGTTTATCACGGTTTTTTTTTTATGTAACTACTTTACGGTTTTCGGATTTTTTCCTTTACTTGTGCTACATGACCTTGCTTCTTGCCAAATTTCATGATTCTAGGTCAGCGGGAAGTACCCTATAAATTTTGATTCCCTTGAGAGTGTCGAAATATACGTTTTTTGCGGCATAAACTGCCGTATCTTTTTTTTACGTTAACTAAGAGTTTGGTTTTTTGACAGCTTCAAGGGACTATGGACCTGACTATATGGTTTTAATTTCAACTGGATACCTCGATGCGTTCCCGAGATAAAGGGTCTTGACAGACAGACAGACGTTCAACAAAGTGATCCTATAAGGGTTCCGTTTTTTTTCTTTTGAGGTACGGAACCCTAAAAACAGCTGTTTCATAATGCTGTGCAATACCTATGCGGTCAAAATGTATGGAACAACAAAGTTTTTAATAACTTACGAAAATTTCAACGTAGGGGTGTTAAGAATCATGTACCTACTGAATCCATGATAACAGGTTGCGCGTCGATGTACAGAAGCCAGCACATCAAGCTACCCCAATCTGTCAAATTTCTTTGATAGAATTTCAGCTTTACCACAAAGGAATAAGGTTCATATTCAATTGGGAAAATTTTACAGATTGGGGTAGCTTGATGTGCTGGCTTCTGTACCTGCCAACCTGTACCTTGCGTAACACACTATCAATCTCAATCTGAATCATTTTGAAGGATATTGCTAATCCATTGCTTCACATGTTCGAAAAATGTGTCTGCTCAACCATGTAAATAATGCAATGAATGTTTATTGAACTGTCAAAATTAAACCCATTGCTACTGATAGTGTGGTACGCATTTACCCCGCCATACTGGATGATTTTTTATCCGTCTCGAAATTTTTACAGAGTGAGCAAGTCCGAAATCAGGAAAAAAAAAATCTGCTGTTTAATACAAAAGTTCAATTCCTACTAGACCAAAATGTATGAAACAGCTGAGTTTTTTTTCGTGATTTCAGAGTTGGTCCCATAATGAAAGTTGTTCATATTCATGGGTAGAACACCTTGTCAAAATTTCAACGGTAAAAAAAAACATCTGGTATAGATAGTAGGTAATGTAGGTCTGAGCGTATTGTCATGCAATATTTAACCGAGCATAAATCCAAACTCCGACTTGCTACTGAGAAATTCCTAATAGAATAACCGCTACTAACTTCACCCGCCTGACCTGGAAAGCGATCCTAGGAGCTTACGCTCAGAAGCCACATTTATGATCACTAGACCCGTCGCTTACCTCTTAATGGAATCTCGATTTTTCAGTTTTTTGTACCTTAATGACCTTAATGAACGGATTATTTCATTTTTCTTCGAACATTAATTATTATGTTCGAAGAATAATTAAATAATCCGTTATTTTATCCTGGAAAATTTAAATTATCTTAGCTTTATTGCTACATTAATTATCATGATTTAAGTTGGCAATTTATGTAATTTGAAATTCACACTCAATTTTCCAATCTACGTTTAACAAATTCCCCGTTCGCAGTCCACAGCTCAGTGATTGACTATCGCGTGCACCCGTCAACTCCTCAGTTTTCCCACGGGCCCTTGGCCCAGGATATAAAGTCGACCGTCCACTGTCACGTACGCTGTGCACGTTAGCTGTGCGATTTATTTATTTGCCCCCAGTACGAGTGCGGTGCACCAGACCATGCCCCTCGGATGACCTAAAGAATGCCACTGATGCCGCAATCAACGTGGCCACCTACTGATTTCAAACATTTAACAAACAAAAACAACGAGTAAGAGTAACATCGACACGAAAACAAGAAGACGAATTGTTTGCCAGCCACTCAGTCTTGCGTAGCGTGGCAGTGGGTTTCAGTAGACGATCCCGCATACATTTTCAGCGTTGTCAGTGTTCTCACACTGACGATTTGCCAGCGTATCTCCAGCGGTGCGATTTGTGAACGTACTCGCGACGCGACGACGCGTTTCACAATATTGTACACACACTTGTCTCGCTCTCTCTTGTACACACGCGTACACGTTGCGTACACGTGGCGTGCTCGTAGGTATGTGATGCAGGCTGACAAAAAATTACTCTGGTTGCATTCGAACAGTCAAGCAAATTTAGAATGAGGTTTCAAATTTTTGTACTAGTTTTGTGTTTGGAAGGAGTGATAATATAGCTACGGTGATGTAAAGACGTTCGCTTGGAATAAACGCAGAAAATATAACGTTGTATGATTTTAACACAATATAACATGAAACACACACACCTGCATGTGTGTAGCTTAAGCCATGGGCTGCTGTGGAGCAGCACCTTAACAATCCTTTTTTACAAGTCTCTTCCTGCGTAATGATAACTTTCCCATCGCATCTAGACATGCGTCTAGTTTTTATGTCCCTTTATGATTGTTGTTATGAGCTTTCGTTTTTGCTTTAGTTGTTAATGAGGTAAATGTCTGCAGCTTGTAATTGTTGATGGGTATTAAATCTTGGAAATAATAATCTTTATGTCATGAACATGAACCTTTAAAAATCGTTAGCTCATTCAATACAATGTCAGATACTTATAAATTGTGGATCAGTTCAACAGTTAAACTGCTTAAGGGATTGACCATAACTATCCGATTTGTTTAAGCAGAAATAGAACTCAAGAACAAGTAGGTAATTATCATTCGTTATAGGTATTAGTCAGTGGCCAAACATCAAGTCAACAGTAACAAGTGTAACAACTGTACTTATTGCTTACGTGCACGATGTGTATGATGATGTGTGAGGGATCGAATCTGCAATGAGGTGATCCGGCAGAGAACCAAATTTTTCGACATAGCGCACAGAATAAGCAAGCCGAATTTGCAGTGGGCCGGCCATATTAGCCGTAGAACCGATGATCGTTGGGGTGGGCGTGTTCTTGAGTGGAGATCGCGAATCGGCTAACCTAAGGTAGGAGGCCCTCAGGCTAGGTGGAGCAACGATCTTCGCAGGATGGCTGGTAGCAGCTGGATGAGAGTTGCCGAAAATTGAATTGAATGGCGTGCAATAAGAGAGGCCTATGTCCAGCAGTGGACTGCTGTAGGCTGATGATGATGACACGATGTGTAGTGTACCAACGGGAATCGAATCTACATCCGGAGCAGTCGATCGTTCTGCCGCTGTCGCTGTAACAACTAGCGGACGCTCTAGCCTCCAGCAATGCCTAACGTATTCTAGATCTTCATAGGCAGCGGTCCACTTAACATCAAGTAGTTGGACCGCCTGATGTCATTCCTTAGTTATCCTTACCCAGAGATGCAAGTCCTTTTCACTGCCTCAGACAACACTTCAGTCCAAACACAGGGGATCTGACCGGAATTAATCGTTACATATTTACATCCACGACTTCCTCCTAAGCAGACCTCTTTTTTAGGTAAAAGCATGAAGATAAAAGAAAAAATTCACGCTACCATGTCAACAGGATGCTAGGGTGCATACATTATGCGTGCCGCGCGAGACATCACGCATGACGTGCGCAGGAAGATGTCCCGATTCTGTCTGCATTTTTTATAGGCTTACGAAATGTATCACAAAATATTACACTGTGAATGATACAATCTTTACGGGTGTTTTCGTTTATATGGTTAGCAGATTTTTTATGTTATGGTATGCATTTAATCGTAGAAGTTCGTACGCCCTTCGTTTGACCTAGAAAGAGAGTTAGAGTTGGTTGCTTTGTAAGAGAATAATTTTACTTAATTAGTAATACGTACTAAGACTACAGATAGTTGTGGATTAGGAGGGGTTTGATAACAGCGGCACGGATCGATCGATCAGGTTAAGCTACACTTCCCGCGGTTGGTACGTGGATGGGTGACCATCTTACACACCAAAACCCCTCTGTGTCTTGGAAAGCACGTTAAGCCGTTGGTCCCGGCTGTCATTCGTAGATCTTTGACAGTCGTTACGGTTAGTCAGAAGCCCGAAAGTCTGACAACCAAGGGGTATTGTATTACCCAGTAACTGGGTTGTGGAGGTCACATAGGCAGTCGCTCCATGTAAAATACTGCTATCTAGCTGCATCTGGTTAGACTGGAAGCCGACCCCGACATAGTTGGGAAAAGACTGGGCAGACTGATTATAGATTATGGAAACGAGTTTTCAGGGAAGACCAACATCCCTTCAATTCTGCCTCCAAGAGTTACTGCAGTGTTGCAACATGAAAAATGGGAATATTATAGACATGTAGGCATTTCAATTTTATCTCTAGTTGCCGAAAACATTGGTGTTACAGTACAGGTATAGCTGGCTGCAAACAGAAGCAGAAAAAAATGTTTCCACTGCTGGGACCTAGAGCTCCTCTCTTCGACAGAAAGTGGGCTGTAACCAACCAAGCGAGCCCATTGCGGGTTGGTAGATGTCGCATGTCATAGATTTTTGGTTCTAGGACTTGCCTGTTTCCTCACGATGTTTTTCTTCACCGTTTTGAGAGCAGTGGTGATGAAATTATTCACACAAGGTAAAGCGCCTGTCTGGTTTCGAATTTATGACCTAGAACTCGTAAGTCAGGGCCGTCACTGGCCCACCACTGCTCACCAGAAGGGCAATTTTTGTAGTCTTAACAACGTTCGCATTCTTAATTCAGACTCAATCTGTCTTTTTAATCATGAGGCCTTCAGATATCGTCCTATCTTTTACGCACTTACCTTATACTGCAACCACCTTAAGAAAACCAAGATGCATCGTTTCCCGACAAAAAGGGACCGCTATGGGTCAGAAAATAAACCTTATTTTATCTGCACTATCTACAATCCAAGATAGGTCCTTGAAACACGGACGCAGTAACGCAAGTATGTAATGTACAGTCAGCAAATTGCTGTCTTTCGAAAAGGTCAGGTGTAGTGCTCGCGAACGGCTCATATATGTAGTACATTTGTGGACGAATTAGTAAACGAAATATAATGCTAGAATCGTAGCACGTCATGTCCTTTTATTTCTACTTAGCCCCACGAGTGAAAGGTGTGAGTCTACCTACGTATATGCAGTTGTGGCGGCATCTCCATCATCACATGCGAACTAAGCATCACACTGACGTCACGCAAAAACCTGCATCGCGCAAGCAAAGTTTACCACGCAACTAATAATATACAACGTCTCACCATCAAACGTCGGGCAGTAACCACCAGACACGACTCCAGCCTGGTCGAAGAGTCCTCCCTTTTCTATAGAGGATAAGTTAACTTAACACCCTGTTCCTCATACCTCTATGCAGTAAAAAACAAAAAAAGATAGGAATGTTAAGCCAACTAGAACTATTTTTAACCAATGTAGCTCATGTGCTATGTAAGCATTCCTTTCGCTGTTTTCAGAGCATGCACAGGATGCAAATTTCCATTACTTACCTACATACCCGATTGTGTTGACCGTACACAGTACCGTTAGCAACAGGTGTAACAAAATCAGTTCCTTGTCAGTGATACGGCTTGGGTCGCAGTTGCTACGGTCTTGTCTTGGAATGGACAACGGTGGACATACAAAGCCGCAATGTTCCATAATCACGTGACCACAATCGAAACTAACACCGCCATCTTGTTTTGTCAATACAATTTCTGTGACAATTTCACAAATGTTTACGAACAGCGCCCCCCTGTCAATGTTATTCAGGCGCCATAGATCCTTGTAGTATTTTAACTGCATACAATATCATTTGGTTATCTACTGTTCACCATAATGGCTATGGATAAAGGAGGACCGATGGTCGTTGAATAGACGAGAAGACAAATATCGCCTGGCCTTGAGAGCACCAACTTTCTTTCAAGTAGCTTTAGTATTTCTAATATAGGTACGTATTTGATAGCGGCATTTTATCCGTATACCTAAAACAGTTTTAAAGTGAATGCTAGGTATCTCATTACTATGATGTTAATATTGCGTAGGTGGTCTGACCTACATTATAAATGCCATAGATTACACGCTAAGTCACGAATACATTGCAGAACTAATAAATTCTCGACAAATTAATTGAAATCGTAACTTTATCTCGTAAAACTTTGAAAATTGTATTAAACTTAGACGGTTAATCAGTGTAAAATTTAATTGGATTGTAAAACAACCTGCACTGAGCGGCCATTATTCTTGTTGTGGTTTGAAAGTTGTTGACAGGTGTTGCAGGCCGCTATAAACAAAACCTATCAAAATTTGGAATTATACTCACCATAACCCAGTTACTGGGTAATACGATACCCCTTGGTAAGGCTGGTTCTCAGACTTTCGGGCTTCTGACCACTGTCAGGCTGGATTGACGCAGTTTTAGCCAGTCAAAACTCGTTGTGGTTTGACGTAGTCCTCAACATATTCGTTTGTTTATTCCGCATCACGACAACACACGACACAGTAATGTGCAGGTGGCTTCAAAGATCCGCGAATGACAACCGGGACCAACGGTTTAACTTGCTTCTCCAGGCACGGAGGGGTCTTAAGGATATGTAAAGATGGTCATCCATCCACGGACCAACAGCGGCAAGCGTAGCTTATCCTGATCGATCGAACTGTGCGGCTGTTATTACCCACATACTATCCATTTGTTGGAGTGTCCAAAATCCAAAGCATTCATAAACCTGTTCTTTTGAAGACCTTATAAACTTAACAATTCACAAACCTACACCGAACCTGAATAAAATTATTTTGAAAATAAATACATAAACTTGCAATAAATAATCTCATTTGAATCTGCATTCTTACTCAAACCAGAATTGCTCACAGAGATCGGTCTCATTAGCAACTTTACCATTCTAAAATACCCGACAATTTGTCAAATAAATTCCAATCTGTCTTACAAAATTCCATTCCAGTATTTACGAATCATTGTACTACCAATGCGGGTGATACAATTTGATCGTAAGTAATTTATGTTCCACTGATACCGATACCACGTTATCGGTACCGTATTGACGGATAGCCAGAAATGCATTAAGATCTTTAAAAACGTGATAAAACGAAACCTCCAGCAGTAGGCTGTAAAAGGCTCGAGTCTGTTTAGTAAAAGTAGCCTCTTAGTTATAACCCTCTAAGATAATCAGCACCCTAATTGCGAAACTCACTTTCGATCACAATCTGAATTATAATGCTAATCAATCCGTCTTCACATGATCTGACCAAGATTATGTCTGGACTTTAAAAGAGAAGAACTGGTGTTCTATTTCTTCGTTAGATAAAACTGAGATCCTTTGTGAATGCATGCTACTGAGAAATTCTAGACGAAAAACCCATACTTTGCCCGACCTGGGAATCGAACCCACGACCTCCGGCTTAGCTTAGCAGTAGGTAGCAATAATTTTAAGGTTCAAAATAAAAGATAACAAAAGTAGATAATTATACCAGAAATTGATTTAATTACAACAATCGATTACAATAATTTAATAAATACGTAGAAATTATAAATAATACAACTTATCACAATGGCTATGTACAGACGCCAGCACATCAACCTACCCGAAACTGTCAAATTTTCCCAATCAACTTTGAACCTTACACTTTAGCAATAAAGTTGAAAATCTATCAAAGAATTTTGACAGATTGTAGTAGCTTGATGTGCTGGCGTCTGTACAAAATTTCGAAAAGCAATTTATTTAAATGTAATCTAAAATAAGTACATAAGTGTCTAGTTGTTTCTAGTAGTCACTAAGTGAAGCTAGGCATTCCTACGTGGGCTTTGGAATATAGCTGTTTGATAATTACATGTAAGGGGTACAGAGTGCAACGTGACATGTAACTGCGTCTTAGGAATACCACAAAATATCTTGCCTGTGGCCATTAGAATGTACAGGCCTTTCACAGTAATATTACCTCTGATTTTGCATCACTGTCCAAATCGTAGTGATCTTCATTCTCATTTAAATAAGGTCGTTTTTGGATTGCTGCCACTGACGAGTCTGTCGAAATCATTGTGATCTTTATTCTCTTTCCAATAAGGTTGCTGCTATGTTGCTGCTGTCAGAGGTAAAATAACTGCAAACTGACTGACGGACTGTAGACTTGAAATCTCTGTTGCCTGTTGGTCGTTGTTTTTCTGTATTTATTCATGGGTATTTATCGTTTTTGAAACGAAAACTTTTAGGCACGGTGAGCGATTTTTTTGGTACGGGAAAATCGTATGTGTTCGCGTCACCAACAAGCAGTTTATTTGTAGCTTTAAGGCCGATTACTATTATTTCATAATTTTTAATTTTCACTTCTGTCAGCAGTCCCCATGAGAGCCAATTTTTTTTTTGCTTTTTTTTCTTTGTTTTAGAGACTTCACCCGCCGTATCGTGTTGCATTACAAGACAAGTTACATCACATGTTACACAATTAAGTACCCACCATAAATCAATTAGAATTAAATAAAAATGTGAGCTTACTATTTAAATGTTTCCTTTTTTTTTCAAATATTTCATTCACTATTGTCACTATAGTAACCAAACCGACCGCTACATTTTCAATTGGTACCGGTATCGATTTTCTAGTGAAAATAGATCTTAAAATATTTTTTGATCACTATTTATTATTTAGAGGAATGTAATTATTTTAACTCAGTTATCAAAGAAAGTAGAAGAACTAACTAGATTGTCATAGTTACTCGTAATATATTACAGAAATTACGATTTCACTCAACCTTTTATTATTTTTAATAAATTTTGCTCTTTGTAGTTGTTAGTAGGTTTCACGGTATACTTGATTTTTTCTTTTCATTAGCCCGTGTCCTAACTGGAATCGCGGGCTCGCGCTGAGTGCTGACTGAAGGCACCTCTCGGTTTAACCGCGCGACGATCGCTTTCGGTTAGAACGCGGCTTTACGCATTATTATTTTAAGTAATTAAGTATAGCGACAACCTGACCGATATTTGTTTAGAATAAGGAATATAATCTATACCAATAGTTAAAGACTCAAGTTATATTTTGCCAATTATGATGTCTCCTTATGAGCACCATGCTCCAGATATGGTCCATAATTCAAAATTTTATATTTTCCAGAAAACTTTTACATTTTTTTTACTTCCGATCTTTTTCTTTCTGTTTTTTTCGTAATTTTAGTTGAGGTTTCGACTTTCCTCGATATAAAAAATAACGCGTAACGAATAATTACAATATTAGTATGAATGAGATGATTTCATTGATTTATTTTATAGGTTAAGAAATAATAATTTTTATCGATACGAAACTTTCTACCCGAACTCGTTCAAAATCACGCAAAATTGTCACTTTTGAAACATAACATAACATCACGCTTTGTTTCCCCGAAAGGTTAGACAGAGGCGTACCCATAGTAGGTACACCTGGTACAGCTACATTTTGCCAGTTATGTTTAAGTCCCATGTAATTGAAGGCTAGCCTATTGTCATCAACCGGGTACAAATTCAGACTCCGGGCTGCAACTGCGAAATTTCTGATGGAAAAACCAAATTAGTCTTTGCCTGAACTGGGAATCGAATCCAGGATCTCATGCGAACGCAATTATAGTGATCAAAATCGCGACATTATCAACAGCGTCGTTGGAACACACAGTTTTGCTTTCACACAAAGTATTATATCTTTTTCTATGCATATTATTATGTCCATTAGTTTCCGAGATCAAGGTTGAAATTACAGAGAGTATTAGTTTCAGAATGTTTGATACAATTTTATATACGCTTTTTACTCCACTAGTACACTACGAGTAAAGTTCTGTCCACACATATCAGGGCCGTGCACGGTACGTGGACGGACCGGGCTCCGTCATCAGGGACTCAAAAAATATAATATGTGTCAGGACGGCCCTGATATGTGTAGATATAGACCTTTAGTTTACGCTACGGCCTACACGGCTGAGCGAATATATTTCAAAACGATATCATACAAAATAGAGATCCAGATATCAAAAGTCGAGATTATCATTATCACATCAAATAGTTTTTTTTATAGGCACATCTGCCCAAATTCAGTCAAATGAAAGTTTTATCGAAATACATTCGCACAACACCTAAATAAGTATCACTTTTTCGATAAAAGTATGTACGCTTATATCATTTTATAATCATCGGTGATCACATTCGTCCATTACAAAAAAAAAACTTTTTAAACACTAAAAGAAAACATTATTCGTTTCGACGGTGTAGTGCAATGTCCTAATAGAACACGACTACGCAACCTGATTCGCAAGTTCGCGCGAACTCGTCGCGTGAGCAAACGTGCAGTTATCGAATGTGCGCTTTTATCATTTCTAACGTGACGATATTACCGTGGACCTGATCACGTCACGATAACACAGAGAAGTAAAATGTATGGAAATATATGAAAACGCTTTTAAACCATCCACTATAGCAGTATAATGTGCACGTAATTCCACACATTTTATAGATGTGGACGTCCACGATAATATCGTCACGTTAGAAATGATCAAAGCGCGCACTATGTGTACTATTTCAAATTGAAATTCGTGCGTTATAATCGCGTGGTGGTCGCGACAATGCGTTATATTAGGAGAATGGCTAACGCCGTCGAATACACTTAATGTAAGTAAAGAAAGTCTTAAATTACGTTAAATTTTATCTCCAAGAATTACAAAATCGTGGACATGATCGTTCTATTCTGTGATGTTAGTAGTGGAAATTAGAAAATTCAAATATTTACAAATAAAATTAACAAAATATAAATAAATCTTAAACAGTATTTAACAGATAGGGTAAGCCGATATAATACAATTAAAATATTTAAAATAGGTACTCAAAAATAAATCTAAAACTACTATATAGCCTAATTGTGGCACTTTATAAGCGTATTATGGTACGAAAAACTAAATTTTGGGTTAACTAAAAAAACTAAAGCATAAGATTGACGGTACAAGAACGGAAATAGATGAAAATAAAATCTATGATAATGCACTTCTATGCAGTTGAGAGGAAAGATAGTTTGTAGCTTGCAGAGTAAGTAAGCTGAAGTGGCAGTGGGCTGGACATGTTTGTCGAAGGACCGATGGCCGGTGGAGCAGACGAGTTCTGGAGAGCAAACCGCGTATCGGCAGGCGTAGTGTGAGACGCGGCCCAGCTAGATGAACCGACGACCTTAAAAAGGTGGCTGGGACAGACTGGATGCGGAAGGTGGTGAACAAGGAGTTGTGGCGCAGCCCGGGAGAGGCCTACGTCCAGCAGTGGACTGCGATAAGCTGAGTTGATTGATTGATTACGACTGATACTTTTTGGCAGTTAAATAAAAGAATACACAAGACGAAACCCAAAATATTCATACTTCATAAATTCGTACCGTTAATCCTAGTTGCACATCGCCGCGGCAAGATTTAAACAGTTCTTTAAATCAGACTAATTTTTGTAAAAAGCAATCAAAACTTCAAAAGCAACCATGCAATGTCGAAAGGAGAGCCAGGATACTAATAATTTTTCCTATTTCCAATTAATTCATTCTGCCTGAACGCCTTAATGAAATAATTAAAATTTACAGCTTGATGAATCCTTGAAAAACAATGCCACCATGGGATATACAGTATGAGTAATTTCAGCGATCAGTCAAACCGTTTGGGCGGGATTTACTAAAGTAAAAATTCCTTTTAAATAACCAGGTTTTCACTGTAACATATACAAATTCCTATAGATGATGATGATGATGATGATCCTATAGATGATGATGATGTCTAATTTGTAGGTGCAGAAAGTTGTAAGTTTGTGGGCCTTTTTGGCGCAACCGTGAGACATACATTTTACTGCTAATTTCTTACATCGGACTTTTCACAATTTTTTTTTTATTTGTTATTCACAACCAGTCGACAGGTTTCCGAGTAGAAAATTACACATATCGGTTTCCTGATTTCCCTAGTCCCCAACAAGCAGATACCTGTCGGAAGATAGCGGTCGTCTATTTGGTTTAAACTGACAACATTTTCGGGTTTTGGATTTGTGATCAGCGTTTAGAGGACTACTTCGTTAACATTGACTGATGTTTGATATGGCTAGGAAGCGTATCGAATGGTTGTGAATAGCTGTGCTGGTGTATTGTGTGTTCTTTAATCTGTGTATTTCCTTTCTTTTTTATCAGATATAAGTTGTGAAGTTCGTCCATTGCAAAGGGGGATCCTCCGACCAAACGGGTTTTGTGTCTGGTGGGCCTACTAAACAACGGGTGTTGATCTCCATATACAGACAGATATCGTGGTAATCGTGGACTGATGGTGACGTCAGGTGTTATTGTCATCTGCAAGATGCAATCCCGCTGGCTGGTTTCGTAGTTCTAATGCAGCGGAATAGATGGCACTAAGTAGGGATCAAATCGTCAGAGTTAGAAAAAATTTCACGTTTGATTAGTATTGGAGCAACAGTAAGAAGTTACTCCATCGTCAACCTCTTCTTGGCGTGATTATTAGTATTTACTCTGTCATCCCTTGGCAACTTTCTCCTTCTTGCAGGTGGTGCACGCTCGGCTGTGTCTCTTGAATGCATCGGCGTCCTTTCATTGTCATTCACGACCAAATTTTCCTTAACCTCCATGAGGACCCACTCACCTCCACTTCTTTTCATCCATTCCCAATTGCCTTTGAGTGCGACCTCGTTTTTAAAATCGAAATTATATTTTGCTTTCATCTCTTGTCTGTCTCTCTCTTCAAACTCTTTCATTCTGTTGGCAAAGTTGTCTATCTTTGCTTGATCGTCTTTCTCTCCTCCAAAGTCGAGGCGCCTCACCGCATTGTGATTTCGGGGGACCCTGAACATCTTTCTTTGGTTCATTGAGGTAGTCTGTGGAAAAAGAGAAAAATTTGTTAGCAAAATTTTACAGGACAGGACTTTTCCGGGAAACAGGCGATAACTATGGTAAAAATTTTGTATGTATGTAGTATGTATTTATAATTTAGTAGTAATATGTTTGAAAATTCATGAAGACTTTGACAGCCAAATCGACAAATGCGAAAATTTTTGAGTCACCGCGTAGTCATGCTATCTCTATCATACGTAAGGTATAGTTGAGACGGAAACACTTTTAGGGATGTCTTAAAATTCAGTGCTTGTTGAGATTTCGGGGAATAATCTTATAATGAAAAACAACAGCAGTAAAATCGTAAATCCTAAAACTAGTTTACATCGACCGTATAGAAAATAGGTAACTGTGCAAGAAATAACGAAATCTGCGTTGCAGTAAAGTATTTTGAAATCGACCGCACAACCATTGCGCGGTGCATTCTAATTTGTTTAGCATACGATCTCGAAAATGTCTGGTGCTAACAGCAAATTCTTTAAATAGTTCACCGGGATTTTGTAAACGGATTCGTCTTTATATTGACAAGACTAGTTTGAACGAAGTTTCAGTGGTGTCCATGCCCATTTTGGAAGCTTTTACATCTCGCTATAGAAAAATAAAGATTCAGTTTTTTTAACGAAAATAGCCTTTCTTAAAACACTACCCTGACCTTGGACTCGCAAGAAGGTAGAAAAAAAAACAATTATAGACTACTGTCATAATCGTAGTTGTACTAGGAATTTTTGGCTTTTGGCGCCTGGCCCCAAAGTTGGAGAAAATGCCACCATCTTTTTTTTCAATTGTCAAGGAAATTTTCCTTGACAATTTGACAAATGTCATTCAGGCTCGAAGATATTCTTGTATCACTTTATTTAAATAATATCGAGCCTTTACGCATGAATCCATTGCTCAAATAAGGTTAATGAGTAGAAACATCTATCATTACAAAATCTGACGTCATTGTGAGATCACCAATCTGCTTGTGCATTGTGAAAACATTTGTAATCATAATGCGTATTTGTAAGATGGTTCAGTTAGTGGGTCCAGTATTTAGTATCTATGTGAGGGAGATGTACTTAGTTCAAAAGTTTAATCAAGGAATGTTTTTGATCTTTCTTTTCATTATTATCTCTTTCTTCATGGTAAATAGGGTCAAGCTTCTTGTTGACTATTCTCTATAGAAAATGGAGAATTGGAATTAGGCATCTCAGCATCTGAAATGCCTTTGGATGGCCTATATGAAAATAAATCTATCGTAAATAGTAATAACAATATATAAGGTGCTATAAAAATATCTGCCACGGCTTCAATGGGATACAGTATTTTGTATATACACACATCAAAAGTGTCTAGGGATCAAGCATTTTTATGCGGATTTCTTGAGATTGAGATGTGGCTTTGTAATAAATTTATGATTTTATAAATTTATATGGATCCTTTTTGGTGCATTTCATAATTTGAATCAGGAACTGTGAATCAAATTCGAGTAAAAGATGAAAATCAGCTGTCAATATTTTCCCTATAAAAACATACAACGCATTGAAGACATTATTAGTGCTACTGTTTCCCTACTACTGATTAAAACCAACGTTATTATGGAGCGGCGACGTCATTTAAGCAGGGAAGAAATGCTCAGAGCCGTGGGAATGATAGAAGCTGGTTCCCGGCAACGTACTGTGGCTTTAGCTCTGAATACAAGTCAGAGTGTTATCAGTCGACTTTGGACATGTTACCGAAGCACTGGTACCGTGGCTGAGCGCCATGGAGGACGGTATCGCTGCACCACACGGAGACAAGACCGATACATTCAAATCCTAACTCGAAGAGCTCCAACAATAACCGCCATGATGTTAGCCGTGAGGCTTCATCACTCTTCAGGGAACTTAATTAGCGACCAAACAGTCAGAAACCGCTTGCATGAAGTGAACCTTCATTCCCGAAGACCGCTACGGGTACCACCTATAGCAATGCACAATCGTAGGATTCGATATCAATGGGCTCTTGAACACAGAAATTGGGCAGAAGAACAATGGCGTTTCGTGTGCTTTTCTGATGAGTCTCGTTTTGGTATGAGACCGGATACAAGACGTATACGACACTGGAGAACCCCTGGACGCCAACAGCGATTAAAATCCTGCCAGGAAGTCCATCCTTATAGTGGTGGAACCATCATGGTATGGGCGGGTATTTGGATCGGCGGAAGAACTGAGTTGATTTGGACCAGAGGCAACCTCAACGCTCAAATTTATGCTGAGACGATTGTATCAGACGTCATCGTTCCTCTACAAGTGCAAATCGGTCCCTTATTTCAGTTAGTGCATGATAATGCACGACCGCACACCGCAAGAGTTGTAAGACAGACTCTCGCCGCAGCTAACATCAATGTCCTGCCCTGGCCTGCTCAGTCGCCAGACTTGAACCCGATTGAGCATGCATTGGATATGCTACAGAGAAGAGCTCTGCCGAATATGGAGGGTATCCAGTCTTAAGAAGACCTTTTTTTGTTGTTGCAACGAACATGGGCGGCCATTCCACAGCGTGATTTGGATGAACTCATTTTGAGTATGCCAAACCGATGTTCTTGTGTTGTTAGTGTTCGCGGTAGAAACACGGATTATTAATTGTTTAAGTTACCCAATAAAATTTTAAAGAAAACTGTTATTTCAGTATTTTTTTCGAACTTTTGTGTTAGTGGTTCAAATGTCAAAAATCCCTTTTTAGGAAAATGGCAAATTTCTTTATTAATGCATAGGTGACTTGGTTTATCGTTACTGTGACAAACGAAAACACTTTATTTGATGAATCCTTAAAGAAAATTTTAATTAATATCAATCAGGAGAAAAGTCATTGCAAAAATATATGTTGATCCCTAGACACTTTTGATGTGTGTAGATTACAGTAGTGAAGAAATTTTGTACCCCGGAATAGTTAAATCAATTTAAGAAAATAAAGTAATTAAATAACATGGTTCGAAAAATAAGCTCGATGTGTCGCTTCGTCAATGAAAACAGTTGCTATCTCTTTCTAACTATTCTGTGAATGAACACCGGAATTAGCCGACTACTATGGGACGGTTTCATGCAACTAAATCAATTCAAATTTATACGCACATTTTTTTGTATGAAAAAATGTATTACATAAGTTCAATAATGTATCTTTACTATTGTAATCTATAAACAGAATACTGTCTCCCATTGCAGCCGTGGCAGATATTTTATAGCACCTTATATATTTACTATCGGCGCCCCGCGGTTTCAACCGTATAAGTGTCGATCCCGTAGGAATATCGGAATAAAAACTATCCTATGCCCTTTCCCGGGACTCAAACCATCTCTACACCAAATTTCATCTAAATCGGTTCAGCAGTTTAACCGTCAAGAGGAAACAGACTCATGGTCATAATATAAATACCAACTATGTATTGCACCACCATAATTTTGTGCCATTTCAGTACTTAACTCCTAAGTTTTTCAAAATTAATTAGGGTGAGATAACCCTAATTAACCCTAATTAGTCAAGGCTTGATAGCTTAACATACATATAAACTCAACAACAAATATAATCATAGACAACTTCTTGAAAACAGAAACCCGTTTGTACTCATTCGTCGAAAGCAGAAAGTAGCAAACAGACAGACAAACAAACATTGCATAAGGTGCTAAACGCCTGGCAGGTCGGTAAAAGTGTATATTGTGCTTCCTACAAGTAATTCGCAGGTACAGTAACGGTGCCACCTAATTAGCAAGTACGCGCGAGTTTGCAAGCGCAAGGGCTGCGGTAAATATGTACGTAGAAGTATTTTTTATTTGAATATAGTTCGCAGAGAATTAAGGTAACGGTTACACAGCCCGACATGGCTCTAAATGTGAACTTGGATGGCAGCGCTGCGTGTGAAGAAATATGCCAAAACCTCTACATATTTTGACACGTTCATTTATTTAGATTCATGTCAGATTGTACACACGGCTACACATCAAGCTATACATAACCAGTATAAGCTGAGTTCTGATTGTAAAAAAAACCTATGCAATGTGAGGTCAGCTAAAACTGGAAATATATAGCTTGATGTGTAGCCGTGTGTACCGTCTCTGACGGATCAACTCTTGAATGAGATGATCCGATTGGAGAACCAGAGTGATCGAGCTATAGCCTAGCCTACGATAGAACGTCCTCTACGTTAGAAGGCTATGTGATAATAATGCGGGGTGACTGAAAGCAGTTGGCCAAGCATCGAAGTAGATATAGGTAGCGTGTGATTGAAGAGGCTTATATATGCACAATAGGAAACTGCTACAGACTTGATGATGATAATGCAAAATCAGTAATTCAAATTATTTTCTTCATAATAAAAAAATAATAATACGTGACGAATTGATAACCTCCTCCTTTTTTTGAAGTCGGTTAAAAATTTTGATTGTAGGTAGAATGAGAATGTAGGTCAAAAATTATGAACCTATTTTTCTGACCTTATGGCCAGCAGGCCAAAGTGAAGAAGCATCTTCACTTTTACCTTTCCGTAATGAAATATGAAAGTAAAATGAAAAAAAAAAAATTTGGTCCAAACACTTGTACACACATCATAAACCTGCCAAACAGTAGGTACCAGGTAGGTGTAGGTAACGGTAGGTATAGTGTATAGTGTTTTTTCATATTGTGGTTACTATTTGTCATTTTGTAACTTTATTTTTCAGCTTATTTCTATTTATTATCTCCGCGGGGCAGCCCTGACTGACAGTAGCCAGTTGTTTTGGCTGCGCAAGCGTCGACTCGCTAAAGCGCCGTGTTAACAAACGCTCAATTAGTGAATAGATATACACATACATATTTATATCATCTTACTAGCATCGCGCCAAGTAAATGCAACATAGATTTATTTGTTTCATAAAAAAACATTAGGTACCTTTATGCAGAAAAGTTATTTTTTTTTTGTTTATTTACGAAATTGAGAATTATATTAATTGTTCGACGTTAACTTATTTAAACTGCACATAAATCATAAGCTAAAGTAATTTTATTTTAAACCAGCTGGTGCCCATGATTGTCTGCGTTTATTTTACAAAACAAGTAGTCATGTCATAACGATCTGTTTAGTGGTTTAGGCATAGAAATATATAATTTATTTTAACTATGGGTTTAGGTGTGAAAAGGTAACAGACAGACTTATTACATCAAAGTTTTAGTACGGATTTGCAAAACCAATCACATCCGAAAGGTATAAACAAAATCCTGTAATATTTCCACTTCATAGGCTTGTTTTTTAAGGTCTGGCAGTCACTGCCCGTTACCTCACTTTATAAATATTTCAATCATAATCACACATTTTTCTACAACTCTTTCAATCCACTTTCACGTTCACACAATTGATTTGCAGCGACAATGCCCATGGTCAATGTTTACAAAACAAAATATCTCTTCACACGTGCATCGGTTAGTTTACAAAACCGCCAGCCGATGACGTACAATAGCCGGGAATGTAAACATTGGCCAAAACCCGGCGATTACATCCGAAGGCGAGAATGGATATAACGTGCTCAGCGAATACTTCGTGGCTTCCTCTGCGAATGATTTTGAGCAGCTTCTTACGTGGTTATTGTTGAAAGGTAACCAGTTGAAGTGGGCAGTAACGTTGAGAGCACTGCCCCTTTAAAGTGGGTGGGTAAAGATGAATGGGGAAATGGAGTAGGGACTTATAATCGACTTCCAAAAACAGTGTGTGTAAACAAAATTATAGCTGTTTTAAAGCGAGGTGAAAGTATTGCACGGAAAAAACCCGTGCACCAATTCCTAGTAGTATAAGAACGGACATAAATAGGCTCGATTTAGGAAGGAATGACATTACGTTATTCCCAAAAATAGGTAATCAAGCTGGTCTGCACCTGTTGAGAAGCATCTCACGAGATGGCGTTCGATTATATGAATGTAGGTATTAGTACATTTCTACATAACAACTATTTGAAATTTTGTACCAGAGATCCTTCAGTAGCTAATGTAAGCACTAAGAAAGGATTTTTGAAAAGGCATCCCCCATAGGGGTCAAATAGGGGGCGAAATTTTGTATGAAAGCTTGTAATTTTTGCCGATATGAAACCCCGTCGGGCACACGGCTTGTGCACCAATAAATTCGGAATGTCATTCTCAGATGACTAACCCACATGTCAACCGTAGCTCGTCACAAGATCCCCCCTGTGTGTTGGAATGGAATGGTCATTTTCCGGCGGATCCTGGGGGAATGCGACAGAGGAAATGCCGAAATCCTGGGTCAATGCAGGCGGTGCGGGATGGGCGGTTTAAAAAAAGGAAGCGTTTTTCGAATCTAAGCTATGTGACAGTCCCGCCCGTGGCTGCTGGATAGACCACTCACAGCCTCAAACCAAGTTAACCAAGGAAGATGGAAGAACACCGTTACAAGATTCTTTTGACGCTCGAATGACGTTGCCAGGGGGCGCTGTTGGTAAGAATTTGTGCAATTTGTTTTTTTAAATATACATTGACATTAAAAAACAAGATGGCGGCGTTAGTTCCAATCTTGATCACGCGCCAAAATAAACTTGTAACACTATATGCATTGATTAAATTGACGCATAGTTAGAGACAAGAAATCGAAATATACAAAATTGATCAAGATCAAAATTGATTTCTTTGGAGGGTGTAAAGAGGTGCACTAAGAAAGGACTATACCAAACTCTAACCCCGAGCTGGTTACCGGGGTTTTGAAGTTGCGAACGCAGTCGTGGGCATCAGATAATTCTTATAAACTCTACAATTTATATAATCCAGACAGACTTAAGTACTACATTAAAGTTTTCTATTGCAATCTTCATTTATTTAACTGTCAGACCAATAGCTGACGCATCAAGAGTTAGTGACCCCAATCAACGAAATGTCTTAACATTGAACACAATTACCAAAGACAGAATACCCAATAAAACTGCATCTTTTTTCCCAAAATAAAACCAACCAATTCAACTAGTCTCAAACTAGTTAGCAACAATACAGTTTGGCCTACATTTCAGTTTATATTTAGCCGTGGTACTGAATGACAGATGCGCGTGAGACACAATTGAATACGTACGCGCATCTCAAGAGATCGAGCGGTCAGGACTGATTTATTACATTTGCATGTTGTTAGGAGGTGAATTGTGTTGTTGAATTTAATTTTTGAACATGTCTTGTCCTTTTTGCTGGTAACGTAATTTTTTAACCGAATTCCAAAAAGGAGAAGGTTATATGTTCGAATTTATGTATGTTTTTTTTTACAACAGCTATCCCTGTTTCTTCTCCCATGATAAATGTCCTTTAACCTCATTGACATTAAAGACTCCATTATAATCCTCCTGCTTTTATCGCAATTTATTTAAGGCAGCGCAGCATTATTTACCCAGTAACTGGGTTGTGCAGATCAGATAGGCAGTCGCTCCATGTAAAATACTGATATTCAGCTGCATCCGGTTAGACTGGAAGCCGACCCCAACATAGTTGAGAAAAGGCTAGACAGATGATGATGCAGCACGTCTTCTACATCTATACGATCTCTCCTACTTAGCCGTCATCTCCGAAGTTACTCCTTTTGCCGCCATATCATCGTTCACACAATCCTTTCTTGCTGAATGAAATACTTGTTTTTATGTTCGCAATATAACACTACATAGGTATACAAATACCAAGTAGGTAATACTTTATTTGTTTATGGGTAAAACCAGACACATGCGAAAGACGAAGCTTATATTAACTTTTCCAATTTTTGAAGGTCCTCAGACACATTTAATTTATCTCTACAAGTTCGTTCTCAATCCCGCTAGGCGCTAATCAGAACGCACCTTTAGCCTACAAACTACACACATCAAAAGTGTCTAGGGATCAACATATATTTTTGCAATAACTTTTCTCCTGAGATCGTCTCAGCATAAATTTGAGCGTTGAGGTTGCCTCTGGTCCAAATCAACTCAGTTCTTCCGCCGATCCAAATACCCGCCCATACCATGATGGTTCCACCACTATAAGGATGGACTTCCTGGCAGGATTTTAATCGCTGTTGGCGTCCAGGGGTTCTCCAGTGTCGTATACGTCTTGTATCCGGTCTCATACCAAAACGAGACTCATCAGAAAAGCACACGAAACGCCATTGTTCTTCTGCCCAATTTCTGTGTTCAAGAGCCCATTGATATCGAATCCTACGATTGTGCATTGCTATAGGTGGTACCCGTAGCGGTCTTCGGGAATGAAGGTTCACTTCATGCAAGCGGTTTCTGACTGTTTGGTCGCTAATTAAGTTCCCTGAAGAGTGATGAAGCCTCACGGCTAACATCATGGCGGTTATTGTTGGAGCTCTTCGAGTTAGGATTTGAATGTATCGGTCTTGTCTCCGTGTGGTGCAGCGATACCGTCCTCCATGGCGCTCAGCCACGGTACCAGTGCTTCGGTAACGTGTCCAAAGTCGACTGATAACACTCTGACTTGTATTCAGAGCTAAAGCCACAGTACGTTGCCGGGAACCAGCTTCTATCATTCCCACGGCTCTGAGCATTTCTTCCCTGCTTAAATGACGTCGCCGCTCCATAATAACGTTGGTTTTAATCAGTAGTAGGGAAACAGTAGCACTAATAATGTCTTCAATGCGTTGTATGTTTTTATAGGGAAAATATTGACAGCTGATTTTCATCTTTTACTCGAATTTGATTCACAGTTCCTGATTCAAATTATGAAATGCACCAAAAAGGATCCATATAAATTTATAAAATCATAAATTTATTACAAAGCCACATCTCAATCTCAAGAAATCCGCATAAAAATGCTTGATCCCTAGACACTTTTGATGTGTGTAGGTTAAAGATAATCTTACTACAGTTACACAATATGTTTCACACTAACTCGTCTGATGTCTGTCACAATCAGCGTCTGTCTGTGCGATGCCATTGTAACAAAAATATATTTCGAATATTCATGTTTTGTTTGGTGCGAGTATGAGCAGCCTGTAATGTATTGTTCTTCCCCAGGGCTGCCTCATTTTATATAAAGAAGATAACATGGTAGCTCGCTGTATGTTGGCAATACCTGCCCGTATCCTCAAATTCTAGAGTGGAGACTGCAAATTGGTAAGCGTAGCGTAGAACGCCTTCCAGTTTTTGGACCAGCAGCCTAGCCTTTTCCCAACTATGTTGAGATCGGCTTCAAACCTAACCAGATGCAGGTGGATACCAGATATTTTACATGGAGTGTCTGCCTATCTGAACTCTAGCGACTGTCTAATTAAGAATGACAGCCACACCACAGCTGTTACCGTGCTTTTCCGAGGCACTGAGGGGTCTCGGTAAGTAATGGAAGGTCACCCATCCACAGACAGACCTCGGCCACCTTGATCGTACGGCTGTTATTACTTTTCCACGAGATAATTAGATTATGATGACGATTCAGAGATTTAGATGAACGCGGGTACAAAGGTCCTAAGCCGGCGTGGCGGGTAGCAAAGTTGTTAATTTTAAGTTTTTTTGTTGGCTTATAAGTTAGATAGTATGTAAACACTGATTTAATGTCCTATTGCAATATCAACAGTTATATTAAGTTCATTAGCATGAGGTCCTGAGTTCGATTCCCTGGTCTTGCAAATTGTTATTGGGTTTTTCATCTGGAATTTATCAGTAGCAGTCCGGAGCCTGGATTTGTGTCCGGTTGATGACAATAGGCTCGCCCCCTATTACATGGGACTTAAACATAATTGTGGGTGTACTCACTCAGGTACACCTCCACAGCAACTTAATGTTGTTGAAATATTGAAACTAGGCTGAGAATCAGCAATTTTTGAACGTCAAAATTACGAAAGACAGTCCCTCAAAATGCCCGCCCTTCACCACTTCCTAGTGCTTTAGCTGGGAAGAAGAAGTGGCGCAACAAACTCCCCAGTATCGCATAAAGGGTCAGCGTGCCAGATAGCGTCACAGTCTACAAATGCCGTCATTCTGTCTGTCCGTATAATCCTATTGTTAGCAACATTACATCGCGTGTATTTGAACAGGCCGATGATTCATTCCACTTACACTTTCCACTTTTGTTGTTTACACTTTTTTCATTTGACAACAATATCTGTAGAATAGGAAAGTTGTTGAGATAAAGTTGGTCATTGCGGTCGCGGTAGTATTATCTTTATTGATTCATCTCGCGTCGTTTTATTTAAGTCTCTTGAGATAAAACAGAATTTTATAAACGTTCATAGACCGATGTCAGTCTCAGTCTGTCAAAAATACCTCTACATTTTTGACAAGTTTTTGACATTGATTATCGCTGAGATGAGATGGCGACTAGATCGTGTTTCATTACTTATTTTAAAGCACTTTTAAAGAGATAAGAGATCAAAAGTACTACTGTTTCTGCACACAGTAAACCTTTATAAAAGTTGCCTTTTTTCTGAAATCCTTACAATACATCAATCAATCTGCCTAGCTTTTCCCAACTACGTTCGGGTCGGCATCCAGTCTAACCAGAAGCAGCTGAATACCAGTATTTTACATGAAGGACCTCCACAACCCAGTCACTGGGTTACACGATATCCCTTGGTAATACTGGTTGTCAGACTTTCGGGTTTCTGACTACCCGTAACGACTGTCAAAGATCTACGAATTGATCTACGATCTATAAATAACAAAATAATGAGTTGGGCATGAAGATAAACAAGATAAAAGCTATTACACCCTTTTTATCCGACTGTAAAGAAGGGTTATGTTTT
This sequence comes from Gortyna flavago, assembly GCA_963669345.1. Lineage (NCBI taxonomy): Eukaryota > Metazoa > Arthropoda > Insecta > Lepidoptera > Noctuidae > Gortyna > Gortyna flavago. The sequence continues at coordinate 6,545,717 of OY770141.1, forward strand.
ACACGATGGACCCAATTTTCGATTGCAGTTTACTTTACTGCTTCATTGGTCTAGTAGTCGTAAGCGCTACTGCTAAGCATTAGGTCATGGGTACGATTCCCAGGTCGGGCAAGGTATTATTTCTATCCGGAATTTCTCAGTAGCAGGCTGGTGCGCGGTATCTAGGTAAACGCGGTTTCCCGGTAAAGACAAGCCGGTATCGATCGGTGCGGGTAAAACATCCCCGTATTAACTTGTGCGCTCACATATAAAGAAACAGGTAAAACATACCTAGTGACCTTTTCTTTCCGTAGATCAACCTGCAGCGATCTGTACGGGAAAAGACGCTGCTTTATGTAGGCACCCTTAGATGGCAATAAGCTCGCCCTCTATTACATGGGACAATGTGGGTGTACTATAGGTACACCTCTGCTCAACCCTTCGGGAAAACAAGGCGTGATGTTATGATCATGTAAACTTAACACTTTGATAAGTTTTATAGCAAGCCTGGCTGCATTGTGTTGTAATTGAACAAAAAAGTTAAAAAAAAAAAAAAATAAGTTAAATAAATAATAAGTTAAAAGGAAAATAAATTAACTTGGGTGTAATAATTATCTTTCATTTGCTTCAGAATTGAGATCTTTACTGACTTTTAACGGCTTATTAGTCGCTTCGCACGAACTTACTCGCCCGAAACAGGCAAATCGTCACTATTAAATAATAATATTTTTTCTATAGGCAATACATATTTCTGGAGTTGTCGACTCGCCCACAAATAAATTAACTTCATGCGAGTCGCCTATAAAAAATTATATTATTTATAAGTGACTATTTGCCCGTTTCGGGCGAGTAAATTCTTGCGAATCGAATAATAAGCCACTAAGTTTATTATAAGTTGTAAATAACCGTTTCATTTATGAATTATCAAAAGGCTTTTATTTAACACACACTGGTATTTGTAATTTTTATTTAAAAAAAAAAACACGCAACAGCCTCTGATAATTTATATAATTATTTAAATCAATGGCGCTATGATGACTACGATATTATATTATTATATGTGCGAGGGGCTATTATTATTGTTTATTAAACACAGCAAAAATGTGCAACTACATACCTAGGGTTGTCAACTCTTTTTTACGAAACAGTATTTTTTTCATATATTTACTTTGTACATTATTTTTAAGAGCTTTATAGTCTTAGAACTTAATAGTCGATAATAAGTAACTTAATAGTCGATAATAGTCGACTTAATAATCGTCTTAAAAATAACTTTAAAAATTTATATAACGATGTGCTCACGTTTTATATTTTAAAAGTTATGAAATTAAAAAAAAAATTGACGTGAAACTCAATTTGGATTCAATCAATATAAAACGTTATACGTAAGGATCGTAACAGGTAGCATTATGTAGTTTCTGCCTAAGGCGTAAGATGCATGTATGTATCTGTACGTTGTATCCAAAATACAGGTTTTGAAAACTATCCCAAGTGGTTGTCAAAAACGATAGATATTTACTATTTAAGGCGAAAAAATAGAATTCACACTGTTTTTAACAGTAGCTTTGGCAACTTGGCAGCCCTACACACACCCGTCTATTATCATCTATCTGAATCAAAGCAAACATTACTATTTTATAGCCGTATCAGTGTTTTATCAGCGTATAATCCCCTATTGTGACACTTTTTACACATTTATATGGCAACACTATTGACATGTCAAGTGACGATTATAAAATGATAGACACCATTTTTATATGCTTTTATAGATATCTGCGATGTTCCCACATTGTAGATATGTGATTAATATACCATATTATGCGATTATCGGCATAATAGTTAATGTAGTAATTTTTTTTTATTGTGAAACGGTTATTTTTTTAGATAACGAGTAAACTTTAATAAATATGGTCCTGTTTTATTTTTAGTAACGTACTCAAATGAAAGAAGAAGGGCAATGGAGAGAGCTATGCTTGAAGTTTCCCTACGTGGTCGTATCAGAAATGAAGAGATCCGCAGGAGAACCAAGGTTGCCGACAAAGCTCAAAGAATTGCCAAACTTAAGTGTAAGTGGGAAAGGCACATTGCTCGCAGAACAGATGGCCGATGGGGCCAAAATGTTCTACAGCGGCAACCGCGTACCGGAAGACGTAGCGTTGGAAGGCGTCCCACAAGGTGGACCAACACTGGTTGCAGTGGCGATGCTTGGGGAAGCCTATGTCCAGCAATGGACGTCTTTCGGCTGAAATCATGTTGATGATGATGACTCAAATGAACTGAAGGAATCCCCAATACACCATGGCATCAATTGACTTCGAACTTGTCTATAATTATTTTCTCTTGATAACCTTACCTACATTACCTGTTTGTAAAAGATTTGTTCATTGAGTTCAATTCAGAATACATCATCATCATTCTCCTGGCTTTATATTTCAGCTACAACATATATTTTTCTTCCATACTTCTCTATTAGTCATCATCTCGGTAGTCACCCCCTTTTTAGCCATATCATCTATCAACGCAACAATTGAAACACACACTCAAAACACATACAGACACAAACACATACAATCGTTTCTTCATTGAATATTAATCGAATTTATCCACATACTTTGAACATATGCAAAAAAATAGCCAATATAAATTATAATCCAACATTCTATAAATTACCTACATTTACAACAACTGATAAATGCCCCAGCCTTTCCATTTCGTTTCTCAGCTTATAAACAAACGCACCCCAAACGGAAACCAGCTCGCCATCCATCTCCAGAATAAGTGCGTCGCATCCATATTCATGAAGGGTACCACAAAGGTTCGTATCGAAGATCTTCACGCGTTCTACTTCCCTGCGTTTGCGCACCCGAAAGGATTTAATGACCAGATACTGATTTTTATGTTGGTTACAACAAATATGTAGTTTGAATCTATTGTTTGGAGGTAAGTGAGAAATTGATCGTGTTGATCTGATAGTGGAAGTTTTGTAAGGTTTTATCAGACTGGGATAAGATGCGAAGGAGAATATTCATGAATGATTTTATTTCTCTAAGTAGGTTTGTACAAACACTTTTAAACGTCAATCATATTTTGAAAACTACCTGAGGTCAGCGTTACCTATATGACTACTCTGAGAAGAAAGGCCGAAACAAACTCACAGGTCACAGTCTCTTTTAAAGTCGAGACATGAAGATTGGTGTCTGAAATGGTCTTTTAAGGAAACACAGATTAAGTGGAACTGTCCAGTCAGTGCACGCATTTGTCAGTAATCATGCAGCTCAACTCAGAACTTAAGGAGCTCAACGATTCGACGAACAATACCAAAGAAAGGACATTTGGGTAGGCCGCATAAATTACTCAAAATGCATGAATGCATGATTAAACTAACTGAAAAAAAAAACAACAGAAAAATGAACTGACATATTAAAAGTTGTATAAAAGAAAGTGAATACTGAGGTGACGGCCAATAGAAATGTACCTGAAGAAGAAACAGACATGATGCATCAAACTCCAAATGAATTGGATACATGGGAGGTGGGTAATGATTCTTTATCAGTAGGTCTAGACAGAAACTGTTACACAGAGAATCGTTGACTGAAAACACTAGAGCAAAGGGTAGACAAAACGAATGCAATAATCTAACGCTGATGTTTGATTGAAAGAGTTTACAGTAATCTACAGGGTGACAGGCATATCGACGCGGAAACTATAATCATGAATTCAGGACATGATTCCAGACTCAGAGATTAGCGTAGAAATGTTTTGTCGGTTATCGAAAAAAATCTGCGTTCCATAGGAAAGTGATCTACGCGGTCAAAATATAAAGAACAGCTATTTTTTTATAACCGACGAAAAAATTTAAAGCATTTCGAATCTTTAGAATCATTGTACTGAATCCATAGAAGTAGGTTGCGCGTTGTACATATAAGCAAGAGTTATGCAAAAAATATATAAATCAAAATAAAATCGAAGAAAATTTGTTATCCAATCATAAAGGCCTGTCTACTGTTAATGAACTACTACAAAAATGATCCAAATAAAAAACAAGAAAATAATGCTTTTATCGCAATCTCAAATCCAGACAAAACAACAGGTATTCAAGATTCTGCAAATTACAAATATCGAAAGGAAGAGTGCTCAAGAACCTTCACCCACGACGACGTCTAACCCACATTAAAAGATAGATAGATATAATCTTTACACGATCGTCTAGACGCCATAATTAAGTATAACGTGTATGTTAATAAAACATGGATGATCGTGTATGTAAAGGTTATTAGATGGTTTTCTCGTAAAGGACATGACGTTAACATAAACTGTGCCACAGTCTGGGGAGCTCGAAGGGAGAGTGGACAGGGCTGGCATGAAGAAGTTATTGAATTTACATGGTAGAATTAGACTGGGGAAAGAAACACTTCTGGAAGCATTGATGCTGCTGATATGTAGGTTCCATTTTGGTTAAGGTTTTTATTTATGATACACTAATTCGTTTCTTAAACAGAACAAACCTATTGTCACATAATTCTAAGTTTCTCCCCTGGTTGAGGAAAATAATATGAAAAACGGTATCATTGTTTTTTTTGTCAATTTTGGAGCTAGAGCGCAACTTTCTGTAGGTGCAGCTTTTTTCACTTTTCTTTTTGATGCTCGTTATTCAACTTTTTTAGTTAAATTGCATCTTGGCTTACATTTCTTAAGTTACTCCAGTACAAAATCATCAAGCACAACCTTATTTTCTTTTAAATAAACATCTTCTTTGTCACGCTGAACATTGGCATCTAAAACCCATTTTTCTTATCACTGCCAACCCTAATCTACCCAACTGTGTGAGGATATAAAAATGTAACGTATTATAGCATCACCGCGTTCTGTTTAACGTACTTTTACTAGTGGAACCCGCAGTCGAAAGTAATGGCACTGTTAGCTAGATTGCCGTCAGTAACATCACGTTCACGTTACGTTACATTACGTTCCTCATTCTTTATTATCGAGAGATAAATGACATAGTGGAGAATTCTTAATCGAGAAAGTGAATCCGACGGAATGACGTGTATTAGAAAGAGGATTGACGTACCACTCTGGTAGAATGATTGGAAAAGAGACAGAATTAATACGTGATGAGGCTGTAGAAGCAAGAATTTAGAAGATGTAAGCACATCTTGGAGTGGGTGGACCTATTCTAGACTTAGAGCATATTCGCCAGGGATTACGATCGATGAAGATATAATTATGTAGCATAAGCATAATCAGCCTATAATGTTCCCACTGCTGGGACACAGGCCTCCTCTCGGTGAGAGGGAGTGGGCTGTAATCCACCACGCGGGCCCAGTGCGGGTTGGTAAATGTTTTGGTTCTAGAACATGTTTCCTCACGATGTTTTCACACACCGTTTTGAGAGCAATGATGATAAAATAATTAAAATATATGTAATCAAAAGTATTGATTAGATTGAAGTACCAGTCTGGTAGAGTCATAGGAAATGAGAAGAAGTAAGAGTATAATGCGCGATGAGGATGGAGTAGGTAAGCCACAGCTACCTCCTCTACAAATTCGGAAGATGCAACAAAATGTGAAATGGTAAGGCTTACTCTAGCCATGGAACTTTCTTGGCAGGAATGACGATTGATAAGAATTAGGCATCTACAGAAGATCGCGGGGTTTAAACCTCGAGGAGACTAGCACAGACCAGGGATGGATAGCACAAAAGGGAGAAGGCCTGTACTCACAACTGAGCGTAATAAGGTTGCCAATGATGAGGCATCAAAAACTCTTGAATGGATGTTCACGAGAAAATTTGTTTTACCAGCTAACGCAGTCGTTCTGTTATAAGGCAACTTGTTTCGTTTTAATAACAGATTAAAGAAAGCACATAAGTTGGAGCTGAAAGTATAAAGCCAAACGAGCCTATAATTAAACACAACGTAAACAGAAAACTTAACCATCAAACACCAAGCACAAATGTAAGCAGACCCAAGTTAACAGCGGCACTTGCGATTCACAGAAGCAATGTTTCCTGAAACCCATAGTTTACAAACTGTCACACGTCAAGGGATCGCGCGGAAGCGTTCTAAATTTGAAACGTGGGGTGCGCAAGAGTCGTAATTGTAATGCGCACGCGCCGCACGGATGCAAAATGGCGGCTCAACGAACCGCTTCCGTTTAGGAGCGCTGACAAGTGCATCCGAAATTGATACTCGACAATTTGACCGAACTGGTTTTTTTTCTGGATCGCGTTACAGCAGTTGGCACTAGGGTGTTTATGGCTACCTTGGAAAAGTTCTGAGGTGTTATTTTTATTTAAATTTAATAAAATTATTTTTATTTTTATGTATGTAAGCATTTTTTTGTAAATGACCCATTGTAGGTAGTAGGTAGTTGGGTAAACAACAACACTACCATTTCTTACAGATACTTATCTAGCTATTATATACAATACTTACGTAGATCTTTTAGCGACCTTGTTGGAGACGTTCTTCAGAAAGGTCAGGGGCGCAGTACTCGCAGCTGGTGTGACCATAATTATGTATGAACGTAAACAAAGCCAAAGGTGCATGTAAGGCGTAGCAGGTGGCTTTCTGTGGTTTCTGCCTACCCCCATGAGAAGAAGGCGTGAGTTTACGTATGTAAGGTCTATCAAATATATTTTTCCAATTGATGTGATTTCAGGTTAAAGAAATATCAACTTTATTTTAGTGGTAATTAAGTTGATTTCAGAGTGACTAGCACTATTGAAAAACTTATAAAAATGTTTGAAGTTGTAGCGTAAACTGAACTTTATTGTGTAGGAATCAAAGTTATTTTTCCATAAATTCATATTCGTTTACATGTTTGGCAACTAAATGGCGAACGCAGATTAGACATTCTATTCCAGAACGCAGCTACAGCTAGCAACGGCAACGTAGCTGAATAAATGATCAACCATTTTTTATTATTCTATCAACTTAGATTCGTTATTACGCCTACATAAACTAGCTACATGCAACAAAATCATTGGAACAGAAAAGAGAAATCGCCCTGATACAAATTACAGATAATCTAATGCCATTGTTTTCCTAATTATCGTATTGTTTGAAGGCATAGCAATGGAATAAATAATTTACCTAGGGCCAGAATATCTTGAGCCTTCAAGATGGAAGAGTACCTAATTGCTAAGGGAAAAATATTGAACAGTAGACCCACTTCATGGTTAGTGGTTACAGTCGCCTAAGGACATAAGCAATACCAGAGGGATCCCATATATTGTGTATTGCCATGCCAAAGCCAAAGCTGATGTGTCTCATGTGCCTGTAATCACACTGGCTCCTCTCCCTTTTAACCCGGAACACAGCAATGCCGAATAATGGCAGAAACACGAATGACGAACGAAATTAAAAGAGAGAGAGTTATTAATATTATCGATGGAAAAGAGAGACAAAATAAAAGATAATTAAATTGAGTGAGTTTAATGGAGAGAATTATATGACAGAAAACAGGAGAGAATAGAAGAAGAAAATAGTTTGCTATGACCCCAAGTAACATGGAAAAAGGGCAGGCTGAAGAAGAAACAATCTATCCACAAATTCAGTATCAACATCTCAACTGAAAGACGTCCCCTGCTGGAAATACCTAGGTCTCCCCAAAGGATAACCAGATCGAACGATCCTGTGGACCACCACCAGGTCATCGGACCACCTTGTGAGACATTCGGTATATACCTAAAAATGTTTTTCCCGATGTCGGGTGTCAAGATAAACTGGGCAGAATCAACTTCGAAACGTAGGGCCGGCCCAAACTATTGTCGGCTGCATAGATCTTGCCTCACGATTGAAATAAAGATAAGAATTATATATCAATCCGTAGATACTTGAAATTTTGGGTCAGTGACCTGTAAGTATTGTGGATCGTCTTGTAACATTTTATCGTGGATAACTGTGTCAGTATAGATCATATCATTGAGAGTAAACATTGAGGCAAATAAAGCTGCAAATTGATATCACTGAGTTTTGCGAAAATCTCAGTGTTCAAACATTTTTAACTGGTGACTGAGTGCGTGTTTACAGTGTCTCAAAATATTCTAAGTTATAACATGGCTTCTACCAAACCTAGAAAAAGTAGATAAGTACTATTGAGTCTTTGGTAGTACGTAATCAGAAAAAACCTAGACAGCGTGCGAACCAGTGCAGTGTCCCTAAGATAATTGTGTGCTATTGATTTGCAATGATGGTTTTGGATGAGGTGTTTATGTAAGTAACATTTCATGCCTTAACGACATCAAAAACTGATTTGCAACAATGCCTTAGTGCCATTAATTTAAAAAGCGATTAGTCAAAATCTAAATAGGCCAAAGTCTAAATAAGTCAAAGTCAAATTTTCAATTAAATTAAGGGAATAAACTTAAGTAAGTATAAAGTTAAAAGCTAGGCAGAGGTGTACCTACTGTAGTACACCCACATTACAAGTATTAAATGTTACGATTTATTTTTGAATAACTTAGTAAAAAATAAAACATGCGTGCACGCAGTAAGGTGACCATCGCAGAGTTCTAAAATTGCTGTTAAAACTCCTTTCGGCGTTCATACTTTTTTATTTAAAAAAAAATCAAAGAAACAAACGTTTAAAATTAGTATAAACAAGCAAACAAAGATCAAAAGCAGTGCTCAGCAGGGGAATATTGTAAATAGCCCGTTTTCAGCGGCGCGTGGGCACCGGCGCAGGCGCACACCCGGTGCATAACTCGTAAAATGCACTTTACAGATTTTACTTGTTTTTACTGCAGCACGTCTGTTTTAAATAATCTGGACTAAAATACACGACGACTGAAGGATGATCTTAGTTTCTTAGTAAAACTGAAAACCTCAATTTTATCTTTTCTCTTCTAATTCTTTTAATTCGGATTCTGATCGGATGTAGTGCGAAACCGCTCTTATAACTGAAACAAAGGTACTACGTTTAGGTCTTTCTAGAGCGGAATGATTACGCCAATTAAACTGCACTCTAGTAATATATCCAGAGTGCAGTTGGAAACGTCATTAGTCATCATCTAAGTTTTGCATAAGGCGGTACAGCTAATTGTGAGGACAGGCTTAATTGAGAAGACAAGATGTGGTCTTAATTGTGGGGCAGATTTGTTAACACAGTGATTTGGCGAAGGGAAAAGTAAGTAGGTACAATTTAAAGAAAGAAAGAACAATTGTCACAGAAACAGGTATTTAGAGAAAAGATAAAAGCGAAATACTCAGGATCATTTGATACAGATGATCACACTCCATGTAAAATTTCTGCATTTATATTTTTTAAATCATTTATGGAGTATTTTATGCACTACTCGACAAAAGAAAACAAAAACAAGTCTCGTACTAAGACTTACTACACTTAGGTAGATTTTTAGAACATGGAATGTTTAAAAATTATGATTTTAATTATCATTTCACCCCAAGGACGTCCACCGCAGACTGTTTCTCCAAGAATTGACACAACACAACTACTAGTTGAATCCAGCCCGCGTTGAAGCTGCCTGTATCCAGTCGATAGGTATCTAGTTACCTATGACCTTTTCGGGTAATAAATAGGACAGAAAAAATTGTACTGAAGAAGATATCGTCAAGAGCTTCAAGCCAGTCACACACGGTGCGATTTAACTGCCTCGTTGGTGTAATATAAAATCGAGCCCAGGATCCTTTTCTACGGAAAGAAATAGTAAATTTTTATTTACGCGTTTACAGTGTTGGTCCTATTGCAAAAGTTATTATTGCAAACCCTTCTAGAGGTTTAGGGTAAATAATTATTTTTCGCTTTTTAATTGTACCTACCTACCCCACACAAATTAAATTAACACTAGTGCATTGAAGAATTGAAAACACCGACTAGAAGAATCATGAAAATTCGCATAGAAATGCAGTGCAGCAACACAGTTTTATAAATTAACTTATGTACAAATCTTCCTGAAAGTATGTAGGTCACATCAATGAAAGAATTATCAAAATAGGTTCGTTAGTTTTTAAGAAAATCGCGGACAAACAAACATACATACGGGTCGAATACAGAACCTCCTTTTTTGAAGTCGATTAAAAACTGAGATTATGTACGTGAGTATTTTCGAAGGTAGGTAAATAAGTTAATTTATAAAACTGTACTGACTGTATTTTCGTTGGCCTAGTGGTCGCAAGCGCTATTGCTGAGCATGAGGTCCTGGATTCGATTCCAGGGTCGGGCAAAGTGTTTTTGGATTTTTCCATCTAATATATCTGAATATTTGAAGGCAGGTTGATGGCAATAGGCTATTCCTCTATTAAATGAGACATAAAAATAACTGGCGAAATATAGGTGTACTATCAGGTACACTTCTGGGTGTATAGGTACGTACTGAAGAAGCCTCATCGTTTCAGCCCAGACAGTGAAACAGAAAACAAAACATTTCACCACAAACTATCTTAACTGGGCTTAATCTATATTTATTAACACTCCGCTCAATACATCAGGGAATCAATCGAAAACGCTGAAAAACCGCTCGAACAAAAAGCAAATAACGGCTTTAACTGATAAATTGATGTTCAATTCCCTGCCATTACTTAATCGAAGAGCCGTGAATTAGTGAGCGAAGCCCGCATGTCTGTCCGTCTGTCCCAAACATCCCTCTAGAACAAATTGTCTCTAATATGTTATTAATTTACATACGAATGGTACTGGTAGTTCGTCATGCCACTTGTAAGAATCATGGAAAAGTGTTTTTGCCCGCATCTTTTTGGATAAAATTTTTTTGGGGTAAAAATTAACGGTCTTAAAATTATGGTCTGGACAACTGCTCTGCGAGCCACTGATCTATGTGTGACCATTGACGCTGTCCATCATTACATAAAAAAATCGGTTACATGCATACGCCATTTTCCCATCAAATTAGGCACATACTTCAGAACGCCACATGCTAAGCACCTTATACGTCAAATTAGCCAACATTTCAAACATTCTTACACACGCCGCGCCCGAATGTCTGTCGAAATCCAAAGATGTTGCCAATTAAATTGATGTAGGTATACTAGCTGATAATGTCATTTATGATAAAATTGTCAATGGCTTGTGGTAATAACAGCCGCATGGGTCGACCGATCAGCCGAGCGATTCTGTACATATCTCACCGTGAAAACTTGAGTGAAATGAGCTGTCAATAGTGTCAATCCCTAAAGCATCAGGTGGAATGACACCTCACTTCACCTTAGTTTTCGCGGTGAGATATTTACAGAATCGATCGGCAGATTAAGCTACACTTGCCGCGGACGGTCCTTGGATGGGTAATCATCTTTACATACCAATAACCGTTACAACACGTTAAGCCGTTGGTCCCGGCTGTCTTAGATCTTTGACAGTCGTTACGAGTCGTCAGAAGCCCGAAAGTCTGACAACCGGTCGTACCAAGGGGTATCGTGTTACCCAGTAACTGGGTAGTGGAGATCAGATAGGCAGTTGCTCCATGTAAAATACTGGTATTCGGCTGCATCCGTTAGACTGTAAGCCGACCCCAACATAGTTGGGTAAAGGCTAGGCAGATGATGATGTCATTAAATACTGAGACAGCTTTTAAATCAAAATTCAACCTTTTCCACCTTACCCGAATTCAAAACCTGTACCAAACACAATAATTAATATAAATAAATAATAATAATACTGCCTAAATCTTTGAAACATGCTATAAAACAGTACATTAGGACTAAAAATAGACAATACCAGTTCCCACCGCATCCCGGAGGGTGGCACAGTGGCAGGATATATGTAACAAGAAGCCGGCCATCCTCGTGAGAAATCACATAAAAACTATAATGAACTATTATTACGTACACATCATCTGGATTGTAAATCATTTTAATGTGTGAGATGTACTTGTAGGTACTGGGGTTCTGGCGTTAACTTTTTTTTATAGATTTATGTAAAAGATTTCCGTGGCTGCCTTTCAAACAGGCCAAGGAACTGTCTAAACCATAGAGAATCATGTCCCTAGATAGAGGTGCACTAAGAAACTATTTTATGAAACTCCCCCTTGTTCGGTGTGTAAAAAAGTTTACAAGGCGAAGTTTTTTTTTTAAATTTATTTAAAATGGGTTTGCTCTTGACTCTGGTCGAGGTCAGAGGTGACAGAGACAAAGTCGACGATGGAGTGAGCTTACCCAGAAGAAGCCTATTCACTCTCACTTTGAAGAGATTCGGATTGTATGCGCTCAGAAACACAGACGCAGGTAGAGAGTTCCACTCTTTTACTGTGCGCATTAGAAAAGACATTTGAAAACGTTTAGTTCGAATTTGTGGATGGTAACTTGCAGTGCGTCTGGATGTCCGATGGCAGAAGGAAGGAGAAACTATAAGTAGGTACTAGAGTAGGCTTTCAAATAAAAAAAGAAATTTTTTTTTCATTAGCAACATAATTTCTAATGTTATATTAATCGTTCAGGTAAATTGTTTTACTATTTTTAACAGTGAAAGAGTTTAAACAAAAACATTAACTGTACTGAATATTTAATTTGTTATGGGTCAAATTAAATTAGACAGCGAAATCTGCAGACATAATCGTATCCATATCTAAACAAAAAAACCGGCCAGATGCGAGTTGGACTCGCACACGAAGGGTTCCGTACCACCATACAATATTTAATACTACATATAAAATAACGGCAAAAAATCACGTTTGTTATATGGGAGCCCCCCTTAAATATTTATTTTATTCTGTTTTTAGTATTTGTTGTTATAGCGGCAACAGAAATACACATTCTGTCAAAATTTCAACTGTCTTAGTATCACGGTTCATTAGATACAGCCTGGTGACAGACGGACGGACGGACGGACAGCGGAGTCTTAGTAATAGGGTCCCGTTTTACCTTTTGGGTACGGATTCCTAAAAATAATTGATTTGATGACTTTTTAGGTATTTCTATAGGTACTAGATAGTAAAGTTACTTGAAATATCAGTTTAAACAATCAAATCTACGAATAATATTCTTTTATTATTCGAATCAAATATTTTTATGTAAACTTTACAGTTACAGATATTTCAACGCGATAAAACAAATAAACTGATTTTCTTAACTCGTACTTCAATTAACTACCAGCGGTCGTTGACCCCAAATAAAAGTTTGCACGAACTATTTTTTTTTTTTGTTTTGTCGTCTTTAGATATCGCGATAACCATCACGGTGCGAAGTTTCGCTAGCTAATTTAATTTGGCCCTGTAGAAGACTGCATTTTTCAGTAGGTAGGTAATGAATAGTTCCATACGCGACTATGTTGTTATGGTCATCGTGCCTTATTTCCTCATAGACCTGTGCTCTATATACATATACGGCATAACGGTCGTTAGTTTCCACCTGTAATGTTGTGTCGTGTTGCATCCTGTTTATCAAACCCTAGAATCAACTATGGAATTGAGTCACAGTTCCTATAAACACAACATCAACAGGAAACAAATAATTCTATGTTAAGATGCATGCAATGTTTATTTATATCCAACTGGATAGGAAATAAACAAACAATATATGATGTGTGATGAGCGCACGCATTGTTTGGTCACACAGTATTTGTATCTAAATACGTTGGTAGAAATGCATCAATTCATGCATGTGTGTGGTGGTATGTATTCTACGCTTGCCGCGGTTAGTCCGGGGATGGGTGACCATCTTTACATACCAAGACCCCTCCGTGCTTCGGAAAGCACGTTGCCGATGGTCCCGGCTGTCATTCGTGGATCTTTGACAGTCGTTAGGGGCAGTCAGAAGCCCGAAAGTCTGACAACCAGTCTTACCAAGGGGTATCTTATTACCCAGTAACTGGGTTGTGGAGATGTAAAATACTGGGAGTCAGCTGCCTCCGGTTAGACTGAAAGCCGACCGCAACATATTTGGGAAAAGGCTAGGCAGACGATGAAATCAAATATTCACCGAATTACCTTCTAGATAACATAAAATGCAAAACAATTAAATTATTATTCACTGCCCTGAAGTTATCTTTAATATGTCTAATAACCAATTACTCTTTACAACATAAGGAAACGAACCCACTACACCTGCATCTAAGGTCTTCAAACCCTGTCAGTTCGATGTAAATTCACTCAGACAAAAACTGCAGAATGTAGCGTCTGCGACGCGTCGTAACGTGGTGCATCGACCGACCACTGACTGCCACTGAGGGCCATTGACTAAGTTATTACATAGGTAATGGCTAAATAAGAGGCTTAGGTGCACTGGACTTGGGTGGCTACTGTATGTCATCATAATCTCAGGTAATTTTCTAGATGTGTGTGACAATTTTTCAGCATTATTGAATTCTTCTTCGTCGTTTCGATGCAGGATAGTGTTTTAAATTTTGTTGGACCAAGATTTAGCCACATTCCACGGATTCGTCGATGACAGCGCAGAGGTCACTATGGCTGCATTTATTGGGGCAGAGGACAAGATAGGAAGTGGGACATTATTGAATAGTTTAAATTATTGTAATAATCATTTTGCAGCAGCTTTTTGGATCAAAGTGAGATGTGGGTCGTATAACTATTAGGAAAACTAGAAGCATGATTAAAATGTTTAGTGAAAATTGAGGGCCATAATTACAAGGTCCTAAAATGAGTTTTTTTTGTACTTGTATAAAAGAGCATAGTACCTACTTGTATAAAAGAGCATAGCAAGTTTTGAGTATGAATGCTAATATAAAAGTAGGGGAAGACCCAAAACGATGGATATGTGAAACATGTGGGGGTGACTATCGAGATAACTAATAGAGAAGTATGTAATGTAGTATATAAATTAGGATAAAGGCAGGAGAACGATGATGAGAGATAGAAAAGCATAGATACAGGAGCTTTATTGGAAACACTTGACGACATAACCTTTATCCTGAGCTAACGTCATTTATGAAATGAGTTATTAATTACCTAAAACGGTAAAGAGTAACAACTAGCTTCCGCCCGCGGCTTCGCCCGCGAGGAATGTCGATAAAAACTATCCTATGTCCTTCCCCGGGATACAATCTATCTCTCTGGCAAATTTTATCGAAATCCGTTCAGTGGTTTAGGCGTGAAAAGGTAACATACAGACAGACAGACAGAGTTACTTTCGAATTTATAATATTATAGTATGGATAGTTAACAAGTTTATGAAGCATAAGCTTAACGCTTATGCTCCCTAAACTAATTTCATAAAATATACTTATACCCAGGATTTATCAAAATCCTTTGGGCATATGTATTTTTTTCACGGACCGGGTCGATCTACGGTTGCTACGCTTGCCGCGGATGGTTCGTGGATGGGTGACCATCGATTACATATGGAGACCTGAGGCTGTCATTCGTAGATCTTTGACAGAGTAGTCAGAAGCCCAAAATTCTGACAACCTGTCATACCAAGAGGTATCGTGTTACCTAGTAACAGGATTGTGGAGGTCTGACAGGCAGTCGCTCCATGTAAAATACTAGTATTCCGATGCATCTGGTTAGACAAGAAGCCGACACTAATATACTTGAGAAAAGGCTAGCCACATTGATAGACCTCTATTGTAAGGTACCTATTTAGCATCGAAGTTAATTTAAAACTCAAACTATTGATATACCAACTTATTCAAGTATATCTAAATCGAAATCAGCATACAATTTAATGTCCCTCTCTTTCACGTGATTGAATAGCCACCGTGTATTCAAGTCATACATTGATCAAATTGTTACGCTCTAGTGGGCACAGACTTTTATACAGGAGTGAATTGCTTTTTATAAAGACTAGTTTGTTGTCGCTTCGAGTTGATACGTTACGAGGAATAGGGATGTTCACTTACAGCATTATAGCTTGGATGTGACTTATAGCGCTATAGCGAAAATATATGTGAAAGTTTTTGTTTGGATTTGACGTATAAACGTCTCTCTATTTAAAGCAAGGTTTTAAATTAACCCCTAGGAATAGGATACTTGTAAAAAAGTGTATTTTTAAGAATAACAGTGCAAATTGTAACATAGTTTATTTCTTAATAAACAGGTCATATCGGTCAGTTCTCTTCTATATTTTGCTAACGTTTAACTGGACAATTTGAGATCGTTTCATGACGGCATCGAAAATACCATTGACTTTTAAAATTGTTTAAACTGCACTAGACATTGAACAGCGGAGTAATTGCGTAAGACACTAACACGTAGCAATGGCTTTAATTTTGACAGTTCAACAACATTCATTGCGTCATTTACGTTGATGAGCAGACACATTTTGCGAACATATGAAGCAATGGATTAGGAATATCCTTCAAAATGATTCAGATTGTGATTGACAATGTGTTACGTAATTGGGGTGCTGTTTCATACGACTATTTATGATAAAATTTGCTAAAAACATAAAAAAACGTTATTTGTCATCTCTCATAACGGTATGTCACACACACACACACAAACACACGCACACTCACAAACTTTCGCCTTTATAATATTAGTGTGATAAGAGATGCCTGAAAGAGAACGCAGAAAGTCATGAGGCCGCCCGCTGCATATTGTGGATTGTTCGATATATTTTTTATCATGTATTTTCGTGGTGTTCAGTGAAGTATCCTAAATATATAAGTAAAGTTACGCTTGAAGGTGAAATAATATTCTCTCATCATGGCCGACATGACATAAAATTCCCACAAAACATTGTAGGAGATAATCCCAGCACATAACATCACTAACCATACGGGAATGTCATCGCGGAAGTGCGGTCTGGCTGTCGGTTGCAACCACATGGTCGCATGGTCTATGACTCTATGGTTAGCGACAACTACAGATACGCCGCGCCTGCGCATCAGGGTTATTGGCATTGGCGTGTGAACCAACCGGCTATTGGTTAATAACTCGTCAAGGATATATTGTAACTGTGTGAATTATTTCCTTGTATCATTGGGATTACCTAAAGAAATACGGTGAACTTACCTATTTAACCCATCTTGGGTGTGAATTTTGAAATATCCTTCTTATACCTTTGTGAAAAATTTCATCTAGAATTCTGGAAATTTGTTAGTCAAAATCTAATATATAAAATTCTCGTGTCACAGTTTTCGTTGCCATACTCCTCCGAAACGGCTTGACCAATTTTGATGAAATTTTTGTGCTTATCCGGTATCTATGAGAATCGGCCAACATCTATTTTTCATCAACCTAAACCGAAACTTACGCGGGTGAAACCGCGGGGCGCAGCTAGTATAATATAAAACACAATTGCCGTTTATAAAATTTTTGACTAAGCAATTTTGGGCTCAACTGTATCCATGGGTAGCTTTAAACGAGAGATGTTTTCTTTTTAAGTTTGAATGTGAGTCCAGTTAGCCAATAAAAATACAGAAAATAAATTATGTGGTCAAGTTCTTTCCTCAAAAGACCATCTCAGACATCGATCTACATGGTCTTCATATAACCTGACCAAGATTATGTTTGGACTTAAAAGAGACTGTGACCTCTGAGTTTGTTTCGGCCTTTCTTCTGAGACTAGTCAGATAGGAAACGCCGACCTCATCTAGTTTTTAAAACATGATTGACGTGTAAAAATGTTTGTGCAAACCTACTTACTGAAATAAAATCATTTATCATAAATAATTTACTCTAAATAAAGCACCTGTCTGAGTTCGAACCCTACGACCTTCAACTCGTGAGTCGTGCCACTGCGCCACCACTGCTCTCATGAAAGTCAAAGTCAAATCATTTATTTCAAATAGGCAGATTAAAGGCACTTTTGAACGTCAAAAAAATTACAATAAAATTGAATTGATTCTAGTCGCCCCTTCCAAAAGGTAGTGTTCGTATGGAGAAGAATGGGCAAGAAACTCCAGCGTTACTTTTTTTTTATGTTTTACAAAGTTTTGTATACATTCATTGTATAATTATATGTGAAGACGATACACCTTAGGAATTAACGAGTACCAGGTTCGTACTTTCCTGGACAATCTCTTCCACAGTCTCTTCACAGTCAACACATGTCCACAAAACCCCTATCAACCATACAAATCTTTCTACAACCACAATCTAAGCTAGCAACGCAACGGTTAAAAACCCATAAAAACGCGTCAGTAATTAAACTATCCCATGGGCCATGGCTGTGGCATTAACACAGATTATGTGACCATAACCTACGTCACTTAGGTCAATGTCGCCGCCATAACTGTCGGTTGTATACCACGGCGTTATGGGGTTAGGGCGAGTCTATACTGAAGGGCTTTTGAATAAAAAGAAGTAACTTCCGCTGATGTTTGCCTATAATACTGAAATGGAACTAATTTCATCTTTTCTTTACCCCAAAAAACTAGATATAAAATTCTATACATTTTTTTTTTGTTAGTATGCAGTGTGTTGTCAAAAAATCATAAACGTGCCCTCGGCGTCAAAGTATGTCATGTAGTCGAACCGTGGCGTGCTGGGCACATTTTGGTTTGTCATTTATACATGACTCTGGCGGACAAAAGGTTAAATTAGTTAAAGATTTGTATACCTTACTTTGGCATTTTATATGTACTTAACCCTTTACTGGGAAGGTGTCAGAAACCTCATGGTACAGGGGAAGAAAGGAAAACCCAGTTCTGTGAAGCGACTTGGAGTTATGTCAGAAAACCCAGTTCTGTGAAGCGACTTGGAGTTATGTCAGTTTAGATTCCTAGGGATGGTATACTTAAACAGTTACTATTTTACAAGAACCTGGGTGAATTTTCCTATAAACTTCTACTCAGCTTAAACGCAATTCATTACAGTTTCACCTCTAACAAAACATTTAGGTATAGGTTTTCCGTTTACGATATCCCCGGAATATGCAAAATGCGTATCACACGACTAGAGGAGTGAGTCTTTCGGGAAATATTAAACCCTAGCTACTGGGAAAGGAAAGCTCTCTCTTAGCCCAAATGAAGAACAACCAATAATGTTGTTAAACTTTAATTAAAATCGGCGCCGCCGGAGCCGGCCTAGGAAGCGGTGGCGAATTTACCTAGACGCGTACCGCCAGGGTTGGATCGAGGCAGTGTACGCTCTAAAAAAGAAAAAAAAACGCCTAGACCACCATCATTGTACACAATTCCTTACTATAATCGTTGAACCAACGACGCGCGTCGTCCACATTGCCTCTAATGGAATCTCAGCCACGCAGTACGTTTGTCGAGCCTTCCTAATAAGCCACTTTAGCGGCTCTCAGAGATAGGAAGCAGTTTACCATAATAGATGTCATTGTCGGGTGGTTCGTTTTATTTAGATAATAGTAGTATTTTGACTTGCTTGTAGCAAATCAAGTCTGTGTCTGGGAAAATCATTTATGTGTTTGCATTTCCAACCACTTATTACAACAATTTTATTGCAATAAGCTTTTCATTTTATATCTGGGTAAAGAGGCCTTAGTCCGATAAAAAGACAGTTAAATTTCACAATTGTAAAAGATAATGTAAACACTATGTCAAGCATATCAGTAGTAACGCAGCTGTCACTAATGTCAACTGTCAGTTCACCACGAATGGCGGGAAACAGTGGAAAGTGAAGCGTGCCTGCAAGAGAGTGATGAGCCAGTGTAGTGATAAAGCAGCTTAAATAACTGGATTCTACAACAACCATTACAAAAAAAAGTATGTGTAAACCTTTTAACGATCTGACTTGTTTAAAAAGATAGCCGTCATTTCAGAGATGGAGCAGTGGGTGGCCGTGGCTTACGAGTTGCAGATCGTAGGTTTGAACCTAGACCGAGCCTAGAGTAGAGTTTTGAGAGTAGTCTCTCAAAACGGTAAAGGAAGCTGTCTTAAGAAAACCGGCATGTCCTAACAGAACCAAGAATTCGAAGACATGTGATATCTACCAGCCCGCACTGGGCCCGCGTGTTATATTATAGCCCACTACCTCTGATCGAAAGGAAGCATGTGTCCCAGCAGTGGGAACATTATAGGCTGGTTATGCTATCATGCATTTCAAAGTCCAAAACCCTTCTCTTTCGCCAGAGGAAGGAAAGAGGATTAAGGAAACCAAAAAAATCTAAATCTGTTAGGGAATCTTTATCTATGGTTGCTTACAACTCACTACATAGTACTAAATACTACTATGTTGTCTTTTTCAACATGGTAGAAGCAATCTGTGTCAAAGCCTAGTTTATTAATATGCGTCTCCTAGGCAATAAAGACCAGTCATTCTGGTGCACGCAATATTAGTATTTAATTACGTCCATATAAACTACTTGTGTGGTCCTTTGTGTGTGGTCTTTTAGTAACTATAATGTATAAGCCTGTGCAAACATAGTTTCCTCAGACCATTTACTAGACAGATGTCCATAATTAGCCTATGGCCTTCCCAATGCTGGGACACACGCCTTCTATCTGGAGAGGAAATGGGCGGTAATCCACCACATGGGCCCAGTGCAGGTGGAAGTCGCAAACCTTCAAAAAAAAAAAATGTTGAGCCTGAAGAAAACTCACTGATTTAATGCTGATTCAGATCTAGATTCATCGAGCATCGTTCTAAAAAAATACAGGTATATAAGTTTTTTATTGAACTGGCTTAAACTGTTAGATTTTAATCTTCCTTATTTATATACACTTTATTGACCTCCACAAAAATACATAGCATAAAAAATAGATCAAACACTACAAAATATATAATAGGCGGCTTTACAGCTTCCTTCCTTCTACCTGAATAATCACCAAAGGTAAACGAGTAGCAGAATTTTTTTTCAGAATGCTGACCGACGCGTCTGAACAAGCTCTCTAATACCCTGACATACTTGTGATGGTATACATTGGGAGATATGTAGACGATAACAGAATTATTCGAACCAGAACAACAAAAAAATTAAAAAGGCATGAACTACCTAGCTACAAACTGATGCACTCGCTACGTACTCGTAGATGCAAAAAAGATGTCATCGAATAAGCACCCCAAATTCTACGCAACTTTAAAAAAAATTATGGTAGTTAATTGATCAAATGGTTTTTAACATGACCCGACAGGACGCTCCCTTCTGCAATCGGATGTGTCCGTCACGATTGATCGAACTGAACGTCCTCAACTATAGCCACTCCTCTGTGACAGACTGACATACAAAACGTGTATTTTACTGTTGTCATGCTCATTTAATATACACAGATAATTATAGCATTTAAATTACATTGAACTCTAAATCCTTCTTCACGCGATTTAAAATCAATCTATACTAATAATAAAGCTAAAGAGTTTGTTTGGTTTTTTGAACACGCTAAGCAGGCGATGCGATTACGACGGGGTGGGTCGGGGAAACATGAAATATCACGCGGACAGAAACTAGTGTTTTATAGTTGTGTCTAAATCTGAGCCTCAAAAACCATCAAGATGATTCAAAAGTTTATCCGTAAAAACAGAGAACAGTCTGGCTAGTGGGCGCTATTCATTTGGCACATACTATTCAGAAAAACCCATTTTTAGGAGCAACTATAGTGAATCAAGAGACAGTTCCTACCAATTACAATCAAAATGATTACAAAACAAGTCTAGTCAAGTTTAATAACATTCTTGTCGTGCAATTTTTCATTTTGATGGATCAAATTACCGTCAACAACTCAGTCTTCAAAAATCACGTGAACTGTCTTCACATTTATACCTACACTGACAGTAAAAATTAAATTTCCCCCTAACTGCCATTAGAGCAGACGGGTGTTCACGGCTGGGTGGAGTAAAACAATATGACAGGATGCGACAGGAGACAATACTGGTTTGTCATCAGCCCCATTGTCTGCCATCCAACGGATTAATTACAATTATGCATTGTTAACCGTTTTTATTAGGTTTTTTAAAAGATTTCGTGACGGTTTCTTGTGGTTTTTGAAAGAAAACGTGAGGAGTTTTTGTAAATTAAAGTCGGTTTTAGAAAAAAACATTAACATCCATACCCATTATAAATTTGTTAATGGCTTTCAAACAAACGTATTGTGTATGAATATAAGCTATTTTCACAAAGCCATGCCTGCTTTAAATTCGTGCTTTTTCAGGAGATTTCGTGGCTCTTTGGGATTGAATACCCAGAAATTAGGAGATTTGCAGGAGAAATAAGGTAACCGACATAGTCCGAAGAATTGCCAAACTTACAGTGGAGGTGCTTGAGGGAGGCCTATGTCCAACAGTGGACGTCTTTCGGCTGAAATGATGATGATGAATACCAGAAGGTCAATTCTCATACTTAGAAAACGTTCAAATTCAAGACGCAATCTCATCTCAGCGACAATCAATGTCAAAAACTTGTCAAAAAAAGTACGTAAATTGATTGTATTTTTGACAGCTTGAGATTAGAACGAGAATTGCCCCTCTGAATTATCTAAATGATTTAAACTTATGTATCGAAGGACCAACCAATTAATGGTAGAAGTCCATTCGATTCTGAACTAGAAGGATTTGATTTTGAGCCAAAATCGCCACAGATAATCTATTATCTGTGGCGATTTTGGCTAGATAGATAATTTATTTGTTTAAACATAAGTGGTCAGCATTATGCACTTATGGAGAGCTCATCGCTTAATCATCATCATTCTCCTGCTACAAACATGTCTTTTTCTTCCATAATTCTCTATTAATCGTCATCTCGGTAGTCACCCCCTTTCTAGCAATATCATTTTTCACACAGTCCATCCATCGTATCTTCGGTCTTCCCCTACTCTGTATATTAATTTGGATGGCTACCACGAGAGCGTTTACGACGTACGGTATTTCACACAAACTTTTAAGCCCTTGTTGTGAAGTGTAATTCCAGCGTAGGGGTGTCCAGAATCAGATACTGACTCCATGGTTGCGCGTTGATGTCCCAGCCACCCTGTACGATCCAAAATGTGGAAATGATAACGATTTTAGAGAGTATAGACAAGGAATGGTAACATAATCAAACACTTTCCTAAGCTTTATTTTCTTCAAAATAGCATTTTTATGTTTACATCGACTTTTTTTTTTTTTTTTTTTTTTAAATGGCAACTGTTACATCGACTTAGTACCTATTAGGTATTAATGTACAGACGCCAGCACATCAACCTACCCGAAACTGTCAAATTTTCCCAATAAACTTTGAACCTTATGCTTTAGCGATAAAGTTGAAAATCTATCAAAGAAATTTGACAGATTGTAGTAGCTTGATGTGCTGGCGTCTGTACCAATGTGCTTTTTCTAAGAGTTGTTAATTAATTATTTTTATACCAGTTTTATTTAAAAAAATAATGCTCCAATTTAATTGAAATGTAAAGTGATGGCCTGAAACACAGGTTTGAATAAACCTAGTTAGGGCGTGTCGCTACCAAACGTTCTAATCCCGAACCATCAACACTTGCACCATAAAAAATATTTTGGTTTTAGTTTATTTTTAGGCACTACATTTGTTTGGAATATTTGCTACTCTTGGCTAAATGTACACCTTTTGTAAACATTTTTATTAAATAAAATTGTTATTTCTTTATTTCAATATATACACATATAAATTATATTTTTAAATATTATGATATATAGATATAAAAACATTTAAAAATATAAAAAATAGTAGCCCACCGGTATCGGGAACAAGGTCCAAGCTACCGGCGGTCAGGGCTCCAGAGAGAGGAACCTCCTAACAATGCGAGCCGTGTCCAGAAGTACCGCTCTCTGAATCAAGCCCTTGATCCAGCTGCCCAACGAGAGCCTCCTTAGGTGTTGGTCGAGGCTCTTGGCTATTAATCCATTGGCTGTTACGACTATCGGCACAATGATTGCTGAGTCTACATCCCACATGTCGACAACCTCGCGAGCCAAGTCAAGATACTTGATTTGTTTATCTTTCTCGGCTTTCACGAGGTTCTCATCATGCGGGACGGTTATGTCAACAATCATTGCGCGCCGCTCTGATCGATCCACCACCACTATATCAGGCTTATTGGCAACAATAGTCCTGTCAGTGATGATGGATCGATCCCAGTACAATGTGATA
Organism: Gortyna flavago; assembly: GCA_963669345.1. Taxonomy (NCBI): domain Eukaryota; kingdom Metazoa; phylum Arthropoda; class Insecta; order Lepidoptera; family Noctuidae; genus Gortyna; species Gortyna flavago. The sequence continues at coordinate 6,569,578 of OY770141.1, forward strand.
TTACCATTTTCGAGAACTGGGTCGGGCACGTACCTGTAGTACGGCACCTCCGATTCCACAAGGTTGTATTTCAAAGCAAGCTGCTGATGGATTATCCTGGCTACAAGGTTGTGTCTATGCAAGTACTCTCCGTTAGCTAGACGAGAACACCCAGAGATGATATGTCTAATTGATTCCCCCGGCCGGTGACATGCCCGACAGATGTCAACCGTGCCGTCTTTAACAATAAATCTCCGGTAATTGTTCGTCATCATAACTTCGTCCATAATTGCACAAACAAAACCTTCGGTTTCTCCAAAGAGGTCACCGAAACGTAGCCAGGCTACGGACGCTAGTAGATCTACATCGGGTCCATGTAGGGCCCGGAAAAAGCGTCCGTGAAGCTCCTTACTCTGCCATACCTCCATGCGATCATTAGTGTCAAGCACTGCTGGTTTGCGCCAGTTCTCTTTAGCCAAGGAGAGCGGGGTGAGGCCATTGTCCACTGCGACTACATCCCGATGCATCCCCACGTCGGTTTCTAGGAAATATTCCCTGAGACTGCATATCTCGCGATTGTGGAGAGTCTTAGCGTTTAAGAAGCCTCGACCTCCACACTTTCGCGGGATATACAGGCTCATTACCGATGACCGTGGGTGATGCATTCGACTTTCAGTCAGCAGTGTACGGACCTTCCTATCCAGGGCGTCGAGTTCGGTCTGAGTCCATTTGAGTATGCCGAAAGAGTACATCAAAACCGGCATGACCCAACCGTTGAAGGCGCGCACCTTGTTTCCGCCTGATAGAAGACTATTAAGTACTTTTTTCAGGCGGCCAAAGAAGCGCTCCTTCAACGATTGCTTCATGTCAGTACCATTGATCCCTAACGCTTCCAACATACCCAAATACTTATAGGTTTCGGATGCGGAGAGGGCTCTAAGGTTTGTGGAATCCGAGAGTTGAGTTCCCACGGATTCCACAATCTCCCCTCGCTTTACATGCATGACCGCACATTTGTCCACACCAAATTCCATCCTAATGGCGTTACTGAAAGTTTGAGTTACTTTCAGTAGCTCCATTAGTTGTAAATTGTTGGGGGCAAAGAGTTTTAGGTCATCCATATAGAGGAGGTGCGATATAACCTGACCACCTCTCCTCAGCCGATAGCCTAGACCTGAAGCCTCCAGCAGTGTGCTTAGAGGATTCAAGGCTAAGCAGAACCAAAGCGGGCTCAAACTGTCGCCCTGGAATATGCCTCGCTCGATCGTTATCGGTTCGCTATTCCTCTGAATATTTCGACATCCTGGATAGCGAAGGACTGTCCTCCATTGCCCCATACACGACATCAGGAAGGTGCGCAGAGTTGTATCTACTTTATACAACTCCAGCACCCTCATGAGCCATGTATGTGGTACCGAGTCATAGGCCTTCTTATAATCTATCCAACATGTCGACAGATCCTTTCGGGAACGACGAACCTGTTGGCTAATGGTCATATCAATGAGGAGTAGCTCCTTAGTACCGCGGGACCCATTCCTACATCCATTCTGAGATGCAGACATGATGGAGTTGGTGTCTATATGTTTGTTAATTTTAGTTCTCAAAATGGATGTAAGAACTTTATAGACCGTCGGTAAACATGTGATCGGCCTATAATTTTTGGGTTCCGCAGTGCTACCTGATTTATGGAGCAGGTGGGTAATTCCTGTCGTTAGGAACTGGGGTAGCGAACCAGACTCTAAAGCAGTCTGGAACTGAGATGCCAAGCGAGCGTGCGACCTTGAGAACCATTTGATCCAAAAGTTATGCAGCCCATCCGGCCCTGGAGCTTTCCAGTTGGGCAACGGACGGACTGCACGAGCTACATCTTGGGGGCAGATAGTGATAGCCCCCATTTCTGGTATTGGATCGCAAGCTCGCTCAATTTCCCGAGCCCAATCACCTTCGGTGTGACTGACAGGCACCGACCAGATGCTGCGCCAGAAGGAACACATGGCATCATCATCCGGCAGGCACGTCTCAGCCACACCTTGGTCCGGTCGTTCCCAACCTCTATAAACCCACCTTTCATCACTCTGGAAGGTGCGATTCTGAGTATATCGCTCTACCCGTCGCTTATACCGACGAATACGGTTCGCCCATGCATACACTTTCTGCTTCAGGAAGTCGATGCGCTCTGTGACACAAGACATATAGTCTTGAGGACTGATATCAGTCCCCGCGAACGCCCGCCTCACAAAGCGCATCACTCTAGGGCGAGTATTGCCCTCCCTGAAGCAGATTAGTTTGCCGATGAGCGTTCTGGCCTCACCAATACGGCGTTCAATTCTGCACTGCCAAGCGGGTACGGCTGGTTTCGGTCGTGTAGTTCTAGAATCATTGGCAAATTTGACGTGAGCTACACGACATGCCGCTACAGCCGCGCAGTACAGAATCGAATGAGTATCGGTGAGGTCTTCGCAGTTATCAAAATATTTTGACAACTGCGAATCCAGGACCGCCACCAGCGCCCTATTTTTGTTATGCATGGGCAAACGAGGTAAGCGCGGTCTAAGTTCGGGCGACATGAAGCGATATTCCTGAATCGCATCCTCCAAAGCACTCCTCAATTCCTCATTGTACTGGGTACTTACGTTTGTAGCCCTATCATTACTCCCTTCGTCTGCATGTCTTGTATTAGACTGTTGTAATATTGCAGCAGTCTGCGACTGGGGGGCGATGACATGACTACTCCGCATTTCACTTCGCAAGCGATCAAGTACAGTGTCATCCAACATATGATTACGTTGGATAACCCGCACCTGATCCGACAGTCGTTGTGCCGAGACGTTGACAGCCGGCTCAAGCACCTGAAAAAGAGAGAGCATCCGAGCACGGTACACGGTCAGATTGTTTCCCCCCTCTGTAGCCCCATAGTATGAGCGCATGACATTTTCATTGATGGGACGTGTCCATCTCATGCGCTGCACACTTCCGCCGGGAGCTGGGACCCTATCAGAGGCCGGTGGGCCTCGAGGTCCTAAGCCGTCCGGCGGCCGGCGTCCTCCCCGTCGACGAGCAGGTGGTGGCGTCGTGGGCGGAGAGAAATACTCGTCGCTCGAGCTCGACGCAACTGCCGCGGCCGGTGTCGTCACAGCGTTCACAGTGGGGCTGGGTACCGGCGGCGGCGAGGCGGAGCTGAGCGAAGAGTCCGGAGGTGGTAGGCGTGCACGTCTTGCGGCTGATCTTGTCAACATATTTTCATATTATTTGTTTCGTTTTATCGGGGGTGACATGACATATGTCACCTCCGATTCGGCAGTTTTTAGTAAAAGTTTGGAATATTATGGTTTATTCATGGTTTATTGTACTTTTCTATTGATATTATATTAAATTGGGTATTTGGAGTTTGGATGCAGGTAAAATTTTACAATAAAACTGGTGTAAAATTTTATTAATCTGAAAATTATTACGAATTGATATGTTGACGTTGGTGTTGCCATTGTTATTATTATTATTATTTGTCCGCGATTTCGTTTCCTTGCGCCTGATAATTTCTTGGCAAACTTAAAGCACCTGTTGAGTTTCAAAAATCGTTTACTTTTAATGCTTTTCTGCACACTCTAATGAACACAACTGATTTATCTTCAGCGGTTTAGGCTGTGTCAGACATTTCCATTCCACATTATTAAATACACTGGCTTTCAAAGTCAGCTATGGAAATCCATATACAAACTGTAGACTCATTTCGAATAAACACAAAAACGCCAATCACCTAATCACAATTAACCAATAACCGGAACCCAAATCACCGTGACCCGATACATCCTCAATGGGTGTCGGTAGCGAATTCGATTCCTGTGCGACGCTCGAATAGCCGCAGACAATACAGCATGCCAACAATGACAGTTTACACAATGGATCATGGCGATGGCACTCAATGGCAGTTAATGGCGTGATTCCATGCATTGTCTTGTCTTATGGTGTTCAGTTCTGATTGTAAATGGGTTTTATGGGTCATTGCGTGGACTTTGAAGTTAATAGGTGAGCTGCTGTAGTCCTCCAGATAGAGTTTCGTCCATGACGCGATTAATTAATAATAATACGATAAAAAGTCTTTATAGTAAGGTAGGTAGAACCTGACGAATACCTAAGGGGTATAGAAGCCAGTATAGATAGGGCCCAACCAGTGGCAACAGCCGCGACCTACGAGTGGTCGTGGTTTCGAACCCTGACAGGCGCTTTACTTTGTGTAAATTATTTCATTACTACTGCTCTCAAAACGGTGAAGGAAAACATCGTGAGGAAACCGGCATGAAAAGGAACCAAAAAAAATTGAAAACATTTGATATCCACCAACCCCGCACTGGGCCCGCGTAGTGGATTAGGTACGGCCCACTTCAAAACAAAATTACCTTCACATCGGTATCCTTCGCAAGTTTCTGCAGGCAACAGAGAAATCCAATATCCTCAAGCAAATGATCGCAATATCTAACGATACGTTGATACTCCGATATAAAAAATGCTGGTGCGTGCAAATCCTTTCATTTTTGCTACATCCGAGCCAGATTGCGATCCACCACATTACGTTACACAACGTGCTAGTAGATGCGCTAGCGCAAGTGCAATCTACTGACTAGGGTTGTACCGGCAAAAATCTCTACAGCTCACCATTTGATACTTTTTGAGACTAACGAATGATATCACAGTCCGGAGAACTGCAGGCCAATACCCGTAATTAAAAACGTCCAAAATCCAGTCGCAGTCTCATCTCAGCGACAATCAATGTCAAAAACTTGTCAAAAATGTTGGGAAATTATTTTATTATTATTACAGTGTTTAGACTGATTGAGACTGAGATTTAGAATGCGAAAATTCTTAAAAGTACGGGAATTGCTCCTCGGGGATTCTTGCACCAAAACTGAAACGACTATGACGTAAGTATTGAATTATATTATCAATGAAAACCACGAACAAAGCAAAGAACCTTTAACGCTACAGTAATTTATAGCACACTATATTTCTTTGTTTATTGTTTGGACCAATACAGAAAATGGTTCTTTTCGGCTTGATAATGATGACGTTGAGTGACAGGATATACCAGATACATACACTAAAAGAGCTAAAAGTCCGACAGTTCGTCAATAAACAAATCCTGAGCATCTGAGTGTTCACCAAAAATATCAAACTCAAAGCATTTATTTCTATTAAACCATCTGCAGGCACTTTTGAATTTTTCAAAAAGTAAGTCAGAAGTTGAAGCTAGTTTCAAAACATTCAAAACATCTCAAAACGCTCATTTCAAAACTTAGATCCCTTTGGAAAGAACGGGCAAGAAACTCTAAGGATACTCTTTTAAATCAAGATATTACAAAACGATGCGTCTCTTTACCTTTTGGGTTATCAGGTTTTTCCCTTCAAAGACGATCTTCCCAACACATAAATTTATTATGTAATGCAACCACCAACCCTATCGGTTACGGAAATTACCTCACAAGTCACAATCTACCAGATATAATGCATCTCGCACGCATTCCTGAAGCTGGCAGCGACAAAGAAATCGTTTCTAGTAACGCATCACCATCGCTCAAAGCGCGCGCGTCTTATAGCCAATTTGAGGTGACGATTACATTCGCTTATGATCGGGAATCATCGGAGATCATCGGGTAATAAAGGGCACGTGAGCCCAAGCATGCAACTGACAATTTCAATAATGTGTAGGTAGTTTTGAATTATTGTTATGGCGCGTGGTTAGAGGTGATTAAAATTGTGTGGGTGGACATGACAGTTTTGACTTTACAGCTGATTAAGGTACTGATAAAAGTGTTGCTTTGATTAATTGTGTTGTTTTTACTATCAATGCAAATAGTTAGGTATTTAGTTAGTTACCATGGCAGTTTTTCAGAAAGCATACATGCTGTATTCAGATGTGAAAGGGTAAGATGTATTACTTGTATTATCAAGAACTGGGGGCCTAAAAAGGCCACTTTGGCAGAATCATAAAACAATTCATATCACGCAATTCATCTGTTTGACAGTTTCACACCTATACATCCCTGAAGGGTTATGCAGAGGTGTACCTATAGCATTTTACGTTATACGAAATTGCGTGATATGAATTGTTTTATGATTCTGCCAAACTGGCCTTTTTAGGCCCCCAGAACAGTTTTATCAGAGACTACAAAGTTGACCAGTTTCATCGAAGTCGCGAAAAGACGAAAATGGTCAATTTCTGTTCAAAAAGTAACTAATGAAAGTGTAAGCAAACCCTGTTCAGGTAGGGCACGCCGCGACAGCGGCGGTAAGGCCCCTCTTTGAGGAGTGGCTAGAGAGGCGTCACGGCGCCCTCACCTACCGCCTGACGCAGGTCCTCACCGGACACGGATGTTTCGGGAGGTTCCTGCACATAATCAGGCGGGAGGAAACGCCCGGGTGTCACCACTGCGAGGATCGCCCAGAGGACACGGTGGTGCACACGGTGGAGGTCTGTCCCGCTTGGGCAGAGCACCGCCGTGTCCTCGTAGAGGCGATCGGCAGCGGCGGCGACCTTTATTGTTTGAATAATACATAAATTATTAAATTGTTATTGAAAAATCATCAACGAAAATTGAGGTTATAAAGTTAACCTCAATTATCAAACATAAAACATCTCAAGTTAACGTTAACGTCTTTAAGATGATTTAAAAGAACATTGTCGGGTTAAATTATTAGAACAATCCAATCGAGGTAAGTACCTAATTTGTTAGTGGCCCTGCACATTGGCATCCAATAGTGTGCTTTTCTGAACCATTGATTTGTTGACATTTTCATCACATACTTTTAGAACAGATCATACAAAATACACGTGGTAGCAAATGCCCTAAGCTTGCATCTAGAATACAGGATACAGCGCATACTGTAACCGTGACTTCAGCATATGATTCTAGACGGCGGCGGAGAAATTAATGGTCGGTTAAAAAAATATTTGTTAATCCATACATCTTGACCGCGTATGTATTGCATTTTTCTATGTAACAGCTGTTTTATTTTATTTCCGACGAAACATTTGTACGCTCTACTACTTCTAAAATCATAATATGCTGAAGTCATAGTTACAGTTTGCGTACTGGTTAAAAATTTGTCCTGCATATACGAATTGGACTAGAATTATCATTCAGGAAAACCATGAACTTTTACACAAAGGGACTTTTAAGAAACGGCTTGTTTAACATGACTTCTTGTAGTGGTAAGGTGACGAAACTGATGATATGCCTAATGATGATGACGAAATACTTGTTGACCACATACATTAGGCTTTACACACACTTTATCTCTCTTGTCATTACTGAGCTAAGCGGTGTGACGGGCGACATTTGTAAAGCTGTGTTTACACGTACAGTTCTGAAAGGGAAATAAGCTTTACTGAATTAAAAAAAGGTTTCGTGTGCATGTTGAGCTTTACCGGCGTCATTTAGTTTTTTTTTAAGTGCAAAAGTGTTCTTTTTTTACAATTTTACAGAAATAAAATATAATGTATCATGTCACGATGAATCTTGCGTGGTCTGATTCGAAAACTAAATTCTAACGTATAACAGAGAGAGCTAAAGAGTTACCTGGAAGTCACGGATGAGCATTTATCTAGTACTTAACTGCAAGCTGTAATAACTGCAAGGAAAGAACCTCAAAAGAACTTGGTCCTTAGCGACGCACTATCAACTCACAATAAATCTGCACAAATGCACGCTCTAATCGTTTTCCACGTCAAATTTTCTGTCGACGCGTACATGAATGCAGCTTTACATGTAAGTAATCAGTGCAGTCTGATAAACGTGCAATAATTGTACATGACTGCGCCAGAGTTCAAGGTTTTTCACTTGTCGTAGAAATATGCATTGTTCATGTGGTATGTGGTAATTTCTTTAGGAAGTACATTTATGTGTAGTGGGAATGATTTGTGATGGGATGAATGCATGGATATGTGCGGGGTAAAAGATTTAGAGGTTGGTATGACGGATTCTTACGTACTTATCTACTGATGACGTAGTGATGTGACGTGTATCTTGTTATTGATTTCTTTCAACGGACTTTGAAAGACAGTAAAAATCCTTCAGATAGGTTAAGTAGGTAAGCAGTGGTAGCCCCGACTTACCGAGTCGTGGTTTCAAACCCAGACGCTTTACTTTGTGTAATTTATTTCATCACTATTGCTCTCAAAACGGTAAAGGAAAACATTGTGAGGAAACTAGCATGTCCAAGAATCAAATATTCAAAGACATGTGACATCTACCAACTCGCACTGGGACCGCGTAGTGGATTACGGCCCACTACCTCTCACAGAAAGGAGGCCTGTGTCCCAGCAGTGGGAACATTATAAGCTGATTATTGTACTGCTATGCTTAAAGGCATTTTTAGGATCAACACAGACTACTTGGTCTATCTATGTGGCAATTTTTGAGAGAGACATTTGTCTAGATGGTGAAAATGATTCATAAATGGGCGAGCAATCAAGTACTGCAAAAAAGCAAGCTAAAAATGGTACGGTAGACTGATATAAAGCATATAGGTTAGATCATAGAGCAAGTGAAGAGCGGGCGTTTTGGGGGACTGTCTTATATAATTTTGACTTACGTATATATTTGAATGACCTCTTGATACTTCAAAAGTGCCTGTAGTTAATTGGTTTATCTTCTATCTATATAAATAAAAAAAAAAACAAAGTCGGCTTAGACACCATTTATAGCTCAATAACGGCTGGACCGATTTTTATGATCTTTGATTTTTTGGATTTGTCTCGGCCCCGAATAGCAGAATAATTATTAAGACATGGGAAAAATTCACGAAAAAAAGAATTAAGTTAATCTGAGGCGGTATGAAGTTCAGGTTTCGGGTCAGCTAGTTAGAAATAAAAGCTTTGAGTTTCAGTTTGGATAAGTGAAGATATCCTTGAAAATTCTGATGCAAATTAGGTGCCGTACCTCCTTTAGGTTAATAGATGCAATAAAACATAAATAATATATAAAAATGACAATTACAACGCTTTCTTTAGTCCTCATAGCAACAGCGGTCGTGTTCACATGTATGTGTGCCTGTATGTCAATAAAAGTTTATGGCCGTTTTATGCGCTTGCACATTTGATGCACAGCCGCGTTTGTGCTGAATGACAGTGTGCTATGTTTGTTTCGCCTTGACCTAATTGTGATCTGAGTTGACAAACGGTTTTGATTTATCCTCAAACGACGTTAAGACAGACACTATACATAAAGAATCTTCTAATATATTTTACTACCATTAGAGTGTCTGTCTGTACCACTGAAAATTATGGTAACTTACAACCTTTTACATTCTAGAAAAGTGTTCGTATTCTATCCTTGCGTGGTTCAACATAATGAAGGAAAGAAAGTTCTTGTAGGTAAATTTTAAAAGTACATACATACATAAACCAGTAACGGGAATACAAATACAATAGAAATACTCGCTATTTACTAAGTAAATGGTAGTTATCTCAACTAAGGGCGAATTCCAAAAATTTTTGTTTACCTAGAATAAGTCTTATCCTGAGAATAAATTTTGAATTTTTGACAGTTTTTCTATACTAGCCACTAACTAATAAGTAGCTAGTGGACTAATAAACGTATTATATCGAATGAATAGTTACACACTGATTTCTCTCTTTCAGTCGTCAGTAATTTGACTTTCGAAAGAAGAAGACAAAGCGTTGTGTAACCATACAGACGCTTATTTAGTAAGAGGGTATAAGTAGGTACTAGAACTGTCAGATGTCAATTTTATTCCACGGATAAAAGATATATCTGACTTTGGTGAAATCAGTCCTACAAAGTCCTAAAATTACACGTAGTTACATTTACACAATATTCATACCTCGAATTCCAACCCAAATTCGTTATATTTAATTCATATTCCCAAACACAACACATTGAATCAAAGTATTCAAACAATCTCCCCTCAGTGGTAACCCCATACGAAACTCATGTTAAAATCAATAAGCGCACGCGCAGCGTTGAAAGATCGATATTGTCTTTCTTTCGCCCCTTGCACATCTGTTAGGTCGATAATCCTGGTCCCCTCACTATACTCCCTATTACATCTATCAAATTCTATCCATTGGTGGTTTTGTTCGACTATTTTTAAACTAAGGTGATTGTAAAGAGGCAATGAATTCAAAATTTTTTGGTGTTTTCGACAGGGAAGTATAGTTTCCTGCCGTCTATTTTTATTATTAAACTGAGGGGCGAGGGTGGTGAGCAGAAGGGAGATTGTTTTGTCTTTCCACCCCTTCGTTGTTTTCAGCTTGAATCCTGGTAGATTTTGCTTTGTTGGTAGCGATTTCTAGCCATGTTGATAACTTGTCGGCAGTATTTTTGGGTAGATATCGAGTCGGTAAATAGAACGGTGTTAAATTCGTATTTATTTTGGGTTCAAAATTATCTAACTATTTATTCTGTGCCATATGGTTTGCAGTATTTATGTTCGACAATAGCCATAAAATAAAATTTCCTGATTTATTTTTCAGAAATCATATAGAAATGTTTCGTATTACGCTTTTGGAATAACCAATGGGGTTAATATTGAATGACATTACAGTGTTCTGGGTAAACATTGAAATTGTCACTGAAATTGTATTGAAAAAAAAAATGTATTGGCAGCGTTAGTTCCGTTTTTGGCCACGCGCTAGCAGATCCTTATAGGTACACACAGCAACACAAGTTCACCAAAGTTTTCACAGTACAGAATAAACCGGCAGATATACCCGAGCTAAATAAAAACAGCCGCACAGGTCGATCGATCAGGTTAAGTTACGCTTGCCGCTGCTGGTCTGTGGATTGGTGACCATCTTTAAATATCGAGACCCCTCCGTGCCTCGGAAAGCACGCTAAACCGTTGATCCCGGCTGTCATTCGTGGATCTTTGACAGTCGTTACGGGTTGTCAGAAGCCCGAAAGTCTGACAACCAGTACCAAGTACCAAGGGGTATCTTATTACCCAGTTACTGGTTGGGGAGGACAGATAGGCAGTCGCTCCATGTAAAATACTGGTATCCAGCTGAATCCGGTTAGACTGGAAGCCGACTCCAATATAGTTGGGAAAAGGCTAGGCAGATGATGATGATGAGACCGGCAGATGTCTGCCGGTCTTTCACAACAACGTGTGAACTTAAGAGCAGCTTACATCGGCTTCGACATGACAAGCCGTAAAGACACCTACATATTACCATAATTCCCATATAAAACAACATCAAAGCAGCTATAAACAAACAAAAGGACTTTTTCTTTGATATCCTCTTCATAAGTATGTTTATGTTTAACTTTCAATTTCGTCACGACTTCCTGCGCTTAAGAAAAACATCATGTTTATCTCATAATGATAGTACGTGACAGACATAATGTAGTACTATGTAAGTACCTAAGTATATGAATGTTTATTTCTTTGAATTGTTATTCTTGTTTATAATACTGAATGCTCGGCGGTTATGATCTGGCTGCTTTGTTTGCTTGAATTAACTTAACATAACGCTTGTATTCACCGAAAGGTTAGGCAGAAGTGTACCTATAGTACACCCCCATTATGATCGCCAGTTATGATTTAAATACCATGTAATAGTGGGCAAGCCTATTGCCATCAACCGGGCACAAATCCAGACTCCGGCCTGGCACAGCGAAATTCCATATGAAAACCCAATGACACTTTTCCCGACCCGGAAGTCGAACCCAGGACCTTATGCTCAAAAGTAGCGCTCGCGACCACTAGATTAACGAAATAAGTCTAGTTTGATTCTTGTAATCAGCCATAGGTATCATAATTATCATCAGTAGGTATATGATAATGTTCTGAGTCAAAGAAACTGGTTTCAAGCTATACATATTTCTAAGTTAATGTGAAAAATTATTTGTGCAAAAAATACGGCATTTTTATTCTATCCTGGGTTGTCAATAAACGGTTCCAAGGAATCGAGATTTTTGTATAAATCACTATCGCTGAGCTCTAATACAGTGAAAACAGAAGAAGACCACTCTGCAGCCTTGAATGTAACCCTTTCTTTTTTCTCATTCCCGACGACCGCAGACAGACGTTATAAAATTCAATATGAACGGGGCAAATACAGCGGTACTATTCTGTAAAAACATTACCGTGATAACGTAAGTGAAGTGAGCTTAAAGTGAGCTTTCATTCCACCTGGAGGCCTAAAAAGGCCACTTCGGCAGAATCATAAAATAACATTATGAATCATATTATGAGTCGTAAAATGGTCACAAATTGACAATTCATAATATTATTTGCGTACAATTCATATCACGCAATTCATCTATATGACAGTTTTGTATGGAGATTCTTAAAATGCTGTAGGTACACCTCTGCCTAACCCTTCAGAGATATATAGGTGTGAAACTGTTAAACAGATGAATTGCGTGATATGAATTGTACGAAAATAATATTGTGAATCGTCAATTTGTGACAATTTTACGACTTTTGTTATGATTCAAAATGTTGTCCTTTTATGATTCTGCCAAAGTGGCCTTTTAAGGCCTCCTGGTGCTAGGAATGGATACTATTGACAGCTCACTTTATGCTCACTTCACCTTAGTTTTCACGGCGAGAATTTTACAGAATTGCATTACAGTATCTGGGGCGTGAGTCGTGACGCCTCAATAATAGGGAACGTTCGCTCTCTCACTTACACTTTTATTTAATTTCAAGTACAAACATGGCGCTATTTTCACTTGATAGTCATCTGTTTGATTGCTACTTTCCTCTCCAAGATTACTGCCTCAATTACCGTCTTCTACTACCCTTTATCATGCAGTAATTATGATTTGTAACCTGATTATGACCCTTTGGTGTTTTGGTCGTTTTGATTCTGATAGGCTGGCTTGTGAAGGAACTTTCTTATACCCTATTTGCATTGGTATAATATTGTAAATACACCGTAAAAAGTAAGTAAAGTAGACTTTTATGTCTCATTGCTACAATCACCGAATTGGTAAAGGGCTGCGTGTGGATAGTTTGCTGATATAGTAATGAGAGCAGCAGTGACCCAGTGGAAACGACCGCTACATACAGAGTTGTAGGTCGTAGGTTCGAACCCGGACAGGGCGCTTTACTTTGTCTAAATTATTTCTCCGCCACTTCTCTCAAAACGGTAAAGAAAAACATCGTGAGGCATCTTCTAGAACCAAAAAAAACGAAGACATGTGACATCTACCAACCCACACAGGGCCTGCGTGGTGGTTTACAACCCACTCCCTCTCACAGAGACGAGGCAATTTGGGCGCTTCCTCAAAATTTAAAAGACAAAGGGGGTACCCCCCCAATGTCTTTCAAATTTTTTTAATCCAATGTTAATATTCTAAATTATAGTATAGTAATAATATTCTAAGTTCTAAATAGAAACACGCTTTACACCTGCTTACAACTTAACATATTAAAAAGTATGTAAACTAAGTAGTCACAATAAATATCTAAACAGGCTGATTTGCTATACAAATGAAGGCTGCCTACATCTGAGAGGTACATTGAGACCTAGATAGATCGAGTTGCCTTGGTTAAGAAACTGATATCCAATTCATTTTAATGTGAACAATCTGTATCTGCTGTATTCATTACTTTATACTTAGTTACTGAGTTATTAATCAGGTAATATAGTAAGTAATTCCGAGGTCATGCGTTTGACAATCAATTTGCGAGAAGTTGTATAGGTTCGAAGACCCATACAAAATGTAACCATCATTATACTTTCCAAACAGTTACACACCAATTATTATACCTGTTTTGAAATGAAAAGGGAGTGGGCCGTAATCCACTAAGCGGGCCAAGTGCGGGTGGGTAAATGTCACAATGTCTTCGAATTTTTGGTTCTGGAACATTTTCGGTTTCTTCATGATGTTTTCCTTAACCGTCTTGAGAGCAGTGGTGATGAAATTACATACACAAAGTAAACTGCCCGTCTGGGAACGAACTCACCACCTACAACTCGTGAGTCAGGGCTGATACCAATGGGCCACCACTCTGCTCTCAATTCAGATTGCTCTCGGCAATTCTGGACAGCACTTAAAAACCTGTGATGCCATAAATTCTGCAGCTTATCGATATGTTTCAACACCATTATTTATTTACCATTGTTTCAGTCACCGGTTCGTCATTAGTTTAACAACCTTCTGAGTGGTCCCCACTCCACCCTTTTCTGCGAACATTCAAGAGCGGCAGCGTCGTCAGATATGTTGAAACTGTTGACAACTCCAGACCACTCATATACTGACATATTGTAGAGTTATCTTGGAAATTACGTCACACTAACTTAAAGTGTTCCGGTGTTTGTTTAATTAGGAGATTTTGAACGACGACAGCTCTATTCATGGCTATGGAGAGGTGTAAGTTACACCCATATATTATATTTAAGTGTTTATGTAACGAGCCTATTGTAGGGTTCAAGTCCAAGTACCCAGTAAAGTCCTCCAGACCGAACTTCGGCCATGGCAACAAATCTCAGCGGAGACCAGCCTTCGGCGCGGGAGATATTATAGTGCACAAGTGTGTGCGCAGACACAGATGCACTCTCTCTTCCCTCACTCTCATTATCCGATACGATCGGGGAGAGATCAGGCGCAATTATCCCGCTGGGTATATATATAAGGGACTTCGGACATAGTATACTTTTTATTTCGATAGTACGTTCCAGTGGAATAATTTCAGACCTCCATGCGGACGAAGTCGCGAGCTGATAGCTAGTTCAATTAAGGATTTAGGTATGTAAGCATTGCCTAACTTCATAAGCATAATAGATAGTGGCAGACAAACAGAAAACCTGTAGATTGATAGTCAATATTATGTATTCGTTGTGGGAGGCTTAATGGAATGCTGTCTACTGCATTTGCATCTCATTCGGCTAAACACAACCACATCGGGAATATGAAAATGTTGGATATTCTAGTAGAAACTGATTGACTTGATTGTGAAGTTGCCAAAGCTTTAACTGTTACAATTTATATTAAGGTACCTGCACTTCTGGCCCCATCTCAAAAATTCACCCTGTATGTCATGCATGATTGACTGCTTATAGCTCCCTACAGGTGTAAAAAGTTACGAGTAAATCGATAACTATCTGCAATATCGTAACCTTTTGGCGCGTCTTTTTACAATTTGCGGAGAAGAATACGAACATTACGCAATATTGCTCACCCCCATAATCGTGCCCAGACCTTGTAAAAATTAGTTAAAAAAAAAAAAACAATTTTACACACCGCTACAATTTTATTATAGAGAATTAAGGTCGTGGTAAAGCTATGTATTATTTAGGCAAATAACGCTTTTATATGAAACACAAAATGAACCAAACTCCTTACTTATAAAAAAACCTTCACGACACGACACTGACAAAAATTATATAGGAATGAACGGTTCATCAGCTCCTTTCATTTTTTCACTATTCGATTATTTTTTAGGCGAGTGAAACGCCATTAATGAATTCATGTTTCATTTTTGATTCATTTGTTAGACGAAACGTTTTTCTTCGAGTGAAAGATGGCGAATGTTAGGTAAAAATTAACGAAAAATGAAGCGTCTATCGGCTAAGCTACACTTCTTTTTCCTGTCCTTGTCCCAGTTACTTTGGATCGGCGCAAGATGTTTTCTTCCATTTTCCCCTGTCAACCGTCACGCTATCATTCACTCCCTTTTTAACCCCCGACGCAAAAACGACGGGTTTTTATAAGTTTGACGTGTCTGTATGTGTCTCTGGCATCGTAGCTCCCGAACGGATGATCCGATTTTGATGTTGTTTTTTTTTCATTCGTATTGTTCACAGAATCTATCCATCTTTACTATTATTTTTAGCCTATGTCGTCCCACTGCAGAACAAAGGCCTCTCTTTCTCCTTTCCACTCCTCTCTGTCGTGATCTTTATGGACCAAACCTGTCCGTACGCGTCAAGCTCGTCCCGCCATCTTCTCTTTTCTAGCAGCAGGTAAGTTCTGTGGCAACCAAGCTACGCATTCCACAGATAATATATTTCCTATCGCGTAACTAATGTAAATGACTCCAAACTGCCTACATATTGTCACGGGTCAGATACAGATGCTAATTCTCTAATACATGGACGCAAAGCGAAGTGTAGGTATTCTTGCAGAAATATAAGTAGCTTTCCGGAATTCTACCATCGCTAGTATTTCCCAGCATCCGTTTGTCCTTATTCCATTTTATTTGAGTTCGGCGCAGCATATTTTCTTCATCCATACTATGTATTAGCCGTGACCTCAAGTACATTACCCCAGTATCTCCACCAAGGTTTATTTTGTGCCTAAAGGGAAAGAACTAAGCTAAATAACTAGCTAGCTAGACAAGCTAAGTAATAACAGCCGCACAGGTCGATCGATCAGGTTAGCCTACGCTCGCCGCGGTTGGTCTGTGGATGGGTGACCATCTTTCCATACAGAGACACCTCCGTGCCTCGGAAAGCACGTTAAGCCATTGGTCCCGGCTGTCATTCGTGGATCATTGACAGTCGTTACGGGTAGTCAGAAGTCCGAAAGTCTAACAACCAGTTTTACCAAGTGGTATCGTATTACCCAGTAACTGGGTTGTGGAGGTCAGAGAGCAAGAGGTCCTGGGTGCGTTTCCCGAGTTGAGCATAGTGTCGTTGGGTTGTTCCATCTGGAATGATCAGTAGCAACCCGGAGTCTTGATTTATTCTCGGTTGATGGCAATAGGCTCGTCCCCATTACATGGGACCTTATAACATAACTGGCAAAATGTGGATGTACTATTTATGTAAGTACACCTCTCCCCAACCCTACCTGTAATATAGGTGTGATGTTATGTTATGTATAATTCATCCAAAATGTTTAAACAGGTTTCTAGACTGTCCTTAAAAGCTCACTTGTCCGTCGTCAAAGAATTAGCTGATCCTAACAACGCTTGCGACGCCTTATCAGCAGTCATTCTTATCTCCCAGCTTTCATAAGTTCCGCTAGCTCGTAATAAATCAAAAGCTCTTTCAAAACATCTACCTGCGACACACATACCAAACACTTATTATACTCAAGTCCGGAAGAGGATGTCATCAATGTAAACAAACCTTAGATGGAACTGTACTATCGGAGCTCGCATAGAGCATGGAATCACCACGCCTTCAACAACGTCTAGAATCGACAATGGATGCGCCTATTTTTATTAACCTCAAATATTTTCCATAACATTCGAGACGCCGAAAGTGCATTGGGCGAAAACTTCGACTACCGTCTTCAAAGACGTTATTTGTGTGGGAATGCGAGATTACCGGATTATTTGTTATGATAAGTAATAGGAGGTAGTTGTTTTTTTTTCTAAGTGTACAGTCTAAATTTTTGAAACTATATATATAAATATATAAATGATAAATGATTTATTATCTGTAAGTAGTTTTGTACAAACACTTTTACACGTCAATTAAATCTTAATGTGGATTCACAGCTGAAGTGAAAAAATGTCAACTAACTTTTGGAGGACATTGTGGAATGTCACGAAAATCTGTAATTTTCACCAGTATTTGACATTAAGGTGTCAAAAACGTTCTGTATTTGATTTTGAATATGATAGAAGCATAGACGTATAAAAGACGGAAACGCTCTTCTATAGGAAAACGTAAGCATTATCACTCTTGGTTTGCCTGGAAAGTTTTGATATTGCCAACTCTAGCAGTGACCACCGAGGTGTCTCCGTGGTCTGTGGCGCCCGCGTCGGTAATCAGCCATTCCCCTTAGTTTAAGGTGCGTAGATAAGAGATGCGCACGCGACTCATCTTGAACGGCTCTGTTATCCGTTTGTTTATATTACGTGAGTGCTAACATACCCGCATGAGGTCACAAAGAATGGGGGAAGGTGCACTATCGTTCATTTATATTGTCTCGCGTGCTAGGGGACTTATCAACATAAAACGTGCTTATTTAGATAACCTTAGAAAGTTTTTTGTTACTGTTGCCTGCCTTAGGGATTGCACCTAAAGTCTAATCAAATCCTTATTTCTTCTTATGTCAACTTTATGCTGGTGTAGTGTGCAGCTCGCCTAACCTTATATTTGTAACCTAATTATTGGCATTATTACACGAATCGTTGTATTGAACTGTTCTCATTTATTTTACCAAGACCACTCTAATGCTCACAGGTGTAAATTAAATTGATTGTAGAATGAAATATATAGTACACTGTTAAAAAATCTTTGCAGAAACTGAACTGTTTTTCCAAAAACACTCTTTTGTTGACATGTTTGGAAATCGCAAACGCAGTATAAGGTCGTTTAAGTTCTAATGACACAAAGACTCAATTTTAAAGTCAGTTTAGGCTCACTAAAATAATGATGAATTTACAAACTGCCGATTTGATTACCGATGTAGGTTTTGTAACTATACCAGAACTGAAATGTTGCGCTACTTTTGCTCAACTGTAAAACAACCTAGGAAAATGTTACACACTATCTTGTTAGCACAACACTTTAGTTACAACAATTCCAGCAGATAAGCAATAAGCTTTATTTTTCTTTAAACTCGTGGCAGACGACGGACGTGTCGCTAACTCCGTAAGCTAGAAATACATAGAAACATGTAGCGTCGCAGCGACATGTCGCATGCTGCTGTCGTCTGCAGTCGGCTACGGACTTGTACCTTGCCGTAAATACCATCACTTAAGCTTCAACGAGATTACCATAGGTACTTTATCGATGGTATCCCAAACGGCATTTTTAAAGCCCAAAAGCCGATAAACTCGTCCGCTAGGAGAACTCGCCCGATCTAACGGTTGTTACATACATTCCTATTGGTTTTCTTTCTTTTTTCATTTCATAGTGAAAGCGGCGTGTGCGCATGTTTTGAGTCTTGAATGACGTCAAGCCCTTTATTATGTGAATATGTTTTAGTTGGGTTTATGATCTCATGTAAGTATTGAATTGTGGTTTTGGATCATGGATAGCGTTTCTGAGGAGTTTCCAGCTCCAACACTAGGTATTGGTGAAGATCACATCAGTAACACATACATAAACCTTCTTCCCGTGGGGTGGGCAGAAACTACAGAACCTGCTACGATCCTTACATACTCCTTTTGTTTCGTTTACGTTCATACATCCTGACATGCACGCACGCCGGTCGCCGAGTACCTACTACCCACCTGAACTTTCTGAAGAACATCACCAATAAGGCCTTCCAGGGCATCCTCTCCCGGTGTATCCACTTTAGTAACATTCGGTATTATAATAACATTTGACTGTAAAAAAAGCCGTCTTTTTGTAACTTTGACTCCCAAAAACCTGGCTGCCGGTTTCGCTTTTGATTTTCAGCCCAATACATTCATCATTCAGCCCACATACATACATGATTTTTTAATTTTAATTTTAAAGGAGACAGCTCCCGAAATAACACCAATGTGACTCACAATAGCTTTCAAAACTATTTTTTTTCCCGATAATGAAACAATCAAAGCGAAAGTAATTAAAGTGTTTCATTCACACAAAACAATGGACATTAAAAACGCTTAATTAGGCCATTGTATTCGAAAACTTGGAATTTAAAATATCTAGGCCATGTGAATCAAAGTTATACTTACTAAATTATGCAGGCATGCGTTCAAAGGCTGAATAAGAATGCTACCTTTGCTCTACAGAAATCCAAGCTGCGTGAGAAAATCACAAGTGTACTTACTGTGTTGATATTTTGTTTAGGCGGAGACCGAAGGAAATTTTGACGTATTCCACATTGGGCACCCGCTTAAATAGCACCTGAGTGAATGTGCCGCTGTGTGTCTGGTGCATTCACTCAGGTGCCATTTAAGCGGGTGCTCAATGCGGAATACGTCGAAATTTCCCAAAAAATATTAAAAACCGTCCCGCTCCTAAACTATAGTAATCACGAAACATACATAAGGGTGTTTCGGAAAGCAAACAAGCAAGCAAGCTTCTAAAATGTATCTCTGGACCTCTTTTCACGGTCTGCCCTGAATATAAGTGTTTTAAATTACCCTCCACTAGTAGGTAAGTAGGTAAACAACCTCGGTGACCACCAATACAATATGTCACAACACCGCAACACCTTCAATATTCCAGTAACTACAAAAGCCTTTGTATAATCAGATTCTTCCTAAAGTAATTACAGTACCCACGTTCTGTCTGAGGTCCCGCTTTTCCTTCACCTTTAGAATACCTATCAAGAGATAGGAAATAGGTAAAACCAAATTAGAATAATCTGGTTTTCAAGTTACTAATAATAATTATCATTGGTTTTCAGCATTTTCCCGTGCTAACCCTGAAGTAGACACCTACAATATTCTAGTACGGACGGATAATATCCATATGTTTAGAAGGTTACATGCTCTGTGCATATGTTATGTTTTATCTATGTAATTGTAGTTCGGAATATTTACAACGAACGCAATAATATTATAAAATGGCATGAAAAAAGGTAAATATTTTGACATTACCTGTCTGAAAGATAATATAACATTGAATTTCACCACATTATGGACTTATTTCTTTAGTTTAAATAGTAGGAAAATTAACAAAACTTACCGGAATAAACGTAGCCAAGTGTTGAAACACTGGAACAATAAAAATCACTTATTAAACACTTGTAAACAATCACAAAACGAGAACACACAGTTTGCAATGCGAAAACTACATAAAACGTGACATTTCTAAACAAATACGAAAGAGACAAACGTATTATGTCAATAAAATACCAGTCACCCTTTTCAAATTTTGTCTCGTTCTGGCAACAAGCATCAGGCCATGTTAGAAAGAGAGCAAAATAGTTTGACAGCTAACAGGGTGATACTTTCACTTTAGCGGGTAATGATTTGACGCATGCGCGCGATACACGCATGCGCGGTCGATATAATTCCATGTTTGATTGAAGTGCAGGGTCACTCTAGGAAGATTTTAATTGAAAAATAAACGCATCAAAATAAAAGCTAAAGGTTGAGAAACCACGGATTCATGGAAATGGAAAGAATGCAGTTCGCGAATTCGCGATTTTATTGTATATCACTTTCGCATCACGGACGTAAAAATATCGCGGCGGTATTTTATCGCGTAGGTAACTAACTCTCGGTGTTGAGCCGAGAGTTAAGAATCTAACAGAGTGCATCCCGGCGCGTCGAAAAAACAGTCGGATTTTCAACCCTGCCTCGGCTTCAAGGAGAGCGTTGAAAAATCCAAAAGTCGAAAAAAAAAGTCCCGCTTTATTGGCTATTTCCATTACGAATTGCTTAGTAGCAGCCCGGAGTTTGGAAGTTGGTGGAATGATACCCCGTGTCTCAAAAAGCCGTTGGTCCTGCGCCTGGTGTCACCCCGGTCGTGTCGGATTATGCCATCGGACTATAAGAGTAAAGGCACAGAGAGTGCACCTGTTTGCGCACATACTTATGCAGCAGTAACACGGGCGCCTCCATACGAGAGCTGTAGTAGACCAATTTTTTAAAGCTAAAGTTTCTAGCTCTATCTTCTACTTATATTTTTGAAATAGCAATATTTGTCAAGAAAACTCTCACTTCTTCTCCACAGCAGCCGAAAACAATAGATTTGCAAAAAGGGACCCCACCAAGTTCAATTAATTTTACAGAAACAGCCACCTTATGTCCATTAAAATATATAACCATATTCCAAAAATATTATGAGAGATACCATTTAATTTTTACAAAAAAAAAATCAAAGAAATTGGCTTTTCCAAAATTATTTCAACACACTAATTATTTTTTTTTTATATAAAAAAACACTAGCGTACAGAAGAAATAATCAGACTTAAATATTATAAATTGAAAATCTGCCAATTCCTGTGATTCGCCTATAGAAAAAAAATATTATTTAAAAGTGACGATTCGCCCATTTTGGGTGAGGGTTGTGCGAATCGATTAATAAGCCCTAATAAGCAAATCGTTATAAAAACAGAGAATAGGAAGTGGAAAACAAGCATAGTTTACTATAATAATAATATTTTATTTATTTATTTCTCATCACAATATACAAAATAATATATAAAATAATGGAATAACCATGATAGTAATCAAAACAAAGTGAACGACATTTTATCAGCATTTTGTTTGACAACCATTTGGTAACTGTCCAATGTTTCTGTTTACTAACACTGATAAACAACGTAATTAGTTAATTTACTAGACTGCATCAACTCTCGGTGCTGAGACGAGAGAATGAATGAAGGGCATACATCGGACTTAAACAAACGCACCTCTGCTCAACCCTTTGGAAACATAACGACACAAACGAAGACAGACACGAGAAAACCACAATAAACGTCAACAATCAGGAAAATAATACCCATCCATCATAATAATATACTGATATCTATAATTATTATTATAACTCTAAACAGTAGTCCTGACGTCATCGTCATCTAGTTAGTCTAAAACGCACCACGCGTGCCTGGCCATGCACTTGCATCGACCTTGTTTTGTAGCACGCGCGCCGATAAGGCACGTTCGGCCTTCGGGGAGCTATTCGCAGATTCCCTTGGCGTGAGCAATGTTTGTGCTAGGCTGAGGGATTTCTAGTGTAATCGTTGATGTGAAGATGAGAGGGAAACTGCGTAGTGAGAAGCGCAAGTGATATAGAATGACAAAAAACACGTACGGCCGCACGCCACCGGTAAAAAAAACATTATAAATCTTCAATTGTCAATTTGTCACGTCACAATATAAAAGACAATAGTAAAACAATGGCCGCCGAACTAAATCAGCTTGCGTGGCGGCTGAGGGGATTATAAGCGCCAGCATATAATGGTTTCACCTACACTTTTACGGCATAAGAGGGCACACTGTTATTCTATTGAAACTCCGTGCTACACTAAGGCCAGCTCAAAGTGTGTCTTGTGACTTCCAATTTCCTCTTAGGTAGTACAGTAGACCTACAACACATTTGAGTACAACAGATGTGTAATTTAATCCCACAATAGCCCTAGACTTGAGGCTTACAAACATTAAAATTTATAAAGGTTCATAAAAATTCCTAAGCTACGCGCAGAATCCAAGAGCATCGGATCCAGAAATGTCAAAGCAGAAGAAGGCAAGACACAGCCAAATGGTAATGATTTAACTTATGATCATGGACTTATAATAAGTCCGATTATAAAGTATGATTTAAAATGCTCATGCAAAAGACACCAATCCTAAAATATCCCTACCGTATTTAAAGTCATTCGGTCTCAATCATCTTCAATTTCGATTGACAGAAACAGAACGATGTTTTTTTATGGCTTATTGGTCGACTCGCACGAATTTACTCGCCAGAATCGGGCGAATCGTCATTTCTAAATAATATTATTTTATCTTTTTCTATATTCGACTCGCACGAATTGGCACATTTTGAATTTTATGAAATTAAGAATATTTTCCTCTTATCACTTCTGTGCGCTAGTATCCTTTTTATAAACTTTAATGCATAAAATTCAAATAAGCCTAAATGCGTTTAGTGATTTGAGAAGCGAGCGGGCCAAGATCGCAGAAATGTAAACTTTTTATAAGGTTAGTTTCCAAAATATACCAGCCAGTTTTAACCCCTTCTCTGATGCACTCCGGCTGCATGTCCTATAACGCAGTAATAGCTTCGCGTTATCACCTGCCCTACATGCACCATACAAAAACAAAACTACCAAATTATCCAAAAGAAGCTGTAGTCAATTTAATGACACCGTCCTTTCCCTATCTACGACCACAAAATAAGCCACAGACTGACAAAAAGTTACCTTTTTTACCTGACGAAAATGAAAGTGTCGGCGCGGGAGTTGGTCTAAAAACTTTACAACGGAATTTAAATCCACTTAAAAGTCACTTAGTATGATTACAGTCGTGTTCGACAACTCTTTTATCGGTAACGTACTGGATTTTTGACGTTAATCTACAAATTGGTTTCGAAGTAGCTACAAATGGAAAACAGCGTTAGATTTGTAGACACAATGTCGATTAATGCTGGTGCTGAACATTAGTATAATCAGCCTATAACGTTCCAACTGCAGGGACACAGGCCTGAGAGGCCTCCTCTCGGTGAGATTAAGTGGGGCGTAAATACGTAGGTAATACACTACACGGGCCCAGTGCAGGTTGGTAGATGTCACATGTCTTCGAATTTTTGGTTCTAGGACATGTCGGTTTCCTCACGATGTTTTCCTTCGCCGTTTTGAGAGCAGTAGTGATGAAATAATTTACACAAAGTAAAGCTCAACACCACTGCTGTAGGTACTGACCATTAACTGGGAAGAATTCTAAGAACAATGTCTTCAGTAGTGTTAATTCTCATAATATCACTTCGTACGCGGTGACGAGATGTGATCGCTATCGAATTAAGTGCAGGGGTCAGTTGAGTGAGATTCAAAATGAGTTTTATACAGTAGCGCTGAGGTTTTGATAGACAATTTCGTAACATTATTTTACCAGCAGCGCCTCGCGGTTCCACCCGCATACGTCTCGATCCCCTGGGAATATCGGGATAAAATCTATCCTATGTCCTTTCCCGGGACTCAAACTAGTATATTAAAGCATATCTACCTACACTTATACATAGATACACTACAATTTGAAAGTAGAGAAACGAGAAGAGATACAGACATACAGTTGAGATATATGGAAGAAGAGAAGGCAGGCCTTTGTCAAGAATCTGGAAACAAACTCAATCCATACTAATATGGGCAGCGGGATTGTCCGAAAGGGTTAAGGCTGCCCCGGAACATAAAGGGCTAAGGAAGGAACACGGATGGGTTTTAGTCAGTAAGAGTCTGACACTCCCTTCCGCTCCACGCAGAGCGGAAGGAGTCATTTAATGATTTCCCATCCTTAAAAAAAAAAAAACATACTAATATTATAAATTCGAAAGTAACTCTGTCTGTCTGTATGTATGTTACCTTTCACGTCTTAACCACATAACTGATTTCGTTAAAATTTTGCAGAAAGATAGATTGCATTTTAGGGAAGGACATAGGATAGTTTTTATCGACATACCTCGCGGGCGAAGCCGCGGACGGAAGCTAGTTAAATATAAATGTAGAAGAGAATAATAAAGTCTGCAAAATGTAGATATACACATAAGAGATATTTGTTTGTAAGTTTGTATGTAGGAGTAATCTCTTGAACTAGCAGTCGGATTTGAAAAATTATTTTTGTATTTGATAGCCCAATTCTTGAGGGAGACTATAGGCTATTTAACATCACGCTGCGAAGTGATAGTGCGGGTAGGTGATGCAATGCTAAAAAAGGGTGGGTCGGGCGAACTAGAAATTTCACGCGGACTAAGTCGGGGGCAGAAGCTAGTTAATAAAGTCACGTACACTTTAATAAATAGATACCTAATATTTTATACCTTCAAAAATTTAATGCAAGTATAAGCCTTCCGCTTTCGACTCTGATATACCTATTGATAAGATTAGTAAAGCATCGAATGTTTATCTGTTTTCTTTAGCATTCAAGTGTTCATGAAATTTGAGGCCATTTTGGATTACATTATCATAGTATTATTTGACTGCACTTGCAATGCATTTAATTAAAATTGTGACCTAATTTTTAATCGAGGTCAGTATCGAATCGAGTTGCAACAACACAATTGATACGAAATTAAGCACAAAAAATCTAAATGAGTGATGATACAAATAGTGACCTTGTTGCTGAGGTTCTTCAGAGAGGTCAGATGCTTACCGGCGCGCTTGTCTGACCTGGGCTGTAATTGCGTAACACACTAACAGAAGCAATAGCTTTAATTTTGACAGTTCAACCACACATTGCGTCATTTACGTTGTTCAGCAGACAAATGTTTCGAACATATAAAGCAACTAGTCGCACCGCGCGGTTTCACCCGCATAAGTTTTGATGCCGTTGGAATTTCGGGATAAAAAGTAGCCTATATGTTAATCCAGGGTGTCAGCTACCTTCGTACAAAATTTTATCAAAACTGGTCCAGCCGTTTGAGCGTGAAGAAGTAACAAACATATAAACACACACACACACACACTCGCAAACTTTCGCCTTTATAATCTTGCCTTTATTGGCTGGCTTGAGTGGAGATTCGCAAGAGCAAACGTGCTCGGAGGAAGGAAGTATTCCAGTAAGATGCTGGTAGGGATCTTGACCGTACTTCCGGGATTGTCCTGATAGCCGTGGAATACCTCTCCACTTCTCATAAGCATCTCAAGACATGTTGCCCCCTTGTCGCTACGTCACTATGTGCTAGCGACCGTTTCCGGGGGCCCATTATTGAGTGTGCAAGTCACCCCCTGCTATTTTATCCGTGTATATATTAAACATTGATCAGGCAGGGGTCATAGTTCTTCCATAGTTCTTGGCAACCAGTCCACTTTAGCCACCCAAACCCATAGTCCAACTTTTTATTTTTCCATATGCTGCAATAGACCTACACCAACCGGGGGTTGTCCTTGGGTACACTTGCATAGTGCATACAGGGATAATCGTCGGTTGGTGTCACATTTCATTAAAATTTCCTAAGGGGCCTCTGCGATCTCATGGCGGCATGGAAAGCGCGACTGTCGCAACCCAGCGCAGGGCACGCCGCGATAGCGGCGGTAAGGCCCCTCTTTGAGGAGTGGCTAGAGAGGCGTCACGGCGCCCTCACCTACCGCCTGACGCAGGTCCTCACCGGACACGGATGTTTCGGGAGGTTCCTGCACATCATCAGGCGGGAGGAAACGCCCGGGTGTCACCACTGCGAGGATCGCCCTGAGGACACGGTGGAGCATACGGTGGAGGTCTGCCCGGCTTGGGCAGAGCACCGCCGTGTCCTCGTAGAGGCGATCGGCAGCGGCGGCGACCTCTCGCGCCCGGCCCTGGTCCAAGCCATGGTCCGGGGTGAGAGGGAGTGGGAGGCAGTCACCTCCTTCTGCGAAGCAGTCATGCTAGCGAAGGAGGTGGCGGGATGGGCGAGGGAGAGAGCTGAGAGGGCCGCCCGTCCCAGCCGCCGCGGTAGACGCTCCGGGCGTCGGGAGCCGCGTGACGACTCCCGGCCACCGTAGGCGCGGGCCTGCGGACGGCGAGTAATGGGTAGCTCGCCGTCCGATCAGGACCAGGCCCGTGCCGGACGGCGCGTATGTGTTCCACGCGCGCCTCAAAGAGATGTCAGCATCGAAGGAGGGGCCCGTCAGGGCCGAAGCCTGCCGGGGCAGCGGGATTGTCCGAAAGGGTTACCGCTGCCCCGGAACATAAAGGGCTAAGGAAGGAACACGGATGGGTTTTAGTCAGTAAGAGTCTGACACTCCCTTCCGCTCCACCCAGAGCGGGAGGGGTCATTGGATGATTTCCCATCCTTAAAAAAAAAAAAAAAAAAAAAAAAAAAAAAAAAAAAAAAAAAGGGGCCTCTGCGAGTTGGCTTCGGCCCCTCGTACGCCTTCCAAAGGACCGGGACTCAATGGTCCCGAGATATAAAAAATAAAATAAAAATAATAATAATAATAATAATCCATTTATTTCAGGCGAGGCAGGCCCATAGATAAATACCTTAACCTAAACATACATATTTAATAATAACTAGTGTGATGTGATTAGTGTGATGGATTAGCAATATGACTGATATTGTTACGGAATTAGGGTGCTAATCAGTGCCAAAAGGAATGCGTAAGTCGAAAAAACTTACACTAAGGCCTCAGTAGTATCGCAGGTAGCCCCATGGAAAAAATTCGTGAGTTTATGAATGTATGCATTGTGTGTACACATACCTACATCTAGCGCACTCTGGGCTGTGTGCTCACTTACGGTCAGACTTGCTGACTGCCTAATCCACCATGACATGAGATATCCTATAATATCCTAGTAGTATGTATGTGATAACCTATTTATGTATTTGTGTACCTAATTTTAATAGTCTTTTTTTTTATCATTGTGTTCTCAACCAAAGCACCTGCCATCTAATCTCTTCACCACCCTTGGTTGACTGGTAGAGATTGCCTTAGGCATTAAGTCCTTGTACCTTTTTGTGCGATAATTTTAAATAAATAAATATCCCCAAAACTCGTTATCAACTGAGGAACAAGAGAAGACGAAAACAGTCTTCACAACTATGAAATTTTTGTTTCTTTTATAATTCATCTTTCTTTGTCTACGCTTCCTTTTGGTCCTCAACCTCAGTAGGTCGAGGACGAGGACGGGTGCAGTAGGTACAGGAATAGCTTACATTTATGTATGTGCCAGCAAAAAGATAAACCATTAAAGTTACCATTGTTTGTAACATCATTTTCTTTCAACTTGTATTCGCTTTCTTGAGTATTTCGTCATTGGCGAACTTTGGAAATAATACATTTGCTTCAAATTTTAAAAATTGTATTTTATATCTACTTCTCCAACCACATCGGAAGCACCACACACAGCCACAGCACGGAGGGCACAGGCCCCAATAACTCGACCCATCACAACAGCACCCCACAAAGGATACAAACAATAAAAATCACTACAACAAACTATTCTCCTAATAAAAAGTTTAGACAAGTAGCGTTCAAACGGGTCCAATGAACTTGCATCAAAGTACCATCATCACCTACACATCTGTCTCAGCGAAACTTGTTTGTTTGGTTGCGCATACGCATCTCGCTCTAGGAGGACATTGAACTAACACTTGGATTTCCGGGAATGATCTTAATTTGAGAATTTTAATTGTTTTTGGGGAGAAAGGATGGGTGCTGCTCTGTGAAAGGATTGGACAGTAAGAGGATTAATTGTGAGGAGATTTAACAGAGCAGATTTTTGGTTGACTCTAGCTGCTTGGCTCGAATAAGTGAAGAATTAAGTATTCTATAATACACTAAAGATATGTAACAACTACTGTATCATGGGATATCTGGGAACACTTCATTATTCGTCTGTCTGTCCGTCAGTCAAGACCCTTTTTCTCAGGAAGACAGGAACGCGTGGATTTATCAGGTTGAAATTAATATCAAATACTCAAGGCAGCAATCTCTTGAAGCAGTGAAAAAATCAAACTTCCAAGTCAAAGCAATCAAAGATAAGGTTTATGTTCCGAAATCAAAACAATCATGAAATTTGGCAAGAGACAATGTCATGTAGCACAAGTAAAGGAAAAATCCGAAAACCGTAAATCTGTAGTTACATTACAAAAAAATATATTTTAAAACGATTTACTTAAATACCTACTGTATGGATCCCTCGGTGCGCGAGTCCGACTCGCGCTCCTGTAATCTAGGAAATCACCAAGGCGAAACTATAATACTAAATGCTTTAATAGATAAGCTAACTGCTGAGTACACCAGCTGGTCCGTAAGCCAGTTCCAGGAACCAGAGATCCCGTTGCCAATGAAGCGGTAATGCCTCGTTGGGTTACCGTTTGAAGCCAGCTCAATGTATCATAGTACTTATGGTACTATACCGAACTCTTATTTTTGTACCACTGCAGCATGGCAAAAGAGCTTGCGGTGAGTAGTGGTGGCACAGTGGTCCGAACCCAGGCGAACTTTGTGTAAATCATTTCATCACCACTGCTCTCAAAACGGTGAAGGAAAACATCGTGAGGAAACCGGCATGTCCTAGAACCAAAAATATGTAGGCATGTGTCATCTACCAACACGCACTGGACCCGTATGGTACATTAGGGCGCTCCCTCTGGAAGAGTCCTAGGTTTTTTCAACATGCAAAAAAATTGACTTGTAATCTTTTATTACTGTCATTAGAAATGATTTCCACTCTTTGTTTTATTATTTTAAAGTCGTTACGGGACTTTAGAAGCCCGAAAGTCTGACATCCAGTCTAGCCAAGGGGTATCGTATCACTCAATAACTGAGCTGTGGAGTGTTATTATAAAATGATCCGATCCGACTCATCATCTGCCTAGCCTTTTCCCAACTATGTTGGGGTCGGCTTCCAGTCTAACCGGATGCAGCTGAATACCAGTATTTTACATGGAGTGACTGCCTATCTGACCTCCACAACCCAGTTACTGGGTAATACAGTACCCCTTGGTAAGACTGGTTGTCAGACTTTCGGGCTTCTGACCACCCGTAACGACTGTCAAAGATCCACAAATGACAGCCGGGACCTACGGCTTAACGTGCTTTCCGAGGCACGGAGGGGTCTTGATATGTAAAGACGGTCACCCATCCACAGACCAACCGCGGCAAGCGTAGCTTAACCTGATCGATTGACCTGTGCGGCTGTTATTATTTAGCCGACTGACCGAATGATAAAAGTTTGATCAATAAAGATAACGTCAGTTACATGCAACGTGCATTTTAGATAAATGCAGTACTGAAAAACAATGCAATAAATATGAATGGGTATACACAGTTTTAGAACAATCTAATCTAATCGGCACTTGACCTACCACAAAGTCAGGTGGAAACGTGGCTTTTAACAGAAAAACATGTGATTGATGTGTGAATTGCATAAACAAGCTTACAATACTTGGAGAGGTGGACAGAACGGCTGTGTAGGACCTGATGCATACGTCAGTCTAAATTTTTTCACCTGTGAAAAAGGCTTTTAGTCTAAACGAAATAATAATTATGAAAAATAAAAAAAAATAAACACTTTTAAAAGTTGACAGACGAAGACGTTTTAGAAGTAGTAAGACCAAACTTGTACTATGGAAGTGAAGGTGTTGTATATGGTTAAACTAAAGTTTGCCAAAGGAGACATAGCGACGCCATGGATGACCCAGGTCACAGATAATATATGAAGATGGTGGGACAAACTAGACCGCTTATAGGAGATGCTTTTTTGCCTGCGGCTTCGTCGGCGTGGATGTCGAAAAGTATCCTACGGGAAGATATATCATGAAAAAATCAATTTATTTTTTTAAGGAATGCTTATAAATAGATACTGCTGGAGTAAAAAGTATCCTGTGTTCTAATTCAGGTCATGGTCTACCTGTGTGCAAAATTTGATCGAAATCCGTTCAGCCATTAAGGCGTAAAACACACAGACAGGTAGAGTTACTTTCGCATTTATAATATTAAGATAGCGGGATGAGCTGGACACCTTTAATAAATATTGGTCCTTGGCAGCTCTGGACAGAGAGAGATGGAGGGAGAGTAGGGAGGCCTTTGTCCAGCTACGGGACATTAATGGCTAATAAAAAAAAGTACATATGGATATGGATTGGACCATCCACAACAGCAAACAGCCGTGGGAAGTGGAAAGAGTGGAGAAGATACCTTTGCCGAGCAGTGGGACAGTATAAGCTGATACAACTAAACAAGGTAGGTATATATACCATCGTAGCCTTACCTCCTGAACACTCAACATTTTTTTGCCTAAATCCTGCGGCGGCGCCAAGCTACGTCCCCTTAAAGGTTTCGCCTATTATCAAAGCTATAACGCAATTAGTTGCAACCTGCACTGCGCAGCTTAGTGAAGCTTCAATAGTAAGTATTCCTTTTGTGAATTTTACGGACAAACTATATGAGTGAGTGGTGTAATGGGTGTGAATAAATGTCACATACAGATTTGTATTTATAAGGGAGGCTAGGATGATAGACATTGGCAACGTTGCTTGGAGATTGAAAGATTGTGTCTGGAGACTTACTTATGAGGTTGATTCGATGTTTCTTCACAGAATAGTCGGATAGGAAACTAACAGCGAACCCATCCAATTTTTATAATATTATTGACGTGTAAAAGTGTTTGTATACATATCACATGCTTAATGGAATACTGACTTAACTCAAAACAGACTATTTTTGGGAAAGCGCAAAGAAGATCTCGCTATGAGGACTTATCCTACTTGTTGACGCATAAAATTAAAACTGATTGGATTTAATTAGATTAAATAATCATATATGTTTGAATTTCGAACGTATAATTAACTATTGATGTAATCTGAGTAAAAAAAAAACCGGAAATAATTCTGACCTATCTACTAATGGGTCAATGTTCCATATATCCTCACAATTTGTATATACTCACAGAAATAAAATAATTTATTAACGAAAGTGGAATAATGACATTAGCAAGCAATATTTATTAGAAAAGGTGCATGGATTGAATTGAGGATAAAGAAAAATCAAATGGCGCGAAAACAAATGAATCACTAGATTCAGTACACAAGACTCACTGACCTGTAAGTCCATGGTATTATGCAAGAATAGAGGTCAGTGACAAGACTATTGAAATAAATTTGAATTTGGAATTCTTAACTAAACGCTAGATATTTAAAATCAAAGTGGCCAGTTGGACAATATTTTAAAATAATTTAGACGGAACAAACTCTAAACTGCCAAAAGGGAATTGAGTAAGCTACAGTAGTTTGCACCTATAAGGACATGATAAGACTTCTATTAAAGGATACTAAGCTTATTATCTAGAGCCGATAAAATTCGGTATTAGGTACTGATAAAATGGATGACCAAGAAAAAAACAATTATTGCATTATAAGATATAGGTATGCCTTCGATTTTTTTGGTTCTAGGATATGCCGGCTGCCTTACGATGTTTTCCTTCACCATATTGAGAACAGCTGTGGTGATAAAATGAAATACACCAGGTAAAGTGCCTGCCTGGGTTCCAACTCACGACTTAAGTCCTAAGTCCCGTTGCCACTGGGCCACCACTGCTCTGCTGATTAAATATATAATTATACATGTAGTTAAATATTTAAAAAAAAAAAAAGATTATTTTTTGTCTTATCTCCTACGAAAGTGGTCTTCCAGAAGACAATTATTATAATCACTATACCCCCTTCTATGGTCTTAAAAACCTCATGATATTTATAAAACACTAGCTGCCCCCGCGGTGTTACCCGCATAAACCTCGGTCCTGTGATAAAAAGTCCTAAAGAATCCTAATTCAGGTCATGGTCCCCATGTGCCAAATCTGTTCAGCCGTTATAGCGTGAAAGTGTAACAAACAAACATACAAAAAATCAAATCTTTTTACAATAGGTATTAGTTTAATACCAGGGACCCCTTCCCCTGCTTTGCACAGTTTTAAGAGTTGACAGAACATCGCGATTTCTTTTTTTATATAAACAAGTTTAATAAATGCAATAAACACAAACCTTCCGGAATAAATTCTCTAAATTATGATGAAACCCGCATCAAAATCCGTTACGTAGTTTAGAAGAACAACGCGGTCACACACGGTTATAATAATTATGTGTCGATTTTTAGCTGTAGAGATATAAAATGTAGGTAAAATAGTAGATATAGAATTATAGATTTCGATTAATTAATTATTCAGCCTACGAGTCATTGAGCACGTATTATCAAGATAGCCATATGTCATCAATTTTGTAGAATTCTGTACCTAGTACAAAAAAATTACATGAATCCACAAAACATTTCTTATTAGGTACGTAACTACTTACTAATCTTTCTTATCCAAATCTACCTATTCATTTTTTTATTTACATTTCAAACAAGATAATATTTACATAATATAAGCTAACGGACGATGTATAATAATTAATAATATAAAAAAGTAAAGAATCATAGGGCATCAAAACATTCGTCCGCATCGCTGTCAACAGGTAAATACCCAAAGGCTGGGCAGCATTGTCATAATTATGGGTTATTTCAATCTGCTTTTAAGATGTTCATGGCAAATCTTAATCCTATGGCCCAAGTGAACACCAGTCTTTAGGTCAGGGGAAGTGATAGCCAACCTTTAAAAAGAAATGAGCAATTTGATATCCCAGGAAGCCATGACAATTTGGTGTAAAAAATTTCAGAATTTCAGTAACTTTTCTGAAACTTTTCAGTAATAATTTTCAGTAAATTTACTCTACAGTTTTTCTTAAACAGTCCAACTTCTGATTAACACTCACACACATGGCAACCGAAATGAAAATCATAACGGTGAAAATACGACGACACAATTTTTCGCGCCAAAAATTTTCAACATTAAGAAAATGCATTAAAAATGCATCTGTCACTTACCAGATCAATAAATCCTCTCTTGCGCACCTCCAAAAGGATTTTCTTCAACTGGATTTTTTTAAACTTAACTAAGCAGGAAATATTATTGTTTGATTTACGTGAAGGATTACGTGCGTTCTTCGAAAAGGGTAGAAAATCAGTGCGCGAGGGCCAGCGAGTGCGCGCTGCGTTCGCGCCAATACTGACTCAGATGCTCCTGCGCAGTCGACCAGCTGATTACAAACGCACGCTGTCACAATCATAATGCACCTTATCTGCATTCTGTTACAGTCCAATTCTGTGTGATATGTTTATGTTGTTGGAATTTTCACTTCGTTTTCATTGCATTAAAATTGAAATTTCAAATAACATCGCTCTTTGGACATGCTTGCATCGATGTTAATGGAATTATTCAATGCATTATATAGTGCAGTAACTAGGTGCCTATTAGATGGTTGGCTTGGTACATTTATTTTATTATTACTTTCCAATGTTTAGGCATGCGTGGTATTTTACGAATTGCGTGAGATGGGTGCATTCTTGTACTGAACTACTGCTGCTTAAGTATTTATTTCTGATTGGAATCTGATATAATGATCGTGATCGTCGTTCTATATTATTGAGAGCCGAAGTCACAAGAAGGAAGATGGGTTGGCTAACTACTGGATTGTTGGCCGACCATAACCCATAATTATACTGAAGTGAAAAATTAACTATTGGCAATTGGATCGGTGGTCTTCAGTCTTCACTTTTGGACGTAAATCATGCCTTCCGCGAACTATAGTTTTTAGGGTTCATACTCAAACGACACCAGCCAACGGAACCCTATTACTAAACTTCCGCTATCCATCCGTCCGTCTGTGTGTCAGTAACATTTTTGTCTCGTGATACGGGACCCTTCGTGGGCGACTCGGACTTTTTTTGAACACGTTTGTTTTTGCATAGTCACGGCACGGCATGTATCCTAAAATAGAAGACAATATTAGGGAGGTGAGACTTCCTTCCGGCTTTAGAGAGCGATGTATCTTGATTTCTCTACAATTCCCTTGAAATCTGTAACAGTAACTAGTTCTGAACAGCGGGGTAACTGCGTAACACCCTAACAGTAGGAATGGCTTACATTTTGACAGTTCAACTACTTACATTCATTGCGTTATTTACGTTGTTGAGCAGACAATTTTTTTGAACATATGAAGCATTGGATTAGCAATACCCTCCAAAATTATTCAGGGTGCTAACTCTCGAAAATAATTCCGACAGATCGACATTGGTCAAACGTCAGTTAAACGTCAGGGATTGGCTAGACTCAGTGAGTCCAGCCAATCCCTGACGTTTGACTGACAATTCCAATGTCGATCTATCGGAATTATATTCGAGAGTAAGCACCCTGATTCTGATTAATAGTGTGTCACGCAATTAAGGTAGGACTGTACTGATGACCATTGCCCGTAAATTACAGAAGGGAATAGATGAAATTAGCATCTAGAATCACGACACTTGGCTATTGGATTGGTGGTCTTAAAGAGTTCATTATTAAAACTATTAATCACTTGGCAAACAACACGTTTATTATTAACAAATTACATAACATCACGCCTGTAATCTCCGAATGGTTATGTAGAGGTATACCTGTAGTACAATCACAATGTTTCAAGTCCCATGTAATAGATAGATAAAGTTCTTGATCCCACGACCCACCCCGTCGCATCGCATCGCCTACCCGCGCTATTAATTCGTTTTCCTATCTTTATGTCTTTTTTCTCGGCTCCTAAAGGCGATAGCGTGATGTTAAATAGCCTATAGCCTTCTTCAAGAAATGGGCTATTAAATGCAAAAAGAATTTTTCAAATCCGACTGGTACTTCCAGAAATTAGCGTGTTCAGACAAATAAAAAACTCTTCAGCTTTATTATTAGATTAATCTTGGACAAAAACATACACTAACTATTCAGAACATACTGTCATAGAGAAGTTAATAGTACATACCAACATTTTTAAAAATGACAACAAACAGCTGGCGATGTCATGTCGTCCACGTAAAAAAATATAATTAACCCAGAGCGAGAGTATACAATCCTGCCTAGATTCGATTCCGGGATAAAAAATACGCTTGTCATCATAAGATCCTTTCGATTTCATTCCGAAGCAGATGAAGTGACCTACACAATGGCTTTATTAACTTTATTTGTAACTGTGAACTTTTTTAGATTTTGATGTTAACTGCCGAGTGCCGACACTATCAAGTCTTCGCATAGGTAGGTATATTCGAAAGAACTCAACATTGAATAATGCATAATCAGTGTCCATGGCAACACAAGTTACTATTTTTAGTCTGTGTATTTTTAATCTGTGTTAAGAGCGTTTACGCCGTACGGCATTTCATACAAACTCTCAAGCCGTTGTTTTTCGAAATGAATGAACCGATTTTAATGAAACTTCATACGCATAAGCAGGATACGAAGGTCTAAAAAGTTAGCAGAGAACATTCGAAATGTCTTATTTAAAAAAAGATAACTGGAAATCTCTGTTTTTATGGAAACTTTAAAATCGGTCTAATTTGGCTGTAACACAATTTTTCGAAAATGTTCTCTGCTAACTTTTTAGACCTTTGTATCCTGCTTATGCGTATGAAGTTTCATTAAAATTCGTTCATTCATTTCGAAAAACAAGGGCTTGAAAGTTTGTATGAAATGCCGTACGGCCATCGTACGGCGTAAACGCTCTTAAAATAATAAAATAAAAACTGTCAGTTGAAGGTTGTTTCATTGTGTATCTCACTCTATCAAAAAGTACTCTGTAATTGTGTACCTGCACGACCAGCAAGAATACATACAGTCCACAGAACTACAAGAACTCAACAATCAGCCCATAATGTTCCTACTGCTGGAACACAGGTCTCTTCTAGGTGAGATGAGCGGGTCGTAAACCACGCGGGCCCAGTGCGGGTTGGTAGATGTCACATGTTTTCGAATATTTGGTTCTAGGACATGCCGGTTTCCTCAGGATGTTTTCCTTCACCGTTTTGAGAGCAGTGGTGATGAAATAATTTACGCAAAGTAAATTCCCTCTTTGGGCTCGAACCCCCGACCTACAACTCGTAAATCGCGGCCGTTACCACTGAGTCACCAGTTCACCACTGCTCATATACTACTTTTATACTAATAACTTAACTTTATACAAGTTCTACGTACAAACACTTGTATCGTATGTCAGCTCCTAGTAACAACGGCTATCTATTCCATAGTAGGTACAGTAAGACGCATGTCTGTAGCCACGGAATAGAATTTTCTATTCCGTGTCTGTAGAACGTGTTTGACTTTGAGCTGGCCTACTGTAGTACGGAGTATCAATAGGATGCTTGGCCAGCACCCTGATTGCCTACCACACTTTCGATCACAATTTGAATAATTTTGAAGGATATTGTTAATCCATTGCTTTATATGCTCGAAAAATTTGTCTGCTCAACAACGTAAATAACGCAATGTATGTTGTTGAATTGTCAAAATGAAATCCATTGCTACTGATAGCGTGTTACGCAATTACCCCGCAGCTTATCCGAAAGTCACTTGTTTTTCCCGTTATTATATTTTTTTTAATACTTTCTGTTTTTTTTTTAAATTAATTTATTTAAGATTATCTCATGGATGGCTCATGGGAACGTTCTTGTTAGGAAGGTATTAGGTTTTTTGACGTTTTTTTAAGAAAACACATTTTAAGTGTTATAAGTTTTAAAACTCCCACGACGCCTGTACCGTTGCATGCATCCATAAGCACAATTATACAATGTTTTGCGTGCGTTAATGGCGCATGCGCACTACCGTAAACAGTGAATTTTCACACCAAAAATAAAAGTCGTTTTCCAGAAATTATTTTTGCATAAAGTTTCTTAGTTTGATGTACAGAACGCGTAAATGACGGCATCGTAATGGTTCTGTTTACACTCTGTACGTGGTTTTGTTACCATACTGACGTGGAGCCTACTGTACTTGTCTGTGGCTGCATGAATGAGGGTCTGTCGTGAGCATGTGAACTAAGACCTAGATGAGCTACTGTATAAAGGCGTTTTGTGCTTAGGAAATGACTCTAAAAAATGCCGTAATATATGTTTCCTGTTTGGTTACGGTGTTATCTAAGATAGATATTTTTTTTAAATCACAGGTTTACACTTTGGAATCTCAATTATTTTAAGATAAGTACCTAAGTAGGTAAGACATCAGAAACGACTGTGATAGGGTGAAAAGTGTGAAAACCTTGGGATCTTGGGAACCCTTCAAGAAGATGAACTAAATCAAAAAAAAAAAAAAAAGTGATCATAATTATTGACAGACAAGACGATATTGGCACAGATAATTACGATCGTAAATCAGTTGTTAAGATGAAGAACTTGGCCATTAATATCCAAAAGGAACCTTTCTTATTAAAATGTTAGTTTATAATAAAACTTAGATTATTTCCAAAATCGAAAAGCTCACAAAACTGCAAACCCTTATAATTCATATATTATATGAACTTACACGGAAAAGGTGCTAAAACTTTTTATTTGTATTAAAATGTGTAAATTTCACCATACGGAGCCTACCATGACGAAACATCCAAAATTCCAGATGATATCAGTGCCACAAAGGACTGTACCTACACCTATAGTCTGTTCCAAAAGTATCTGACGAAAATGTACACAAATGAATCAAAATCAAAATATTTTGTTCGACATAAACCTACATGGGCCACTTATGATACGTCAGAAGCTAGGTGCACGGTTCCAATTGGTCGTTTCATATGGAGAAGAACCGGCAAGAAACTACACGGCTACTCTTTAAAAAACAATTGGTTTTAAAAAGGCCACTTTGGCAGAATCATAAAACAATTCATATCACGCAATTCATCTGTTTGACAGTTTCACACCTATATATCCCTGATGGAATAGGCAGAGGTGTACCTATAGCATTTAACGAATCTCCATACAAAACTGTCATACAAATGAAATTGCGTGATATGAATTGTTTTATGATTCTGCCAAAGAGGCCTTTTTAAGCCCCCTGATGAATGCTAATTCTCATTAGTGAGTGAGTAAATTAATTAAC
The DNA here is from genome assembly GCA_963669345.1 of Gortyna flavago. Classification (NCBI taxonomy): domain Eukaryota; kingdom Metazoa; phylum Arthropoda; class Insecta; order Lepidoptera; family Noctuidae; genus Gortyna; species Gortyna flavago. The sequence continues at coordinate 6,608,431 of OY770141.1, forward strand.
CTGATCAGGGTTTGTTTACATTTTCATTAGATACTCTGGAAACAGACTTTACATGTTACTTACGCTGCACAGGAGTCGAGCCAGGACTACGCGTTCCCAGATCATTGTTGTTGCGCGAGCGCCGTGACGCCGAGGAACTTTATCGCCTCCCTTTATATAAAAAAAAACGTTTTAAATGCTAATGTTCTTTGTTTTTCTAGTGCTAATGTATTGTTTTGTTTTCTGCTAACCTGATTTTTATAAATGGTTTGTCTTCTTTACAGAATTTTTAAATGTTTTTTTTACTTTTAGATGCAATGCATAGGTACCTTGCATCAGACATGATAAATGTTTATTTAAGCTAGTAGTCACTAAACCTTCGAATAAACGCACGGGTCGATCGAAGGTTTATCTGTTAGATATTATTTAGCCACGAGCCCCACTCTCTGTATAGTGAAAGTGAATCTCTTCAGTTATGTTTGTAAGTAAGCTTTTCGCTTTACTACCATAATGGCCGGCAATGAGTACTTTTCACTGCGTAACACGAATGCTATCAGACGATCTTGATAACGTTAATGAGTCTGCTACTGTTCGTCGAGCTTTTGCGGCCGCGACGTGTTGCGAATTCCAGTGAAAGCAATAGATAACTAGACAGATAGAAGGTCTTAGATGCACACCTACTCGTGGAAAGACAAAATTACTTAAAAAATTAGAAAAGATCAAGAAAACTGAAAACTTCATTAAAAATACGTAATTAAATCTGTTAAGTAAATTGCAGCATTTATTTTTAGAGATTAATAATAATAGTCCTGCAGACCCTATTTCGGCCATGACAGCTAATCCCAAAAGAAACTAGCCTTCGGCCGCGGCAGATATAATGTAAAGTGTGTGGGCGCAGACACAGGTGCACTCCCTCTTCCCTCTTTAGGGGTTAAAGTAGGCATCAAGTAAGTAAGTAATTTAGATTGTTTACAGTATTAGCCTAGTGTCATACAGGATAAATTATTGTCGGTTATCAAAAAAAAAATAACTTGCTCCATACATTTTGACCGCGTAGGTACCCTTTTCTATGAAACAGCATTTTTTTTATTCCTTTATATCCTAGAATCATATGGTGAATTCATAGTTACAGTTTGCGCACCATTTAAAAAAAATCCTGTATTTTACAAGGGTGAGGGGGGGGACTTTGATTTGATTTGGTAATTCTTTTTCACATCTCTCTTAACAAGATACTTGTAAATAAAACAACAGTTGCGATGCACTGCAGTGATTCACAAATTCTCGAGTCGCACTTCATGATGTACTGTTGAACAGAGAAATGCAAGCGATAAGAGTGCGTTGACCCCTCAGGTCGGTTCACTGGTCTCCACTATCGCCTTTCTGCTTGTCCAAGGGTCGAGTTCAATACAATTTATTGACACAATGCTAACCACAAAACTTACATTTTTTTTTGTTTCGCAATAACGAAGAGGCTTAGTCAGAAACACAACGCAATTCGCGAAATTTTCACATTTTTTAAATATTCCTGCAGATAAATGGTGCTTTCATTTTGAGATCGATTTTGACTGTATCTAGGATATTTCAGGATTAAAAACTAGTCCAATATTTTTGTAAAACGTCGTTTTAGAAATGATCGTGTTTATAAATTAATCACAGGTAATGCAATAAGCCATAGTAAATTCCATTAGTTGAACTTTTGCGCCGCGACAATTGCAAGTGTCAAACGTCTAGAGCCATTACAATGTTGTCGTCCACTAGACGTCAACGATATCGAATTTGTACAAAATACTGCATCTTAAGTGACGTAAATTGCCCATAAAATATAAATGGAATTGGTTTCTAAGAGGTTCACTAGTGTTTTAAAATTTTAAAGAATTACGATATTTTGTTATTGATTAGGGTAACCTGTCAGGCTGTCAGCCCATAAAATTGAGATTTAATGTGTTCGACGTCTTGACTTTTATAAGACTAGGATAACCAGTTGAAGAGCAGGACGTTTATCAACATACGAGTATGTCCATTCTGTATCCATACTAATATTATAAATTCGAAAGTAACTCTGTCTGTCTGTCTGTCTGTCTGTATGTTACCTTTTCACGAATAAACCACTGAACGGATTTCAATAAAATTTGGCAGAGAGATAGATTGCATCCCGGGGAAGGACATAGGATAGTTTTTATCGACATATCTTGCGGGCGAAGCCGCGGGCGGAAGCTAGTAAGAAAATAATTGTGTCAGAGCGGACTGCGCGCTAGGCCGAATGTATTGAATAGGTACCTATCCATAAGCCCTTAACTTTTTAAATCCAAAATCATCTACAGAATAAGACTAAAATACTAGTTTTGATATTAAAGACGGCACTGGTAAACTCAATTCTACTCCAAGCAACTCTAGATCAACATCTAGCCTTTTCCCAACTATGTTGGGATCTCAGACCAAATAAAAAACCAAGACAGAGGGCTGTAAACAGTAAAGTGAGGCCGGTTTCGTAAATATGTGTGCACTTAGTGAGACGTAGTTTGATTGTAAATAGTTGTAAATGTGTGCGTGTGGGCGTGTATGCACAGAGCGGAGACGTAATTTTGGCATGCCTCAGTGCATCGTTCCTAGCGCTCTGTCTTGGTATTTTATTTGGTCTGAGGTTGGGATCGGCTTCCAGTCTAACTTGACGTAGCTGAGTACAAGTATTTTACATGGAGCGACTGCCCATCTGACCTCTACAACCCAGTTTTTGAGTAATTAATACGATAAGTACCCCTTGTCAAGAGTCAAGACTGGTTGTCAGACTTTCGGGCTTCTGATGATCCGCCATAATTAAGGACGCTCCACGACACCTGGAACCGCAGTCTTAACGTGCTTTCCGAGGCACGGAGGGGTCTTGGTATGTAAAGATGGTCAACAATCCACGGTCCAACCGCGGCAAGCGTAGCTTAACCTGATCGATCGATCCGTGCGGCTGTTATTACTCAGCCACAATCCCCTAAAATCAACTCTGGATACCTACCAGAAACTTTTGAAATATTTTACAAAAACATCAAAATTCCAAACCTTCCTTCAAACTTATTCAAAGTAAACTATAATTTACATTTACCCCTCTTTCAAATAATGATACAAAAAACGCTAATCACTCGCGTCAATTAAGACAAATGAAATTACTTGAACACTTAAATCATTTTTATTGGATCCACCCTAACGCCTAATGTCGGCTTAATGAGACCACCATGACGGCACGTCAAAACTTTATGATTATGAGAAAATTGTACATAGATTAACCACGCTATAGATTATTACCATAATCCTAACTAATATTATAAATGCGAAAGTAAGTTTGTTTGTTTCTTTATTACGCTTTCACGCTAAAACGGCTGAACGGATTTGGATGAAATTTGGCACATGGGGTCATGGGTAGACCCCATGTGCCAAATTTCATCCAAATCCGTTCCTGCCGCTCATGACCTAGAGAAGAACATAGGCTACTTATCATCCTGGATCGCAGACGAAGTCGCGGGCTGTAACAGCTAGTCTTGTATATTTTATGATGACAAAATTGAAAACGTTCTTATAATTATAATCTTTTCAGTACTTAGATTTAAATAAAAATTGGTGTTTCTTCTCAAAATAATTTGATCATCATTACGTCCTTTTTTTTTTTTTTTTTTTAAGGATGGGAAATCATCCAATGACCCCTCCCGCTCTGGGTGGAGCGGAAGGGAGTGTCAGACTCTTACTGACTAAAACCCATCCGTGTTCCTTCCTTAGCCCTTTATGTTCCGGGGCAGCGGTAACCCTTTCGGACAATCCCGCTGCCCCGGCAGGCTTCGGCCCTAACGGGCCCCTCCATGTCTGCTGACATCTCTTTGAGGCGCGCGTGGAACACATACGCGCCGTCCGGCACGGGCCTGGTCCTGATCGGACGGCGAGCTACCCATTACTCGCCGTCCGCAGGCCCGCGCCTACGGTGGCCGGGAGTCGTCACGCGGCTCCCGACGCCCGGAGCGTCTACCGCGGCGGCTGGGACGGGCGGCCCTCTCGGCTCTCTCCCTCTCCCATCCCGCCACCTCCTTCGCTAGCATGACTGCTTCGCAGAAGGAGGTGACTGCCTCCCACTCCCTCTCGCCCCGGACCATGGCTTGGACCAGGGCCGGGCGCGAGAGGTCGCCGCCGCTGCCGATCGCCTCTACGAGGACACGGCGGTGCTCTGCCCAAGCGGGACAGACCTCCACCGTGTGCACCACCGTGTCCTCTGGGCGATCCTCGCAGTGGCGACACCCGGGCGTTTCCTCCCGCCTGATTATGTGCAGGAACCTCCCGAAACATCCGTGTCCGGTGAGGACCTGCGTCAGGCGGTAGGTGAGGGCGCCGTGACGCCTCTCTAGCCACTCCTCAAAGAGGGGCCTTACCGCCGCTATCGCGGCGTGCCCTGCGCTGGGTTGCGACAGTCGCGCTTTCCATGCCGCCATGAGATCGCGCCGGAGGTCCGTCCGCTCCGCAGCAATTTGCCGCGGAAGCGGGTTTTCCCCCCGGCGTAGTACCTCCGCGCGCCACTCAAAGAGGCGCGCGTGGACTATCGCCTCCAGATCCCATGGCGGCAGTCCGGCAAGGAGGCTTGCCGCCTCGCGCGAGATCGTGCGGTACCCCCGTATCAGCCGTATGGCTACCACCTTTTGGGGCGCGTTCAAGTAGTGGGCGGCTCGAAGCCGCAGTGAACGCGCCCACACCGGGGCGCCATACACGGCCATGGACCGCACGACCCCCGCGTAAAGCCTCCGGCAGGAGGCGTTTGGCCCCCTCAGGTTGGGCAGGAGCCGCTTGAAAGCGGCCCCAGCCCGTTCCAGTTTGGGGGCCAAACGTCGGAAGTGCTCCACGAAGTTCCACCGGCTGTCGAGGACGAGACCCAGGTATTTCATCGTCGTCTCGACGCCGATGTGAACCCCTCCTACCGTAAGTTGGGATCCCGATGGTGGCCCGTTCCGAAGCCCATGAAATGTCATGGCTTCGGACTTGTGCAGAGCCACCTCGAGACCCAACTGCCGGATCCTCTCCACGACTATCGCAACCCCGCGTGTCATTACGTCGGCCGCCGCCTGATGCGACCTCCCCTGCGCCAGGACCAGCGTGTCGTCAGCGTAGCAAACTACGCTGACGCCATCAGGGAGGTCTGCCCGCAGCACCCAGTCGTAACCGATGTCCCACAGGAGCGGCCCCAAGACCGATCCCTGCGGGACACCGCACGACATCTCTCGCCGGTTCCATTCCCCATCGCGACCGGGGTAGATGAAAGAAAGAAAGAAAGAAAGAAAAAGTATTTATTGCGACTCGTACAGGAGGATCACAAACTATCAATAAACTAAAAACTAAACACAGTAAAAAATAAAACAAGTTATAAAAACAGTAACAAAAACATGAAATAAAACAGAGTCCTGTACGAGGCCAAAAGGCTCCTATCTCAGCATGATACTGCGACACTTAAAAAACTAAATGTCGCAGCGCTGGTATTCTGATAGGGCCCGCTGTGATGTCACGGGCATTTACAGAAATAAATAAATAAATATTTAAAAAGATTTAAAAGTAAAATATATTAAAATAAATAAAATATTAATTTTTAATCTGCTCCGGACGTAACCTCACTACTTGTCTATTGTGGTCTGTTCACTCTGTGGCATCGCTGTGACAAGTAAGAGGTCGCAGGCGCCGACCTTACGGCGTGAATTAATAAATACCTACATTTAAAAATAAAAACACTAAACATTACGGCTATGTAGTGTGGAACATTATTAGGTGAAAATACAATAAGAGTGTTGTGTGGTCGTCAATTAACGGCGAAATAAAATGGAGAAATAGAGATACAACTAATAATGAGAGTGATATCAAGGTACAAATTTACAAAAAACAAGTGACAACGAAACAAAACATTGTGTAGGCCAGCAAAAACGATTCGTCAGGAATAATAATTTAATGTCTTTGATTTGATGCTGCCAGTAAAAGTGTGGACTAAACGGAATAAAAAATAAAATTAATTAATTGACGAACATGAACATAATGAACACAACAAAAACAAGATGCGAAAAAACTGCTGTGCCTGTTAATCGCTGCCAAGCGCCCGGCCCACCATGACGGCTCTGTCCGTCAAATACGCCCCGACTACTCGACGGAGGTAGGTCGGCACTCGGTGATACCGGAGTGCCTCCCTAATGCAGCTCCAGGGCAGGGTGTTAAACGCGTTAGCGATGTCTAAAGACACCGCCATGACCACCCCACCCCGAGACACCGCGTCCCCCGTCGTGAGGGCTCTCACGCGCATGATGGCGTCCACCGTAGAGCGCCCCTTGCGGAAGCCAAACTGGCTATCCGCAAGATCCGGCCCCGTCCTCACCAGGTGCCCGACGAGGCGGCCCGCAATCACTCTTTCAAAGAGCTTGCCCACCTCGTCGAGCAGCACGATGGGCCGGAATGCGGACGGAGAGTCCGCAGGGCGCCCTGGCTTCCGAATGAGGACCAGCTTCCCCGTCTTCCAACGGAGTGGAAACTGGCCCCTCTCCATACATGCGCTTAAGAGCGCCTCCAGTCGGGGTCCGAGAGCCGTCGAGGCCAGGGCCCAGGCTTTACCCGGCAAGCCGTCGGGCCCTGGGGCGGTATTTTTGGCCTTCAGCCTGCCTACCGCCACTCTCAGATCTACCCCGGTCACTTCAGGGATGTCGTCGTCGTCCGCGTGGTCCGCTTCGGACACCGCAATTGGCGGAGCCATGGGCGGGGGAGTATGCTCCGCCCGTGAAGGGAACAGAGCGCTCACCACCTCCTCCACCAGCTGGGGGCGGAGACTCTGCGTCAGCGGGGGGGCCCAGGTGCGGAGTTTATTCCGCACCATTTTATAAGGGCGCCCCCACGGATCTCTGTTCAGAGTCTCCACCATCTCCTCGCGGGCCAAATTCTTGGCCCGCTGAACAGCCTCTTGGAGGGCGGTCTTCGCCGCTCTGTACCCCTCGTACAGCTCCGCCTCCGTGGCTTCCGCATCCGGAGGGCGAATGCGGAGCCTGCGGTGCCTGGTGTACCGGTGTCGCGTGTCAACGCACGCCTTGCGTAGCGCCTCTACCTCCTGCGACCACCAGTACACCTGACGTCGGGCGCATCCTGGCCGGACTCGGGGCATTGCCACGTCACAGATCTCGGACATGGCCTCCCGGAACCACTCAGCCTCGTTGTCAATATCGGCAGGCCTGTCTGGTGATGACACCCAGGCCTGCACGATTGAGGCTTCCAGGAGAAGCTCCCGGTCCAGCTGCTTCAGCGCCCACCGCGGACCACTCGGGGCCTGTTGGACCGGCGCGCTGGAGGTCTGGGCGGAGACGTCGAACCGGATATACCGGTGGTCGGAATAGGTCTCCACCTCCTCCATGACGCGCCAGTCAATGACCTGCTGTGACAGAGCGGGGCTGGCGAACGAAATGTCCACCACGGACTCCCCCCGCATCCGCACACAGGTAGGAACAGAACCCCGATTTAGGACGACCAGGCCTGTTTCCAGAGCCCAGTCCTCCACCATCCTTCCCCGCATGTCCGTGTAACGGGAACCCCAGGCCAAATTTTTGGCGTTGAAGTCCCCGAGCACTAACACGGGGAAGGACTGGTTTCGGACTACGACAGTCAACTCTGTTAGAGAGTTGTGGAACTCGGCGAGAGTTCGGCTCGGAGAGAAGTACACTCCCACTACTACTATCTCTCCGAATCGTGCTGCTACGCACCCCTGTCCCTTCGTGACACCTTCGAGGGACGGGGTACCGGCGGCGGCCGACGAAATTATGGCCACTGAGCCGCTCAGGTCCTCCACCCAGTCATCCCTGGGCGGGACAAAGTACGGCTCAGCGACCACGGCGATGTTGATCGACCACTGCGCCACGCTCTGGAGCAACAGGTCCTGAGCGCAGGCGCAGTGGTTGATGTTCGCCTGGAGGAGACGTAATGGAGCCGTTACTCCTCCATCACAATCCCCTCCCGGGCCTCTTGAGAGGCAGCGGCGCCAGTGGCAGCGGCGACGGTGGCGGCGGCGACGGTGGCGGCGGCGACGGTGGCGGCGGCGACGGTGGCGGCGGCGACGGTGGCGGCGGCGGAGGGCCTGCCCTTCTTTCTGGTTCCGGCGGGTGGAGCGCAGGACTTGCTCCCAGCCCGGTGATCAGCCGGCTTGCCAGCAGCCGCACATGCAACACAGTGCAGCGCGGCGCCGCACGAGCCGGCCTTATGACCGGGCTGTCCGCAGCGAAAACACAGGGTGCTGCGGTCCTCCGAGGTGCACTGGACGCCAACGTGGTGCCCCACGTGGCATCGGAAGCACCTCAGAGGTCTGGGCTCCAGCAGTTTTACCTGCGCTGACACCCAGCCCACCAGAAGTCTTCGGCCCTCCACAATGGTTTTGGCCGCCGTCACGGGGCAGCTTACCGTTACGGTTCGCATACCCGAAACGTCAGGACGTAAGGTGCCCGCCTTAACCTGGTCGGCCAGACACCCTCCCGTCCTGACGACGGCGGCTACCACCTCCCCTTCCGTGACGGAGTCATCCAGGCCCATAATGCGCATATCTGCACACTTCATGGGCCTGGAGACACGCACCTCCTCCGCATTAAGGGACGCCCTTAGCTTTTCAGCTAGAGCGTCTGCGGAGGGGCCACTCGTCGAGCCGGGGATCTCCAGCATGCGGGCGCCAGTGGCGGTCACCCTATGCCGGAGGCCCCCGGTGATCCCCAGCGCTTGGAGGTCGACCGTCCCTCTCGCTTTTGTGAGCACGTCGCAGTACGTCACACCCCTCTTGACCGCGTCCGGCTGCAGTGTAATTACCACAGCCGCGGTCTTTGGGGCACGAAGCATAGCTGCGACGGCTCGCTCCTTGCGGCGCCGCCTTTGTGCCTTTTTCCTGGCCGCCTTGGCCGCCTTTCTTTTCTCCCCGACCACCTGCCACTCGGCGTCGGTCGTGGGAGAAGTGGGAGGTTTTTGGAGGCGGGGCGCAGGATCAGGGCCCTCCACCTTCCTTGCCGTACGGCCCTTCTTTTTGCCGGCAGGCTTTGGCTCCGCTGGGGCTCCGCCAGCCGGAGCCGGTTTTGCCGCCTTCGCCGGGGCTCGGCTAGCCGCCGCCGCCGCCGGTTTTGTCGCCGCCGGGGCTCCGCCGACCGACGCCACCTTAGCCGGCGCCTGAGCCCGACCAGACGGCCCGGGTTTAGGGGCGGCTGCTGCCGCAGCGGCCGCATACGAGGCCGCCTTTGGTCCCGGGGCCGTCCTGGCCGCAAGGGGAGGGCGCAAGACGATACCCTCCAGGACGGAAAACCGCGCCTGGAAGGACGCCAACTCCTGTCGAACCAGGTCCAGGACCTGGTTCTCCACCGGGGCGGACCGGCACGGCTCCCTTGCCTGCGCGCTGCCGGCGCCCTTCAGGCCGGCTAGGTCTGCCCGGAGCCTCCCGTTCTCCTCCCGGAGAAGCTCCATGGCGGCCGTCAGGCGGGCGACCTCCGCCCTCACCTCGGCCACTTCTCCGGCCGAAGGACCGACGTAGCTCGCCGCCTCCGCTGCCGCCATAATGGAGGCCGTGGCTGCGGATATGGCCTTGTCCTTAGAGGTTTGCAGCCTCTTCAAGGCCACACTCTTAATTGCGGCAGCCACAACCTCCGCAAACCTCGCCTTCCTCTGCTCGGAGCCACCAGCGGTGTCCGACTCACCGTCCGACGACTCCGAGAGGGCCGCCCTGCGACCTAACTCTTCCGAGCGATGCCCCTCCGTGTCGCTCCCACCAGAGGGACCCGGAGTGCTGGGCCGCTTAAACCTGGCCCCACTGTCGTGCTGCTGCACCGCACGACCTCGGCCCCTCCTCGCCGTCGGCACTTTGGCAGCCGACTCCTTCTCCTCGCTTGCGGATCGACCTATCGACCCCGCTTCGTCCGAGTCTTCCTCGCGCGGACGTTTTCTCCAGAATTTGGAGCGTCCGCGCGAGTCCTGGTCGGACATAGTTTGGTCCTCTAAAGGACAGGAGCCTCCTCGGCTCTTGTTGCCATTGGCAATCGGAACACATTCGTTGCCCCCCCCAGAATACGAATGGGGGCTTGACGTTCCCGAAGGGAACGTGCCGGATTCTCCAGCTGCTGAGCAGCTGGTACCGACCTGGGGTAGTTTTTTCCCGTCTGTGTTGTCCATATTTTTTGTTTCTTTTTTGAAGGGTGAGGTCCCTTTTGTTGCGCTAACGGCCGGATTCCCTCCGGCCATTCATCCCCTCGGCACGCTAGACCTTGGGATTGGGGTAATTTTTTATAGAGGTTGTCTACCTCGCGGCCCGAGCCTCAGTGGCCCGGACCCCCGGTCTTGAATTCAAGATTACGGGGTGGCCGACGGCTGGGCAAAACCAACCGCCGCCCCGGCGTCCCCACGCTGCCGCCGGATGCCGGACAGACGCAGCGCGGGCATGGGACACCCTCCACCACCCACTCTGTAGTGGGTCTAGCGGCGTGAACCGCCTCGTGACGGTCTACGCCCACTCACCTTCCTCTGTAAGCAGAGGAGGAGTGGGCGCATGACCGTCCGTCCGTAGCCCGGTTCCCTTCACCGACCATCAAGGATGATCGATGATTGGAACCGTGACCTTTCCCCGCCTGTTGAAGATTAGCCGCCCGCCCCACTTGTCCACCCAAACCTGGTGGGCAATTGGGGCCGACGTTGCCCAGGATGCGCCACGAGGAGGCTCTTCAACGTGCACCCCATCAACGTGCACCCCATCATTACGTCCTTAGGTAGAATTTTATGAAATTATCTTAATTTATTTGACACTGGCTTCTGCACGCGACGACAAACATAAAACATATCCTATGGCACTCGGTGAAAGCGTAGTTTTCCATCAATGTAAGAATTTTTGAAATCGGATGAGCAGTTTCGGAGATTGCCCCCTACATTCAAACTTACAAACTATACCTCTTTAAAAAGAATATTATAGTGTAGATGTAGATCGGCACAGCATGTTTACTCTTTTTTGCATCTCTATCAGCCGCCATGTCATATCCCGCCATCATCTGCCTAGCCTTTTCCCAACCATGTTGGGGTCGGCTTCCAGTCTAACCGGAGTAGCTGAGTACCAGTATTTTACATGGAGCGACTGTCTCCACATCTCCACAACCCAGTTACTCGGTAACACGAGACTCCTTGGTAAGACTGTTTGTCAGACTTTCGGGCTTCTGAATACCCGTAACGACCATCAAAGGTCTACGAATTCATATCGTGACCCCTATTCGTATTTAATTTTCCCCCTGCCTAGCCTAAACATCTACCTAGCCATACCTACATTTCTTCTTTAGTCGTCCTGTGTTCTTTTCTACTCAAAATAGAGTTACCAATCAAACTCAAACATTATAGCGAAATATAGTCAATCAAATTATGGAAAAGGTTTGTAATTTTTATAGTCACTAGCCGCCCGCGACTTCCAGTCGCATCGCATCGCCTGCCCGCACTATTACTTCGTTTTCGCTTAGCGTTCTAAAAAAGTCATAACTTTTTTCTTTTTTCTCAGCTCCTTAATGGTCCTACCGTGATGTGACATACACCACTTTATTCATAACCGTTGCTTAAAGTGAAGTAGTGATTAGCAACTGTATAACCATACATTTAGACGTTTAAACGTCTCTTAACTTTAAGCAACGTTTATAAATATACCCCACATTTTTAGGTGTACCTATAAATGTGCACTGTCAACACGTGCCATATTAACGTTATCACTGCGGCCTTGCACTTGCAACAATCACAGATAATGAATTAATCTTAATTTTTGGGTATTAGGTTAACAATTAATATTGTTCCATTGATTATAGTTTATTGGCACCTAAGACAAAACGCGAAATGAAATCTATATTACTATCTACGACACGGTTGGCGCAGTGGTTGAGCGATTGACTGCTGCGCAGCATGTCGCGGGTTCAATTCCCGCACGGAACAAATATTTGTACGACCTACAAGTATTTGTTCCGGGTCTGGGTGTTTTATCTATAATATGTATGTATTTACAAAAAAAAAAGTATATAAGTAGTTTATCAGCCATCTCGTTACCATAACACAAGCATTAGGTTGCTTAGCTTGGGACTAAATGGCGTTGTGTGAAAAGTCCAAGGATATTATTATTATTATTATTATCTAGTTTGTCCCCCCCCGACCCTTGCTCCCCCCCCGACCCTTGCTCCCCTCCGACCCTTGCTCCCCCCCCGACCCTTGCTCGAGCCAGCCCGCGCAGCTGAGCCTGTAGTTTTAAATTCGCCCCTAAACACTAATAATAATACCGATCCAGCCTGTCCCTTGCTGTCCTCTTCCAGCGACGCCCTGAGCCGAGGTCCGAACCCCGCAGGGGGTTACCCTTAGCGCTGTCGCTTGGTTTTTAAGTTATTGTATGCCCTGGCTGGAGGCCTTAATTCGAGGCATCCACAGGAAAGTCCGGTTAAGCAGTAGCCATCCTCATAAAGGATGAACTGCGAGATGCCATTTAAAAAAAAAAAAAAAAAATCTAGTTTGTTTGACTTATTAGTTTGTCTGTCTTTTTGTTTGTTTGTTTGAACGTGCTAATCTCTGGAACTACCAGTTGGATTTGGAAAATTAGTTTTGCATTTGATTGCCGAATTCTTAAGAAAGGCTGAAGTCTTTTTAACACCACGCTACTACCTTTAGGAGCCTAACAAGAACAAAGAAAGTCAGAAAGAACAATCGCAAAAACGAAGTTATCGCAGGCGATGAGATGCGATGGGGTGGGTAGGGGAAACAAGAAATGTGACGCGGAAGATGTCATGGACAGAAGCTAATTCTGAATAAACATTCGGCAACTGTAGATAATTGTTGCGTAGTCATTTCTATGTTGTTATTAAAAATATTTGTTGGTCATTTTGCAATTCATTTTTTTTGGGATCGATTCCATAGAGAAAACATGCAGACATAAATTAACCATCAGAAGTTTAATCTGCACCAACTCTTTAATTATTCCTGTTTGATAAGTCAGCGTCAGAGAAGAAAATTAAATGTCTTAGTTCTGAAACAGCGAAATAATTGCGTAACACACTAACAATAGCAATAAATAGCTTTCATGTTGACAGTTTTGTTAGTTGCGCGGTAAACTCTGCTTGCGAGATGCAGGATTTTGCGGTACGTCAGTATGAAGCGTAGTTCGCATGTGGCGTTGTAAATACCGCTACAACGTTGACAGGGGGCGCTATTGGTGCACATTTGTACAATTGTTTTGTGAAACGTATTGAAAAAACAAGATAGCTTCATTAGTTCTGATTTTAGCCAAGCGCCAAAAGTTCCTTGTACCTAAGCCCCATGGCATGAAGAAAGCCTAAAAATTACTGATTTTTAACCATACTTAGAACCCATCATGTTCCTACTACTCCAAAAAGAAAACTCAAACCAAAGCCTCTCGTCACGCTCCGCTTACAGAGATCGTCAACAATCTTTACATAGATACACTAGACCCTACACATCCTTTTTTACTCCTATTCAAAAGGACTCTAGGGGCTGTACTCAGAACTCCAAAAATAATAAAAGAGGAACTAAGGGGCATTGCCCTGAGGGTCGGCCCTCTTTTTAAAACATCTGACCCAACTAGAAACGTGTTTTGAATCATAGGAGAACATTCGTGAGAGAATTTTGAGATGTAATATATGTTATCAAAATGTTTTTTGATGGTAAGGCGTGGTGTATGAGGCTAAAAGGGGTTTGGTTAAAGGATCACGTGGGAATGGTAGGAAATGGGTGGGAAAAATTGGAAATATGTTCTAAGGGGATAGATTATATATTATATGATCTTTAAGTTATAAAGGGGTCTCGTGGCTTAATAATAACAGCCGCAAGGGTCGATCGAAGGTTACGCTGCGCTTGCCGCGGTCGGTCCGTGGATGGGTGACCATTTTTACATACCGAAACCCCTCGGTGGCTGTTGGTCCCGACTCAAAATCAAAATCAAATTTAGTCGTGATTAAAAACTTGCCTACTAAAATTACGTCAATTTACGTCATGCGCTGATTAATTTAACAGGACTAAACAATTTTTTTTTTTTGTAAAAATTATCTTCTGTCCTTTTCTTAATGAAGTAAAAAGAAAAATATGCACTGAACTTATTAGTTTAGTTTGTGAACTATATAATAATGGACACCAATATCAATGTATCTGTAATATAGGTTTTCCAAATAAATAATGTATGGTGTTGTGATGGCAGAGCACTTCAAGCTTCAAGCTCACTTCCCCTTTCACGGTAAGATTTGTGCATTATTGGACGAAAATCCGATACTCAAGGTCAGGTTCTGGATTTTCTCATTAAACTGATTTGGGGTTTTTTTTTTTGGGATGCATGAACATGCGCTGTTTGTACCGCCAATTAGGTACTCAACTGAACGGACAGTCTCACCCAACACCTTATTTGACTGGCCAATTCTTCCCTTGAGGTGGTAGGACTAACTCCCGCCTGGTTTGCAACCACCTTCCCACCGGAGTCCGGTGTCAAGCAGCATGCTGTGTTTCGTTGATGCGTGTGAGTTCCAGTGCCTTAGGCATCTTCTGGGCACGCTCGTTCCATCAAAGACCCCATCCATCGCTTTCGATTCAGCAATGGCCCCCATTCAGCAATTTTTTATTTATTTTTTCATTTTGGAGGTTTAAGTTTTAGGTTTAGGAGGCGGAGTTTTTCACTATTTGTGCAGCCTTTTCCCAAAATCCAATGTACTCTAGGTACCTATGTGAAATGTATTGGTATTGTAGGTATACCTACAAAGGTATTTTGTGTCAATAAACTGTTAATCACATAAACAGGTCGGGCAAAGTGTTAAATTGGATTTTTCCATCAGAAAATGTTTTTGTACCCGGTTGATGGCACCCCGCCCTTCACACACACCACTGTAAGTGGTGAAATACAGGTATACTATAGGTACGCCCCTGCCAAACCTTTCAGAAAATACAGGCATGATGTTATAAATGTTGATACATCGTAGACGTAAGCCCTTACAACTGTGACAAAACAAACATATTCAAAATAGTCCCTTTCATTTCTAAGCGTAGAAAATTTAAAAGCACTGTTTAAATCACATCTCTGTGAGACAACAAAATGTTTAATGTAATATTCATGCCCGCATCCGCGTAGCGTCCTTGACCGTCTAACAAGCCCTAAATACTGTCTGGTGGCCCCTTTACATACTTGAGCTAAGGAACTTATTAAGAAGAAAAGGATGTTGTCTAAGGACCTATTACCATACTAGTTGTGTACCATGTTTCACTTGGGTGGGATGAATATTCATGGTTTGGTGGAGACGGAGTCCAAAATTCAGTAATATTCTATGGTCAGAGGCATTTTTGTTAGCCTGTACTGTTTCGATCCTAGGAAGTCTTCCCACATTGTTGTAACTTTTTGCGAAGTTGCGCTTCTTCCTGCCAGTTTATAAGGAAGATATAGCCGTATACCATTATTATATAGCTATAGATTTAATTATATCAGAAAAATTACACCGATGATCTGATCCTGTGCTATAATTATGTCGGAAATGATTTAGTAACACATGAACAACAAACTCTGGCGAAATATGTGTATACTGTATGGTGCATCTCTGGCTAACCTTTTGGGGAATAAAGGCTGTGATGTTATGTGATTTAATCTAGCCATGCAGCCCTTTGAGTCACGTCAACAATTTACGTTGTTTCAAAATCGATCAGTTGATTTGGATTAGATTCCCATAGCATGGCAGCTCTCTCATCATCTGCCTAGCCTTTTCCCAACTATGTTGGGGTCGGCTTCCAGTCTAACCGGATGCAGCTGAATACCAGTATTTTACATGGAGCGACTGCCTACCTGACCTCCACAACCCAGTTACTTGGTAATACGATACACACTTAGTAAGATAAGTACACCTTGTCAAACTTTCGGGCTTCTGACTACCCGTAACGACTATCAAAGATCTACGAATGACAGCCGGGACCAACGGCTTAACGTGCTTTCCGAGGCACGGAGGGGTCTCGGTATGTAGAGATCACCCATCCACAGACCAACCGCGGCAAGCGTAGCTTAACCTGATCGATGGACCTGTGGGGCTGTTATTATTTAGCCACGGGCCCCTCTGGCATGCTGACACATGGCAGCTCTCTATATCACATTAATTATTTTAAGTCAAGTACCTGCATCATGTACACATTTCGATGAAGTGTCAAGTACCTAATAAGGTTTTCACTCCGAAAACTGCACTGTGTTCCATCTCTAAAGGATTATATTTTTACAGTTAAAAATAAACAGTTCCAATAGAAAGTTGCACAAAGGCATCGTTACATTAGTTGGAACAGGAAACCGTCACTAATTAAACAATTGTGGTCTTTAGACCCAACAAATTGCGGCAACTACTTTCTGACAATGATAGTGCATCACCATTAAAATTAAAGAAGGTAAGAGTGACTAAGAATATCCACGATCCTTACTTAATCCGTAGTTTATTCATACTACATTAATACTTAATAATATAAATGCGAAAATAACTTTGTCTGTCTGTTAGATTTCGATGAAATTGGCAATATTGGCATACAGGTATATTATCGCGGTAGTTCCCGCGGGATAGTTTGCGAACCATGCGGGCGAAGCCGAAGGCAAAAGCTGGAATGACATTACTTACATATTACGTATAAAGCATTTTAGCACGTTTAAACTCTTCGACTGTTGTTGGCAATGCGATATGTTTTGTAGTGTAAATTCGTCATGATTTTGGACCCGCATCCTCGTATTCGAATGCCCTGTACTAATAATAATAATATAATCCTGTCCATCACGGCACTCATTGATAACCTGAATAGTAAGACCAATACTTAACGTAAATAAAAAAAATACCTGACCATCACAACTTCCGTACAGCTGCAACTAAACAATACAAACGCAATTTAAGACTTCTTTGAATCTCCCTCGTTAGTAATGAATCCATATTGTTTACGTCGGGGCACTGACCCCTATGCCCACGTGTGGACACACGTGTGAACTTCTTTGTCCGAATCTTTGTCCGATCTACTCCTTTCTTAAGTTTCTATGCTCTAAATTTTGTGAGGAGGGCTTCTAAATCGGTGGACTAAGGAAAACAGAGGAGTCATTCTATAAAACATATTTTTTTTTATTGAGAAATTTTAAATAATTTTATGTTGTTTATGTTTAACTAGTTTCTGCCCGCGACTTCGTCCGCATGAAATTTCTTGTTCGCCCAATCCACCCCGTCCGTTGCATAACATCGCCTGCCCGCGCTATTAAGTACTTCGTTTTGGCTCAGCGTGCTGTCTGACATTTTTTTCTTTTTGCTCAGCTCCTTAGGGTTCTAGCGTGATCTTTAATATATCCTTATAATCTTCCTTAACTACAGGTTCTAGCGTGATCTTTAATATATCCTTATAATCTTCCTTAACTACAGATTTGACAAAATATTGACATTGATTGTCGCTGAGATGAAATTGCAATTAGATTTTACGGTGTTTATTTATAACATTGCTTAAAGTTAACAGACGTTTAAACGTGGAAAATGTGTGATTAAACAGTCGCTAATCATTGCTTAACTTCAAGCAACGTTCATAAATAAAGGGAATTAAGTTTTAAAATATGAGAATTGGCCCTCTGATGTCAGGAAAAAGTTGGGTCAATTAAATATTCAAGTACAGCGTCTTCACACGGAACAAATATTTGTGTGACCTAAGTACCTACTATGATAATAATATGGGGGTATGGGGTTCCTGGTACAGACGCCAGCACATCAAGTTACTACAATCTGCCAAATTTCTTTAATCGATTTTCAACTTAATCGCTGAAGCATAAGGTTGAAAGTTGATTTTGAAAATTTGACAGTTTCGGGTAGGTTGATGTGCTGGCGTCTGTACATAAGACTTGTGTCTGTAAACACACTTATGATCATAGAAAAAGGCTTGTGTGAGCCACTAATTAACTTTCTTTAAGCGGCAATTTTATACCAAACTCTTTTTGTTCTGAAAATATTTTTTACACAAAAAAAGATGTTAGAAAAGCGTCTCCACGCATTCCCCAACCTCGCGTGACCCTCTCTGAACGAACAGTGCACTTGTTTATGTTCAACACCGAACAATGCGACCCCGCCATTCGTTCCGTACGACAGAAACATTCATTCGGTCTCATTGATCATTTGTCTGAAGATTGTACGCGTTTGAGCTTCGGATGACCGGATTATACAAAGGGATAACTGTTGTCGCGTTTGAAAAGAAGTGTAACAACAGCTTTTGACGATGTTGAGATTTATTTGGTTCTGTAAAGGAGGAATTGGGGAGACTCTGGCAGGTTTTGCCTCCTTTAAGATTAAGAAAAGCGCAAGCGAGTAACATACTCGATAAGACTGTTATTTATTTAGGTCTATAAATATATTTATATTTTTATATATTTATTTATGCTCCATTTGATTAATGGCATGCCAATCATTATAAGGCTAGAACTGTGTCAAGAATACCAAGATTAAGACACCTTGTACGTAATTCATCACTGTATGTCGGTGATTTGTACTTTACCTAGTGTACCTACCTACAGCCATTAACAAAAGGAAACCCTTTCTAGATTTTAAAATAACGCATTGGTGTTTAAACACCTTTCCCTCTCAAGATGTTGGATTGTAATTAAATAATGAAAAAATATAATAATCAAAATATTTATTCTCTAAAACCTACCAATTACACAAACGGATGAAAAAAAGGAATCACAGTATAATCACGGACATCAAGGTATCATACGAAAATTACTAAATAAAACCCAATTTGTCTGTCACAGTCCCATCACTGTGATACGATAATTTCGTATAATGAGGACAGTCTCATGACGACTCATCACCGTATCATATTATATCATATAATACTATAATTATACCCGACTTTACTTGGTCCTTTGTTAAGTTTCCGTTGCACGTTGCAGGTGACATTTAAATTTTACACGTAGTTATAATACAATGTGGAGACGATAATTACGACAATAAATGAAAACACTATCTAAATAAAAGTATTTAGGAACTATCAAATAAATCCTAACATCGAAATAAAAAAGTGTTTCCTTTTTTTCAAATTAACTAAATAGGGATTTGGATATGCATTTTGACGATCAGCCCACTATAGTGACTAAAATATTGGATACATTTGACAAAAATTTAGACTTTGTTAAAAGGTTTGAAGAATGATTTCTAAGAATATTATAGTTGTTACGAAAATTCGGGTGATTAGTCGAACCCGGTTTGACCCCTAACACAGTTGGGAAAGGCTAGGCAGATGATGATGATGAGTCGAACCCGGTTTGATTCCCGATTCCAAAATCTAGCTTCATCTTTCTGAAAGACAGATTCTTTTGACAAATCAAAAGTGCCTGTAAATGGTTTAATTTAAATAAACGCGGTCGGGAAAATTGGTAAGTATTGTGTTTTTTCATTAGTAATTTAGCAGTATAAGCTCAGGGGTCTTTTTTTTTGTTTCCGTGGTGGAAAATCCTCATAGATGTCGGCCAGCCTGGGGCGGGCGGCGGGGCCTGTCAGACTCTTACCGACTTAAAACCACCCCGGTATTTCTCACACCTACGCCGGCGGTCGCGGGAACGTACGATCCTTCCGCAACGAGATCAGGAGTCTGCCCTAACATGGAACTTGGTAGGCATAATTTGGGTTGGACTATACTACCTACATTTTTATCTTCCGAATTTCATATCTTTAGTGGCTTAACATGCACTTTGTCAGTCCGTCAGTCTGTCGCGATTAATTCTTCAAGATAATTGATTAAATTGATATCAGTTACTTTCTTCTATAATACTTTGTGGTGTTTATATCTTATCAAAATGTTTGTTTCGCCTTTCTTTAGATTATCCTGTATGACAGGTATTATATCCATGTTGACAGTGTCAAATGTACGTATAATAAGTACTAGAAAGATAAATAATAATACCAGTCTATTATTGTCCCACTGCTGGACAAAAGGCCTCTTCTCATACAGAGAAGGCATGAGCATTGATCACCACGAAGACATTTGCTATAGGTGAAGGACTGGCGTTTTGGGGGACTGTCTTATGAAATTTTGACGTTCGAAAAGTGCTGATTCTCAGCCTAATTTGAGTAAATGACTTTTGATTTTGACTTCGATGGGTTGGCGATTGCAGATTTATACTATAACAAATAAAAAAGGCTTCAGCTTTATTATAGGAATAATCAAAACATATTTATTCGTACTTAGTGACCGTTAGCTAATTAATAAATTTATCCATGCGTGTGTAGGTCATACGATTACAATAGACCTTGAGAGGCGTCCAGGAAGTTTGATATCATTCGATGCTCTCTATATCAACCTAGTAGACCATATTTATTTATTTATCTATTGCAATCTAAATACATACTTAGTTGACTAATTTTGGTTAGTGTCTTGTATTACAGAACCTCAGTCAAGATTTAGGCATTACTTGAAGAATAAGAATAATTTATTTGCTGAAAAAAAAAACTGCTTTTATGCCGTTTGATTGGTTGAAACTAATTTTAAGTATAGGGAATGCTTGAGTCTTTCTTGAGGTTCTGTAATGCGGACCTTAATCTGCTTGAAGGGAGTCGAAAAAGTAGGAATACCTATGAGATTCTGTCATCTGCCAAAATGACTGCAACCATGAATTCAGCACATGATTCCTGTCCACCTAGCGTAGAAAACTATCTTCCGCCAAAAAAAATATCACCTGTTTCATAGAAAAGATTGTGAACTTCCTGTAGGTACGAGTCGCAATAAATTATACTTTCTTTTTCTTCAGTTAAAATGTATGGAACAGAAGATCCTTTTTTTAAGTAAACTATCGGTTTTTCCATACATTATACAAGTTAAATGCAGACTATTGCAGATACTCCGTGCTATCAAGCAAAGACCTCGAAACATCTTTGATATTAAAAGCTCTACATATAAAAAAATAAACCAAACTAAACCAGAACATTAAACGCATCCTTTCACACAATAACTCCATTTCTTCAAAACGGCGCTAAAACACAAAACCGTCACCGTTTCAACTGCCGACTTTAAAACTTCATCATACATCGTTACTTTTATTAAAAGTCGTTTTAATATGACGAAAGGAAGCGTTCTTTGAGCAGCAATGGCGTGGCAATAACATTATGGCAATGAGATACGGTTATGCCATAGTATAGGAGAAAACAGAAGGCTAAATTCCTATTGAATCACACTAATATTATAAAGGCGAAAGTTTGTTAGTGTGAGTGTGATACTTCTTCATGCATAAACGGTTGAATAGATTTTGATGGAATTTGGCACACAGATAGTTTATAACCAGGATTAACACATAGGCTACTTTTTAATCCAATATTCCCACGGGATCGACATTTACGCGGTTGAAACCGCGGGGCGCAGCTAGTTCCTCATAATACGAGAGCAGTGGTGGCCAAGTGGTAACGGCCGCGACTTACGAGTTGTTGGTCGTAAGTCATCACCACTGCTCTCAAAATGCTGAAGGAAAACATCGTGAGGAAACCGGCATGTCCTAGAACCAAAAATTCGAAGACTGTGACGTCTACCAAAACGCACTGGGCCCGCGTGGTGGATTACGGTCCGGTCTCTTTCCTCTCTCTGTGAGGAGGCCTATGTCCCAGCAGTGGGAATTGGGATTATGCAACAGGACTTTATAATCACGTTACATATTTCACAGATACAGATAAGACGACAGGGAAGCATCTCAAATTCTCCATGCTTCCCGAAAAATGAGTCCTTTCTCCGTTACAGACTAAATTCATCAACATCGTCTGCAGCCTTTTTTATGATACTGCTCAGCTTCCTTCTATCATAATTATTTTTCTCTCCCTCTTATTTTCTTCAACCCATATCCACCACATGATGATTTCTATAGGCAGTGGCGTAACTATACCGTTTGGGGCCCGTGGCAAATTCAAGCGGTGGGGCCCTCCCTCAATGTAAAGAAGCTCAACGTTACCTATAGTTTTTTTTTTTTCTTTACTAGATCTTCCCCTACAAAATTTAACACCTGACTGCTTCGTTGGTCTAGTGGTCGCAAGCACTATTGCTGAACATGAGGTCCTGTCCAAAAAATTAGAAAAACAATGGGAAAAAAGTACAAAATGTTCGAAACCTGAATGATGTCCTTTGGTGCACATTTTCATAAAAAGTTTGCATTTATAAACTTATGTAAGGATCATCCTGTGCTCATGGACCTCTCGGGCCGGGGGGGCCCCCTCTGGCTGGGGGCCCGTGGCATTTTGCCCCAATGCCACCCATAGTATAGTTTCGCCATTGTCTGTAGGGCTCCTCTATTGCACATTCCCGGTTTGGGCATTTCATTTCGACAGTTCAACAACATTCATTGCGTTATTTACGTTGTTGAGCAGACAAATTTTTCGAACACATGAAGCAATGGATTAGCAATATCCTTTAAAATTATTCAGATTGTGATGATAGTGTGTTACGCAATTATAGGGTGCAGGTCATCGGTCAACCACACGCGTGCGCAGACAAAGCCACTAAAAATAGAAACATGATATTTTGAATACTCAAATCACTCACGAGGATGTAGTGGTGACAATCCGAAAGTCTTACCAAGGGATATCGTATTGCCCAGGAACTGGGCTGTGGAGGTCAGACAGGCAGTCGTTCCATGTAAAATAAGTAACGGTATTCAGCTGCATCCAGTTAGACTGGAAGCCGACCCCAGCATAGATTTGAAAACGCTAGGTATGGTCTAGAATCATGATCATCAAAAAATATCCTGTATAACGTCTCATACTTGTACTTCTGACCATAATTCAATGGTACTACATGCAGGGTGTGTGTGGTGAGGGGTCCTGTAATAGGCCTCATCCTCCCGCAATCACTGCGCAGGCGACTGTGACTACTGAACTGATTTGTTAGACCCGCCACACACTGGCGGAGGACTGCTGACCTTGACTGTGGCAATGACATTATTTAATTATGGTGATCGATGAAACTACATATTGTTCTGTTTAGGGTTAGCTGATGCCAGTCAATATGAATATTATGGATAGCTATAATACACAACACAGCCTAAAGTACTGGATCTCGAAGCATGAAATTTTGCACAAGAGTCCCTTTTATAACGAAGGTGACCACGAAAATTCACCTTGAAAATTCACGCTTAAAGGGCTTGGGGAATAGGGACAAAAATTTGACCCGCCCCGACCCTTGCTCGAGCCAGCCCGCGCAGCTGAGCCTGTAGTTTTAAATTCGCCCCTAAACACTAATAATAATACCGATCCAGCCTGTCCCTTGCTGTCCTCTTCCAGCGACGCCCTGAGCCGAGGTCCGAACCCCGCAGGGGGTTACCCTTAGCGCTGTCGCTTAGTTTTTAAGTTATTGTATGCCCTGGCTGGAGGCCTTAATTCGAGGCATCCACAGGAAAGTCCGGTTAAGCAGTAGCCATCCTCATAAAGGATGAACTGCGAGATGCCATAGTTATAAAAAAAAAAAAAAAAAGGACAAAAATTTGATGGAAATTCGCCATTGTTGCCGATGGGAACATTAGTAAGGTTACCTATACGAAGTCATAAGTTATTATGACTTCCTACGGTCACTATAAATCTGTTTGGATTGGTTTCTGTCAATGGTATCTATCAGATCCAAGCATCTTCTTCTTGTCTTTGGCGTAGCGCTGATGACTAATCCTTAGTACCCAATCTGGTACCAAGTGCCCCTTTAAACCTGAATTACATGGAGCGATTTCATTGTCTGTGGCATAAAATAAGTTGAAGCAACAATAAAAGATGCACCGTCTAAACTTAAGGTATTTAATTTACACTTTAAAAGTCATTTGTTGCTTCAATTTTATTGTATGCCACAAGCAAGAAACTTGCGTCATGTAAATGCGGCTTTAGTCACAACCGTTGTCATTGCATTCTAGTGATTTATTATGTGGCGCAGTTCATCAATCGACAGCTTACACAAATAATAGTCAAGCCATGTTTAGGTACAGACGCCTGCACATCAAGCTACTACACTTTAACAGAATTTCAACTTTATCGCTGCAGTATAAGGTTCAAGGTTGATTGGGGAAATTTAACAGTTTCGGGTAGCTTGATGTGCTGGCGTCTGTACAGTAGGCCGCGCGTCAGTGGTAACAAAGCTAGTATAAGCTGACCTCTTTTTGTATTGAAACTTCGTACTACGCTAGACCAGCTCAAGGTCAGTCAGGTCAGTAAGATTGAAGTGAGGCCGACTGTACCTTTGGAACACTGTAGTCTTTTAAATTACTCTCTACATACATCGCTACTAGCTACTTACTTGTATATCTATGGGTAAAACATTCAACCCGTGCGCACCGACACAGCGTATGCTCCTGCGCACGTCCAAGATTGGCACATGTCAACTTCGCCACGCTAGTCGGCCACGATCCACATTATTGCCTCGTTGTACATAAGTATATAACGTACCTATGTGATCACACAAATCATTAGTCTGGCTGTGTCTGGCGCAGACCTTTGCAAATTATTGGGCTTAGATTCTATTTTAGGAGACGCAGTAAATAGAGCACTTATGTTAATGAAAAGAGGCTAATAGTACTTCGTGTTATTCTGTCAATAATATATTAGCCTATTACTGTCCCATTGCAGTGCAAAGGCCTCTTCTCATACAGTGAAGGCACGAGCATTGATTACCACGCTTGCTCGAGGCGAGTTGGCGATTTCAAACTTATAATACTGATTATAAAGTCCAAGTTTCCTCACGATGTTTTCCTTCACCGATGTCCGTGAAAAGTACATATGAATTGAAAAAGTCACATTGGCTGAACCCACAACCTCGAGCTTGAGAGGCGAGTAACTAACCAGACGTATTCCACATTGGGCATCCGCTTAATGGCTCCTGAGTCAATGTGCCGCTGTGTGTCAGGTGCCATTTAAGCGGGTGCCCAATGTGGAATACGTCACTAACCATTAGGCCATCACGACAATAAAATTATCTACAAATGAAATAATGATGTGTGTGTGAAATTCAAACGATGTGTTTTCTTTTCGGTCAAAGAGACGAGGAAAATCGATGTGAACTGTACAGGATAGCATTCTGTCATAAAGTAATCAACGGTTTTATTGCAGTCAACAACGTAAATGAGGCCTATGAGAACCTTTGGACTGCAATAACTAGGCACTCTAGGCAGCACCTAATGATTAATCCATAAATCAAGCTACATAGGTAAAGCTGAGTTACGTAAGGGGAAATCGCCAGGGAAATCCGCGAATTTTTCGGCGCCATATTTTAATTAATAAAAAAAATTACAGTTTTTCACACTAGAACTGTCAGAGGTCAATTTTATTCCACGGACAAAAGTTATCTGACTATGGTAAAATTAGCCTTTAGTTTAAGAAGTTTATCCAGTGTATATATTTTTATCCTCTTGAATAAAATAGTATATAACCTAGTATACAATGTATATACTATGTAACCCCCTTACTAATAAACGTATTATACTCGTATCACATGAATAGTTACACACCAATTTCTCTCTTTCAGTCGCCAGTAATTTGACTTTTGAAAGAAGAAGACAAAGCGTTACAGACGCTATACAATGTTTATTAGTACGGGGGTAAGAATAAAAAACAATGGACCCATATTCCCATTACCATAAAGGCAGAAACACATAATGTACCACAAACTACCACACGCAAGTATCTTATCGGAACGAAACGTCTCATTTATCTGTAAGGAAGTGACCATATAGTTTCGAAGCCACGAAATCTATACTAATGCGGTCACATTATGCTAGGGTTGCACCGCACTTGTGCGGGACTAAAGCATTTTTTTTTTGTATTCAATGTGATCCTGAACCCTTTCCGCTCAAATCGATCTAGCGTGAACACATCACTAGTCCTTGATTCAGTACAGTCAGGGAGAGAAATGACGGAATAGTTTGAATTTATGTTTTGTTTTAGATCGATTATATTTAGTGACTAATTAATGAAATTGTTTGGTAGGTGTTAATCAATGCTCGTGCCTTCTCTGTATGACAAGAGACCTTTGCCATGCAGTAGGACAAGTATGACAAGCCATGAAGGTACCTATTCTATTAGCAGAGATAATATTCACAAAAAAAAAAAAAACATACCTGCCTGCCTTTTAAACGATACGATACGAACGATATAAGTAATGAATAGAATTTTATTTTAAATGTGCATAATTTTAATAAAGGAGCTATTTATAGTAATACACTGCAAAAGCTTTAATCTAACATATAACGGGTAAAGTAATCGTTGACATAACCCCTTCTTTGTCCCATTTTACACACATTATAATTATGCGAAGCATTTATTTATCGCCCCAAGAAATTGGCCAAGGCCGAACAGATAACGCTACATTTTATTCTTGTTCTCAAAACTGCAAAAACAGTCCTTGACCAAACAAACCGTTAGAAACATGTACAAGCAAAATGCGTAACGAAACAGTAGTTAGGTTGTAAACACACAAACATTGCAACATAAAAATTAATTAAAGTCATTAACAGAGATACAACAGTATCGTAATAACCGGAAACAAAGATTGAATTGAAACACATTTCCTTAGTAATTAGGTCGTTTGAGTTCAACAACATTGTGTGATAATATACAATGATGTTTATTTTTGTTATGACCAATGATATAACTTTCGTAAGATCATTTCGAAATTATGTGATACCGGCAAATGTTGATATGGCGTTTGGTATGCGTCAAATTACTCTTTTATTGTGAGCGATTTACATAATGAGTGATGATTGCTCAATTTTTTAATATAAATTGGGACATATGATTATTTTATGACTGGTTAAAAGATATTGTTATCATCAGTCTGGGAAACATTAGTGAGCAAGCAGATATTTCACAGATTAACTTTATTCTTTGAATATCTTTAAATTTTTTTTGTTAGCCTAATTTGTGTCCCACTGCTGGGCAAAGGCTTCCCCTTTTGCCATCCAAATCTAAACGTCTTGCGCAATCTCCGGTCAAGTTGGCCCTGGAAAAATTATGAGATGGACACACCTTCGTCGTGGTCTCCTAACTACCTATATTAATACATAAAACATTTCCAACATCTCACCAATCCAGCGACTTATGTATTTTTTGTACACACAGTTTAACACTGCAAAAAAACGTCCAAACAAATCCTCCAAAACCACTTTTATCCGCGGCTACCCTGCGACCAAGTCACGAGGTAATTACACGGTGATTTGGCGTGGCCGCACGTCACTAATACTCCTCCGAAAGGATCCGACAGGACGAATTGATTGTCCAGAGACCTTGCTACTACCCCCTCTACTTCTACCACTAAACAATAAACAATCGTTTTTTTTTGTCTGTGGTTATACGAAGTAATCAACCCAGGGTAAGTGGACCACTTTTTGCCTTGACTGCCCTTCCAAATCCTGGATTTTTGCCGGTTCACTGGAGACGGTGGTTGTGGGTTAAAAAATGAAAATAAATTTTGGATTCTGAAGGGCTATTTTTATTTTTTTACAAAATCAGACGGCCGTTCTTACTTTTAGTGATGATCTAGGTACTATTATTATTTATTTATTTCTAAAACTTAACTTATTACAATTTGGTTCTAGTCGCACAACGAAAACCTCTCAGGGTGAATCTATGTGCTGGCGAGCCGTCCATTTAATAATTTTTTTTTCTGTTAAACGATAAAATCTGCTTTTATAATTATCTCCTCAAAATATCTAGCTTTACACACACGTACTTACATTATTATGTATATTAAATTATACGAACATTATTGACATAACCATCAGTAAACAAATCACGTTCCATTAAAAGAATGTCATGATTGGCAAGTATATTATAACGAACGGAACGTGAAACAATTGAATCGAAGGTTAAATAATAAAAAGGACATGCATTCCATACTTACATAATAATATGGAATAAGTTTTTATCGTCATTCGTCCTAGGATAAGTATTTAATCATATTGTATAAAAACTACGTATATAGGTTCCTAAATATCTACTATTTATTGTCTATACTGAACACTGACCTCTAATAAACAAGCGTACCTACTTGTTACAGGTCAGTGATATTTATTTAATATTCAGGAATTTTGACACTGACAACACTGCACTCAAAACACCAATAATTTGAAATTTGAAGGGTGTCGCGGGGTGTCTCGTTCTGAATCCTTAATGTTTATTTATTAATAATTATTATAATAATAATAAAAATATCCTTGGACATTTCACACAACGCCATATAGTCCCAAGCTAAGCAACCTAATGCTTGTGTAATGGTAACCAGATGGCTGAAAAACTACTTATATACATTTTTTTTTGTAAATACATACTTATTATAGATAAAACACCCAGACCCGGAACAAATACATGTAGGTCGTACAAGTATTTGTTCCGTGCGGGAATCGAACCCGCGACATGCTGCGCAGCAGTCAATCGCTCAACCACTGCGCCAAACATGTCGACAGAAATAAAAACAAATGAGTTCACTTTCGAATTTTGTACAGTGTTAGTAGACTGAAGTTCGAAATAAACTTTTCACGATAGCACCTATTCTGTAAGAATCTCATCATGGAATGAAGTGAGCTTGAAGTAATCTGTCAATAGTGTCAATACTAGGAATTAGGTGGAATCAGTTCACTTCACATAATTATGTTTTCACGGTGAAATGTTGACAGAATAGGCCAGTTGTTGTGAAAACCTTGCTTAGAGGTTAGTAGGTATGATTTTATAAGACTGGCGATGGCGGACGCTTTTCACGTTTCAGTGAGCAATTCGGGTGATTAAAATTAAATTCAGAAAAGAACTACCAAGCCATTTGCAAGTTCACAGTAACTTAGCGATTATAAAACAGCCAAAATCAATAATGCAGAAAAAACTTACAAAATCCATAAGTCGGAAATGCCTAAAATCTGTGGTTTTATGTCGCCAGGTGGCGTTGTATTTTTTGTGGTGCTGCCCCAAATGCGGTTCATGTGGTTGACATCAATCAACCGTGGGTTCATGGACTTTTAGTAATCATATGACACCCCAAACGTATGAGGTTACCAACAGAAAGGATGTTTGAATTTGTGCAATACGGCTTCCATTTTCGAAAATGTGGTGTGAGTGTTAAGATTATGAAGAATTTAGGATGATGCGCTAGGTAGCCCGCGTAATTCAAATTTTCTTACGATTTTTGCAATTTGTAGTCAGTGTCAGGTTGTTTGTATGTTGATAAAAATATGATTCGCTACCGTAACAAATATGACTTATGATTTGTCATTGCATACTTGTTGTTCTCGCGAATCATAATTATAGTCTTGCCCTCTTTTACATGGAACTTATATATAACTGGAGTAAAGTCTGTTAAATTGCTATCGATGGTACATACCTTATAATTATTAAGTAAGTAATCTAAAACTACAGTTATTTAAAACTAGTTTTTTTTTTTTTGTAAAACTTCCTTAAGCATGCGGAGTTTGAAGTGATTGTTGCAATTGTTGCATACACACTTTCGCATGTTACCCTTGGCATGGAACCTGTGTAAAGTTGTAAACAATTGTTGGTGAACCAATAAAATATAATAAATTATTTAAAAATTGTCTTCACAAATATAGGTTTTTCGTTTTTTTATGTTTGTAAAACTTTCCAAAAAAAATTAAAAAAAATGCGAAAGTGAGTGCATGATGTGTGTAAATGCGAAAGTGAGTTTATTTGTTACGCTTTCACGGTACAACGGCTGAACGGATTTGGATGAAATTTAGTACATGGGTTGACCTGGATTAGGACATAGGACACTTTCAATCCCGGTGGTACGTTCCCGTGGGATATTTTTTCCACATCCACGCGGGCGTGCCGCCTGCAAAAGCTTTTGCAAGGGACACATAGGTACATACTTATGTATGTAGGTACATACATAAAAGTCACGAATTTGGTTCTGATTTGAGAAGCTTCAAGCGGTAAAAAAAACATGAATAAGTATTGGGAAAAGGAGACTTTCAAGGATTTTTTATGTAGATAAGCTTTACTTAATTAACCACTTCCTTCACACTAGAATCATCACACAAATAATTATCAATTAACACTTTCGAATCAACACTCTTACCTAATCCACAGATTACCGTACCGATCGATACGCATTCTCGATTTCTAAACATCGATTAAAAATCTCTTATGCTCTTCAAGGCGTTTCATAATATTAACACCTGATTTGATATCGATTGCCATTCCATTCGATTCATCTGTACGATCGGTGTTCTTTATATTTTAATTCAATGGAGGCTATTTTATAATATTGGTATACCTACTCCATTCATAAGATCGCAAAAGATTTTAATCAGGTATCTTAAATGTTTCATTACTTAATCAAATAAAGAAAACCAATAACACTATGACCATGATAAAGTACATACTTACTAATTCCATGCACTATTATGACATATTGTTGTGAAGAAAAGAACTGACAAAATAACTCCACACAAAAAGGAAGTTATATAATTTTCCTTTTAATTCGGATAATTATATTTTATAACTTGGCAAGCGAGCGGAAAATAGTACCTATGTAAGTATCTTATCTACCTACGCACAATTTGTTTTTTCGTGTTGTTTCCGTACAGATTTTCGTTTCGTTTTCTGATCAACGCAACAAGACAGTGATTTTAAAGGGTCATAGCTGTACATACTAATAATGTCAGATTTTCGAGCGCTTCACTATTCTAGCCCCTATCCAGTACTTATTAGGTACTACAGACCGTAGTTTTTTTTTTCTAACGCTAATTTCGACTTCCCGAGCCAATCTATGTTGGTTAATAAAACTATGACAAATCCTATTTATATCCAATACCTATTGTATGATTTAATTGCTTGATCATCGTAGCATGAAGATGACCTTGCGACTAAAAAGCGAAACTGAATTACCTACATAATATTTATTTTTGTCATTGAAAACTGCTATTAGCAAATACCCCTTGCTCCACACGTATTATTCAAATTCAAATGTTCTGTATTGCCAGTTTTGTAACGTTCCCTTACCCCGAAACAGAAAAAAAATATGAAAATGGAATTGCGGGACATTCCACCACTCCCGGAAGTTTAAAAAATAATTCCATTCCTGTAAAAAATTGATGATTAAAGTTTGTACAATACGGTGCATTCGTAATGTAAAAATGACATGTCATTGTTTGCGTACTCCGTTTAATATTGTCAAGATCACCATCAAAAATACCTAGTAATAATATGAATTAACATAATTATAAATGAAAGCAGATCTTCCACACAAAATAAACAAACGTGAAACAACGGATATACTTTCACAAGACAGCTTCCTACATCGACTGTCCCGGCCATATGGCAAACATCAGTTTTTTCAAAGGGGGTGTGGGTGTGACAGAGGAATTTTGACAGCCAGGAGCTTCCCTACCTTATGGTTTCTTATCGTTCCTTACAAGCATCCCCAAGTGTTACAGCCATGTGCAACAAATGTAAATTTTAACGATGTTAACTGAGTTTTTTTGGTGCTTAAAAGAAACGACTTTAACCAGCGCAGCAATAGATAAGCTATTAATAGCCCAATGATGTAAATGTTGACCGTGCATCAAGTTTGAAACTGCCACTGAAGATACAATTTAGTAACCGAAAAGGTTTTTTGCTTTAACGGACACCATGTCCTCAACTAGAAAAGGAACAAGCATTCACCGGAGGAACTCAACATCACCAAGCGGTTGTCTTGCGCCAGGATTGTGCGCTCTGCACTTCTGCAGCTTTTTCTTTTCGGTCATTTTATGCGTTGGTGCACCCTGATCTGAATCATTTTTAAGAAAATTTGTAATCCATTGCTTCATATGTACGAAAAATTTGTCTGCTGAACAACGTAAATAACGCAATGAATGTTATCTACTGAACTGTCAAAATGAAAGCTATTGTTACTTATTGTGTGTGCGTGTGCGTGTGCATGTGGGTGTGCGTGTGCGTGTGCGTGTGCGTGTGCGTGTGTGTGTAGTGTGTAGTGTGTTACGCAATTACCCCGCTGAGCATCGCCTAGAAAGGCCTAGGCCGGGTGGAAGGTAACACATGATGGTCAGAAGCGGTTAAATCAGATGAGCGATCCACACTGCAGAACCCGCATACCCAACTTGGAGACGCGTCATATTATGTGGCTGCGATCATTAGAATTGAGGGAATGAAGAAAAAGATTGCTCTTGCTTGAGGTGCTTGCAGGACCTCAGGTTATTGTATTTATTTATCTATCTATCTATATGTATACTAATAATAAAGCGCTAGTCTCTAGAAATACCGTAGAATTTGAAAAAAAAAAATTAAAAGTCTAATTCATGAGGACGGCTATCATAGGCTATTCCGCAAAAATAAAAAGTAAGAAGCGACTAAGCGAAAACGAAGTAAGTAATTGTTTATTTATTTCCCACCATACAATTATCTTAACAGGTTTGTCACCTAATGCGATAATGTAGACAAATTACAAGCTACAGTTACACCGTTACAAACTAACAATTCTTGATCATATTATGACATCACATACACACACATCATATTATGTGTATGATCATAAATGTAATAGTGCGATGCGATGCGACGGGGTAGGTCGGAGGATCAAGAAATTTTACGCGGACGAAGTCGCGCCACACTAGATAATCTGTGGTCGCGGGCTGAAGCTAGTTTCTTTATTTATATTTAAGGTCAGCTTCTGTATTTGCCACCTATATCTTCAATACTATGGGAACAATAACCTCGGACTTACCCAGTCGCCAATTACAGGTTAACCAGCATTCAGCAAAACGTGATAACTGATAACACATAGAAATAATAAAACTATTGTTGTACCTACATAATAATTAAACTGTTGGTTATTTTATTGCCGACCATCATCATAAGTCTAGATTTCCTCCCATTTTTTCCATCACAAAAACGTTTTATACTATTAAC
The DNA here is from genome assembly GCA_963669345.1 of Gortyna flavago. Taxonomy (NCBI): domain Eukaryota; kingdom Metazoa; phylum Arthropoda; class Insecta; order Lepidoptera; family Noctuidae; genus Gortyna; species Gortyna flavago. The sequence continues at coordinate 6,641,307 of OY770141.1, forward strand.
CGGTTGAATGCCGTAATTACAAAAACAATTAAAAAGCCATTGTGTCTCGCGTGGATCCACGTTCATACGAAGGTTTAAATAAATGACTTAAATAAACCATTCAACGTCAATTTAATGTCATTCACTGTAAATGAGACAGAATATGCTTTGTAGACAGAACTGAGTGAACTTGCGCGTGCGCAACAGTACTTCGACGTCTTCGACCTCAACGCAATCGAACAAATCAGAGCACAACGCAGTAATGCCTTCCTATAACTTTATCTTTCGTTACCCGTAGTTGTTAATACGTAATCAGCCTCATCAGCCTATAACGTCCCCCACTGCTGGGGCTCAGGTAGGGTTACCATTTTTACCCAACTACGGCGAAAAGGAGGGATATGATTTTGACCGGTATCTGTTCCCTCATAACTCCTAAACTACTTGTCATAATTGGACAAATGGGGTATCATTGGAAGCGTATTGATCGTTCGCTGGTTATAGGCTATGTGACGTCACATTAAATTGATGAGGGCGCTCTCTAGCGGACATAAAGTTATGAACTAAACAATTTTTTTTCTTTAATCATGTCGTGTTGGGTATCATACGAAAGGGCATAATTAACACATTTCAAAAACATAAATATTACTGAAATAAGCCCCAAAATAATTAAATTAAAAATAAGTTTAAAAACAAAAACCCGACAACTGAAAAGGATGAAACAAGAAAGTACAGACGCCAGCACATCAACCTACCCGAAACTGTCAAATTTTCCCAAACAACTTTGAACCTTATACTTTAGCGATAAAGTTGAAAATCTATCAAAGAAATTTGACAGATTGTAGTAGGTTGATGTGCTGGCGTCTGTACCTTCCCGTGGGCGCATGCCGCTGTACTAACATATTATAAGCTATGGTAGTCAGGTTTTAGTTTTTTAACTTAGTTTTTATGAAATTTGAAATTTGCTGACAAAGTCAGACATTTACAAAAAAGTCCGGACATTTTAGTTTTTAATCTTTCTTTTTTCAATAATCAATTATCTTTTTTATTTTCTAAAAGTACCCTTATATTGAAAAGTCCGGACAAATCACAAAGCCGGTCATGTTCGGAAAAATCCAAACGAATAGAATAGTATCTATACTTACCTGGCATAGGGGATACCGTGATCAACCCTAGACTCAGACCATAGACTATACGGTACACTTATAACTCAGATCTCTTCTCTCTGTCAAGACTTGGACATAGACAATGTCATGGTCTGATTTGAATAAATCTTAGGTCTTGGCGGTGTACGGTATAAACCTTACGTTTTGAAGTTTAAAAAAAATGTTATAAAATTACTTACATTTTGATTAATAATTAGCTAGACCAAAATGGCAGCTCACAAAATAATGTCATGTTGTCAAAAAAAAGTCGATCGCAGCAGCTGTCATTTTAGTCTAGCAAATAAAAAATCTGAGTTTACGTCTACCAAAGATTCTTTTGGCGCTTGAATGACGTTGGCAGGGGGGCGCTGTTGGTAAACATTTGTGCAATTATTTTGTGAAAGGTGTTGAAAATCCAAGATGGCGTTGCTAGTTCCGAATTGGCCACGCGCCAAAAATTTTTTTTTTTTGCGAAGTGTAACTAATCATCTCGGAGTTTCTTAAATATCGCAAAATAACATTGTGCCCCTTTATTCAATTAACATCTACGGAAATAGACAATCGGGCCTGAATTTCGGCAAGATATCTTATATGTTGTCATCAACTCGTACTCATAACTCCAATCACATCGTCGTACTTAATATTTATTACAGCAGAATCATTTCAATCATTTATTTCATCATCACTGCACTCAAAACGGTGAAGCAAAACATCGTGAGGAAACCGGCAAGTCCTAGAACCAAAAATTCGAAGACATCTACCAACCCGCACTGGGCACGCGTGCTGGATTACGACCACAGAAATCTTAGTAAGGCCTAATTATTAAGATTTCTCTCACCGAGAGGACGCCTGTGTCCCAGCATTGGGAACATTTATAGGTTGATTATGATGTTCCAATCAGTTCCTGACGAAACTATGTACCTATTGGTTTTTTATATGCAGTGGTCATGTACAAGATCTAAGGTACCTTTAATTACAATGTTTAACTGGTTGCAGAATACCCACTAATTTCCCATTAGTAAACAACGTAATATAACTTCACGCCTGAAATCCCAGAAAGGTTAGGCAGAAGTGCAGCTGTGGACGTAATTGGGGGCGAGCGTATTTTTACCATCAACCGCGCGCAAATCCAGACTTCGCTGCTACTCAGAAATTCCAAATAGAATAACCCAATAACACTTTGTCCAACCCGGGAATGAACCCAAGACCTCAAGCTCACGCCCGGGTGTCACCACTGCGAGGATCGCCCAGAGGACACGGTGGAGCATACGGTGGAGGTCTGTCCCGCTTGGGCAGAGCACCGCCGTGTCCTCGTAGAGGCGATCAGCAGCGGCGGCGACCTCTCGCGCCCGGCCCTGGTCCAAGCCATGGTCCGGGGCGAGAGGGAGTGGGAGGCAGTCACCTCCTTCTGCGAAGCAGTCATGCTAGCGAAGGAGGTGGCGGGATGGGCGAGCGAGGGAGAGCCGCGTGACGACTCCCGGCCACCGTAGGCGCGGGCCTGCGGACGGCGAGTAATGGGTAGCTCGCCGTCCGACCAGGACCAGGCCCGTGCCGGACGGCGCGTATGTGTTCCACGCGCGCCTCAAAGATATGTCAGCAGATAAGGAGGGGCCCGTCAGGGCCGAAGCCTGCCGGGGCAGCGGGATTGTCCGAAAGGGTTACCGCTACCCCGGAATATAAAGGCTAAGGAAGGAACACGGATGGGTTTTAGTCAGTAAGAGTCTGACACTCCCTTCCGCTCCACCCAGAGCGGGAGGGGTCATTTGATGATTTCCCATCCTTAAAAAAAAAAAAAGACCTCAAGCTCAGAAGTACCGCTTGCGTCTACTCGACCAACGAGGCAGTCAATTAGTAATAAAAAACGTTGGCATTTAATGGAAAGGATGTTAAATTTAGTTCTTGCAATTAAATATTTCAGACAATCAGATGCGCTTGCGCCATAATAGACACTATAAGCTCCATACAGAAACGTTCACAAATTTATTGGTAATTCGGTATTAATTGAAGAGGGTTTAAAAAAACAAATTCTAGTTATTAGCAATGCAATGTTACAAATTTCCAAAATAAGTTTATTAATTCTATATTTTTAACAAACAAATACATATATACCCACTTCCTGAAAATGATCTCTATTTTGCACTGCGCAAGCGCAGATGGCGATATTATTCTGAAGGTTAAGGTTATGAAAGCACGCCTTTTATTTACCCTCGTATCCATGTGCTGCAATGCGGCACGTTTCATAGAAAATGCATACTTATTTTTCAAATGTACGGTTCCCGCCTAGATGAAAAATGGGGAAAATTTAAACTGCGTTCTTAACACACCAAAAAGTATGTACATACAACCCATGGACTTATAATACATAAGTCCATGGTATGACCACCTCTCCATAAATCACAGAATAATTTTGAAATTACGAATAATGAAGAATACAATCCCTTAAAATAAGGGTTTTCTCAAAATATCAAATAAAATGTCTCAAACCTCAATTCCAATAAGATTACAGTAAGTTACGAGACAATTATGTTAGACAAGCCCATTACAACGGTTCCGAAAGATTTTAACCGCTCCCTTGTATTCTATTTTTAAAATGCACCTGCAGGTAAAGTAGGTAGACATTTTGTGTTTATTAGAAAAACATTAACAGAACATCTGTTTCGAACGGAAACACTTTTTGTGTTCACCGCAAACGAACGCAACTGATTTCCGTTATAAATAGGTCAATAAGTCACAACGTCTCTCAGAATAAGTTTTTGTAAAATAAATATTTACCCACATAAAAAATATACTGAAACTTGAATTTTACTTAAATTCAAGTTTAAAACCAAAGGAATTAAGTACAACTCCATAATTTTGCTTATGTAGGTATGAGCAATGTCAATTTTATCCATAAAACGATTTTATTTATTTTTGTAACTACAATCTAATCTATGAAATAGAAATAGCAACTAAGTGTAAACAAATCACGTTTAATTTTAAACATAAACATTCACGAAATAATTTATACTACATAAATCATTCATTAAAAAGATTAATATTTCTAAAAGTACAATAAAAGTACTTACAAAGAAGCACGCGAACCTTTGCAACAGCATTATCGTAATCCTATCAAAATAAAGTCGCATTTACGTAAACAAGTCACCGAAACAAAGAAAATCCGTCGGTCTTTTAATTGTTCGCATGAAACAGACGGAAGCTAAACGCGGCAAACACAATTTTCCGTAACAAAATTCACGCGCACCGGAAAGTGCTTCATTTATTTCCCGCCATCCGGCGTCTCGACCAACCGAAATTTGGCGCCTAAAATATTCCAAGCCAATGAGACAAATGGCCGCCATTTTCAACCAATCAGCGTCGAGCCCGCGCTCTCGCCATCGCGTCATTGTTATATCTCGAAAATTAGTACGGCAGCAGTGCAGTGAATGAATCCCGTCCGCAAATCGAAGAATTTTCCGTGAAATAATAAATAAATACTCATAGGTGAGTACTTTATCATAATTTTGGTTCACACATGTGAATTTTTCAAAATTATTCGTTATGTCACTTAGTTTTAACGATACGTCAAAATTATTTCGCAATTTATTGCCAATAGTTGTGAAAGCGAATATTACTAATCATTATCATTCCGATTCATTGTTATTACATAATGTTAATAATGTTTAAGTATTTAATTTAATCGTTTTTTATTACATCGTTTTTTTTATATTAGTAACCTTTTAGTTCTTATTGTCTAGATAAAATTGTACCAACAGTCCAACACAAAAATCTAGTCAGTCGTGTTTCGGCAAAATGGCGGCGTTGCTCTGTGCTATTAATACATTTTCTGTCCTTTTTATGATGGGCCGCACTAATGCGCGTGAGACAGAGACGGCTATACTTTTGATACGTAGTATGAATTTATGCTGCACACGTAGGTAACTAGACACGTCTTCGTTCTTCGTAAACAAGTCGGTTCGCAGTGTTGCCACAATAATGTTTTTTGTACCCGTCATTCTGGGAATTGTATACAAAATTGGTATTGCAATAAATTACATAATGTTGTATGGAGAATTAAATGAACGCACCACTTTTCAAGGAGAAGTATAAGTAAAGAGCAAAACAGAACACATTCATTTTAAGATTTATTAAACTTCGCAAGCATAATCATAAAACAATTCATATCACGCAATTCATCTGTTTGACAGTTTCACACCTCTATATCCCTGAAGGGTTAGGCAGAGCCGGCAGAGGTGTACCTACTTATAGCATTTTACGAATCTCCATACAAAACTGTCATACAGATGAAATTGCGTGATATAAATTGTTTTATGATTCTGCCAAAGTGGCCTTTTTATCCCCCCTGGTCTTAAGTTAGGTACAGCTAGCTTGATTAATAGCTATTGGTAAAACAACTTAAGAATTAGTATTTCCTAAAACACATACAAAGTGTTAAATGTAAATGCCTACTTTTTATATTTGTACTATTAAAGCAATAAAGTTAAATAGTTTTTCTGCAATGGAAAGTTATAAAACATCATAAAAGCTATTTATCATTAATAGGAGAGAAACTAAAATAGGTTATTATTACCTAATAAGTAGATCAAACCCGTAGAAGTCATGCTTAGATTTATTTTCTATTAATTAGCACCTATAATATAATAAAACAAATATATAATTGTTTTTAGCCACTATAATATAATAAAACAAAGAAGTTGTCGCGGATACAATTTACTTATTTCATTATGGGTAAATGAAGTAGCATAATCACATCACTTGACCGAGCGAGGTACTAGCGCCACGCGGCGGTGAAAAGTTGAACTAAAAAGAGTCGCTTGCGCTGTGGTTTCTCGCGTTTTGTGCCACGCCGCGCCGTCGCCTCCTGCCGCCGCGCGCGCCGCCAGTCGGCGTACGTACTTTTACCGTGCGGACGTATTACGTCACGTGTCTCGTCGCGTCACTCACGACTTGTTTACACACAGTAAACTAACAATACGAATTCTTATTGGTGCGTGATGAACCAAACACTTATACGCTTGTTAAATCAATACGATTCTACCGCATGCTGTTACTGAATACTGACCTTGTTTGCGCTAGGTGGATACGGCGCGGATGCTATCTGTGAAGTGCGCTGTGTTTCGCTGTTCGGACTCTGTTGAAGAGATGTCGACGTGTGTGAGGGCTCCGGGCCTACAGGCCACCACGATGCTGGACACGAGGTCTCTGCGCGTACGAGGCGTCACCACGCTAGAAGGCGTCAGAAGAAACTTGTTCGGTTGTACAGCAGACCGAGAGGAAAACAGAAGATTTGTTGAGAGAGACTTGGCTCGCCAATTGGAATTGGACAGCCAGAGATGGGGTTTCGATTTTGCCAACGAGAAACCACTACCTACTTCTCAGCGATTCGCCTGGCAACTTGTTCCCGCGTCTACGATTCCCGCTGCTCTGAGAAGATCACCGATCACGATCACAACTCCTGCTGCGAGCAAGCCAACGCAGGAGGCTAAAGTTTCCAGTCCTGAGAACAGCAAGACACAGAAAAGAATAACAGGTAAGTTTTATTCAATAATTAGATTTAACAAGTATATTTTCGTGTTATTGACATTTGACAGACAAGGTTATAAAATTGCGTTCTATTTCACGTTGCGTAAACAATGCGTAATATTTACGATCAGAATGTCAAATTCTGTGTTTTTAATCTATGAAACGCGAGTGATTGTGAACAAGCCTCATTCATACTGGACACGAGTACGTTCATAATGTCTACTCGCAAATGCACCTAAAAATGTTGAACTCCATTTATGGTTATCAAAAGTCAACTTCGTGAACTGTGCAATTAATCGTTTGTTGGTCAAGTAATTACTGAGTAAACAATCTTATTATCAGTAACTGCAATTGGATGCGGTTCGGGGAGAATATTCGTGTACCTAAAGTTTATCTCGTGACGCGGAGATAACAAACCTAGGTCACTTTGATTTGACACTGATATGTATTTACTCCGTGCTGATAATTTACTTTTAGGCGACGTTCGCTTGTTTCCATGTGCGGTTCAAAATGTTTGTTATGTAGCGGGCAGTGGTCTTGTTTGCAGTGTTTGCTAAAATTCCTAGACGGGTGGGCAGTTTTACTTCGTGTTTAAAGTTTTTCCTAGGTAAAAATCATAGCACAACATCTACACAATTGAAAGGTCAATTAAACACAAAAAAAAATTATAGAAAAAAAAAACATCCGACTTCCCAAAAAACTTGGTGTCTTTATATTTACGTTGGCATCAAAATAGGTATAGCTAGATACTACATGAATTAAATTATAACATTTATTTAGACAATAATATCAACTTACTTTAAATTATTTTAAGTACGGTACTTACATGGCGATAATTAAAATGATGTTAGTAAAACAAGACTTCTATGCAAACTTCATTAGCAAATTGCATTTTCAAGCTTGTCCGTATTTACGTAATTTAAAAGTCGTATATAAATAGGTACTTATGTAGTAATACAACAAGTACCTACTTGAAAATAAACACATCATCAAGATTATTCAAAAAACTTCATGGGTAGCGTACAATCCATTGACAATCATTATGTAAATGTTTTATTATAACTAAAGACAATAACATGATAATTTACTTAGCGAGTAAGCTGTAGTACAACATTGTTACGAAACACAACTACTTAATATTCAAATAAATGCATTGCCATTCACGTTACCAATAAGAACATTGAATTGTACATCGCGATCGCGATCATTTAAAAAACAATAGGTACCTATGATGTTTAAATAAATACTAAACTAGGTAAAGAAATTGTAAAAAAAGATTATTTGCAAAGACGAGTACCTACATACCTTACGTTATGAAGTTCTATAACTTGTTATAAGGGTGCGATTGCGAATTCAAATTCGGAACAATGATGGCCATCAGCTTCAAACTGCATTAAAACTTTTTCTTTGAAAACTATTTTGATGTTGTAGGCCATAGATATAAGACAGAAGTTTTTTGTTTTTTATATTTCTACTAGCAGCGCCCCGCGGTTTCACCCGCATAAGTGTCGATCCCGTGGGAATAGGCTATGTGTTAATCCAGGGTGTCAGCTACGTCCATACCAAATTTTGTCAAAATTGGTCCAGCCGTTGGTGCTTGAAGAAGTAACATACATACAAACACACTCACAAACTTTCGCCTTTATAATATTAGTGTGATGTTGTATTGTAGGCCTTCATAGCTAACATGGAAATGCATGGATGCTTAATTTAGTAGTCGGGGTCTGTATTATACCATATTAAGAACTACTGGATAATAATGCCACTTCGTATGGCGTCGTGTTCGTCGTGTAACTGAATATGGATCACAATTTGCAATAGGACACTAATTGAGTGGCCATAACACCTGGAACAAAATACACGTGTCGTCTTACTCTTATTAAAAAGTCCTCTTTAATACCACCTACTTAGTGCTATGCTATTAAGCATTATTATTTTATTGATAAGACTAATGATGCCAGAATATCGCCCTTTGACTCGATATATTATTAACTAGCTGTGTTTCACCCGCCTCGCTCGGTTCCTAAGGGTCGTAGCTTGATGTTAAATAACCTATAACTTTCCTCAAGAATTGGGCATCAAATGTAAAAAGAAATTTTCAAGTCCGACTGGTCATTCCGGAGATTAACGCGTTCAAAAAAACAAACTCTTCAGCTTTAGTGCTTCTAAGAATGTAGTAGATGTAAGTTACTACGCCGAAATTTTACGACTTCTAAGCGGGAGGTGGATAAAACGTGTAACCCACTAACGTTACAATAAAACTAAAATTAACATTTACGCCTTTGCTCAATCTTTAATACGATATCTCAGAACCCTTTTATGCTGGCACTGGCACCCTTATAATTGGACATCAAAAGATTTCTATAGCGACGTGCAAAAACTTATCCGCCGAAGGTGCGAAAAACTTCATAAAGGGTCCGGCTAAGCTTTCATTAAATAATTTGCAGCCTCATAATTAAAAATTAAGACGCCTTAGTTGATTTCTAATAGACTTTTTTACAAATTGAAGGGGATGTTTGATAAAAAATCTGTTTAAGCACTTATTAAATTGTTTTTTCTTCTCCTGTTATACGAGACCACGGTCTGGTTTCGTGTGTAAAAGAAAAAATAAACAAAGCTATAACGGTGCGTCGAAATTATCGGGCAAGCACGAATACTGACCTAGATTCATTTGTTTTGATACAGCGCAGCGCTCAGTGTTAATACGTCGTATGGTGAGCCTCCCACACTGTCTTGTCCCATTTTAGATTACACATGTGCGGTTACAAATTGTAAACAATAGTTTAATAAGAATAAGAATAATTTAGTGGTCCATTGTTACAACACAAATTTTGAAAAATAATAATATTGTGTTACGTTCAGATTCAGATTATTTGAACAGTGGTCCCCAAACTAGGCAGCGCCTGTATCTTGGAGGCATAAGTTGCGCTATCTTAAATTTTAATTAGAGACAAATGCTTGCTTTAATTTTTGTAAATGAACAGAATACTTTATTGAATGAAAGTGATGCTACCATCAAAAATGCAGTATTAACAGGGATATTATCTAATAAAAAAAATGCGTGGCTAATTATTTACCGACTAGCTCCTGCCCGCGACTTCGTCCGCGTAAAAGCCAACTATACCACAAAATATATCCTATGGCATTCGGCAATAACGTAGCTTTCTATCAGTTAAATAATTTTTGACATCGGATGAGAAGTTTCGGAGATTAGCTCCTGCATACAAACTTTACCGCTTTATAATATTAGTTTAAATAACTTACAAAACCACAAATCCCGTAAAAGCTAAAGGTACTTATAATCAAATACTCAGTCCTATTGACCGCATCACCGTAAGCTAATATTTTTTCTGTGGCATTGTACAAAACATATTTAATTTGCTATTGTGTGAGTCAAACCGCTATTGATGTTACGTCAATAGTTACAGAGTAACTCATTAACTAGTGTTACGTCATTCGGGGACGAAAGTAGCTCATAACCTTCAGTGAAAGTCCTCAAAATAGGTCGTCTAAATACCTAGCCTAGTTTTGTTGACATCAGGGATATGTTACAAAACCCCTACTTGATTTTTTTCTGAAGAAGTTTAGTGCTTCATAATTATTCGGTCTGCACATCTAAACCGCTTTCAAGAGCTGTCACAATTTATCATTATTGTGGTATTTTGTTATGTGCCCTTAATAAATGTTCCAGTGTGTAAAACACCTAATTGCATTACAGATGTTTTGATAGGTAATAAGACCTCTCATAGGTTATATATAAGTAGGTACTTATATAATTTATGTCAAACTAGCGGCGCGCTCCAGATTCGCACTGGTGCAATTTTTTTTTTTCTAATTTCCGAAATTTTCTTTCATGCAAACCTTGTCTTGGCAAATACCGAACACAACAAAAAAAAGAATTATCCAATTTTGTGCAGTCATTCGGAAGTTATGCGCGTACAGACATTTTGTCGATTTTGTTTTATACTATGTAAGGATTATCAATTAGGTCACACAAATACATAATGTATGATTTCTAGATAATGCAAAGTAAAGTAATTTTAAAACAACACTGCTACTCTATCTATCATACATAACATAATAAGTACACTTAAAGTTTTGTGAATGTGTGCCACCAAATTATGCTAGTACAACATTCACAAACTCGAAAATGTTGCTGTGAAAGTAGTAATTCGCTCAATTACAAACTTGCCTATTTTCTTTCACCATCTACGAAGGGAAAGTTTCCTGAAATGACGTTCAAGATTTTCTCGTTCATACCGAGCGAGCGAGCGTAGCGACATGCAATACACATAATCTACAGCTTACGTTTGTACTTGTATAGTAAACGGTATCCTTGTCGCACCCACACGCGGTGACGCGCTCGCGCGGCGCGTCACCTCACTATCCATCCACGCATGCGCACACACGCTCACTCACTCACTGATTGCAAAATGGCGGCCTTTATAATATATTCGATCGAGATGAACATCTTATTTTGTCATCACTTAATTTAAATACTGCTTCAGCCTGATATTCTCAAGTGTCAATTTATTTTTTAGTGTCATATAAACGGCTGTGTGTGTTCAACGTAAAGTTATTCTTTGTAATATTTATTTTTTCATTTTCTGCGGGAATTACAAATTAAGACGTCGAGGTGGCCGAAATAAAAATAAATACTTTGCATTCGTTTATTTCATACATAAGGGCTTAAGGGTGTATTTTTGGTCCATCTTAATGCTAAACTCTTTTTTTTTATTCGTATTTCGTACTTAGTTTGTTACTCATTGATCCGAATCTGTTTTTTCATAAACAACAATACAAACATAAACCTCGGCACAAAAGAACCTGAATAGGCAATCGCTTGTATTTTTTGTAACTATGTAATCGGTAGCTCACTCTATCTGTGTAACATAAATAAAAACTGTTATTCTTATCCCTTAGTATAATAGCCGCAAAAAATATTTGATATCAGTCCAAAAAAAAAAAACTTTTTTCAATTCTGTCTGTCGACGACTACTTAAAAAAAAGATGGTCTTCATATTTTAATTTTTACCTTGGATGTTTTAAATCTCATCGCGTCCCGGTTTCCCGCAGCGTATATTTGACAACGTACGCAAACATTCATGACCCAATTTGTAGTGCACTATTAGATTTCAACAGACGTGCATCTGAGAGCTTTCTAAGAGCTCTCTAACGTTTAAACGTTATGAATTTTGATTGTCTAAAACTGACCAACCGTACATACTTCGTAGGGGGTCTAGGGGACCGGGTCACCCAATTTCTTACTTCCCTTTCGTAATTACAACTTGGTTGTGTCGTTGAACTCCGATATGTTTTGGTTTATGGGAAAGGTGGACGTAGCTGCAGGGATTCCATAATAATTGTATGCTTCACCATGCTACGTTAGAAATAGTTGCAACTGTATAGGGTTTCTTGAAATGTTGCATCCGGTCAAGACGTTGCTTTCATAGATGAATTATTTATTTCCGTTATTTCTTAACCCTTTTACAATTATACTGTGCAATTTAAATCATCAGAATAATTGTATTATTTAAATAGTTTTTTTTTTTTTTGTTTTATTGCATCGTACCTAAGTTTTTTTTGTATTCAAATTAAAGGTCTCTCTAATGAAAATACATAAATAACTCGTGCTTGAGCAGGCAATGCGTTAGTAATCAAATTACACAAATGAAAACAAACTAATGATCTACGGTTCATTTCTCCGTACCTCCGTTGATAAACTGCACTGGAAATTCAATTAATGAGTTTTAACAAATCGCAGTGTCACCCCTGCAAGCGGCACAGAATAAATCTGCATTGTGTTGTGATTGTCATAATGGCGGTGCAATAACGTCGGCGCGTGCGCAGCGCACCGCCCTTTGTTTCGCACCCTCGCGGACACTGACTCCGTAACGGTTATATTGATTTTTTAACTGACACTTTCCCCTGGTGTTTGATGTTATTAGTATTAATATGGACTAATAATAATTTGATGTAGGAACATTATTTGTTTCGTTGTGTTTCATCGTCTATTCCTCGTGGTCACAATTTCGATAAGTTTAATTGGAAGTACAATTACCAGCGTTTTTCGGTTAAGGCAACTATTTTCTGTCTATAATTGGTTAAACGCCTTGCTAAACTATCGAATTATCTGCATTATCTAAACTGTTCCACTTCGAAAACTTAAAAAAAAAAAACGGAACTAAAAGCGATTGCGAAAACCATACCATGCGGGTGATAAAAAGTTGTCAACACACGTGTTCGAATTTCAACAGATAGGGGGAATAACGGTCGCGGATAGTTCACGGGCATCTGCGTGCTACCCCCGCGTTCGCACCCCCTGCGCCAGCGCATATCCCCCGTCAAATGACCGGAGGCATCATCTGGTCCTGGTGAAACAGATCGTTACGGGATAGTGTTACTACATGCAATTTTGTTTTTGTAAATTGAGTAGCGCTGTTACCAATTAACATATGTTAGAGAGATCGTTATTACATTTATTGGGAGTAGTCGTTTAATAGAGGAAATGCCGTATTCGATCACGCGATAAAATGCTGTTCTCCGGTGTGGCATGATATCTACAGATTATATACCGCTCAAAATGGTATTTCATCAACCCAATTTTTTATTATTATTAAAAAATTGAACATAGGAGCCTGACCACTCCATGTCTTTATCACTTAGCAATTCAGTTAATCACCTCTGGCCTGCAATTAAATAAACTTGTACACTTGACCATACGAGTGGGTCGCGCCCATTCCTTGCACTTGTTAATGCAGAAATGTAATTGGTCAAGTCAGCGACACGAGACTAATGCGCAGGAGTACGTTATAGTTCTCACGTTGCGCGTGCGTACCGACCCTAAGGAAACGCCATGTAAGATATGGTTCAATGCGCGTAACGACTGCTCTGCACAGGAGATAAAAAAACGACTTTCCACAGGTTTCTTTTTCTGTTGGTGTCAGTCATCCAGAAAACACCACGACCACGGTCACGACCTCGGATTTCTTTGCTCTGGCCACCCTGGGTTAACTGGCTTTACAATCTCGCAGTATCAGGTTATAATAGGCACATATCTAGATCAATTAATTCTACCCAGTTTTATTTGTTTGGCCTCATTCAACATATCTGATCCCTCTATTTCATAACATGCTCCTGTACGCACATGGCTAATCAACAAAAATAAAGATTATTTAGATCAAGGACAAAAACACTATGATTGCAACATCTAGTTGTGTGGTTTTCTACTTCCTGTATATTCTTAATTAGTTTCAAAGCTATTTTTGGTAGGTATAAATTGTTTTTTGTGTCAGCCTAAATTTGGCTCGGTGCCGTTATAATTGCAGTTTTATGCCTACTGGCTATTAAATACATTAACTGAAGTGAACATAGCGATTAGGGACTAAAATTAGTACCGTTATTTCTTCTAAACTAAAATTAATCTCTGCCTTCACATTTAATTCTTATTAGACTCTAGCTGACCTCACAGACGTTGTACTGTCCAATTTTCCCATGGAAAAAAGGACGTTCAGTTTTTCCCGAATTTGACACTTTTCCAATTTTTTTTTTTCATGAAAACCTGATTAGGTCTATTACAAACGTTTTAAAACAAAAAAATTGCCAAATCTGTCCAGCCATACTCAAGTGATGCGCTTACCAACGAACAGCATTTAATTTTTATTTACATAGATAGACGCTGTATGTACTGTACTTCTACTTATGTCTATTTATTCTCTAAGTCTCTAAGAAATGAATAAGCGACAGGAAAATTTTCAAACGTCTACTCCAGTGTCTGTGAAAGGTCTTCAAGCGAAAAAAAGTACAGTTAAACGAAATAACTTCTCGGCATACTTTCTAATTGCAGTGAGCCACGATAGCATCACAATTCGCTTGCTAACCGCCATTTTTTTTGTTACAGTCGAAAACGTAAAATTTTTACACATGGCAACACTTGTAATGTCGACTCATCTCATTATGATAAGATTTATTGCATGTCTTCGATCAACAATTGTTGATCGAAGTTGCATGTGCAAAAATACGGGCGTGTTTGGATTTTTATAAACACAGCTTATTTTAATCTGAAAAATAATGTTGAAGTTAAAAATCGCTTTATTACTAGTCACACTCGAACTGATACTTCGGAAGGAAAATAATAATTAATTTACACATGTTGTTTAAGTATTCGTGCATTTAATTCCAGCGATGTCCTTTTGTACAAACCGCAAATAATTGTTGTGATTTTATTTTCCGTAAATCAGGGGTTTCATTTAAACTGATGTATCCTCCCTCTATTTATTTCCTATTTACCTTATACATAGTTTATAAATATCTTGTTCCACTCAGTTTTATCCGCATATTGTAGCACTTTTTATCTAAATTTTAACAAAAATAATGTTAAAATGAAATAAGCAATTAACCCAGTAAATTATTTTTTTTAACTTGCCATGGTCACAAAAAAAGATTTTTCTTGCAACAAAACGACGTCAGAAGGTGATTTTTCGTTGAAGGAATTCAACGAAAAATCACCTTCTCACGTTGTTCATTACCACCCCTTGGCAATTACGTGATTATAAAATGGCTGCCACATAAAAACAGCTGATAAATCTGCCCTGTTGGCTGTTCCGCTCGACGGACTTGGAGGATTCCTCCATGGGAATCTCGCTTGACCGTAAAATATACGAATCATTCCAGTTCCTTTTAAGTGAAAGTGGTATTACACTTTTCCTTTCTACAGAAAAAACTTTAATAAAAACGGTGTGAAAGATATTATTGTTTCCCGCAGTTTTATTTCTCTATGCTGATGAACTGTCCTATGTGTATATCCAGGAGATTGTCTATCTGTGTGCCAAATGTCATCTAAATCCCTTCAGCCGTGAAAGCATAATTGAGTGACAAATGACCAACATACAAGTCAATCAATCTGCCCAGCCTTTTCCCAACGATGTTGTGGTCGCCTTCTAGTCTAACCGGATGTAGCTGAATACCAGTATTTTATATAGAGCGATTGCCTATCTGACCTCCACAACTCACTTACTGGGCAACACGATACCCCCATGCTAAGACTGGTTGTCAGACTTTCGGTCATCTAAAGACCCGTAAAAACTGTCAAAGATTCATAAATGACAGCCGGGACCAACGGCTTAATGTGCTTACCGAGGCACGGAGCAGTCTCGATATGTAAAGTTGGTCACCCATACTCGAGAGTAGCTTAACATGACCGATTTAGCCTTGCGGCCGTACTTAATTAGCTACGAACTCTCAGCTTGGTCACAATGACGCCTAACTTTATGCGAGTGCATGGCGCAGAATGCATAAAGCCTAGGTTTTGTTGAACGTGTGAAACCACTATCTCTAAGTTAGTATTCTTAGTATTATCTTGCAATCACTTGCAAGTATGCCATTGCATACAACCCATTGGTTGTGTAATGAGACTGTGTTTTCTATTGTGATGCAACGATTTACTCTTTACCCGACTACGGCAAAGCCAAAGGAGGGTTATTAGGGAGTATTTTGTTTGCGTTGCAACATACTTCGCCGAGGAAGCTTGAGCATAATATTCACCGAAGGGTTAGGTAGACATTCACCTAAAGTACAGCCACATTCCGCCAGCAACGCCAATCTAGCATTTCTATGAAAACTTTATGAAAATTGAGAGCCTTGAATCCCATTTAATAGTGGGCGAGCCTATTGTCATCAACCGGGCACAAATCCAGACTCCGGACTAAAACATACTGCTGAGAAATTCCTGATGGAAAAACCCAATAACACATAGTCCGACCTGGGAATCGCACCCAGAATCTCATGCTCAGCAGTGCGCATGCGACCACTAGACCAATGAGGCAGTTCTGATGACTATTACTAAGTTATAGTCAATTAAAACAGACCTGATAAAGAGCCCTTGGAGCTCTAACGGTCAGCCAACCTCGGTTCCCATGAGCCTTTTAGTCGATATCGGAAGGGCTCCAATAATGCAGGGTAGATAATTGATACTATCGATATATCACCCTCGTTAAACGTTTCCCATAATGTTATGGGAATACAAATCGATGGCTACCGTTAAGGTGTAATGAAATGAAAGGATATCGGGATCACTTTTACAAGTTATATAAAAAAAAAATCACATAAACCTACATGGTAATTTTAGAAACGTCAGAAGCTAGGTGCACGGTTCCAAATTGGTCGTTTCCTATGGAGAAGAGCCGAATTCCACAGTTAATTCTTTAAAAAATAATTGGCTTTTACAATGTTTTTAAATTACATTGTTAACAGGTATGGGAGGACTGTGGGGAGGACAGTCTAGTAGGCCTGTCAACAAGTACCAAGTAATTAAAAAAAATATAAAACGGGGTACAAATCTACAGTAGTCTACAAAAAAAAAAAGCTAGAAGAAGTCGACATTTCCTATCTGACTACCCGTGAGAAGAAATGGCGAAAAAAACTCGGGGGTCAAAGCATATAAATATAAAAAAACTTCTTTCTTATATCTATGGGTCAGTCTTTTTGAAGTCCAGACATAATCTTGGTCAGATCATGCGAGGACCATGTAGATTAATGTCTGAAATGATCTTTTGAGGAAAGACCCACACTGATTTGGATAGACTAGCACTATAATTGCGTAAAACACTATCAATCACAATCTGAATCGTTTTGAAGCATATTGTTAATCCATTGCTTCATATATTCGAAGAATTTGTCTGCTCAACAACGTAAATAAGGCAATGAATGTTGTTTAACTGTCAAAATTAAAGTCATTGCTTACGCAATTACCCCGCTGTCCAATAGCAGTTACGATTGACCCAGACGTCCGTGACTGTAAAATGTCGGTGATAATTGTTCTCATTGTTATTTCTAATTGTTAAGCAATGATTAAGATGAGAACAATCGTCCTTTCTTTAATAAAACATCGCGTTCTGAATTTCTAGACATTTTTATTGTGTGAATCGCTTTTAATTCTTTCGCGTGCAATCATTTTTAACCGACTTAAAAAAAAGGAGGAGGTTCTCAATTCGGTTGTATGTTTTTCTTGTATTATTATTTTTATGACAGATTTCTTGTCTTTCGATTGTCAAGGTGAAACTTTAATAATAATGTCGATATTTCTGACATTCCTTTCCTATATTATTATTTTACCTATCGCTACTCTTTAATAACTAATTAATTTCAAGCAATGCATGTGAACGGACTACCCCTCACAGATGCGCAGGAATACGTATCCGTTAAAACAAATGAAGGGGCATTTTTTCATCACACGAGTTTCTATTTTGCACCGGATCAATAAATAATTACGGCTTTTTAACCCCGTGTGAATATGACCTTAGCGTGTACTGTGAGTTTTTTTTTTCTGTTGGTCCCTTTATGGCCTAATGATAATTCGGCCTAGTTTTATCCTGTACATACTACATATTCACCTATGTATATCTGTGTGCAATTAATTAGTATACCAGCCCCTGCTTCACACGGTTTTAACGACTGGACAAAACATCGAGATTTATTTATTTATTATTTGTAAGTTTAATATAAATGGTATACACATAAACTTTGCAGAATAAATTTTCTAAATGAGGGGAGATGGACTTTCAACTATCATCTTATCATAATTCCATGAAAAAAAGTGTAACAAACTGCAGTTTTACTATCGCACGAAGTCCCTCAATTGATTTCATTATTTTCAATTTGGTTCCACGTTTCATTATTGTTTCAAATGGAACGCGTCAATTTCAATTTAGGAATGTTCGAATTTTTTTTCCGTCTGACAACTGTCTTGGAAGAATAATGCAACGCGATTAAAAAATCTCCTGAATATTTTATTTTTTTTAAAAAGTCGCGAACATTTTCGTATCCCAATGTTGAATGTAAACTCTTTTGAGTTTTATTTTATGTAGTCTTTTCTTTCTTTTGTTTTGGACACTCTAAAAGGTCGTTGTTGTCTGTCCGAATTTAAATTAAAACAGTAATGTTCCGCACTATGCGCCCGCGCAGATAACAGCTGCAGGGTTACCAATACCAATGCATATTTTGATTAAATGTAACGGCTTTTGTTACGTCCTAGCCCATATGTTACGGTTCAATAGTAAACTACTTAATTAAAAAAACGTTACAGTCACATACAATTAAGATATTGTCAAACGGTTTTCCATAACTATGTCGTTAGCATAGCGTAGCCGACCACAACTGTACGTTGCCTACTATTGACTACACAAATACTCGTAGCCAGTGAAGTAACACGTTGTGTAAACTTAAGGACACTTGTGGCTACATGCAACTTACGGAAGTAAAGCAACCGACCGTCCGTGGGAAAGCAACTATCCAAGGAAGAAAACATGAGTGGAACACATTAAGGGATGTCCTAATGACGTCGACTGAACTATTCTCCCATAAACAAGTGTCACTTTCTTTTGTTTTTGATCGTTCTTTTTTTTATAATATTCTTTATGAATGGTGTTGTAGTAACATGACTGATGAGGGCGGATAGTATTTCAAATAATGAGGAGTTAGATAAAAAATGTGTATGAGATAGGGGAGAGTAGCATTTGAGAATAACTTAGTATTATAAAAGAAGTTCATACTTAGTTCTGTCTGACGTAGAACAGCTAAGTTACCATTTTCTTTTGCATGAATTCAGTCAAAATCAAGCCCATTAGGTACTGTAATGATTTTAATCTCTTTCCATACAACAGATCCAGATTCCTACTAATTCCCGTACGGAATTATGAAATTAGTATGTTATCAAAGCATCAATCTGGCAACATTATACGGCACAAGTGGGCAGATAAGCGATGTGGCCTTGAACCAATTTGATAACATTCATACACATGGCTAGACGAGCCGGCATCATAACTTTGTTTATGTGGGAAATTCTATGGGAACTTCGCCTTGAAATTATGGAATGTGAGCGTAGATTATAAGGATAAGGTCCTATTTTATTAGAACAATGACTTCTAGTGTTTTATTACGAGTGGCTCGTGACTTATGTACGATACAAGGACATACTCTTGCCTAAAACGTCAGATGAGGAGAACAAAGAATAACTGCTATTGGACAGAACCACTCAAATCTGTATGGTTCTTTCCTCAAAATACCATTTCAGACACTGGATGTAAGCTTTTGTAAAAAAACTATGGTTGTTAAAAAAAATACAAGTAGGTAACTGGCACACATAAAAAATAATGAGTTCAAAAACAGAATTGTCACTTCACCTATGAACTCCGTTCTGGTTCAGATCACAATCAAAACAAGTAAATTCAAAATCAGAACATCGATCTTAGATGTTGTCCAGGTGGGTAACAAATAACAAATCATTATGCAAATCAAAGATGGCCGATTGTCGAAGTATACAGGGGAATCACGCCTTGATGACAATGACCCGGGGGAAATAAATCAACGGACATCAACACATTTATTTTCACCAATTTCTAAAGGGCACTCGAAACGCGGTTGAATTGGACAGCTCCATTCGTCTTACAATTTAATGTTTTCTGTAGGGGATGTATTGTGTTATAAGGCGTGATCTCTTTAATAATGAAGATTTCAAGTATCGGTTACCATTGACACGTAATAAATTCCAACGGAAAATCAGGCGGAGATATTTTATGTTAATTAAAAATGCAAGTTTACATTCAAAATTCTTCATTGTTATTGCATAATTGTTTAACATTTAACCTGTCATAGACAAACATTACTTATCGAGGTTATCAACCTCATAATAGAGTACGTTGACAATTTCTCAATCATATTTGTCGGGCAAACAAGCAAATGAGATGCGGTGCCATCCCTAAGCCGAGCCCACACGACTGACACGACTAATTCCGAACAAACCAAACAAACTGCTCTTCAATATCGACAAGCTCTTGAGTTTTCAAAATATTTACTTCTTCCTATTTGTATAACAAGTTGAGGAGACTTGTCTATGAATAGGAAACGGTGTCACTGAGCGTAGGAGGGTCTTTTTTCAATATTGGTCAGGAATTTAAAGTTGGGGTCAAAATAACCCCCTCTGTTGACACCAAAAGTACACGTTGTGAACTTTCAAGTTCAACTCCATACACAATTCGATTGGAAACGATGTCACTAAGTGTAGGAGGGTTTATAATAGTCGAAATCCCAAAGGTCGGAAATTTAAAGTTAGGGTCAAAATAACCCCCTCTGTTGACACCAAAGGTAAAAGAACACGTGTGAACTTTCAACTCCATACAAAATTCGATTCCATTAATTCCATTCACAATTCAAAACAATTCTATTCAACAATTCAAGTGTCACAAATGTCCCTTAAGAGGACATCCATCAGGTTCCCCCGGAGTGATGGATGGTGCATGAAAAGAATCCTATGTTAATTTTAAATTGAAATGTTAATTCGTCATAATTATTTTCGAGTATTCACACCTTTTTGAGATCGAGATCGTTTTTTCTTAAAAAAAATAAAAAAAATACATATTTATGTACACACAGCAAAATGGATATTATACATACGACGTATTAGTATTGAGTATAACAAAAGTACCGCTTATTTCTTAAGAAATTTCTTCCAACAGACCTGCGAAAAGGGAGATAAAAAAGAAATGTAGACAATTATAGTGTGTAAATGAAAGTATGTACTTACCTAATCATGTTAATGCTATTTTGTGATGACAAAACAATATTGCTTAGTGCGCAGTTACAAATGTATCACACAAACAAAAATCCTGGAATTAATTAATATTAAAGCGGAAAACAGTTTCAATCTCAAAAGACTGGAAACAATACAATAATAATTTCCGTGTTATTGTTATATTTACGAAAAAAAAAACTCACACACATTATAAAGTTAAGCACTGCCTTGGGTTCCTTACACTATTGTAAGGTACAGGTCACATAAATAACTTTTGAGCTGTCCGTCTGTCCGTGACACAATTTTTAATAATACAACTGACACTTGATTGATAACGAACCATTTCTTAAGATATATCTCTAAATCCTAAAGAATGCTTAATAAAAAAGCGGCCAGCTGTACGACTCGGACTCGCAGACGAAGGGTTCCGTACCACCATACAACATTTTTGCTACGTATTTTTTTTGTTTCTTGTGGGTACACAAATTTATTTTTAACTTTATTTTATTTTTATTATTTGTATTTAAAGCGGCCATATTAGTATACTCTGTGAAAATTTCAAGTGTCTACCTATTACGGTTCAAAGATACAGCTTTTTGACAGACGGACGGACCCTTTGGTTACGGAACCCAAAAAACGTCATCTCAGGAGCCACTACAATGATAATATTGTATTGTTAAGATAAGAATTTCATATTTCACGCTTTTGTCAAAGACAAGAATATTACTGATATAGAATTACAATTTAAATTTTAAATTTGTTTGTATTTTCATGGCGAGCGTGAATTGAATGGAATAATGTAGCTAATTGTGTGTGAACCGTACTTTATAATAGAAATGAATATTTATGATAATTAGGCGATATGATTGGACTGCATGAAGGAAGTGTGATTGACATACAATGTGGCCATATACATTTGACCGTTGAAGTCCTGATGACAGCTTCAAATTAAACTGAGAAATTCTATTGTTATGGTTATTCAATTACGCCTTTCAAATATGAAATCACGACTTTGTGAGTAATGCTGATTTCGAAATCAACTTTAAATATTAGATAGGATAATCAAACAAATCTACATCATAATTAAATACTACGAAATTCGCAATAGAAATAGTAAACTGTAATCACTGGCTGATTACACCAAGAGCTGGCATTGATTAATTTACATTGCAAATAATCTCCTTAGCATAATCGCAAGTAAGATTAGTGATTATTAAGCCTCGTTTGGATTCATCACGACATTCGTTGTTCACCTACTGTCACGATAGTACTGTGAAGTTAGCAAGAAAGTGTTAAAAAGTTTATTCAGAGTTATTTAATACTTAGCACAAACTGAAACAAATGTAGGTACTAGGATCGACTTCCGCAAAAATTTGCCTACATTTTTTTTTTTTGTTTTTATACATAAAAAAATCTGCCAGTCAGCAGCCTGGAGTCTGGATTACCGTCCGGTTCATGGCATTAGGCTCGCCCCCCTGTGACATAACTGGCAAAAAATGTGGGTGTACTTTAGGTTCACATCTGCCTAATTAGGAGAATTCAGGCTAGGCGTGATGTTTCGTTATGTTATGTGTAAAAAAAAACATCTTTAGATTCTTTTCTAGGAGTACTTAACGTTAACCCCTACGAAGGCAGCAGGTTTGAAAAAAAAGCGATTAGGAAACCTACCTCAAATTATCCAACAAAACCTCTTGTTTACAGACAAACGATAAATAAAAAGAGTTCTTTGACACTATTCCGAACAGTAAAAAAAAAGGCTCAAAACACACCATGCGACAAAAAAATCGCACTCGCACTAAGTACATTACCCACTAACAAACTAGATTACGCGAGTCGAAGCAAGGTGCCGTTAGAGAGGCCATAAAGGGTTCTCGGGCCGACCTTACAACATTAATAACGGTGCCACCATTGACCATGACAAACGAAGCAGTGGTTGTAGCACTCGAGATTTCTAAACACTTATCGATTTCTTTTCAATACTTGTTATTGCACTTAAAGGAGTTATATAACTCTTGGGAAATCATGATGGTTTTTTTTTAAGTGAAAACTTCTTGAAGCGCTTTGAGCGACTTTTTGGTAGGGGACAATCAAAATCATAACAAATTCTAGAAACGGAACGGATTCGTGAGGGAACCGGCATATCCTAAAACCAAAAATTCGAAGACATGTGCCGTCTATCAACCCGCATTTGGCCCGCGTGGATTACGGCCCGCTCCCTCTTACAGAGAGAAGGCCTGTGCCTTCTCTCTGTAAGAGGGAGCGGGCCGTAACACTGCCGTACCACTGCTGGGACACAGGTCCCAGCAGTGGTATGTAGTTATATGAGTGACACTGTAAGTTATTTTATAGTTTTGCGATTAGGTTTTAAGTTTTTAATTCTAACGGCAGTCCCCATGACAGCATATTATTTTTTCATGGTTGGCTCTGTCTTTTTGTGAAGGCCTTACAAGGGCCAACTGTGTCGTTAATTTATTGCAGTGTCGATAAAATCATCGATTGTCATTATCAGCCAATCATAAATAATCGTGTCGTGAAAAGCTGCTTAAAATCAAGAATAAGCTTTGGTAAACTCGTTTCCATAATCTTATAAACGAGTCCTACGTCAAATAAAAAAGGTAGACAAATGACTTAACATAACGTAAATAAACAATTTTCCGCCAGACACTGTAGTTATAATTAATTTGCATACAATGTCATCAAACACAGGAGCTAGCAAAAACAAATAACATTTCACCAAAATGGAGCTAGCTAGGTACATATATACCGCGGTCCAAATTGGGGGCATTGACAGTAATTGTAATTAAACATACGTTTTTTTTTTTTTTTGTTAAATAATGCCAACAATAAAGGCTGCGTTAGATTCGCGAAACGCCAACTTTCCGCATCCCCGTGTCTGAAGCGGCGCCGGCGGCGCATTGAGGTCGTTAACCCGACGCCACGGTGTTATTGAACGTACCACAACAACACGCACACATACATGTCGCAGTACGTACGGGCACATTTCGGTGTGTTGAATAGATATAAGTGACTACTGAACTTGCTTTAAATACAAAGCCTCGGTTTCACTAGGTGATTCCAATTTAAAATCTGCAGTTGCAAAAACATTATCGAGTATTCGTCAATGTAACATCGCATAATAAGAAAAAAAACTTTACAACTGCTATTAATTAAAGCGCAACTTTCTCTGATAGCGTACAATACAAAGCCTACGAAGATAAAAGTAACCACAGAGATTCCAACTCCATCGAGTAATCATGGCCATTCATGGCATTCATAATTCGTACATTCATTTCCGTCTAATGAATAAACAATAGAGAGAAAGTTAACAAACAAAGCTGATTGATAGGCCCAATAGATATAACACCAACATCACGACCAAAATAAATTCTGTGTGTAGGTACACAGTTATGAAACTCGAGTACATGACGACATTTCTTCGGATTGCGTACAAACGCATTGTGTGTCCACTGCCTAAAGCGCACGACCGCAGTAGCTCAAATTAACGGTACTATGACAGCAACTCCTTTCGCGAAGCCTCATTCTAAATTCAAATAGTGGTGCGCGTACGCAATCCGTCAACAAACAAAAGTGTTTTGATCAACAATTTGTTACGATTTAATTTGACGCTTGTTCAATTGTCTTGTTGGGTCGTTTTAAATAAATTACCGCAATTGTGCTGCACAAAAAATATTACGGCCATTATTCTTTTAAATATATTTTTACGACAGAATTTGATAAACAAACGATTTATTTACATACTAAATTAAAATTATCTTTTATTTATTGTTTGATGCCAACAACCATTACTTACAAATTCAAACAAAAAACTAACGCTCAAATTCATAGACAAAAATATAGAAGTCAACAAGTCTCAGGCGCAGCTCTACGAGACCGGAAACTTGGAAAACAATTTGGAACGCTAGTACCCTAAAACTGTAGGCGTAGGAGTTGATTAACCTACGTTTTTCGCAGTTTTGAGTATTGCAACAGTTAACTGTAATTATTATTAAATTTGGCTTGTATGTAATTACTCCGGTATCTATTACTATGTTGTGGTATTTTCAATTACTTCTGCTGTGAACATAACACTCATACGCATGTGCTGTTTGTCGGATTCCGATAACGATATCAAATAGTGCTACTTTTCGATATTGTTGCAATTAAATGTATATGTAATGTGTATGTATATGTAGTAAATATTAATATTATGTGGGTAATATAACGATCGTTTTTATGCATCAATTCCCCCAAAAATATTTATTTAAGTACAATATTTCAATTATAAAACCAGTTAGCTTCTTCAACTGATCTACGTAACGCCAAATCATCCTAAACTTTATGGAAATGTGTACAATAGATGAGTTTACAAACAAACAGAGTTCGTCGCACTCAAGCATAGTAAGTGTGAAGGAGATAGAAATAAAAGCAAGCTTTTGAGGACGCGGCCAGAAAAGGTTATTCAACTTCTTTATAAATTCGCCGTGAAAAAATACGGCACTGCAATTTTCTTAGATAATTTCGCGCAAAATTGCTGTAAGTAATACCAAAATACACAGTGGTCATTGCGTGGAGACAGTGTAGGCAAAATAAAAACTTACTCTATTTTATTTAGTTGACCAAAATACCGCACGCTATTTAAAACGATAACGGGACAAGGTGTTAAAAGAATTTATTGGTGTTGTAACTTGTAACCCGTGAAAAAATGATTTGTATTTTTTTTTTTTGGTACACCTCCACCTTTTTTTTATTTATGTTGGCTCGCGTCAATGAGTAACGATTGAAGTATTGAATTGAACCCGTTACGGCGCGAGCTGTCAGAAAAAACTGTGATAATTTACGTGAGGACGTGTTTTTTGTTTTTACGTTTACCTATTAGTGTACCTATACGTTTACGTTTACCTAGCAGTCTTTTGTTTTTAGACTCAACTCTCGTGAATAAGGAATTGTTTACCTCGACGAGCTTAATTATAGAATGAATATACCGTTCAGTTGCTTAATAAATTCTGCTCCTAGAAATCAGCCAGCAATTTATTATCATTTATGCGTCCACCAAGTTAATTTATCGCTAAATTAAGTTTGCTGTTTTTAAGTAACTAACTGTGAACAAAATAGTAATATAAAACGGGTACCTAATTTATCTTTTATTGAGGATAACATTAACAAGGAATTAATGTGCATGTACGGCACATAAGTAATTTTGTTACTAGGTGCTGCTACTAGAGACCAGAAACTATAAAACCCATAAACTACGGAAGCATTAGACGCTCAATAATATGACGCTGCGACCAAAAGATCAGGGCTAAAAGCAATGAACTAAAAGAAAAAAATAACGCTAAGCGAAGACGATGTGGTTGCGCAGGCGGCGGGCGATACGATTCGATTGGTCGGGGAAAATTTCATGCAGGCAGTAGCTAGTGCTTTATAAACATATATCCTATTTTCGATAAGTATATTAGCCTGATCCAGATTTTACCCCGCTGTATTAAGCCCAACAAATAAAAACACAAAAATATCCTCAAACCTTATTTAAAAACTAGTCATTAAACACTCGACGTTTGATAGATGAGGACGCATAATAAAAACCAGAGACAAGATTATGTTTATGTTATGTTTTTCTTAATCTTTAGGGTCCTGACATTGTCTTATTAACAGCTTTTTTTTTCCTGTTATTAACAACCCGTGCCGAAACTGATAAAAGCGGCCAAGAGCGAGTCAGACTCGTACACGAAGGGTTCCGTACCATAATCTGCATCATCTGCCTAGCTTTTTCCCAACTATGTTGGGGTCGGCTTCCAGTCTAACCGCAGCTGGATACCAGTATTTTACATGGAGCGACTGCCTATCTGACCTCCACAACACAGTTACTGGGTAACACAATACTCCTAGGCAAGACGTGACCAGACTTTCGGGCTTCTGACTACCCGTAACGGCTGTCAAAGATCTACAATTAATGGCATCCTTTTTTTACGGACTGTACGGAATCCTAAAAACGTCAATGTAAATTATTACGGCGTCCTTACTAGGCGGCTAGGGATGCATCATTAAATCTCTGTTGTTTTGCTCCTCAAATTGATCTCGGAGTACTGCGTACTTTAGCCGTATGACTAACCAAGTGCAATGTAATAAAATTGTATTGACTTGATTTGATCTTTTTCTGCTCATTTAAAGCGATTAAATCCCCTTGTGTTTATTCTGTAGACTATGTACCTGACGCGACAAACTTTGTCCTATCCAGATTTCAATAATTCATACGAAACTCCCACAGAAAAAAGTCGTTTAGTTGTTCTCGAATTTGACAATTTTCCGGGAAATTTTCAAATGTTCCATGAAAACCTGATTCGAAGTATTACGAACATTTAAAAAAGAAAATTGACCAAATCAGTCCAGCCGTTCGCGTTCTCATGTGATGCGATTACCTACTAACGAACAACACAACAACAACATTAAAATTTTAACATTTCATTTTTGTTTATAAGATTCTTAACTCACAGGAATTCGCAATTCATTTGTTTTTCGTTTAGAATTTATTAACCGTTTCGATTCTGCATACACCACCTCGACAGCTCATAAATCCTTGTCGGAAACCAAACGAATCATTTAGTCAGCAACAAATTCTATTTGCCTATAAAATAGTACAAATTAATGGTTCAACTCTGAGAAACATTACGCCATTTAACTATTATGTCCCACGCGCCCACACAAACTGGATTAGAAATCGGCGTCCAGTTCGTCCTACAACCACAGGACCATTATTTTAATGCGGTCATTCTGTCCTAAGGATAATTGCTCAAAAGCCAATTCAAAATAAAAGCATAGACAATGCCTTTACGATCGTTACAATTTATGATATGGTCACAATTTAAAAGTTTTTAATAAATTAACGTTTTGTTTTCAGGTAAGCGTCTCGAAATTATGGTAAGGATACTATTCCAGATTGGTATGTATATTAGCTTATTATTATGAGATAGCTATTGAAATAGTTAAGGCGGGGGAGACATCGCGGGAGGGCCGAAAATCTGAGCTTGTCCTAATAAAGGACGAAATGGGGAAACAAACCTCAAATTAGATCATTTGGGACTATTTGGACAAAAAATGTTTCGACGCATTCTATATTTATAGAGAAAATCTAATTGCAACGCCACATATACCATAAT
Source organism: Gortyna flavago (assembly GCA_963669345.1). NCBI lineage: Eukaryota > Metazoa > Arthropoda > Insecta > Lepidoptera > Noctuidae > Gortyna > Gortyna flavago. The sequence continues at coordinate 6,669,668 of OY770141.1, forward strand.
ATTCTTATTATATTCCCCTCAATAATTTCTTCCAATCGGTCTAAAACACAATCTACATTGAACGTAGATTCCAACGTAATTTGATCAATTTGAATAAATGACGGGCAATAAAATAACCATGGGTATCACTATAATTTCATTTCAGGACGTAGAAATCTTGTAATTTGTATGGAAAGTTAATGCTGACCCAAACATTCAATATTATCTAGAGATATATTATAGATCTAGACTTTTTGTTCCGTATGATCTGTGGGGTAATGGGGATTGTCCAAAATTTCTAACTATTAGATTTTATTTTATTTTTTGAAAATTTTGAGCTTTTTGAGAAACTAATTTGAATATTTTGATGGTTGGCTCAATAGTTATTGTTTTATAAATATTTAAAATTTTTAAGGTAGGTTACGTCATCAGTGGCACTAAAGATTAAGTGCTGTTGCTTGTAGATTGAAATTTTTTATTTCTGTACTAGTGAGTAGTACAGAAATAAAAAATTTCAATCTGTCAACACAACGTTATCCACACCTATCAAAGTGTCAAAGTATCAATCTATTAAAATTTTTCATTCCATAGCATTTCATACCATTTTTTTTGTATTCCATAGCTCTTCCGATATATTAAATATTGTCGATTGTTGAAACAATGTAATCAGATTTATAAACGAGATGAATAAGAGGCAAGTCGGAATGTTTAAATTTAATATATTTTTGACATATTATAATTTTACACTTGACACTGACGGATTGTAGACAATACTTGCCACTTACTTTTTATTTTATTTTTGAGGTAACGATACTAAACTGTACGGTCGCAAGTGACGTAATTTGAAGGGCACAGAAGGTCAATCGTATTTTATCAAAAATATCAATAAATTTAAATATTTTTCGTAAATTAATTAGTCCATAATGATTAGTAACGCTATTCCTCGAAATGGCTTTTCAATTACAACATTTAAAAAAATATGAACAATGCCCATTGCGTAACACACTTAAAATGATAACTGAACGCAATTCCTTTCATTTTGACAATTCACCCACGTTCATTGCGTAGTTGAGCAGACGAATTTTTCAAAACTATGCAATGGATTGGGAATATCCTTCAAAACTCTTGGATTGTGATTGAATACAAAGTGCAACGCAATTAGGGTGCTGGTCTAACAGAGAAGGCTATTTTAAAGGCGAACGGGGAGAAAACAAACCAAAATTTCTTCCGACAAGACGTATCCTGAGAAAATTTCAAAACGCGACATTGCCCTATAGACGTCAAAACTGGATCATTTAGAGCATTTTTAATTTGTAGATCAACATCTTTCACTGAACAGCTACTAAGTATTTCTCAGTTTGCACAACGCATTTAACGTTTAACCTATGTTTAATATCCACATTATGACTAACACTTTTTCTACGGGACTACCTAATAGGTTTTTGTTTCTTTCGGCTGTCCAAACACAGAAGTGTGTGAAAGGAAAAGTCGTGAACGGCCTGTTTGAAACGCATAATTTTTGGGTCAAGTGTGCTCCTAATGTGTTTTGATTCCATTAGTTTCAGGCCTCTTAAATGGCAACACCAACCCCAAAAAAGTTTGTAGTACGAACTTTTTTGACCCTTCAATTTTATAAGTGCCAATCTTTAAGCCGATAGTGTCACTTAAAGGATTTTTTTCCCACATCCCAGTTCTATTTCTGTCCAAAGTAGCCTGATAAATAAGTTCAAGGGCTATCGCATTCCCAGACAAGTGGGTTACCATAACTATGAAGGGCATTTATGATTTTTTTTTTGTTCCACTAACCTCATTTAAAAATCCTTTGACGCGATAAGAATTTCTCCCTGTGGTACTACCATTATGTAATCTTTTAGACATTATGCCCAGGAGCAGGAAAAAATGTTCTAATGAGTCCAAATGACTTTGCCTGTAGGCATTATTTTCTGTTCTTTGAAATAAAAGAACTCAAGAGTTCGAGTTTATAAAAATATTTGGTTCAGAATCCGACCTTCCTCAAGACTGTCTTCCATAAAACACCTTTTTATAAAAACTTGCGCAAGATTCAATTATAAACAAGTGAAAGCAAATGGACCAATTTCTGTGCGGCGAATGGTGGCAGTATTTGTTTTGTTTTTATTGCCCCAGTAATGTATTTTAAATTGAATGATTCAGGAATAATATCGAACAGCAGTCATTATGTGCAGACGAGTCTTATGGTGCAGAGTCTTGCAATATCATTGTCTATTACGGCATGTCGTTTGGAGTACATTGTACACAATCTAATAGACGTTTCATTATTTAATTTGCCATGATTATAAATCTATTACTACACACAACGCTGCACGCACGATTGTACTGAAGTTTCAGTTTCCATTGTGCTCTCTGTTGAGCGAACAGCATCGATCGATGATGCAATTAAGTAATGGAGCTGATTCTATTGTCTTTTCCATTTCGTTAGTACAGTCCACAGACAATTAACGATCAAAAGTCAAGTGCGCTTACTTTGTCTTACTTCTGCGAACCGTAAATGCGACTGTCTCTATCGAGGTGTCTTATTAGATGGCAAGCGATCACGCCAACGCAACGTGTTCTAAGAAACCTAACAAAAGACGTACTTACTTATTAACCAAAGTGTCAGTTTCTTTCCACTCCTGAGAAGGAAAGAGATGGACGTTATCCCCGTCCCACTTGGTTACTATTCGAGGGCGCTCGTAAAACGATTTTGGATTCGACAAAAAATTGTTTTGATTTTTTCATCATGGGTTTGTGGTATAAAAAAAAACTACGCTCGTCTCGTTGGAGATTTTGTACTATGTCATAAATAAACTACTACACGGCTTGTAGTTTTTGTTGGGGCGGGATTCAAATTTTGTTTGGCCCGAGCCAACGGTCAACGTAGCCACGCTTCACCGGCTCGAGGATACCAATATCGCTGCGCATACTATTACGACGCCGGAAAAATAGCGTTGAATTTTTTTCTTATCTGAAATACAGTACAAGTACTTAACTGGGTCACACTTAACCTAATGTTTCGCAAGCGGCTTTAAAAGTAAAACGTAGTTAAACAATAAAAATGCTAGTAAATCTGGTCCAATACAGCTGCCGTATTAAAAATGTATCTTTTAATTGGCCAGAAATTGTGCTGCGTCTATCTGGGGGAAGCTGTATGGCCACTAGATGCAATCTCGTCGGAGATGTGAGGTCAACGACCGGGGTGAGCGAGCGGGATAGCACGACATGCGCGAGTGCAACAGATAGGATGCGCGTACGCACAGAAAAAGAATGAAAATTATTGTATTACTGTTTGTTATCCTTTTTTGTGTGTATGCGTGTGGGTGTGTGCGTCTAATCCTGAATCTTGATGCGCTTTGTTATTGTTTAGTTTAGTATACGCTATGCACTTTGAAGTGATGCAATGCATATGGAATATCAAGAGAAGTTTAATTTTTCCCTGACATGTTGCCAGCTTGTATATATTATACTACACACTACACGTACCCGTGCGTTTATACGCCGTCATTCAAGAAAACGTCTAAACGCATTTTGTGTCGTCGTTTTTGCCTCGCGTCTTTACAAACGACACACAATGCATTCAGGCGTTCCTAAAAAGGATTAGGCATCACTCAAGGATTAAACTCGCTCTTTTATTCTGATTCCCAACGTCGCGACACGTTCGTCATTGTAAGCCTTAAAAAATGGACCAACCTTTTATTTGTCAAAAAAACTATAAAATAAAATTAATGAGTACACGAAATGCAACGCTATTTTTATTCGCCAAAAATAACAAGAGCCACTATGATGCTAATTCATTGATATTATAAATTAAAAAGTTGCAACTGTCATTGTTATCCGTCACCTGTCACTCGCAAACGTCACTTTTCCCGCCAAGCGCGATCGGCGCGTAATTCCCATGCAATAATAGTCGAGAGCAAAGCTGACTTACTCTCGCTCGGCTCGATAATTTCTAATGATTATGCATCAACGGTACCTGCGCGCTGCAGTCCACGAGCTCACGCAACGGACAATGTGCATTCAACCATTCTAATTTAAATAAAAAAACAGCTCTCACAATCGCATAAAATGCACTGTTTATTGCTTAAAATACACAAATAATGCCTTTCTCATCCATTGAGGGTCAAACGTTGCTTTGTCGCTAAGTTGTCCCATTTGAATAGGAGTAGGTTACCGCTGAACAAAGGTGGTGACATCTCTAAGACGGGATAATAGGGAAGCCTCTAGTCCGGCAAAGCTTATGCAAATGAGATTTAATTGAGTTTATAATAGGCAGAATGATGGATTGCTTTGGGCTAGATTAGGGTTGGGAATAAGGCGCGAAAATTACAATGACTAAGCTTTTCTGTCACATGTTTTTTTGATCAATAGAAAAGGTTAATCTGAAAATAATTGGCCCTTGGAAATAATTAAAGAGTTGTTTCTATCAAATAATTTGGACAACGTACTCGCGTTAGCATAAAGTCCTGGATTCTATTTCTAGGTCGGGCAAAGTGTTAGGTATCAATAGATTTTTCCATCAGGAAATTCTCAGTAGCAGCCCAGAGTCTACATAGATTTGTGTCCGGTTGATGTCAATAGGCTCGCCCCCTATTACATGGGTCTTGAACTTCAATAGTGAAATGTGCGTAGGTATACTAAGAAAGCACGGTACACATCTGCGTAACCCTTCCTGGTATACAGGCGCGATGTTATGTTTATATAAATGTGATGCACAGATAATAAAAACTACAGATTCAAAACAACTTATTGTTTTAATAAACAAAACAGACAAAAAAAAACATTATCAAAGCGGGCAAACACGTCAAATTATACAACCACGCTAATAAGTTTACAAACAAAGAACAATAATACACTATCCCGCGTATCAGAAAACAAATGAACGAAAATAACGTTTTTCCAAATATTCCGTCGTTCCTTGCGGTAGGTTAAAATTATGAGAATTCTGTAAACAACACGCTCTTTAACGATATACTGACAAAGATCTGTTTTATATGTACATGAAAGAAAGAAAGAAAAATAGGTTTATTTGTCACTGAAACACGTGCATACAAAAAGATAAAATTCTATAATTACATATAATTATGTATAATGTATAGGTACGTCTTTTGTCTAAAGTTCCTCACGGCCATGTGGAAAATGACCTTTGAATATACGCCCTTGGTTTTTATTTGAAAGGACATTCGTAGATCTTTGCCAGTCGTGACTGGTTTCCAGACGCCCAAAAACTCTGAGAACCAGTCTTACCAAGGTGTATCATGTTACCCAATACGTTGTGGAGGTCAGATAGGCAGCCGCTGCAAGTAAAATACTAGTATACAGCTGCATCCGGTTAGACTGGAAGCCGACCCCAACATAGTTGGGAATTGGCTAGGCAGATTGATTGAACGTACTGTGAAACTAATAAAGGCTTTGTTATTGTAGAAAAGTAATTGTAAACTCAAATAGATAGTTTAACAACGTTTATTGCACGGTAAGTCAGAGAACAGTGACATGACAGTTTTCAACAAAGACAATCTTAATTTGTTCGTAAACTATAAGAAGTATTTAATGTTTACTAGAAAGAAAGAAAGAAAAGTGCGTTTATTGGCATTACAGCAAAATTATTACACCTTAAAAACTATAAAAACAGAGAACAAAGACTATAATGCCAAAAGGGCCTCAGCTCAGCATAATGTCAGATGACAACACAAGGTATACCACCTGACGCTGATTTTCAGCTGCAACCCACGAGTGCCATACGCTGGAATTACAAACACTTAGGGAAGTGTGTCCTTTAAAATAAATGAAGAGAAATATTTACAAATAATATTACAGAAAAGCTATAAAATGTTGTGACATACATGTGAGTGTGTGCGCGTTGTGTTGTTATTAATTAAAAACTAAAATAAAATAAATTGCGTACTACCAAAATAAAAACAAAATAAGATAAAAAAATAGGTAGCTGTAAGACAAAACTCGTGTGACTGCATTGCTCCTCTACTACGAAACGGATTTTCATGTGATTTTCATTAGGTATCATTTAATAAGGACATTAATAATTGACCAATAAAAAGTAAAAAATTTAAAGCTAAACTGATTGAAATTAAAAAGAAAACTAATAATATAAATATCGATAAAATTTGGTTAAGTTGTTAAAATTAATATAATAGATAATAATAATAATATTGACAATATTGATTGTTTTATATAGCAGATATGTCGGCTCGAACATTTTCTAAATCTTTTTGATGGCTTAAGAGAAATTCTTTTAATTTTAATTTGAAAGTCGTGCAACCTCTACTATACTTTATGGGAGGAGGGATATTGTTCCAGCATTTAGTAGCTGCGTAGCGAAAACTGCCTCTAAAAGCCGCCGACTTGTGCTGTGGGATGGAAAGCTGTTGTGAACATTTTCTTCCCTCACCGATTCTGTGTCTTCTTGTCCACGATAGTTTGTCATATAAATAAGAAGGGGAGTGAGACTTGATAACACCAAAGAGTAAGTTCGCCAAGTGGAGTTTACGTCTAGCTTTCATTTTTAAAATGTTGTGCTCATTGAGGAAAGGCGTAACATGTCCCCGAAAGGGAACTTTAAAGCAGAATCGTACACAGGCGTTTTGAAGTCTTTGGATCATTCTTTCAGTTTTTGACAGTAATCGTTGGCCATAGACCGTGTCCGCACTATTATACACTACTATTCCAACATCCTCCCTTAAACATAAATCAACCCCATCTTTGAAGCACAATAAGCCAGTTTTGGGTATGGCGTTGCTTTAGTGAGTGCATCAGCTACCATCATGTCCGTCTGAATGTATTCCACACCAATGACTCCTTCAGTAACTTTATCACGAACAAAATGGTGCCTCACATCAATATGCTTTGACCTGGAATGGTAGGCATCGGAACCAGAAAGTTTTATAGAACTTTGATTATCGCTGTAGATGATCATTGCCTCATTCTTCAAAAGAGGAAAAAACTTTCTTGAAATTGTTTCAACCACATAGCCTCTTGTACACAAGACGACAAAGACATATACTCTGCCTCAGTGGTCGATAGCGCAACAGTAGGCTGGCGTTTAGAATTCCAGCTGATTGCTCCTCCCTGAAACAAGAATGTGTAACCTGTGCAAGATCGCCGGTCATCCTCTGAACTTGCCCAGTCTGCATCACAGAAGCCATGAGTCATATTCTCCTCTGAATCTCGTTTATAACTCAATCTACACTCTTCAGTGCCTTTTAAATAGCGCATAACTCGCTTCAGGGCTGTCCAATGTGACATTTCAGGCTTATTATTGTATTTACTCAGCATATTTATAACAAAACTTATATCTGGCCGAGTAATTTGTGAAATATACAATAAGCAACCAATAATTTCTTGGTACGGGATCCCATGTAAGATACATGATTCCTCAGATTTTTCATTAAACTTTGTATTAGCATCAATTGGAGTCTTAACAGTTTTGCAATCAGACATGCCATATTTATGTAACACTTCTTGTATATATTTTTTCTGATCTAAATATATAACTCCTTTCTTCCTGTCTCTCTCTACATGTATACCAATACAATATTTTATATCTCCTAAATCCCTTATCTTAAATTGTTTTTGAAGCTCTTCTTTAATACGATTCTTGGAGTCCTTATTATTTGTATATATAACTATATCATCGACATATACAGCTACAAAAACCATGTTATTGCTGTTCTCAATTTTATAATAGATACAAGGATCTAACTTGTTTTGTGATAGACCCATTCCTTTCAGTACAGAACTTAGTTTCTTGTTCCACTGCCTGCTGGCCTGTTTCAGCCCATATAAAGATTTTCTAAGTCGACATACTTGTTTACCATTACCATACAGTGGTGGTTGTAACATGTAAATCTCCTCCTCTATGTCGCCTTGAAGAAAAGCTGATACAGCATCCATTTGACAAATGTCAAAATCAAATTTAACTGCTAGAGCAAACAGATATCTCAAAGTAGCATACCTTACCACTGGTGAAAATACTTCTGTGTAATCTATCCCAGGTTTTTGTGAACAACCTTTAATCACAAGCCGTGCCTTATATTTTATCATTTCTCCATTTTCATTAGTCTTCCTTTTGAAAACCCATTTGCATGGAATAGGACGTTTGTTATCTGGAAGATTAGTAATTTCCCAAGTATTATTTTCTAATAAAGACTTTTATTCCTCATTCATTGCAGTTTTCCAATAATTAGCATTTGTGCTTGACAAGGTTTCTTCAAGAGTTAATGGATCTGCTGCGCACATGAAATTATTGTGAATCTGACGTGATCTTAAAGTGATATTTCTTCTGAAATCATCATTGCTACTATCATCACTTGAACTGGGACAATAAGTTTCATCATCAGACATTCTATTCAACACACAACTATCAAATGATGTGTCAGTACTCGAGGGTGAGGAAGTTTTATCTTGTTTCTCATTCTGTGGGCTATCATCAATAGATATTACGGCATCATTTACTGCATTTAACGGGATGTTGATTGTAGCAGATATGGGTTGCTGTGTGACATTATCATTATTATTCATTGATTTTTCAATAAATATCACATCCCTACTGATTACAATCTTTTTGTTTAATGGATCATACAATCTGTAGCCTTTTGTATTGTCACAGTATCCCACAAAAATTAATTGTCTTGATTTACGATCCCATTTTAAATGCTTTTGTTTTGGAATATGTACCATGGCCTTAGAACCGAAAATCTTCATATGTGAAATATTTGGTTTTTTTTATTTTTATAACAATGGCATCTCGCAGTTCATCCTTTATGAGGATGGCTACTGCTTAACCGGACTTTCCTGTGGATGCCTCGAATTAAGGCCTCCAGCCAGGGCATACAATAACTTAAAAACTAAGCGACAGCGCTAAGGGTAACCCCCTGCGGGGTTCGGACCTCGGCTCAGGGCGTCGCTGGAAGAGGACAGCAAGGGACAGGCTGGATCGGTATTATTATTGGTGTTTAGGGGCGAATTTAAAACTACAGGCTCAGCTGCGCGGGCTGGCTCGAGCAAGGGTCGGGGGGGGCACGGTGATGGTGCGGGGCGTCGCGACGGGCCTCGGCGGCGAGGACGGAAGGACGGATGTCTGAGCTTGTTTTTGTGTTGTCGACTGAGAGTACTCGTGGCCTTACTGCTCTCCTGGAGGAGGGTAGTGGCGTCGTCGGGGATGGTGAGGGTATGCCTTGGTCGGCGAATCCTACTTATGCGGGAGGGAGTGTATCGGGAGGCCGCCGCAATCAGGGGATTGGGGTGCTTTATGGCAGAGTCAAAGAAGCGCTTGGAAAGGCGTTTCATGAACTGCTGGATGGTGGGGAGTCTGAGATCTAGATGCAGATTCACATTTCGGACATAGAAGGGGGCTCCCGTGACCTTTCGGAGGAAACGGTTCTGGAGGGTTTGCATTTTATGCAGAAATCGCGGCTTGGCGTGTGCGAAGACTACGCAAGCATAGGTCATGATGGGACGGATGACCGCGGTGTAGAGGCGCAATTTGCACTTGAGTGACAATTTGCTGCGGGCAGTTATCATAGAGTGGAGCCTACCGAGAGCGAAAGAGGCGCGCGAACGCGCCGTCTTTATGTGCTCGTTGAAGGTGAGGTTGTGGTCTAGGATGACACCTAAGTATTTGGCTCGCTTTCCCCAGGGGATCGGCTTGCCATACATAGAGATCGGGCGCGGGAGGGGGGGGGGGTAGTTTGCGCGGTTTCGAGAAGATGACCGCCTGACTCTTATCGGGGTTGACCTCGATTCTCCATTTCCGGAACCAATCGCTCAAGGCGCTTGCGGAGGTTTGGAGGTTTCGAGCTATGGATGACTGGTTGACACCCGAACAGTATATGGCAGTGTCGTCGGCGAAGAGCGCCAACTGTGCCTTTTTACTGTTCGGGATGTCACTAGTGAACAGGGTGAAAATGAGGGGAGACAGAACGGAACCCTGGGGGACTCCGGCGCGGATGGGGTGAGGGGGAGAGAGAGCGCCCTCGATACGGTAGCGGAAAGTGCGGTCCGACAGAAAATCTCGTAAGATGAGCACGAGACGGTCTGGCACACCTAGCAGGTACAGCTTATATAATAAGCCATTGTGCCAGACCTTGTCGAACGCCTTCGCTATATCGAAGAACAGGACGCCTGTCGAAGCACCTCGCTGAAAAGCAGCGCTAATGTGCTCGACTATGCGGTGGAGCTGGTGGATGCACGAATGCTTCGTGCGAAAACCGAACTGTTCGGGGGGGATGAGGCTCTTTGCTTCGGCATAGTCTTTGAGGCGCTTATAAATAAGCCTCTCGTAGACTTTACCGAAAACATTGAGCAGACTGATGGGGCGGTAGCTGGAGGGCTCAGACTTGGGCTTGCCTGGCTTTGGGATGCCTATGACTGTGGCTTCTTTCCACATTTGGGGGAAGATGTTGTTGCTCAGGGCGCCATTGAAGATGGCGGTCATGAGCAGTATGAGGGGGGCGGGGAGGAGTTTGTACACCCTATTGGTGATACCGTCCGAACCGGGGGCTTTGCGGGTTGCGAGCCCTTTTATGATGTCTTGCACTTCGTCGGGAGTGACGGGAGGCAGAGGATCATCAGGGTCTTCGACTGGCGGGAGGGAGGGAGGCTCTCCGTTCGACTTCAGCGTTCACCTCGTCGAGGTGCGCTCTGTCTACTGGTTGAGAGCTGGGAGTGCATTGAGCCTCTAGGCTGTCGGCTAGGCATTCGGCCTTTTCGAGATTTTCGAAAGCGACCGTTTTGTCGGGGCGTGTGAGGGGAGGAACTGTGGCCTCTTCAGAGGAGCGGAGCTTCCTCTGGAGCTGCCAGAAGGCGTGGTGGGTGGGCTCGAGTTCGCCGATCATCTTATCCCATCCCTCGGAGCGCCATTCCCCTATGCGTTTCTTTACAGCACGCTGTAAATGGCGCATGTGGGATTTGTTCGCGTCGCAGGGAAAAGAGTCATAGGCACGAATGGCAGCGTTCTTCTCGGTCACCAGTTCACGTACGTCATCGGGCAGTTTCCAGCGATGGTCTTCCATCACTGGAACTTCCCGTGAGCAATCCGTCAGTACGGATTGAACGTGCTCTGTGAACGAGTCGATCGCCCCAGTCGTGTCTGCGACTGAGATAATTTGCTCGGGGATGGAGTCTAAGTGGGGAGACGTGGTGGATTTCAGTCTTTCGCTTACTTTCCTCCAGTCGGTGACTATTTTGGTCTGGGGGGGCTGGTTGGGGTCGTGCGGGAGGCCCGAATAGGGGGCCAGGTGCAAGATGACCGGGCGATGGTCAGAGTCGAGCTCTTGTACCGTCTCGATAGACTGCAAACGGAGGTTTACATTCTTGAGAAGCGCTACATCGAGAACGTCAGGACGTTGGGCGGGGTCGCCCGGGAAATGAGTGGGATACATCGGAGCGATGATATCGAAATTGAGGGAGTCGCCTAGTTTGAACACGATCCTACCTCTGGTAGAGGTCGTGCTGCTATTCCAAGCGGGATGTTTGGCATTGAGATCCCCCGCCATGATGACGGAGTCACTCATACCGAAGAGGGTAGTGAAATCGGTAGAGAGAGAGATGGGATCCTCCGCACCATTGGTGGGCGGGATGTAAGCGGAGATGATGGTGATTGAGGGGTGACCGGTCATGCCGAGCCGACAGATAGAGATCTCTAGCTGAGAGAGGAGGGCAGGCGGGTCTATCGGGATGCAATGGAGGGACTTCCTATAGTAGATGAGGGTACCGCCCTTGTGGCAGCGAGACCTGTCATTGCGAACTATCTTGTAGTTGGCAATGCTCGGGTTCCGCAGATGGGGCTTCAGGAAGGTTTCCTGGACTAAGAGGACATCGAGCTGGTGATCGCGGAGGAACGCGGCGATCTCTTCGCGTTGTTTTTTAATGCCGTTTGCATTGAAAAACCCTAGTCTAAGGGATCGGGGTTTGGTAACGCTCATTCTTTGTAAAGCCATTGGAGCTTTTAGAAGTTGAGGGTTTGCATGACTTGCGTAATCTGAGGATACGCATTGAAAATCTCGGCGATGCGCCGAGGATTGCCGTTACAGGCTTGGATTTCCGCTGCCATGGCATTTGCGGGGGCAATAAAAGCTGCGTAAGCACCGATTATTACCTCCATGCTGCTAGGCTGGGGGCGGGAGGCGGGGGTCGGGGGGGACCTACTGGGACCAGCGGGAGCCCTGGGCGCGGCGGCGGGAAGGGCTACCGGTGGGGCTACTGGGACCGAGGGGCCTACTGATGGCGCGGGGATGACAGTTGCCATCAGCGCTGGGATAGTCGGGGGTGGGGGGGGCACCGAAGCTGCGGGAGCTTTGAGGTGGTTGAGGTTCGCCCATGGGGAGGGCCTTTGGGGACTGAGCCTATCGGGCATCTGGGAGGAAGGGATCGGGATCCTCACAGAGGGGCTTTCCCTTTGCTGACGGTCGCTCGCGCGCTTCGTCAGTTTGGGAGAAGAAGACTTGGGAGCCTTGGGGCAGCCACGGTAGTTAGCCGGGTGCCCGGATTGGCCGCAAAGAACGCAGCTCGGTGGCTCTGTGCACTGAGAGCGGTCTTTAGGGCGGGGACAGTCTGACGTGCCGTGGGCACCTAGACACTTGACGCATCTAGGTGTCGCGTAGCAGTGGGATTGGGAATGGCCATACAGTTGACACCTGTGGCATTGTCCGATGAGGTTGGACTTCCTGGGTTTCTCGATAGAGATACCCGAGAGGGAGCAGACTGACTTCACCTTGAAGATGGGGTGATGTCCTTCAGTAGGGTCGCAGATGACCAGGACCATGTCGTAGACTAGGCCCTTCCATGCTTTGTGCAAGCGATGGACTGCTGAGACGGGGATGCCTTGTGAAGCAAGGTCTTCTTTGATCTCCTCGGTGGGGATTTCTTTGGGGACGCGCCTGATGATTACGCGGGTGGGGACTTCCTCCGGAAGGGAGTACGTATGGAAGGAGTAAGCCCTTGTCTGGAGGAGACGGGTAAGGTCCCTGTAGTCCGAGGACGAGGCGACCGTTACCTTAATACCCTGTTGGGTTGAGCGGGCGTTCGTGTAGTTGATCTTTTGATCAACACACGCTTTGGAGATTTCTGTCCATTTGGACTTATCCTGGACATAGATGGGGGGCGGGGGTCGTGGCTTCTTTGCGTTCGAAGCGGGAGGGGTAGCCGAGAGGCTAGACGCGGGATTGGCCTGCGGTGCGGCGGGGGTTGGGGTGGGGGGGCGGGGGTTAGAAGGGATTACCGCGACCGACTTTTTGGCCTTGTTGGCGTGAGAGGAGGCGTTCTTCTTTCTCTTGCCACCCTTTCCGACGACTATATAGTCGTCTTCCGAGGAGGACGAAGAGTCAGAGAGGGCTTCCTCTGAGTCGGATTGAGATTGGGGTACGGACGTGTCCATACTCTCTGGAGTATCTGCTGCGGTAGCGGCTGGCACGGAAGGTGCGGGATCGGGGACTGGCACGGACGGTGCGGGTTTCGGGGCGGACACGGAGGGAGCGGGTGATGGGGCTGGCACAGAGGGTGCGGGTTTTGGGGCGGGCACAGAGGGTGCGGGTTTAGGGGCTGGCACGGATGGTGCGGGTTTTGGGGCTGGCACGGAGGGTGCGGGTTTTGGGGCTGACGCGGGGGGTGCGGGTTTGGGGGCTGGCACGGAGGGTGCGGGTTTGGGGGCTGGCACGGAAGGTGCTGGTTTGGGGGCGGCGGCTGGCACAGAAGGTGCAGGCGAGGGGGCTTGCACGGAGGGTGCGGGAGGGGAGGCGGCGGCGGCCTCGGGGATTTCGCCTGAGTTTGGCGGAAAGAGGGGGCTGACTAGCGCGTCGCTAAAGTCAATGACCGAACCGGGAGGGCGTCTAAAATTTATAAGACGTTGGGCATACTGGTTAACGAAAGAGGGGTCCTTGAAGAGGACCTCTTTAACGAACGCCAATATGACCGCGTCTGCCATGATCGGGATGGGGGCGGGGAGAGGGAAGAACCTTAGGGGGCGTGAATCCCTAACAACCTAGCACCCCGGGTGGATGGGCCCGGGGGTGTGAGATCCTACCCTCCCTGTCGGGTGTGAGACAGGGAGGTGAGTACCTGAAGTGAGCCCTAAGCTTGTGACCCGTCGCCGATCTTATTGTGCGAACGGGGCCCTAACCAGTCTGTGCGATGGGTGTAGAGACACCCTAGACCGGCTTCTAGTACGAAGGGGTTGACACACCCAACCGTACTAGACGCGAGCTGTGGACAAGGGATTAGTTACGAAGCTAGAGCTGACTAGGAGCCACCCCCAAGGCCAAGCTTCTAGCTCCCGATTCCAATTGACAGCCTCGCCCTGATGGGGCTCGGCGGGTGAGATTGGGGCACCACCCCCTTGGCTTCGTTGGCACCGTGAGGTATCCACCAAGGACCACGAAACTGTGGTTTTTACCCGGAAGGGGCCAAAAACCTCGACGACACGTGTGATGACGATTCTCTCTTAAAGAAACAACTTCTATCAACCACGCCTTGAAAAAGGCGGCTATTGACAGGGTGCGGGCGTAGTCCGGAGACTACTGAGCTCGTTACGGCTAGCGTAGCGAGAGCGGGCGGTGGCGGGGCGGCGAGGCGGTGGGGGCGTGCAGCGAGCGAGAGCGGGCAGCACGACCGTCCACGGCGAGCGTCGAACGGAGAGTGAATATTTGGTTTCTTGCCAGTCCACTTTTCATAGGGTGTTACCTCATCCAAAACTCGTGATGGTGAACGGTTAATGACATAGGCGGCGGTGGTAACTGCCTCTGCCCAGAATTGTTTATGTAGCTTTGCTTCAAATAACATGCATTTTGCACGTTCCACTAAGGACCGGTTCATCCTTTCAGCTAGCCCATTCTGCTCAGGCGTGTATGGAGTGCTAGTCTGATGTTTGATGCCAGAAGCTGCTAGGAAATCAGAGAATTCTTTATTATTATATTCTTTTCCATTATCACTTCTTACTATTTTAATTCTCTTTTCTAACTCATTTTCTACTTCTTCTTTAAACATTTTAAACACCGATTTAATATCCATTTTATTCTTGAGAAAATATACATATACTTTACGGGAATAGTCATCTATGAACGTTATGAAATACTTCGCACCACCAGCAGATGGTGTCTCCATCGGACCACATAGATCAGTATGAACTATTTCTAGTAATGCGTTTGCTCTTGAACCAGAATTTGGAAACGGTAATCGTGTTTGTTTTGCTTCACAACAGGGTATACAGACAGTATCAATATCTTTATTGGTGATAGTTATACCCTCAGCACATGATTCTAATCTCTTTATATCAGCCAAGTTTAAATGCCCCATTCTCTTGTGCCATGTATGTCTGCCTTACTTTCACATGAAATAGCATAAACATTTTCAGTAATAGTGTTAAGCTTGTACATATTATTGGTCAGTTTTGCGTCAGCTATAAGAATCTTATTGGCATTATATATATTACAGCCCATTTCAGTAAATTCTACTTTACAGCCATTTTTGGTTAATTGACTAACCGATAGTAGGTTTGCACTTAACTCGGGTATATATAAAACATTTCTTACCTGGATCGGACACTTATCTTTGCAAAAAATGGTTTGAATGTTTACTTTACCCATATTTTGCACGGAGATTGCATCATTATTAGCCACCTTTATCTGTTGAATCGGAGATGGTTGCAAATCATACATCCAGTCAGAATATCTTGACATGTGCATTGTGGCACCAGAGTCAATATACCAATCATCTTTATTTAAATTGCTGTAAGCTGAAAAAGTATTATGTTTAGACTTCTTCACTGTGCATTGACTTTTAAAATGTCCATATTTGTTGCAGTTAAAGCAACGAGGGCCTTTTCCTTTTGGTTTGTCATTATAATTATTAGAGGTACTTTTGTGCTTTGTATATAATGCGGAAGATTCGGAAACCTTCACTTCTTGCAAAAGTTTTGTCTTGACGAAGTCTGCCGAAATTTTTATGCCGGAACTTTCCAGACCCATGATCATAGGTTTATATTCATCCGGTAAACCCGCCAGCATGAGTGTTCCCAACCATTGGTCACCTACTTCGAAACCGATATTTCGTAATTTGGATGCAGTACTCATTATTTTGTTCACATAATCCTCGACGCTCGTGCAGTTATCTAGCGATGTGTTTATTAGATCTCGCAATAATCCGACTTTTCTTGATAGCCCAGAGTCTTCGAAAGCATTTTGTAAGTTCGTCCATACTTCTTTGGATGACTTTGCATTTTCAATATGAATGTAATTGATTGGTTCAACCAACAAAATGATTTTGGACTTAGCTTTTATATCATTCTTCACGTCGACATCGGTGCCCGGATCGACACAATCCCATAATCCTTCATGTTCTAGATACGATTTAACTGCAAACTTCCACGTAGAATAATTTTCTCGACCGGCTAATCTTTCAATTTGAAGGTTTGACGTAGCCATTTTTCTCGGGTCGAAAACGTTCGATGAAGTATTCGCAAATTATAAATATTGACGACTGTACTTTACTTTATAACAATAAATATTAAACATTGAATCTATTTAGGTTTACGGGACGGTTTCTGGGCCCATAACCTGTAGAAAAGTAATTGTAAACTCAAATAGATAGTTTAACAACGTTTATTGCACGGTAAGTCAGAGAACAGTGACATGACAGTTTTCAACAAAGACAATCTTAATTTGTTCGTAAACTATAAGAAGTATTTAATGTTTACTATTCCAACAGTTATACCTACCAACACGTATTTTTTGCATAGATATAAAAACTAAAATTAGAATTAATATTGCCTGCTATCGAGTTTATTGCTGGTCAAGTATCGAATATCCAAGATAGTGGAATTTAATGCGTATTTACGAAATAATGTATATATCAATAAGGTAAACAAAAGATATTACATATTGTTGTCAGGGATTATTGCTGAAATCCTCTTAGCAAAACGGTCGTAGCGAAGCTGACTGGTCCAAAAAAACAAAAGATCAAAAACAAATAAATCAATAAACCAAACTACAATCAATAAATCAATAAACCAAACTACAATCAATAAATCAATAAACCAAACTACAATCAGTCTGCATTTTTCCAACTATGTTGGGGTCGGCTTCCAGTCTAACCGAATGCAGCTGAATAACAGTATTTTTCATGGAGCGAATGCCTATCTGACCTCCGCAACTCAGTAACTGGGTAACACGATACCCCTTGGTAAGAATTGTCAGACTTTAGGCTGTCAAAGATCTACGAAAAAACCAAACATGCTTAACTGAAATTCACAACATTCTCATAACAAACCAACTAATCAATGACTACAAACATTTGTAGATAATTAGTGAAATGTACACTCACGCAGACATACAGTCTGGTCCTCACGCATTATTTACTACGCTATCAACTGATACACTATCAATTTGCGCAAGAGTCGAGCACGTAATTGGGGCAAGGGGTCAAAGACCAGCCCTTTGTGAGGACCCTTGCACAATAGGGAACAATGTACAAAGACCATGTCTTATATTGTAATTCGACTTTGAAGTGTACAAAAGAAACTTGGGCCCTAATTTTTGGGGTGTAGAATTAGTGCACGCTTTGTTCAAATGCCGATTTGAATTATGAGTTTAAAAAAACTTTTTTATAAAAAAAAACAACCGACTTCCAAAAAAAAAAGTGATAAATAACTTTTAATTTCGGAAGTCGGTGTCGTTGGTTCTGCATTTTCGTTTATTAACAACCAGGAACCAGGAGAACTACTCAACAACCATTCACCATAAGCATTGTGACGAGCATAAATTGCTTACCAACCATATTAAAGTAATCGAATCGCAATCCGTAAAATATTTATCATTGAGTAGTTCCGATGGCCCTCTGTGGTCTTCATCATCAGCTCCACTTTACCAAATGATGATTTCCGAGAGCAAATGCTCAAGTTACTCTAAAAATATACAAATCGCTATAGGTTTGCCAATAAAATTTGAGGGTTTCCCTCGATTTCCCTGGGATCCTATCATCAGATCCTGACCTGATGATCATGGGACCACTTGGGAAGTATACCTTTTCAAACAAAAGAAAAAAATTTCAAATCGGTCCAGGCGTCTTCGAGAAATCGGGGAACATACATAAAAAAAAGATTCCGGCGAATTGAGAACCTCATCGTTTTTTTGAAGTCGGTTAAAAATGGTCCTTAGGGCTTCAAAGATCTTCATTGTTTCGAAAAAACCACACCACGTGCAGAAAGTCTGAACTACAATCTAATCAAATCAAAATTCAAAGCCCTGTCTGATTTATACATATACGAGTATCAACACACAACCTAAACCGCTGGTACTAGGACCAGACACATAGAGACATGAAATCTGAATGCTGTGTTCTTTCTGAAGAGTAAATATCCACTAAGAAAGGGTTTTTCGAAATTCCACCCCTAAGAGGGTGAAATTTCACGCGGACGAAGTCGCGGGCAGAAACTATCTACTAATAACTATAAAAGGATCACACTATTATTATTATAAAGGCGAAAGTTTGTGAGTGTGTGTGTATGTTTGTTACTTCTTCACGCAAAAACGGCTGAACAGATTTGGAGGAAAATTGGAGTTTATAACCAGGATTATATAACCACTATACCAAAGGGGCAGTCTAATATTGTTAAACAAATTGCGCAACCTAGATTTGATCTTAAAAAACTAGGTCCTATGGCACCATAACGGTTTTCGAAAGATGCTCATATTTTTCAAAACTACTATGATCCTTTAAACGTAAATAAAGATAAGCGATTTGACAACACCAATATTGATACAGATGCACCGAATCTAATAAATAGGATTTCGTTCACTTTTGTTAACTGAAAATACAAATAAACATCGGTTATCAAACTTATCAGTTAACGGAACGTTTGAGTTGCACAAAGTGGCGTTGTTATACTTGTGTAAACTCAGTTTAAGGACTAGGGCTGAACATTCACTTAACTGATTAATATGCAATTTTTGTGAAACTAGCACGGCACTTGAGTTTCTTAAGTGGCATAGATGAAGAAAACGTACCTGTACATCTATACATACAAATATTATAGATTCGAAAGTAACTCTGTCTGTCTGTCTGTATGTTACCTTTTCACGCCTAAACCACTGAACGGATTTCGATAAAATTTGGCAGAGAGATAGATTGCATCCCGGGGAAGGATATAGGATAGTTTTTATCGACATCTTTCGCGGGCGAAAGCTAGTAGACATATAAAGAAATAATTTGAAACAAAAAAAAACTGTATACAAGAAGATGCTTAAAAAATATTTAGTTGATCATAATACATCACGTCTGTTCTCTCAGAAGCATCAGGCGGAGATCCTATAGTACACCCACATTTCAGTTAATTTTCACAGTAATATTTAAGTCCCATGTAACAGGAAAAAAATTGCAACGCACTTTAAAAGTAAACATACATCCCTAGTATCAATTTAAGATACTCGTAATTTTAACCAAAAAACGTGCGAATCATCACAAAACATAATTCTAAATGGCAGCCCTGATTTACACGAATCATGCCTGTGCGTAAGCATGCGAACATATGCTAATAGCGTTTTGTTTCTTTGTCTAGATTAGAGAGAAAACCATACTTTTCCATAAGGGAAAATTGTGGTGACAGTTTCAGTGAGCTTTTTGTAATAGTTTCTCATGTTATAATATACAAATTGCGTATGTTTGGGTGAGTTGCCAAGTAATTTAGAAATTACGCATGTTTTTCGCACGTGTTGTTGTTTATTTCATTAGTCATGGTTGTTTTTAATAAAAGCCCTAATGAGTTGAAGATGGACAAATATGATAATGTGAGAAAAAATTAAATTCCAGTTCAATTTTCACACAATTGAAAAAACCATTCAAGGCCTGACTCCCCCAAAATTTAACGAACGGTTTAAAGTAACCGGTGATTTGAATAAACAAAACACTGTCATCGAGAGCCAAATCGTTTCCCATAAATTTTGTATTCATTTGCCTATTCTAATTAAACGTTCCTCCCCCCAATTCGGGGTTGAGAGATTTTCGGTGATTTTGATTCGTGTGAACCACTACAAGTTACGGTCTGGCGACTCTTGATTTGGTTTTTGTTTGATTATGTATGAATTGTTTTATTTCACTGGAGCGTATCAAAATGAAACTGCCATATTGTTCAGAAATTCAACATGAAACAAAGAGCATTTTTGGAATTCGTTTCTTAATACCTAACTAAATATCGTGAGGAAAAATTTGAGTATGAATGTGGATGGTTACAAGAGTAAGGGAAGACCAAAGATATGATTGTATGTGTGAAAAATTAATATGGCTGGAAAAAAGTGACTACCGAGATGACGACTAACAGAGAAGTATGGAAGAAAAAGACATGTTGCGCCGACCACCAAAAAATGGGGATAAAGGCAAGAAAATGATGAACCTTTCACTCAAGAAAATTTATAACGATTTAAAATGCAACGAAAATAAGAATTTGAAAAAATAATAACCAGCTCCAAAATGTGCTAATTGCGGTCTTACATTATAATTTTGAACGTTGTATAATATCCCATGAATTATTCAACAACTATGTAACCACTTTAAATGTTTATAAAGCTATCTAAAAGCGACAACATGATTAATATTGTTCTACATGCGCGCGATAAGCACAGCCTTGGATTCCACGCGTAGTTATACCTACGTGTTGCATTGTTATGTTATTGTTACTAAGTAGCTTTGTTTTGTTGGCTATTTTAGTCGATAACTAGCAATTAGCGACCATATTGTTGCTGAAAAACATTTTCACTATTAAATTTTCATCCAATAACAGTCTGATTGAGATTCTTGCCTATTCATCTCCAAACGAAACTGCCTGTTGGAAGCGGCGGGTACAGAATCAATTCTATTTTCTTGCAAATGTTAACTTTAAAAAAAAACTACTTTAAAAAATTATTTGACTTTAACTTTGAGTCTTAAAACTGTCGCTTAAAGTTACCCTCTGTTTCAATTGACCCCTTTGTCTCAACTGAAGGGTCGAAAAATCGTTACAAAATGTATCTTATGTAAATTTTGAAAAACAATAGAAAATTACAAACCCCTTAATTATCTTAAATTGTTGACATCTACCGAGGCGTTAACGATTCCTTTCGTCTTTATTCGTGTTACATTGTTTTGATTGTTACAAATGCACCTTGTTGTTTATATGAATGCACGTTAATGTATGCAAATCTAAACGAAACACCCGTTATGTTGAAACTGCATGTGGTTACTTGTGGGAACGCTATTCGGTTGCTAAATGTTTTAAAAGAATGGACGGGAATAATAAATATATCGCTTTCATAATTGAGATTGTAAAACAAAGGAAATGCATGATTTTATCGGTCAGAATCAGAAATAGCTTAATCTCACAAAAATGAAACGCAATTAAAATTTTTCACGAAAAGAAAATTGTAAACAAAAACACAATAAACATGAGCCCTTTTATTTTTAAACGTTTTTTAAAGTCAAGAAACGATTAAACATCAAAAATGTATGATTACAGTCGCTAATCATTAGATACCACTATTGTAATGAAAAAAAAAGAAACATTTGCCAAAAAAAAACTGTTTCCAACAATAGTAAAGAAAATTAAAAGTCCAACATCCCTCAAACTACAGATAATAAAAATCACCACACCACAGACTACGTATAATTTATAAAAAATCCTGTTTTATCGGTCCAGTGCGATACGAATGCACAAAAATTTGCATAGATGTTAGTCGATAAACTGGTCAGTTTGGTTCACATGCATTGCCCATTCCCACGGAGAATATGCATTATAAGTTTAATATCAGCACGTCAATTATATCTGGTACTTGCATTTAATAAGGGAAAACAAAAAATTTAAACTAATAATAATTAATTAATTAATAAAAAAGGTTGAATATGGCAATATCTCCGTCTATATTGTTTGTTGTCATTTATTGTGTCAATATTTAGGGCCGAACCCACCATCTCCAGGTTTAAACTTCCATTAACTTAACCGGGAGATAATGTCACGTTAATTCAGTTCTAGGTTTTGTTTATCTGGTAGATTCTATCTTGGTCCTCCAGCTAATAGTATATCTACGTTTTTAATGATGTCCAGACTCACAAATCATAATATTTTGGTATCAAGCTCATTATAATGCATTTTGCATAGCATATTGTGTCAATCGCCTGCACCGTTAAAGATTACTGTGCAACACACGTTCTTATTGCTTATTGGCCTACTGCTAACTGTTCGTGACGAAGTAACCACGTTTTGCTCAATTTGTACACAACAAAAACCAACTCATTGTATGCTTTAACATCTATTTTATTACTCACTATCAGGAATACTTTGTCATCGTTTTATGTATTTTTAAGGCATCAAATTGTATTACAGCAAAAACTATAAAATTCAACGGTCGCTGCACAGTTTGCATTTCCTTTCCCAAGGCCGCCAGTGACCCATATTCAAAATTTTCTTAGAACATAATTATTACGTTTGATCCGTCAATGCTTGACCAATCGTGTTTACGACATGACCCGGACGGCCATTATTAAACACCTTTATGGCCAGTGTCAAACGGCCACCCTTCAATGTTTTACTTTCACACGTTTTAAAACTTGGAATTTGTCGATTTCGAACGACCGGTCGGCTCGTAAACGCTCGTTAAGAAAAAAATTATATTTACGCACCCAAGCTTCGTATAATAATGTCGTAAAAGTAATATTTATGTCAAAAAATATATTTCGTGGTATAGTGCTTTTATTTTCTTCCATTTTTTTATTTTTATCGACGACTTAAAAATAATTTACGATCTCTATTCTCCACTTAAGCGCTCATATTAATAGTATCGTTAAAAGCGTAACAAATCACCTACATTAATGACTCACGGTAATTAGAACTCCGTGACGTTTAAAAAACTCGTGTTTGATTAGATTACACAGTTTTTTGGAATCATTTTTGAGAAATAGATCATTGGTGCGGCTTGGGTGGTCCGTCGCGCCCCGACACACGATTGTATCAACTCACATTAATTTTTTTGTTACGTCCCGCCTGCTACGTGACCACATACTAATAGAAACATTAAAACTCAACCTTCGCTCCCACCCTCTCATCAAAATCGAATCTAATCTAGCACATTTTAAAACCAATGTCAAGCAGCCTTCAACAGAAAGGTACGACTTTCCATTCTAGTTAGAAACTCTAGCAGTTCAAGGAAACTAGTAATTCGAGCGCGTAACGCGAGACCGCAACCCAATAGGTCGAGTGAGAGCCACAGCAGCTAATCCAGGCCAGATGTGGCGGCGCCGCCCGCCACCTTGCCCCGGACTTCTAACCCACTACACCGATTACGATTGCCCAAATAGTCTCTCATCTGCCAAATGACGCTCTGAAAAACATGCACTTTCGAAACAAGTACGTAATTGTTCCCAAAAACATTTTCGGAAGCCAAAAATACATATGCCTTACCAGCCTACTCCACTGAACTCGAACACAAGCTTTGTTTTATTAATTAGCTGACAAATTACCTTTTGTGTATTGTGTCTGCCCGAATGACCGTATCGTGGTACACGATAAACTTTCTGAATCACGACGAAAATGTTAATTACATTAATTTACTTAACAATACAGCTATTACAGTTAGCAGAAACATCTAAATAGTGCATTTAAAAAACGGGATTACACCGCTGCACCGGCCGGTCCCCAAATATGCACGATTTAACATGAAACGCGAATTCGTTATACACGTATGCTTATCTTGAGAAAATACGCTGTTAACCTGTTGTGTGCATCTTATTATAGCACCGGCTATTGTGCATTATACTCCACATATTCATGGGTAAACACACACCGGTCTTTGTATCTATTGTTGTAGTAATACTTAACAGCAGCATCACCCCTCGTAATCTCATCCTTTCTATTGCATTGTCCCACACAATATGAGATACCGAGGTTGGTCCAGAGGTCACACATCTTAGAGCGACCTTAGGTCATACCTGACAATGCGAGGTACCTTGTTTACCTTTGTTCGACCGATGTTTAGGCTCGAGGAATACTGTACTTGTCTCAAATTCTTGTCCACAATAGGACTCATCTCGGGACAATGAAATCAGACAATGGCGGTATTGTTCTTTTACGATATTTAGCTACCGTTTTAGGCCGTTACGTGTCTTTATTGTAGGTATTATCGATCTCATTGTGTTGCCGATTTATAGAGCGACTCTTGTTATGTGAACATTAGAATATTAACGTTCATGGGAACCATTTTGTAGATTAGAATTACAACTGACAGGTTCTGGATTTCAAAGTCTATCTTACAGGTTTAGAGACAACTTGAAAGCTGACACATATAATTTCTCAATTCAGGAAGCCGAACTGCATTTCAGAATAATAAATCCTGCATTTTATTCAGAGCTTTTGTCTTACGCCGCGTGTTTCGGTAGCTGCGCCCGCGACGACCCAGTATGATTTACGTTTATGTTCGCATAAAATCTGAAAATGCGGTTTGTGCATCCATTCCAGTGGCTGCAGCAAAAATAGTCCGAGAACGTCGAAAATTTTATTTGTTACTTTGAAGATATTATTGCAAATATTGTTGAAACACTTCTTTGTTTTGAAATGTTTACGATCTTTGAGAGAAAATTACATCAGAAAAAAATAAATGCTTTTTCTCTACCCCATTAAAATTACACTTAAGGTACCGTAATTCAGGGCAGAGTCTTTTTACAAAACTTTAAATGCATTTCACTTTTTCAACCTCTCAAAACGGTGCCATGCAAAGATAATCCTGAGATTAATCGAGAAGCGCATCCCAGTAGCAATGTTCTGTAAATGAGCGGTATCTGTCGATAGCTCGAGTGCTCGATAACGGCGGCTTTGATCGCCGACGTGCGCCCGCGCATCCTTTGAACTCGCCGCCCCCGCGGGGCGCGGTTTATTAAACATTCATTAGTAGGACCCATCGTTTAGCTCATACCTGCACAGTAGTCGGGATGAAGTTACATCTTTGAAATCGACAAATAAATAAAATATTTATTAAGGTTCCCAGTTCCAATGACGCTGTAAAGATTTTTTGATTACGATCCCTTTATTTAACTTTGAGGGACGATTCGTGTTGCGCCTTGAACATATTGAATAGGACCTGCAGTCTTTATGAAGAGTGGGTCTGTCATTGGCTTTAAGTTTACTTTCCAATCTTTTATGCAACTCTATCTACGCGGTATTAAAATCGTTGATAATACAATCGTGATATTCTTTGTTCAGTCAGTTGCACATTGCACTAAAGATAATCAGTTTTGCTTGAAAATGATGCAACTTTTATATGTTTACATGTTGATTGCACTCTTTTTATCGGTCATGTGAACATTGCAAAAACAAAAACGCATCAACAGATAATGATTACCTGATTTAAACCAAAAACTAAGCGATGAAAATAATACGTTAGAATTTACTTGATTATATTTCCCAGATTCAACTCCTCACTTTAAAAGTAATCTTATTAAGTACATCCTCCTAACTACGTAAGTTCCCAGATGCGCTCAAAGTAGCTCATGTGCCTTCCCTTCCCATTAATCATAAAACTCGCTATAATCCTGTAACTCAATAATCAATACCAACGATAGAGAAAAAAAACTCGACATAATGACACATGTGAGGCAATATCTTCAGTAACTCGCGGCTCCCTGCAATTTACTCGTCCGTCCGTGGGCTCACCTAACGACACCTGGGCACTGGGTACTGGGCACAGACTGGGCACGTCTGGGCGGGCATAAGTCAACGCACCCGGGTTATCCACCCGCTCCCGATAGAATATGTTGCAAAAAACGGAATGGCCGCCAAGAAACTTCAATGAATTGGATTTTATTCTGTTTTTTTTTAATCTCGGGATTTCCAGTGCAGTAAAGTTGTTTAGAAAGTGCCAGTGCGATGTTTATAAACATATTAGCGGTCGTATTATAGTTTTTAATTTAAAATGTTTCTTAGAAAGAAAATCTTGTTGCTTGTAATAACGCAACTTTTTATGGCTTTGTTCGTACAAACAACGCACATAGAACGTTGACAGGCCGTAATTTTAAGTGGTTGTTAATTATAGAATGCATCATAAATAATGATGGCTTGGCTACCGGAATGCCTCATCGGGAGCAAACTAGCAACTAGTTATTACTTAACGAAGTATCGGTTGTTTTGTTCTGTAATTCTATTTCTAATTAAAATATGGTTTATACAGAGTAGGTACTAGGTAAACCTTACTATTTAATAAAAAAATAAGTGAAACTTCTGGGGCGATGATTTGATAATTGGACGAGAAATTGAGAGTGAAATTTGAAGGCCGCGTCACGTTTAGGCATTATATTTCGTTACATAAGAGTGAATAAAGATATGACTATCTCTGTCTCTCACAATAAATCTCTCTTATTCCTTGTTTTTTAAGAAGCGTCACTTCTATCACTTATGGAGCTGCACGCGCTTTTTTTTGTTTAAAATCTTAAACAATGCCTGAAATCACAGGGCATTGCCACTTTTGCACAATGCATCAAACTGGGGGTCGTATGAGTAAATAAAAATGGCGGTGCGATGACCTTCGCCCCGTCGCCCGTGCACCGCACTGCCGCAAGTGTTTGCCATTTTTGTCATGATTTATCTCATAATTTTACGGTTCGAGAGCACTGCGGATTCTCGTCTAAAATAATTGTATACCCAGTATGGTCATTAGGATTTTTAATGATCATATTTTTTGTTGCAACCGTTGATAGCTAGCTAATAAATGCGCTTGACCCGAATGATAGATGTAATTCACACGACCAACTATCAACTAACACCTACATCTATGCTGTCGTAAGTTGTCTCAATCATAATCTGACATAAATCCCTAAATAAATAATCAAATAATTTTGTCAATTTCACTGGGAACTGGGAACGCGGCGGACTATCAAACAACTTTGACAAACAACCCGTCAAAACAGTCGTGTTTGAGGGCGGTCCGTCATTCCGTATTCAGAAAAGATTGTTTGACAAATAAAGAATTTTTTATCGTCTGTTAATTTTAATCAAGGATTCTTTGTGTGTTTTTGTTTAAAAAAGACCACAAAAGGTATGAAAGCTGTGAATATAATTATGATGTGTGCTATTACTGAACCTGTCATTAGAATCGGAGGAAAATAAACAATCTCAGTTGGTTCAACCCACTCTATAACTACAGTATCTATGCTGCAATTTATGGATACTTCACTGTATTAATAACTAGCTTCTGCCCGCAACTCAGTATGCGTAATTTTTTTTTGTCCACCACCCTCCCCATCGCATCGCATCGCCTGCCCGCGCTAGTACTTCGTTTTCGCTTAGCGTTCTTTTTGACTTTTTTTTTTCTTTTTGGTCGGCTCCTAAGGGTCTTAGCGTGATGTTAAGTAGTTTAAAGCCTTCCACGAGAATGGGGCTATCAAACGCAAAAATATTTTTTCTAATGCGACTGGTAGTTCCAGAGATTAGCACATTCAAACAAACACTCGAAAAACATAACCCTCCTTTTGGCGCAGTCAAACTAATCAAACTAATCTTCGCAATCAAACTAACTCTTCAGCTTAATTATATTCACGTTTAGAACCTATGTTTATGGTGGATTTGACGTAACACGATAACACGACCGTGCAATTTCCCCCGTGAATAGATCTGCTGTGTTATTATCTCTGGCTGCGATTGGACACGCAACAATGGCATTTCGCTTGGTTCTCTTACTTTCACAATCATGCGCAGCTCGCCCACTAATGTTTTCTAATGTTACTTGGACATTGGTCATGTCCTGTGCAGGTTTTAGACTGGTTTTCTAGCTTTAAATACTTTCACATGCACGTTTATTTTGCTAATATATGCTTAGATAAACTGGAGTACCTATATTTATTTAGCTTATATTTATTAAAGTAGTAATTACAATTTTGATGCCTTGTATTTTAAGTGTAGCTAACACTAAAATATATATATTATGCACAAGTATATAAAAAAGGGAAGAGCTCACTGGGCATTAAAAAAATCGTCCGCATAGCTGTCAGTGGAAAATGTGCAAAAGACTGGCAGATTTTGTGCCACCCTAAAGCTTATTTGGATTTAATTTCGTTACTGTCCCTTTCATTCATAATTAGAACCACTGCACTGCAAATATTGTAAGCAAGTAAGTACTCCGTTGATTCATTCATCATCATCATACATTTTGTTGGTAATCTAATGTAGCGCTCTATTTCAATCTAAAACAGTTCAAAGAGATTGAAGACTCATTCACTTGACATCAGATTATCAATCTATCGTTATCATTACTTACATCAATCATTTCCTTGCTCATTACAGCCGCTATTTTCTATGTAAACGCGTTGCCATGTTGTCATATTTCAACTGCTAAGTTTCACACGACAGCCAATTAAGGTATACACTGCTTATAATCCTCATAGAAATACGTACTTTATGTCCAAAGCCATAGGTGTTCTAATAAGTTAGCTAGAGTGCTAAAACACTTCTATTAACACAATATTTAAACTCGCATGCTGATGTTAGCAATGCCCACATATTTTCAAAACAATATGCACGCAAGTAAATTGTTTAGCAAACAGTTTTGAAAGATACGTCTCTGTATGTGCCTTGTTCGTTTTACTTGCTCAATCAGCCTATCGCAGTCCACTGCTGGACATAGGCCTCTCCCAGGGTGCGCCACAACACTCTGTCCTCTGCCTTCCGCATCCAGCCTGTCCCAGCTTCCTTTTTAAAGTAGTCGGCTCATTTAGCTGGAAGGCGTGCCACACTACGCTTGCCGATACGCGGTCTACTCCATTGGCGATCGGTTCTTAGACAAAGATGATCAGCCCACTGCCAGTTCAGCTTGCTTATTCTGCAAGCTATGTCGGTAACTCCGGTTAATTTCTAATTTAATGCCTGAATCCTTTATTTGCTAGATTACTTACAATTGCTTCTAATCCAGCGACATTGGTCGGCAATGACCTGCAAGCTAATGGCCCTGAAACTGGCAAATATCCGATTGTTTTACAAAATTGTTAATTTTCACATGCAAAGCGACAAAAAAATCTTGTAGTCTGACCATGTATTTACGACATCCTGTTTCGTAGATCGAATCTGACTTATTGCAACCTATAAGTCTAGAAACAATCCAGACCAGTCTACCTTAGAATTACTAGACTATTTGAGCTGCAATCATGTTGGGTGTAATAAAATGTAGTTGGAATGATACCATTTTATGAGTCAGTTTTAGTTGCAATTCGTTTTTATGTTGCGAAATTTTGAAAAGGTAGGACTAAACTTTTGCAACTGAAATACATTATTCGTTAGGTTAGGTTAGGCAGAGTGTTACAGTACAGCCACAGTTCGCCAGTTATGTTTGAGTCCCATGTAAGGAAAAGCGGGTCAGCAGTCTATTGCCATCAACCGGGTCAAATCCAGACTCCGGGCTTCCACTGAGACTGAACTGTCGCAATGTTTTTTAAATAACTAACACTTGTTAAAATAGCGCTCATAATAGCGCTAAAAAATAATCATCATTTCCTCTAAGTATTTCATTAACCATTTAAGACGTAGGACTTACATCTTTTTCAGTCGCCATTTAAAAAGTAGGGTAACCAATTAACCTGTAAGCGGTATGACAAAATAGAAGTGATTCCCGTTAAATTTTTGTTATTTGCTCTGAGTAACCGACAAAGTTGTTTCCTGTGTAGTTTATTTAGACATGGCGACATCGCATTGCAAATAAACATACGTGCGTGACATTTTTGATGACCATTTTGGATTGGTTAATATCCCCTTTTGCAATTGGCCGTCTTATGGCTCGGCGCTTAATTCTGATGTAAAATATCACTAGTTCTAGACTTGCGAGTTTCTTAAATATCATGGAGTTTGAAATGTATACAGCATGTTTCAGAGAGGAGTGGTCAAATGAGAAATGATTAAGGGCGTGGTACAGACAGACCATCAAACTAAACATCTCTCTCCATGGGTCCAACACGGTCGCGAAAATTTTATCAACTGACTCATATAAAACTTAAATAGTTACTCGACCCAAATGTATGACGGCTGACTATTTTTTCTCGATTACGTTGTCAAACCCATGGAGAAAGTTGTTAAGTTTGAAAAGGTCTGTACTACAAAATAACCATGACCACACCTTTCCGATACATGCTTTACAATCTCTCATTTTATGACTTGAATAAATTCTCGAATAATTAAACCATTAAAAGAAACAGACTTCAACGCTATCGGCAGTAATGACTTTTATATTAATTCGCACATTATAAAGTACTTGTTAGTGCCTATTTAATTCGAAGATATTAATTAACGCTTAGAAAGCCTGTTACTGCTGTAATCAAACTTTTAATAATTTAATACGTGGCATTTGGCTAAGCTTTTTTTTCTAATTGCCGTAATAATCTTATAAGTATTGAAACATTAATTATATGTATGTGAAGACGATGCACCTAGAATAAAATTACTATATAACAATAGGTTATTGTTTTATGGGCTGATTTTTCAATCGACAGATAATTTTTATTCGGGAAATAAAATGATGTCTGACAGTTTTTGTATGGAAGAACTGTCAAAAATTCAAAATTATTCCTCAGATAAAATTATCTGGCGATGGAAAAAACTGCCCTAAATTAAATTAACCGTCTAATTATATAAACTGCAGCCAATTTCTCAACTCTAGTTAATCCGATAAGGAGAGCTCAATAAAGGTCACAAAACACAATAATAAAGTATATTAGATAATATAAAACAAGTGTTAAGAGAGGAGGATACAATGCTACCTGGCAGTGTCACTTATTTGTTTAGGAGTCGTCTCAAAACCAGTAGCGACCAAACGTATACAAATATACAGATATATGCTGAGGGTTCGTTTTTGTTGCCTTTTTTATTCCACGTCCAGTTGTAATAGAAGTTTGTCTAGGGCTGTGACGGATTTATCCGATCTTTTAGTATCGATAGGAACGAAAAATGATTTGTCTTGGTTCTAAAGTAGTTTTGTTATTGAAACCCGTGAATCTTTCAGCACTAACAGCACAGTTTTTCTGTGTTCAGCAGGTTCAGCTGTATATGTGTTATCATTTAAGTGCTTTTGTATGATGTGCTGTGTCTTTTGTGTGCACTGAATATCTGCCTATCTTTACAAAATTTGACTTTGGAAAAATGCTTGAGAAAATATCATTAGGTACTTACCTACATACTTTAATTTTTTCTCTCATTTGTATAATTACAAAAACACGTATGCGCAACGAGGCACGCCATTTTGACATCGAATCGCCTTTCACTTGGCCTAGATATTTCGGAACTGGTTCGTAATCACAATGCAAACTCGCCGGCTTCCAACAAGCGAGTCGCCATTGCTGTAACAATGTATTTCCTGTGCAGCTGTGAAAAATCTAACGAAAGGATTCCAGTTTTTGAGTTCAACAGCCGTAAATTAGTTTTTGTTTGAAAATTCTATGTTATTTGTGAGCTGATGTTCATCCAACTAGAAATCAGAAACTTCAAAACAGGTTATAATAATGATTAATGCTGCATAGGAACATAATACTATAATTAACTCTCTTGGGAATTAAAATATTGCTTTTTCTAACATCAATTTATCACGACATACCTACATACGTAAAAATATTTAGGTACCAACATAATAAAACAAGAGAATTAATGACCAACCCTAACGTGTAAATGAATAAAACTCCGTCGAATAAAATAAGATGGCGGGAGCGTGCGCGGCAACCTGTTCTGAGCGGGACGCGCCGCCCACGCCTGACAAATCGGCGCGCGCGCAGCACACACCGATTACAGCACGAACACGTTCGATCAAGTCCGGACTTGTTCCCCAAGTTCCCAATACAATAGGTACAAATGGTACAATACAACGTCACCAAGAGGAAAACCATGGACAAGTATTCTGGGAAATTGATTGTACAGACGCCAGCACATCAAGCTACCCCAAACTGTAAAATTTTCCCAAACAACCTTGAACCTTACGGTGTAGCGATACAGTTGAAAATCTATCAAAGAAATTTGACAGCTTGTAGTAGGTTGATGTGCTGGCCTCTGTACCTACAGTTTCTTTTCATAGGCGGGTTATTCCGAAAATCTTCTGATTCATCTGATTCCCAAGATACAGGTAAATGTCTAGTTTGGGAGTCACTGTCTATTCTATTCTTGTACATCATACAAATTGTGATTAATAAATAGTTTGAATTTGAATCTGATTTGCCGTAAACAAAAACTACGAAATAGACTTTGGTACGGTATCTCTTTCGACGAGGAAATAAAACTAACCGTTACTAATTTTTCATGGAACGCCTACAGCAAAAACTGCAATAAAATTTTTGCTGCATTACTCAAAAGCTATTTCAACGAGTTTTATTTGTCGTACAGATGCGTAGGCACCGTCTATCGTTGCGTCTGGATCTCTGGATCACGTAATATTACGCTCACTATAATGTTTACCCCAATCCTGTACAAAAAGACGAGAGGGACGGACAAGCCGCATCCCTGTAATTACGAGGGACAAAAGGAGGCTCGTTCTCGAGTCCCTTTCTCTGTCTGTAATGTAATGACTGAAACGTTTTCTCGATGCCAGGATCGTGACTGGGCCCGTGCGTCATTCCCACGAGCGGGCAACATTTGGACAGCATTTGTGAAGCAGGGATACAGTCCTTTATGGCACGCTCTCCAACCAACAATAAACATAATAACGCCATTTACATTTTCGCCATATGCAATTTTTGGAGATTTCGGTAATGGTGGTGAATGTACAATGAGTGAATACATGTTTTAATGCTTATGTTTCACAAAGCCACGTTCCTCAATTACTTATTCCCGTTGCGCGGCATGTTTCCTGCCTCTGACGTAGGCGGCAGGATCAAAGCCCGGTGACAACCCCCGACGTGCTCCCTTCGACGCGGTAAAAAGCTAATTTGACGCATCTCAGGAAGGATCGCATTTTTGTTCACTTTTCAATTTTGTCCTTTTGTTTTTTATTCCCATGATGCGAATGCGATCACAGATTCTAGTGGTGTTGGCAGACGGATGCATGCCCGGCCGGCCGCGGCCTTCGATGCACGTGGATTGCATTACAGCGCTATAAGCTAGTCAGAGAAAACTTGGCAGACATACAATATAAGAAATACTCATAAATACTAAATGCATCTTCGTTAGAGGCAAAGACATGATATCGATTTCAGTTAACAAGATTTAAAACATACCAATCTCAAACGCTACCTTTAACGGCTTTCAAAATATTATGCAAATTGCTAGTTCTGCTAACACGCTGAATACTTAATACCAATCAGTGAGGTCGGTTACTTGGTATTGCGTCAAATTATACTTGTAAGTATACTGGTTTCGTGTTATGATTCGTATTTGCGCGGTAAACACGTGAATTATAGCCGCATCAAAAGAGGTTGAGTTCGTGCGCCCGTACCGATATTTAGGTCGACGAAAATAACCTCAGCACTCGGACGCCAGTTGAAACTACAGCTCGAATGCTGTGCAGCCGCGTTGTATTTGATTATAAAACCTATCATCACTAAATGTGTTTCGGTCAACTAATAAACATTAGAATCATGCGCAACGCATTATCAATTAAAATGGCCTCCTTATCAATTCAAGGTTAAACATAACTTCACGGATTACGTTGACAACACGCATTATTTTTATGAATTATTAAAATTAACTCAGAATGCCCAGTTAGCTTATAAGTATACTATACGATATAATATTGATAATGTCCACGATAACCGTATGTGAGTTGTTTGCGCGCACGCTTGCCAAGGCCATTTTGTTTACGCATACACCCGCATGTTTACGCGTGCCCAAAATAATACACGGCCGACACTCATAGGCCACACTAGTAAACACACCAATACTATACAAATCACATCGCGAATTAGTCAGGTTTTATCAAGATGAAAATGGCGCGAAACGCTCTATTGAACGTTTGGCGGGAAACCGTTGCGTAACCTCGTGAAAGTATTTTCTCGCGCTTGCATTAGTGTATGTACTTAGCGCGTCTTCATGTATGTAGTTATAATTTAACATATTGCAATTTATAGTCACTTACCTAACGAATTTAGGAAAGTTTATTGTTAGAATTTATTTATTACTTACCCACACACCTTGTTATCAGCCTTTTATACCGTATTAATAAATGTGGTTTAAGTTTTTTTACGTAACAAACTACTTCTAACGTTAACTCTGATAAGCAGTTACGTAAACAACATTTTATAGTTTATATTGTTATGATGAACATAACCTATAAATCCACGTGTTGATGAATTTGGCGGGAACCTGCGGGCGACCACCAGTCGACCTTGGCTCCATGACGTCACTGACATAGTTCCCGCCTGCACACCGAGCCTCGTTTTTTACCACGATTCAGACAATTTTATTATTACAAACGAGAATTTTACCTCGAACGTTTAATAGCGTCGTCTTTATTTGTTGCTATGGTAGTCTCTCTCACCTTGACATTCACCTTGATTTTATTAAAGTCCTTCCTAAGAATCGACTTTACATAATATTACCGAGCGTGTAACATTAAAAACTTAATTTCTTTGCTTTCTGGACTCAGCGCCACGCATATCGAAAGTGAAGCACAGTAAGAATTTAGAATTTCAGACCGTTTGTACAAACACGCCTCACGCTCACATTTACATCATAGTTTGCCGACCGGCCGCCATTACTCGTACGTGACACGACAGCGTCAAACGTCAATCACGCACACATAGATCGGTACGGTGCTTCACTTTCGATATGCGTGGCGCGGAGTACATTTTTTTATAAGTCTATGTTTACGCAGTTAACTTCTCAATATCGTTTAAAGTCAACGATAATGCCAATGTTTTTGTCTCTCTACATTTTGCTTCGAGGTTTGCGACGATAACCTATCAGTATTTTGGTTAGTTAACAATTTTTAAGGTCTAAGGTCCAAGTTTCAATTCTCCATCAGGAGGATTGAAACTTGCTCTCTCATAATCAACAACAACAACAACAACCAACAACAACAACGTTGTTGTGTATCAACATTTAAACGTATTTAAATTATAAGCGATAATCTAGCTGGTGCCAGGTTTATTTTCGATAAAATAATATTTTTTAACCAAAAATATACAGACTTAAATAAATCTAGACAAGCAAACAAAAAACAAAAGATCTGAAAATACCTGTGAACCAGGAAAAGCAAATATTCTTGAAATTCTTTAAACAATGAATCATTATGAAGCCGAGAATATTATATTAAGGCGACTACATGACCTAAAACGCGGTCACTATCAGACTGCATAGAAAAGAAAGAGAAGCGCGATGACACAACGCTGGTAATTTATTACAAAATATGAAACAATCATCTATTATTGATTTATCAAACACCAAACAAATAAAAACTGTATACTAAAATTCGGGGAATTAAATTGTCTTATATACCTATGGTGAAAGTTTTATGAAAATACACCCGATAGTGTTTGCGTGATTATCGTTTTTATGTCCGCGGTAGACATTACTTTACAAATTAATTACACTATGTTAAAAAAATATAATTGCAAATATTCACATATCAAAATAAGAAGCAAATGGTCTAGTATAACATTTATTTTTTTCAAAGAAATCAGTCCGGTCGATTAGACGTGATGTTGAATTTAAAATCATTAGAAGTCGTATATCTGCGCCTCAAAAATGTAGCCATTATGTTGGACTTGAGACCTAACATCAGGAGGATAAAGCGCGACTCATTGGAGCAAGTTTCATTCGACCTTGGTACCGACGTTAACAACGCCATTTTTTGTCCGTTCCGATAATTTAGACGATTGTTCCAGACTACTGTTTGCTCCCGTTTGCTCTTGGTATCCAATCATTATAAGTTTTTCTTTAGCGCCAGGTTCGCCTATGTTATCTGTTTGATTCTTGGAATCATAATACTTATCCGTTTTGATTCGATTTATCTTTTCATATGAAATATCACTTATTTGTGTTACTGTTTTTCTCTTGCGCCAAATCTATTTTATGTTATCGATGCTAAACTATTTTCATGTTCGCTCCCCGAACTACAATTTTATTATTAAAATCCAACGGATACTTATTTTATCTTTTAATAATATCTTCAGATTCAACAGTATTTGCATCATAGAACAGTATCCTCTTTATCATCTTCACGCTCCAAATCCCCAACATTTTGTTCATGCGTAATAATCGTCTTCAACGAGAGTTATTGGTGTTATTATAAAAAAGTCTACGGGCTCCACGGCAACCTTCGCACCAGTAACTCACAAGCCAACTATTATAGCGCAGATTAAACAGTAGTAAAAACATCGTAAAATTTTATAGATATTAGGTCCATATTTTTTCGAAATTAGGAATGGTTACAAAGAACGTCGCCGCCCCAGGATTTGTTTAGAAAAAAGGATTCCGTCGCTTTAAGTACTCTAAAACTACGTTTTTTACAATCCGATCCTCATGGATGAAGTCGTAAAATATGGTGAGGTCCCGTAGGACGCAGGCGCTGCATCCGGGGGCTCGGGGCTCCGAGCGTCTTAACGAACCTTTCAGTTTGAGAGTCATAAAATTTTTCCCAATCCACAATGGTGCCGGCCACGCCCCCTGTAATAATGTTTTACGACTGATTTTATGCATCGTAGCGGCTGCGTACGTCACCCTCTCAGAGAAATGTTAACAAGAGTCGTAAACCGCTTTCACCTTGCCTTTTATCACGACGTAGTCGTCACTGTAAGTCAATAGCCGATGTATGAACACAACAGAAACAAAATTAATTTGAATTGAATTTTATTGCCGAATTCGACACCGTCTGGAGCTTTTTATTCTCAGCAACGAATCAGCATTGCCATTGTTATAAACTGCGTTTCAAGAGAGAATTCATTCTTTCACGCCACATAAGACGCCATATGAAACAAAGCCTAATTTCAATTTCTCTATCTTTCCAGATTTCCTGAAGCCGCGCAAGCGGTTATCGACGAGCGGCAAGAAATCTCCTGCGCACGCGCACAAGCACGAGTGCGGGCACGGCGCGCACATCCGCCCGCCGAAAGTAGCGCGACTTGCGCCCGCGCATCTTAAACGCACCAGCTAGGCCCTGCCCACACTAGTGACAACACAAAATTGAACAATCAGCTTCGGCAGCTAGAAACAGAATGAACGGGACAGGATCCCCACAGACGCGGATCTCAGATTCAAGATTACCCTACTAATGGAACTCTTCATCTCGGGATCCCCAAGTGTTTATCTGGTACCAAGGACTTGACTGACCTAACGCCTACCGAACCGTCTTCAAAACTGTTCAATTTTGCCACACGCGTTGTCATATTGTGCATATTTTTGTTTTATTAATTTATTGTAATACCGTTTCCAAATTACTAATAATGTTAAGTAATGCGTAAGTTAGCTTAAGGAATATCTTTAGTTCAACAATTAATATATCATACAATATGTCACTGAACATCACAACCCAAGTTTTGTTCAATGCCTCCGCAATATGCAGATCTTGTAATGTTCGTCCGTTTACATCACATATGTGTCAGTATTTTACTTGATCTTCTAGCACACTAGTGGCCTTAAAATACAGGATACAATAAAACTCACGAGAATTTCGCTCACATAAATTTTTCCGCAACCATGAATTTTTACAGTTCCATTATTTTTCTTTAAACATTTCAAGTCTTGGGACGTTGTTTTTATAAACTACAACCTGTAACTTAATTGCTATAGTGCTGTTCTTCAAGAAAGTAAAATCTAATACAGGTGTGACGATGTAACAGCGCTTCTACACCCTCACTACAACAGACATTCACAAAACTTGAACAAACCGTGACAATTTGAAATAAGTTATGATTATATTATATGAATTATGATCTCTTTGAATTAAGTTATTTTTAGATATAGCTTCGGTTTAATTATAAGAATATTTACACTTTACGTCGAAATGCTAATGTTACGCAGTCACAATAATAATGTCTCGGGAGCGCTAAGACGCAGCGGTGGAAATCAAATTTTCATCGCAAAGCGTCGGAGCATTCTTGACGCATTCTTCTTCAGAAGATCACTTTCTAATCTTCCATCGCTCATCGCGGGGAATTTGTGAAAGTCATCACAAACACATAGATGTTATATGTAGTATAAAACAACACAAATACTCAATTATAAAAGACATTGTTACCTTCGCTGGAACAGTTTTTGCAATTTTAAAGTTTAAGTAGTTCAATACAGTTACTGTTGAGTTTGAGTATTTGTGTTCCAGTAATAACTACTTACTCGTATTGCAAATTTAGGATATTCGTTTTGTTGTTGTATTTTAATGGTTTATAATATAATTATATTGAAGATTGTTTTTTTTTTTTTCGAAATATTGGTATTCTAAATTTTGTTCACAGTTGAAACAGCCAATTGGATTAATCTAACCGTGGCCCTTTGTGAAAGTACAAATTTTCTCATCAGGTTTAGGTCGAGGGCTCACGGTCGCAGCAAAAAGACATACCATTATATCATTATCATTACTCATCCTATGTTTAATTTTATAACATTTATGATAAGTTTCGGACAATAAATACCATACATCGTGTATGTTTATTTTTTCTAATACAACGATAGTTGTAAAGCATTTTTAAAGCTAACCAAAGCCGTGTACATTATCGCGACGATTCACACAAAATGAAATTAAGTAAATGAACTTTTATGACTTGACGGAGAAATAATGAATAATTTTTATATTGTTGTAAAGGTATATTGTGACTACAGATGTAGTTTATTGCCTGTTTAAAATTGACGTTCGTAATTTATGAATTTTTGTGTTTGCTTGTGGTCCCTAGAACCGATGAATCTTTGAAATATTTTGTTTTTAAGACTACCATTTTCCTGTCTCCAATAATTTCAAACTCTAGCAGCATTTACTGCAATAGAATTGTAGCTTTAGCTACACGCTTCTTCAATCCATAATTTTCTCATCCTGTTTTATCAAAAGCGAGAGGCTCTTGATACGAAACTTGCATTCACACACCTTCAATAGCTGATTCGTCAAAGACTCCTCAGTTTGTGAGACCACATCAGATATCGTATAATTATGTTGTTCGATTCGGACGAGATTGTTGGCCATGCTGGGCCACGACTGTCTGCAATATATAGAAGTTAAGTGTCCTCTAAATGTTTCTGCAACACACGCATACGCATAGCGGAAAACTCCAAAAGAAATGGACCCTTTTATTTTTCATCTTTAAATATAAACATACTTGTTTTTGAATTTACACGTTCCGTTTCTGCGCACATATTGAATTAACACAACATTTATTGTCATGTCAACTTTTTTTGCACAGCAATTCTACTATTATTCAATGAATAATAGTAATACAAACAATATCAATAGCACTGCACCTTACAATCTACGTAATAACGTAGTTAGCGGCAATTACTTTGTCAAATAAAACATTCGGAGGACACTTGCAATAATAATTTTAATATTTTTTTCTCTTTAACACCTGTGATGTATTAAATATGATCTCGAAACATAATTTTACTACCTTCATATTTAATAATTTTAATAGAGTTAGTTCCGGTGTCTGAGGTGGAATGAAACAGCCTTGTATCCCTGGAGTGTGTGTATTGAGAGATAATTTAATACATCAGCTGATTAACGATTAGAGTGACATAATATTATGTAAGGGTTGGAGGAAAGGAGATGGTTCATGTATGTAAAAATGTGCTACGTTCTTGCTGCACTGTAAATAAAGTGCACTTTCGTATGTATTTATTAACAGCGGAACGTATTCGTAGGTTTAAAAGGAAATTATAGGGATACTACAAATATTTAACGTAATATATTACTACGATTAATTATTTTATTGGAAAGTTGAGAGGCAAATTATTAATTATGTGCCAAATATTCCACTGTGTAGTGTTGTTTGGTTTGTGAGCTCGGACATGTTAGTGGTGGTCGATGAATATGTTTATGTTACCTACAACAATTCGTCATTATTTGGGCATTGACACCTACAATTTTGAGTAGCACCAACGAAATTTTTGGTCCGCTCGTGCTATTCGAAGTTAGAAGAAAAGTGTACCTACTACAACTCGCAGATTGTTTGTGTGAATATAAATTTATTTATCGTTCTCAATGACACATTGTTGATCACAACACAATGCAAGCATTTCTTGAAACAAATGTATATATCAAACGGAAAAACAATTGATAATTTTTATACTATGTGAACTCTTAGACATTGTGTATTGTAAATTTAGTTGAAAAAAAAGCTTCTTTCGCTCGATATCTTGTGTTTTTCTTTCAATAAACCCATTCCTGGTATAAGATGAAAATATATGAAAAGATAATACTCAAAACAAATTGCTGAACCAATTGACCTATAAACCTAAACCTATTGGGAAGTAAACGGGCTACGTGTAAGTATAGTAGGTAATGACTAAAAATACTTATCTGAACTACAAAGAACTATCTGAAAACGACCGATCCCATGTGGTGTGACCTTGAACACAATAAAAATGGTGGCGGATTTGTTAGCCTGCTGTCCCATAAAGGAGCTGGAGCCAAGAGGTGTAAGTATCAGGATCATGAGTGGTATAAAAATAATATACCTAGAACCACAAAAACATTGATACTGGTCTCGTAAAAGGCAACTTATGATATGATCACAGTCAGTAATTATAAAGACGAGTTATGAGGAATTTCGAATTTCTATAGAAAACTTATTTTTCTCATAACTCGTCTTTAAATCAGTACCCATTCAAAATATATATTTGGGAACCTAGATATTCTGTAATCCAATCGGAATAAATACTTACATTAAGAATACGTGGGACACTCACAAGTTTTGCGAAAATAAAAATAAATATTGTATAGGTAAATATTTTTTAATTAAATCCTTTCAAAGTATATCTCTTCAATAGCCTCTATAGATAGTCAAAGTCAAAGCATTTATTTCAAATAGGCACATAAAAGGCACTTTTGAACGTCAAAAATTACAATGAAATAGAATTGATTCTAGTCGCCCCTTCCAAAAGGTAGTTTTCGTATGGAGAAGAATGGGCAAGAAACTCCACCGTTACTCTTTTAAAATGTTTTACAATATTTTGCATACATTCATTATATAATAAAATAATATGTGAAGACGATGCACCTAAAATAAAATTACTATACCACAATAGGTAAAAGAATTAGAAATGAAACCATGACATATAAATTAATAATCTGATAGATACATGGTGCTCACATATTTACAAAAATGGAAAAAGTAAACGATTTTGATAAAAAAAAAATATATATGTATATATATATAAAAACTATTTTAACAAGTAATAAGTCAGGGTGTGAGTTAAGAGTAATTACAGAATGTAAACAAAGTAAAAAAGAATAAATTTACAATTAAATTAGCAACCAGTTTGATTTTGTCTAGATACAAAGTTTCATGCGTCCGAACCAGTTTTCGAAACACTTTTTCCAGTCCGTCGCAGACACCTCGTTTACAGCTTGCTCGAACGCTGATTGCGCATCTTCCGGCGACGAAAATTGTATCCCTTTGAGCAGATTTTTTATTTTCAGGAATAAAAAGAAGTCATACGGTGCTAGGTCAGGGCTGTAAGGAAGTGACCCAGGAGTTTGACCGGCGCGGCGTGCTGTCCAAGTGTCCAGGAAGTAGGGACTTCCTGGACACTTGGACAGCACGCCGGTCAAATGGCGCGCCTTCGCACACCGACGAGGGCGTTTTGAGCGCGGTGTGCGAAGGCGCGTTGCCGTGGTGGAGCAGTAGCCGCGGAGCCCTGTGTTTGGTCGCTTGTTGCTCACAACAGAGAAAATTTCTGCCAAGCATTTGGCAGTACACCATTCAGCGTTGATGCTTGCCACCAAGTAGCCAGTCAGATTGAAAAAACTTCGTAGACTCGAGTCGAAACGAAAAAAAAAAGCATGAACTAAAATTCATACCAACACCTCGACTTCAGGTGCAAAAACAGTAGAACTGTATCTTTTTTTTTCTTTTCTTTTGCTTATATCTCGAAAACGGTATGTCCTATCGCAAAAATAATGCAAATTTCGACCCCCTTTATAAAACCCGTAAACCCCTAACACTCAACACGTAGGTAATAATTTTTCATATTTTCTATATAAAAAGTGAAAAAATCCATACAAAAAAAAAAATGTACTTTTCGAATTGAGAACCTCCTCCGTTTATTCGGGTTATTTCCGTTTAGACAGATTTTCGTCTCTACAGATTCCGGTTTAAAAAGACGTCGAGGCTGCCAGCCGTCGTGCGAACGTCAGAATGGCTGGTCAAAAAAATATT
The DNA here is from genome assembly GCA_963669345.1 of Gortyna flavago. Classification (NCBI taxonomy): domain Eukaryota; kingdom Metazoa; phylum Arthropoda; class Insecta; order Lepidoptera; family Noctuidae; genus Gortyna; species Gortyna flavago. The sequence continues at coordinate 6,711,932 of OY770141.1, forward strand.
CATATTTCTCTGAATGTATCATATGTAGCAATTATTGAAGAAATGTAGCAAATATAAGCAATTGGGTAGCAATTTTTGAATATACTTTCAGAGCCGCTTGCCATAGGCAACCAGCCATTCTGACGCTAACCCCAACAAACAGCGCGGCACCAATGTGGCGGGAAATTTAGAAATTGGAACGTACCTATTTTTACTTACAAATAATCATATTTTCAAAATAGATTATAACTGGCCAGTCTCTCATACACAAAAAACTTTCTTTCGCAATACTTTCCGAGTGGCCTGCAAATTATTTGGTACTAGCTTCCGCCCGCGAGCCATCTGATCTCTGCCAAATTTTATCGAAATCCGTTCAGTGGTTTAGGCGTGAAAAGGTAACATACAGACAGACAGACAGAGTTACTTTCGAATTTATAATATTAGTATGGATTACGTTTGTATGAACTACGCGTGCTCTGTATTGTACTATTATAAAAATAACCACTCGATAAAAAAACAAAAAATAAATCGATAAAAACAAAGTAGGTAAGTACCTACAACAGATAAGGAGGTGGTGCGTGATTGTTTTCAATAGATAAATCGCGTAGATAACGGTAGGTATATTCTCGCCGAAGAGAGAATAATAGTCGCCGAAATAAAACAACCCACTTGATGCTCGTATGAAAATGTTTATTGATATCACAATCAAGTCTACAACACTACCCAATTAATTACCCATCATATTCGTGTACACGGCGAGTATGGATGATTTACACAAAGATACACTTTACCAATTAGTACATTCAAACGCCGTTACAAATCTTACAATGCCGACGTAGCTACCATAAAATGTTATAAATCTATTATACAATTTTGTAATACCCAATGAAACAGTGATTAACCTGAATTAAATGCAAAAAGGTCGTTTTGGCGTGCTATAAAATCTTTAACGACTATGTTCTAGTGTACCACGACTGTTGATACTAAAGTGTTCACAATATTTTGTTAGTGACGAGAAAAGAAAATCTACCGATAGAAAATTACTCGCTAGTCAGTACAACACTATTTTGATTCGTGACAATTTATACTCGGAAAATTCTCACAAAAGTGGAATTACAATTTAAATTCAAGCGATAATTAAAATATGGTAAAGTTAAAATTTCACAACAATTTACTTTGAATTTAAAAAGTGCTTTCAAAATGACATAAATGCAAAAGAATTATTGTCTCAATATCTACGAATTTTTGGAGTTATGCAGCGTTTCCTTAAACACGAAATACAATGGTTGGTTAATTTTGAACAAACCTGCACGGTGCGAGCACTATGCGACGCGTTCCTGAGACTTGTAGAACGATAACTATTTATTAATATATACAATTATAATAATAGAGTATTACACTTAGGCACATCAATTGTTATAAAATACAATTTTTTGTTAATTCGAAAATGTGATCCTGTCGTCGATATTTAGCTAAACTACCTACCACAAACTAGTACACGCAATGTGATTATAAATTACGTCGGATTTAGATTATCATAAGAAAAAAACGTACGTACAAGGATTTTAGAATCATTAAAAAATTAAATAATTGAGAATACGAGTAACTACGACAACATTCATTGAATTTTTTTTAAATATTAATTTTAAACAATAAATGCAACATCTTTCTCTCGTAGAACGCTAACTATAGATTACAAGGAAAGAGTTAAAGCCATCGTGACGGTCGGGGGTTTAGTGATAAATTTGTACTTTATTTGTCCCCCCCGCCACGGGATTAATCAGTAGCATTATTTATTATATTTTATAAGGTACCTATATTTGTGTTTTAGGATATATTAAAGTTATGTTTCTAATTTGGTCGTAATCCTACGTTACTGAAACTCTATTCTAGCATAAAATAGGTGTTAGGTCGTAACAATAACACGCTCTAACGCGCAACATCGACACACTCAAATATGTATTTGCTGGACATACATTAAACATTTATCGTAATGAAATGTAGTATAAGAAGACAGTACATCTCGAATAAGTTTGGACATCGAAACAATAACTTTAAATCTAGAAAATGGCGCTCATCTAAGTTATCAAATTGTGTCAGCTCGACGACAACGGATTCCGACGGGGGATTCTCTAACCGTCTTGTTGATAAAATAATCTAATTAGATACTGTAAGTGAGTCCTAGCTCCTATTCAAAATGAATCATGGTGATTTGGATACAATAATCATAGACAGGCAGACAGGCTAGTCCTAAGATATAATGCGTTATTTCCGAAATGAATACTCAGCCAGCAATTAGAATGAATGAATACGTGAGTCACTCTCAAGTTCTCAACGACTGCAGAACAACATGAACGTTTATTAGTTATAATAGAATTGCGTTACATTCAGGTACATTTAGCAGAGGTAATTAATATAACTATTTGTTTTCTCCAGTAAAACACTTAAAATCTTCTTTGGTCAGCCTTCGTTGTCATCGAGTCAATCACAGATAAAATGCAGACATTTACCTAACCCTACGCAGATACTATACCCATATAGCTTGTATAAATCTTTGATAAAGTTTTTCTAAGTTAAAAAGCTGTCTCTACCGCTATACATCCCTGATATTCTTTTGTGGGCAGCGGCCTGCGTGTGCGCATTTTAATCCTACAATGAAAAACAGACAATCGCGCGCTACGCAGCCCGCCGCCACTTAATACTACTATAGCCCTAATCATCCTATAAGCTCTAGATAAATATAAAATATTTTAGACATCTATAAATAGTCGGTTTGGTGTCGAAATATGCGATTATAGTTAACGAAATACATCGAAGAACAGTCCAGCTGCCAAAATGTACTCGCAAAGGTACTGTTATCATTGGACGGCAAAACATTTTGGTAAACGGTGCACTACCCGATCAACTACCTACTGTTTCTGAAGCTGATCATAATAATATCTTGTACAATTGACTTAATACCATATACACGACACACCTAAGCATAAGATAAAGTTATTCTCCGAACGTTCCGGGTCTTCTGAAGGAGTTATGTAACTAAGCGACATGACACTGGACTGCATTATCTAAAACATTTACTCACTACAGACAAAATCACATTCATTTTTAATAGACAGTGTAAAAATAATGTTTATAAACATTGGCCTATGAGTTAGTCATTAGAATTCATTGTACTCCATCTAGTTGAAAAGCTTATTGTTATTATCACACATATAGTTTACCTATTACTTAGGTAGATATCGAATGAATATACAAAAGTTAATACTATAGAGTAGAGCCTAACCAGCAGCATAATTATATCCAGTAACAACAAACTTGTGACGTCAGACTTGTAAAATTAGAGTATATAAAATCTTATGTTATGCCAAATACAAATAGCGACTTGATCCCTTTCCACCCTATGAGGATTGCCGCGACGCCTGCGCAGGCGCCGCGGGCGTCCGATCGTCGCCAAACTTGCTACCTAATTATATCATTATCTTAAATAACGCGGTGCTCAACATCGAAACATTAAAATCGTAATAACAGTACGAGTCCATTGAAGTTACTACGTACGTAGCATTGTGCACTACTACCATCGCATACAAGTTGCGGTCTAAGCACGAATAACGATTTATTATAATCTAAATGGTTAACAGTCAGTCGATTTGGAAAATCTATTATTTATACAATTAGATTTATGTGTAAAAATTTACAACGAATAATTTGAAAATTAATTTCATGTAGTTTATGAACAAGAAAGTTTGTAATAATACACTCTAGAATCGTGGTAACTTTAAATTTTTAAGTTTGTCAATTTGAACTCAAATTATTCTTTAAGGTGTCTCACTGGCCTCTTAAGGGCCTAATAGGGAATATATATTAAAATGTAATATTAATAAGGAATACATTCATCAAAGATAATGCTGAATCTTTTTTTTAATAATTAAAAACTATTAAGATAAGTGCTAGCTGTAGAAAATGGGTGACAAGATCACCTCATATAAAAAGAGTATTCTAAGCTTTTAATTTGTAAAATACTCGACACTTTATAAAACCTGCGATATAATGCTACTAGAGTACCGACAGGTTACACCCACGCCTCCAATACAATATTAAAATGGATTTCTAATGCACATCAAATATACGTAATTATTTATAAGATATGCTATGGAAAAGACTTCGTACTGTGAAATGTTTTCACTATCTGTTGACGCGAATTGTGCTGAAACATGTCGCACGCTACATCCTAAAGGCCTATTTAATCGTACACTCGTAGATACTATGGTCACTAATAAGGGGCCAAACAAATATGTCTACTAATTGGCAAATGATAAGAATGATTATTGTCTGACACTGGGTTATTGTCGAGACAGCAGCTCAGGCGTCATTCGCCACGCTATTGACTATAGAGCGCGCCACCGTCGCCTCGCGCCGCCAGCACTACTACTGCACCGACGATAATAATGTATAGCATTGCTTGCTGCCGCTAATATAATATTATGATTAAAATTATGTTATAAACGTTACAAAGTGTTGAGGCACGAGAGAACGACGGCGCACGTGTATTCTACTTGCGATGCACGAAGACAGGCCCACAGATACGCCAAAAAAATTTAAAAAATGGAAAATAAGGTACGGTAAAAAATAAAAATAAAATAAAAAGGGATATTTGGATGTTTATTTACAATTTTTCATCTAATAATAAACTATTTGATTATTATTGAAGAGAAACTTAAGCAACATCAGTGCTATATCCCCTGATCACCCACATATCGAATTTAAAACATGTTAATAGTATCAACTTGTTTACACAAGCCCCTATAAGCTAAATTAAAACATAAAAATACCCATTATTGTAGAGTTAGTTCTCAGCTGGTACCGACAGGTACGTAGTTAAAAGTTACATGAATTAAACCAAACGTAAGCCTAACATAACAGTTTCACCGATACAGTTCTTCGAACGTAATATAATCACAGTGGAATATAATATGTTCGTACTTATAACGAAACAACATAAGATATCGATAGCGGTAGCTGGTGCAGGTTATTACCATCTTACAAGGAGTATTTTGTACATTTAATTGTTACCATATAGAACAATAAATTATTGTCGACACTCGAATTAGCTAATCGCGACTTTTTTTCGTATAATTCCTCTATAAATAGGTATCGTGTTTTGGTGAAACCATACACAACTAAACTAAATATACATATACACGGGGCATTTCATACAGCTGCTTCGCAAAATGCAATTTTATACACACAAAAGAATTTACTTATTGCAACAACCCAACATTTACAGTTTTCGAACTAATATTATAATGAGTAATAATCACAGAATCACATCGACAAACAGTCAGTTATCTTGTGTATTAGATGCATCGACTGATCGACTGATTGCACTGCTCGTCTGAAGGAATCGGATCATCGATAGCTCAGCGAGGGTGGAGTGAGCCGCGAGTCAATACAAATAAATTGTATGCGATATAATGGGTCGAATGAGCCGCGACAACATGCCCCATATACACACTAAAACATAATAAGGCAATTTCAAACGATACCGTAAGCAGACGTATAATGAACTAGGACAAAATTATTATAGAAAATGTGTTAACATTCCATTATGTTAATACTCTTAAAAATAAACCCCAAAACTCCAATAAAAGCTTAGAAATAATAAAATCACTAAAACAAAAGATTGAGACGAACTAACGCCGTGCTACATCGATACGTAGGGGTAATAGTTATAATATGTGCACGTTTCAACAGAGATCATTGACTAAAGCCTCGCTTGAGGGGCAATCTCGCTTTCTACTGTGCGGACGCAGCGGGTGGGCGGGCCTTTGGACGACTGACATGCAGTACCTGGGCGTTACTACGACACATCAAGTTTACTTAGATCGTTACTGAGTGACAGTTCGTTCTATGTCTTCATCGTTTTTGTCAATGATATAGCTGTACAAGGAGCTTGTATCGCGTGGCCAAAATCGGAACTAACCTCACCATCTTGTTTACTAAAACATTATTACAAATTATTGCCAACTGTACGTCAGTCTAGCATGAAAAGATCCTTTTAGCACTTGCAGAGTTTTTGTGCATCGTCATTTTCACTCATATCTGTGTGAGTCACACAGGTAAAAGTATCAGAGCTATGTTACAAGGCAGTTTTTCCTAAAACTCGATGTGCTATTTTAACGGCCGGGCACTGTACTAATACATTATTTATTATCATATTTATACCAAGATCATGGAAAAAAATAATCAATACAAAAAAAATATTGAACCATTACATTCATATTCAATTACCTATTAAATTAACAACATAACTGGCGAAATGTGGGTACACTGTAATAAAGGTACAACCAAACCTAACCCTTCAGAGATTACTGGTTAAATCAACCGCTATTGCAATTTATTCATCATCAATTTATTTATAAATTGATCAATATAGTATTGTATACTTGGAGAATCGCACTTATAAATACATTCTATAGATATGTAATTATAATAGTTTGACAAAGGCCCGGTCACTCGCAAGTCCGCGTTACATCGGGCGTCGTAATGATTAGGTTTGAGGTACAGAATGTCACATACAAAAGACATGAAAAAGACACAATTTCCTCGTCTATTGTGAAAACATTCTGTAAGACATATGTTTAAAATTTTTATATTTTCATGTATGATTGAATGTGAGAAATACTTAGAATGGAAAGGTATAAGTTTAGAAAAGGTTTCTGGAAATAAAAAATAAAACAGATTCGACAATTTAGAAAATTGTGAATCTTTTTAATGACATATTCATTACGACGCCCGAAATCAACCAAGCAGTTGAAAATAAAACAAAATAAAGTAACATACATATAGTTATAACTACAACCGTTAGAAATACAAAAACTAAACATAATAATAATTATTGTCGGGCAGCAAAACTAATGTACTAAGATTATGATAAAAACTAATAAAATTATATAGTAGTCTTGTCATATAAAACATTTTTAATATGAATTTAACATAATGCAGTGGTTTATAGAATCTTGCGATTAAATGGTGGATATTTATAAATTAAACACTTAACACTAAATGATAATAAACCAAATATATTAAATCAAAAACTTACTTAGCATACGCTACGGGAAGCATACGAGGCAGCGATACTCATAATGATTCCTAAAATTGTTAAAGAGGTTAGTTAAGGTCCTGAATGGGACAATTTCGTTATAATTAATAAGATATAGACACATAAGCATATCCGTCGATATTTGCCTTGCGTGACACCAAAAGCTTTATAAAAACACGCTACATGAAAGTTATATTAGTAAGATCATATAATTAGGCATTTCTAAAGAGTTTGTCGTTTGTCCAAATAAGCGTAACATTAAACTCCTAATAAAGATCGCTGTAATTAATTTACTGCTATATATTAAAAGTGATGCATCTTATAATACGATATAAGGAATATATTCAGCAACCGATGCGTCCTCTGTCGTATTCCGTAGCGTATGCTGAGTAGACAAGCCGCGCGCCGTACGCCGCCCGCGCAACAGAGCCGGCATCTATCGATCTATTCTTTATATGACTACGAAAGTTGTACGATATGACTTATTTATTTAATACTTATGTACAGCGCAGAGGGCGTACATAACGCGGCGCGACACATCGCAAGTGGAGGGACGAGGGGGATATACTCGGGCCTGTCGCACCGGACGATAACCTGTTACAATATTATGTTTAAAACACTGCAAAACTGAAATACCCAGTCGAACATCGACGCGTATCGAGTCAGCAAATAATAGTAGCTCTAGTGTCACTAAACACTTATCAAAATATCAAACTAAACATCAATTGCAGTCGTAAAAATAATTGCATAACATATTTTTTTTTCATCTTCTATAAAGGACATTATTATATTTTTTTAAACAATTTCGTTCTATCTAAAGTGATTATACATGCATTATTACAATCTTAGTTAACCATTAGTGTGTACTAAATGTTTATAAAATATCTTAGATAGTTTTTTTTTATTTCGTTTAATATATTCGAATCTACATCTATACAAGTAGTCCATCACCGCGCCCTACACATTTAATTATCTCTACATAATATATAAAACCCTTTAATTTTGAATATAAGATTGTAAACACAGCAATAAATGTTTGTGGTATTACAGTTGTATTACTTGATATGGAACGTAACAAACATATGAACAAATCTCAATATAATTATCTAAAGCGTTATACTCTCTACGTAAAGTAAAATCAAACTTTATAATTGACAAAAAGCGTGACGTAAAACTAAACCGTGCGGCGCATGCGTCGCGCGTCAGGTACGCCACGCACGCCTCCGCTCAAACAAACGCACTCGTTACATATTATAATCGCTATATCAATAAATTCCCCATTAAAATGTTTTGGTACAAACACTAAACTATTATAAAATATTAGTAAATGCAACCTACTCGCTTTATCAGCAAAATATAACGCGAAATTTACAATCCATATAATACATGTGAATAAATTGTTGTCTACGTGACTGTAGACATCAAATGATACAAAATAATGCGACACTAACCTATCATACATACATTTATAAGCGCTTACATAACGCTATTATGTAATAAATTACACATACCTAAACAAATAATGATTAAACACTTTATACTCGATTAAGTATAACTCGAATAGAGCGACTACTGCTGTAGGTCGCTGAAAAATATAAAACCCATCTTTATAAGTAATAATAATAAGAAATAAAAATCACAATTTGTACAAGAACGTTATCGTTTCAACTATCGTATAGCGTTGAACGTGAGTTGTTGAAGGAACATGTTAGGTTCACACTAGTCATGGATTTATTTAAAAATTGCAGTGTGATAGTCGAGTTTAGTTCCTCGGCCACTCGTGCGGGCTTACGGGGGGGCGGGGCCTGGCCAACCGCGCAGTGGGCCCGCTCGCCCGTAGGCACGCGGAGCGGCATACGTAGCTTAGTAGCTTAATGTCTTTTACAAGCGGTCCACACTGCCACTCGAACTGCCCCTCCCTCACGTACGTGTGACGTCACAGGTAGTACGGCAGCTCCCTCGCGCCGGCTCAGTCGGTGTACCACAGGTGCTGCTGGTGGTGCTGCGGCACGAGGTAGGTGGGCGAGTAGGGCTGCAGGTAGCCGGGCAGGCGCGCGCCCGACGCGTGGTGCGCGGGCGGCGGGCCCGCCACGCCCGCCACGCCGTGTGACGTCACAGGTACCGGCTCAGTCGGTGTACCACAGGTGCTGCTGGTGGTGCTGCGGCACGAGGTAGGTGGGCGAGTAGGGCTGCAGGTAGCCGGGCAGGCGCGCGCCCGACGCGTGGTGCGCGGGCGGCGGGCCCGCCACGCCCGCCACGCCGTGTGACGTCACAGGTACCGGCTCAGTCGGTGTACCACAGGTGCTGCTGGTGGTGCTGCGGCACGAGGTAGGTGGGCGAGTAGGGCTGCAGGTAGCCGGGCAGGCGCGCGCCCGACGCGTGGTGCGCGGGCGGCGGGCCCGCCACGCCCGCCACGCCGTGTGACGTCACAGGTACCGGCTCAGTCGGTGTACCACAGGTGCTGCTGGTGGTGCTGCGGCACGAGGTAGGTGGGCGAGTAGGGCTGCAGGTAGCCGGGCAGGCGCGCGCCCGACGCGTGGTGCGCGGGCGGCGGGCCCGCCACGCCCGCCACGCCGTGTGACGTCACAGGTACCGGCTCAGTCGGTGTACCACAGGTGCTGCTGGTGGTGCTGCGGCACGAGGTAGGTGGGCGAGTAGGGCTGCAGGTAGCCGGGCAGGCGCGCGCCCGACGCGTGGTGCGCGGGCGGCGGGCCCGCCACGCCCGCCACGCCGTGTGACGTCACAGGTACCGGCTCAGTCGGTGTACCACAGGTGCTGCTGGTGGTGCTGCGGCACGAGGTAGGTGGGCGAGTAGGGCTGCAGGTAGCCGGGCAGGCGCGCGCCCGACGCGTGGTGCGCGGGCGGCGGGCCCGCCACGCCCGCCACGCCGTGTGACGTCACAGGTACCGGCTCAGTCGGTGTACCACAGGTGCTGCTGGTGGTGCTGCGGCACGAGGTAGGTGGGCGAGTAGGGCTGCAGGTAGCCGGGCAGGCGCGCGCCCGACGCGTGGTGCGCGGGCGGCGGGCCCGCCACGCCCGCCACGCCGTGTGACGTCACAGGTACCGGCTCAGTCGGTGTACCACAGGTGCTGCTGGTGGTGCTGCGGCACGAGGTAGGTGGGCGAGTAGGGCTGCAGGTAGCCGGGCAGGCGCGCGCCCGACGCGTGGTGCGCGGGCGGCGGGCCCGCCACGCCCGCCACGCCGTGTGACGTCACAGGTACCGGCTCAGTCGGTGTACCACAGGTGCTGCTGGTGGTGCTGCGGCACGAGGTAGGTGGGCGAGTAGGGCTGCAGGTAGCCGGGCAGGCGCGCGCCCGACGCGTGGTGCGCGGGCGGCGGGCCCGCCACGCCCGCCACGCCGTGTGACGTCACAGGTACCGGCTCAGTCGGTGTACCACAGGTGCTGCTGGTGGTGCTGCGGCACGAGGTAGGTGGGCGAGTAGGGCTGCAGGTAGCCGGGCAGGCGCGCGCCCGACGCGTGGTGCGCGGGCGGCGGGCCCGCCACGCCCGCCACGCCGTGTGACGTCACAGGTACCGGCTCAGTCGGTGTACCACAGGTGCTGCTGGTGGTGCTGCGGCACGAGGTAGGTGGGCGAGTAGGGCTGCAGGTAGCCGGGCAGGCGCGCGCCCGACGCGTGGTGCGCGGGCGGCGGGCCCGCCACGCCCGCCACGCCGTGTGACGTCACAGGTACCGGCTCAGTCGGTGTACCACAGGTGCTGCTGGTGGTGCTGCGGCACGAGGTAGGTGGGCGAGTAGGGCTGCAGGTAGCCGGGCAGGCGCGCGCCCGACGCGTGGTGCGCGGGCGGCGGGCCCGCCACGCCCGCCACGCCGTGTGACGTCACAGGTACCGGCTCAGTCGGTGTACCACAGGTGCTGCTGGTGGTGCTGCGGCACGAGGTAGGTGGGCGAGTAGGGCTGCAGGTAGCCGGGCAGGCGCGCGCCCGACGCGTGGTGCGCGGGCGGCGGGCCCGCCACGCCCGCCACGCCGTGTGACGTCACAGGTACCGGCTCAGTCGGTGTACCACAGGTGCTGCTGGTGGTGCTGCGGCACGAGGTAGGTGGGCGAGTAGGGCTGCAGGTAGCCGGGCAGGCGCGCGCCCGACGCGTGGTGCGCGGGCGGCGGGCCCGCCACGCCCGCCACGCCGTGCGCGCCGCCGCTGCAAGCGTCACACGTCACATCAACATCTCGCCTGTATTGCCGAAAGGTTACACAGAGGAGAACCCATAGTGTACCTACATTTCGCCAGTTATGTTTAAGAGCCATTTCACGTTTTCGCGCGAATTTCCAAGATTTTAGTCGCCTAATTTACCGTCTTAGGTAATACTCTAACATTGTTGAACACATATAAAAAAAGACCAATCTTTCGTATTGATACTTCATGTAACACATTTACAAAAACTTATTTGTTTACTTTGTGGTGATTAATCTCCCACAACTAGTTTACTGAAAAATCATCGCAGAGTCAATTTCAGATTCCTATATCTATATTAATAAATATATATTTGACAAAAAAAAAATACAGAAAGCATCAGACATATAATTTTGTTGACACATAATGTAATAGAATATCGATTACTAATAACACTAATTAGTAAAAAAATAAAGTCTAAGGGCAATTTTTACGTTTTATATCGCTATTTTGGCTAGGTTTTTTGATTTGAATAAGGCGTAATTACATTTAAAAAATCATGTCAAAATAAAGTATGTTCTTTAAAAAAACTAATTCTGAAATTTTATTAAAATCCCTTCATTTAATTAGACATAATATCGTTATTGACATCACTCTATTTAGAATAAATTACAATGCATCGGCGGGCACCGATTAGTACGGCGCGAGCGCCCATCGACGAAGGATCTATGCCAATTTTTCCCGCGTCCCGATTTTCGAGCGCACTTATCGTGAACGCATTATTATACTACGAGTACAACATTTTGATCCTCTTCGCATTTTTTTTTCATAAGGTAAGTGTTTTGTTTATTAAAGTGTTACTTTAGTAGGTAGTTTGTAGAATAATTATAATATATTTTTGTGTTATTAGTTTTAGCAATGGGGCGTAAAGAATGTGTCATAAATTGTGACATTGTGTCAAAAAAAGGAAAAATAAAAATTCTGCAGCCTTAGAGAAAGCAACAGAAGCGAGGTAGATATTTTATTTTTATTTGCAACTCATATACACAGTAATCGATCACATTATCGAAATGGACTATAGATCCGTAATTACAATTTTAATAATTCTAAAAACAATATTGATTATTTTAATAATCATTTAATTATTATTGAATAGAAAAAATATTTAAGTAATTGTAGATATCGAAACTTGACAGCTATTTTGTTTTCATTTTAGAATGAGAAGTCGTGTGAATCGAGTAGAGGAGGATAGTACCTTTAGAAGAGACGACGTGCCGGGTACAAGTGAAAAATCAGATTCGACAATAGAATATTTATTTATTTTTATTCAGACTCGATCGTTAATATTTTTAGTACTTACTTTTATATTTCTTTAAATTTCAATTAGATGTTTTAATGTTCCTTTTGTTTTTAGAACGATCACATTGTTGATGGCTGGCGTATAATTGATTTTCAATACTTTTGGAATCAAGTAATAAATATAAGTGAACACAGAGAGAAGTTCGGCTGCAATTGAACTATTTGAAAATAGAAAAAGAGAAACAGTTGGGTCCCATGTCTAAATTTGACTTGAAGTGTATGATGTGTGGATCTAGCTTTGTTCTATAAACTACGGAGACTGAAACAACTGAACGATCAAGACTCGACCTTAATGCAGGAGCGGTATCAGGTGCAGTCATTACGGGAATTGGTCTCTCAAACTTAAATGAGATCAGTGCATCGATGGATTTGCCAACAATGCCATTTCGATTATACAGTCAAACACATGATGCTATTTTCGACATGTGGAAAACTGCTGCTGAAATGACAATGTTAAATGATGCCAAACAGGAAATTAAAGCGGCAGTATCTCGTGGCGATGTTAGCAATTCGGACCAATGATAGCGGTCGCAGCGGATGCTTGTTGGGGCAAACGCTCTTACAAAAATAATTATTATGTTATAAATATATTAATATATAATGTCTGATTGTTTACCTGTTCAATTTTATTATACACTTATACATAACATATATTTGTGTTTTTCTATTAGTCTAGCAAGTTAGTAGACTGAATAAATAAAATCACTTTTTTTCATAAGTCTCTAACAAAGGTGCATTACAATCATGACGGCTCAAGATTGTTTAGTCCGTCTCGACACTCGCGCTACACTGTTTGCATTGTGTATGTGTGGATAGCTACGCACACATACACAATGCTGCCGTCTTTTACCTAAACTCGAGCGTCAAACTTTTGTGAAATGGCTCTTAAGTCCCAAATAATAGGGTGCGAGCCACTGGGTACAATCCTGACTACCAGGTTGCTACTGAGATATTCCCAGTTCCCATTTACTTATAATGCTAATAGAATACGCTCACGTGGAGCGAAGTCACGAGCATAGCCAGTTATAAAATAAAGCAAAAACTTTTTATTTGACAATATAAAAGAAATCCATAGTACAGTGTAAACATTATAGGAACATCTTGTCAAGATTTCTTTACATCGTTGCAAGCGCCAAGAGATCGTTGTACCGTTGTAGAATATGTAATACGTAGCAACTTACGTGTGATAGTGGTAGGTGGGCACATAGAGCGGAGGCGGCAGGTAGCCCGGCGACACTCCGCCACCCGGAGACAATACACCACCACTGCCGGTTCTAAAACAAATATACATTTTATTACGTAATTTTTTATTTATTTATTTGTTGGTGAAAAGCTTCTTCATGGAAAACTCGCTGTTTGAACGATTATTGATAATAATATGTAATATCAATTTTTTCGAAAGGTAGTATTTATTTTTTAATTTATGTTAATCGGTAATTTGAACCAAATTTTTTCGTTTTTATTTTAGTGTTTATTATCAGCAGAAGCGTACCGACCGCGCGACCTTCAATTTCATACTTTTTGCCATAAATAAGTTAGCTGTAAGTTTCCCTTTCTAGAATAAAATAAATTTATGATATAACATCTTTAAAAGATGGAATGAGTGGGCAGGCCTTTGCCCAGCACGCGTGGCCTGACTACCGAGATTGTAGACAGATTTTTAAAGAAACCTGTAACTTTGTCTATTCTTCCGTGGACAAAACACGATTCTATGGTGGTCATGCTACGCGTGCAGGAGTGGGACAGCGTATGCTAGTAAACGTAAATAAAAAAAAACATATAACAAATCCTACTAAAGTTATAAATGTTAATGTTTTGTAGTTTGTGACTCAAAAGTGGTGCCTACAGATTTGCTCGATTTTTGAGGATGGACAAAGGTGATCAAACAAAATACAATAACTGTCTAATCAACAAACGATCGACATCGTATTTTTTGTCGGTCGCCACTGTAGTTCAATAATGACGAGTAATACTCGATTTTAATTTTTATCGACGATAAAATCAAGCAGGTATTTATGAAGCTGACGGATCCTTCTGTTCGTCAAAACACAGCATATCAAGCGACAAAAATCGAGCAATCTTTAGGCACCAGAACTGCTGAAAGGATTTTTCTCAAAAAAATGTTTTGCCCTCTACCTAGTAAAATTAAATGGAAAGTTATCTGGGGCACTATTGTCATGCGCAAACACCATCACTTTTTGGTATACAGACCGAATTTAATATATCTTATTCAGAATCCTATATATTTTTGGGGATGAAAAGAGTACCTCATGTAAGATTGCAATCGCGAACGCAACATATGGCATGATAATTTAAAGTAGCATGAAAATTTAGCACTGTCAACATCTTTTTATATAAGAAAAATGGCTCTTATGAATCCGTTGAAGTTTTAAACCCACAACATATAAAAAAATCAAGCACATAATTCTCAGGCGTGCTTCGCACTTGTTCGGTTCGACACAGGCTACATTTCATCTAGATATTATATCTAGATATTTTTATAAAAAAAAAATTATATACCAAAATACACGCAGACAAAGTCGCGGGCAACAGATGGTGTAGATATCTGTGGTGTGTGGTGTATGATAATTATGTAAAAAAATGGTCATTTTCGGTTTTTACGTCATATTAATTATTTAGTCTATTCTTTGTAACTCTCCGGCTGCGATAGTACATGTAACAGTTTGATCAACAAAAGTAACTATTCCGATTTGTAGCACTATTAAAAATTTCAAATGCTCATAGTATAAAATCAGATTTTTAGACTTTTCTATACTAATATTATAAAGAGGTGAGATTTGTGTTTGTTTGTTTGTAAATTTGTATATAGGGGGTAATCACTGGAACTTGCAGTCGGATTTGAAAAAAACTTTTTGCATTTGATAGCCCAATTCTTGAGGAAGGCTGTAGGCTAATTAACATCACGCTACGACCCTTAGGAGCCGAGCAAACATAATAAAAGTCAGAACGATAAGCGAAAACGAAGTGATATGGGATGCGACGCGACGGGTTAGGTCGGAGGAACAGGATATTTCATGCGGACAAAGTTGCGAGCAGGTCATGTATATACCAGACACCACAGATATTAAGTTCGGGAAAAAAGCCGCAGCGAAATGCGAACGGCCGACGGCGTATGTGTTGACCCGAACCAGTGTGTTAGCACACACACATTTACACTTACATTGAAGACGCAGTATTTTAAATGTATCTAAATCTACCTAGCTAGCGGGAAAAATAGCGAGGCTTCATGCCATTACAAATATAAAAATTAAAAAAAAACTGACTCAAAAGATGTTCTCGACAGTTTTATCTTACAATGTATGGTTCCTGTAATCCGCGATGTTCGTCCTTTCAGCGTTCAACGGTCTATTGGCAATCAACTGTTCCATCATAATAGTTTGTATCCCGTCGAGGGACGAACTGTGTGCTACGTCGGGTGGTCTGTATAGAACGTGGAATCATATAGTTGTTGCATTTTGAACCTTACTACGCCAGCTTAATGCTACAACTACGAGAAGCGGTAGATATAATTGCGCTGTGTATTTTACTGACTAGGAAAAGCTGATTTATTATCCACTTTTCATTTTATACCTACCTTTTACTAAGGGCTGACTTTTTTTATCGTATGAGTTAACTTCTATATTAAAACTTAAAAGTTAATTTTATTTATTGGTTTAAAAATATCTGTCAGGAAATATCAGCCCTCGATTTATTCTCACAAAATGTACACAAATTGTTAGTTGCCATAATAAACAAAAAATCTCATCTCATATCGTTTGTATTGAATTCTCTTATGAAAGCTTTCGCACGACATAAACATGCTATTTAAAGAAAAGTACTTGACCACAAATAAATTGAAGTTGCCGAAAGTGTTAAATCAGCCTGCGAAATTTAATTTTCTTATGTTTTCTGTAATTTGCACGTCAGGTCAGTGTTAGGTTGTATGCTGATCAATATAAGATTCGCGACCGTAACAAATAGAAAGAAAGAAAAGTGCGTTTATACAGAAAAAAAAAATAAAAAAAAAATATGTAAAAAAAAAAAAAAAAAAAAAATGCAAAAGCTTGCACGCAAAGCAAAGCAAAGCAAAGCAAAGCTTGCTTGCATGCTTGTGTGCAAATATGTTTTTACAGAATTAATGTTCATCATTGATGATTCTAATGATTATAATTCTATAAATACACATTCGTTACGGTCGAGAATTATAATTTGATCAAGATACAACCAGCAAATTGCAAAAAACGTAAGAAAATTTGAATTTCGCGGGCTACTCTGGCGTTTTCGTGTTAAATAATGTGTAGAATGTATACTAACTTGTAATGAGGATGCGGATGGTGATGCCAGGCGTGCGGCGCGGCATGCTTGTGGGCCGCAGGGGGCCCACTCACGCTTACACTCACGCCACTTACGCCACCCACGCCTGTTACGCCTCCCACGCCACCGGCGTTAGTCAGGTACTCGCGACAACCGCCGCTCTGTAATCAATAATGTTTTGTTTTAGACTTGTGTTCCAAATTATACATATAAAGGAGGTGTTTCTTTTTTCATACAACTGTGGCCAAACAATGTACCTTAACAACAAAAGTACTGAAATACAGGAAAAAATTTGCAGATTCTGAAAAAAAATATATTGGATTTATTTATACATTTGTACCACATGAAATTGTCGTTCAAAGATATTAATAACTTGCAACCCATGAATTAATTTGGCAATCTCATTTTATATTTTTCCGATGATGCGTTTCGTTACTTCATGTTATAAAAGTAACATAAAGAAATTATCCTAAAAGTATATTTAATATTATCTTATTATTGTATTAAAAAAAGTTTTTTTGGTTATATAAAACATTATTTTTGTGAAACATTTAGCGAATAAGAATTAAAGAAGACATTAATTGATTCAGATATTGTATGCGTTTGGTTAGCTTTCTGAAAGGCCAAAAGACTGTGCTCCAAGGCCGATAATTATCTATTTTTTTTAATTAGTTGTTTTGTTTACCAATAAATAACATCTTATCATAATTCTGTTTCGGTTCCTCGGCTCGTTTGTTGGTTTCCCATCTCTTGGAGTGCTATTTCGTGTGTGATTTCATAATTGTTGATTTGGCTATTCGTTCCTTAAGGAGTTTGACATTTATAAACCAACTGTTTAATACCTAAACGGCGGTTTGAATGTTGATGAGCAGAGCCCTTGAATACCAGATACTTAACGTGTATTTATCGTAGAATCAAAGAGTAGATGGAATGGGTATGTAGAACGAACAAATACACATTTTAGGTCCCTTGGACTGTCATACAACATTTTATAGACCGATGACCGTCACTGATAGGAGGTCCATGCCTCCTATATGGTACAAATCCATTCCATTTTTATATTAATGGCTCCATCGTTTTATCGATGATGAAATGTATTCGCTGGGGAGTGAGGACTGATGTGATCACAGACTAATTAATATAAAATGCATCTATAATATACAATATTCATTATTGTAGTCTAAAACAACCGGAATCATAATACTTATTTTGACAATTGGAATAGTTTGACACTTGACAGCTGTCACTGCTGTTATGAACGTTTCGTTGAACGCAGTTACGATGTGAGGTAGTGATTTTTTACATTATCTTATTTCTTAATCAATCGAATATTGGAGGATTTTAAATACTGCTACTATCACAATTTATTGCAAGGAATTTCATTTGTAATTTGTACCTCGGTACAAGTTTGGCCGAAAAAAAAACACATCCTTTATTATACATGTAAATATTAAATTTATTCACTGACAGACAACGCATAGTCTAAACCACTGGGCCCTAGAAGCATAACATTTTGCGCTAGAATTCCTTAGAGAAAGAATATGAGTACTAAGACAGGAGTTTTAGAAAAACATCCCCTAAACGGATGAAAATTTGTTCGCATATTATTGTAAAGCATGAAGTTTTTCTAGCTGAACAGACAGCTGTGCTGCTGGGGTGTATATTGCGCCACTTCTTGTCAGCTAAAGCGCTAGGAAGAAGTGAAGGGCGGACGTGTCGGGGGACTCTCTTATGTAATGACTTTTGATTTTACGGAAGTTAGCCATTTTTGAAGTTAAAAACGTGCCAATTTTATTCAATATTTTAAAATCGTTCGAATTTACGTAACGTTTACGCCGCGTGCTCGTGTTAGGTCCACAGCTTGTTAAAATTAATTCGTATTAATACTTACGCTATCCCTCTTATTATGTTGCGCTGGCACGTACTGATTGCATTGATAGTCGTTCGTTTGGCGTACCGTCGATCCGCTCTGCAATACAAGGTAATACTCACGTTACATAATATATCGTGTTAGAATACGACGTAGATTGTTAGTTTTTATAAATCATTGATCATTTTTATGATTTTTCTAAAATAGAGATAAAAAAGTACGTCGCGACGCATCCTTGTTATAGAAAAAGTTTGGCTTTGCAGAGCGTCTATTATTAGAGTTCACTTTCAAAGATCTCCCAAGACATCATATTTTTCATAAATCTGTCAAAATATAAGATGTGTTTAGGTTCGCCCCCTATCATAATTAATTGGTCTTAAGGCTGCAGTCTTGCAAAATTCACTCGCGGCGAATTATTTGCGCAACTTTGTATTTTTTTTTCAAACAGAGCAATGAAATAACATGAAATTTTATTATTGCACATAAATAACCACAATATAAGTAATAGCTAGTTATTTTTTTTAAGTTCATTTAGGTGGAATAAGTTCGGTAAATCAAGCGTTAAATACAGCTCTTTCGCGCCCAACATCATTTCGAGTTCTGTTTGGGCGGTTAGTTTAGGGCAATGAAGAATTAATTTTGGAAATCTGTTAAGCACATAATTATCTCAACATTCTCGTCTTCAAAATGTGCTCATTAGTTTTTTCTAATTATATTTCATTTTCTTAATTTAGACGTCACAATTTCATCAAAATTCTGTTTTTATCTCTTAATAAATGGTTTTTTTCATAATAACTATGCATCGTATGTATGTATTAATTAGATTATTTTAATGCCAAGAGTTCAATAAGCAAATACAAAAAAAAAAATAGTACCTAAATCACCTTACCCTAACAATAGTAATATTTTCAAAAGACCTACAAAAAAGGGTTTATAAACAAGAATTGAGAGAGAAATTCCTTAGTGGCCACTGCACGGTCGGAGCGTTCAGACGTGTGGTCCACGACGAATTTTAACTGTTCCCTCTCGCTCTAACTTTGCTCCTGCTCTAACATAGGTTGCGCATTGTTGTGTATCTAAAGTTGCTCTACTTTAATATTTTTGTATATAATTTTTCGAGTGTTTTGTAAATATTTGTATAACAGTAATAGTTTTGTAAATATTTGTGTATCAGTAATAGTTCTGTAAATATTTGTTTTCAAAATGGATCGTAAACGTAAAAAAAAAATATGCCTGTACAAGAAAAAGAAAATTGGCCTCAAACGTAGAATTGATGAAGAGAAATAGAATCCAAAGGTAAGTAAAACTGTTAACAGTATTCATGTTTAACACAAACACAACGCGTGTTTTTTTTGTTTTGTTTTGTTTTTGTTTTGTTTTTTTTTTGTTTTGTTTGTGTTTGTTTGTTTGTTTGTTAACTACAAGGTCAAATTAAATTAGCTAGCGAGACTCCACAGACTTGATGGATATTGATATCTCAACACGATGAAACAGATTTTATCAACTCACACTTCAAGTAACAATACTACCAGCGGTCATTGGCCTCAAAAAAATCATCAAATCTTTATTTTTATGTATTTCGTCGTGTTTAGATAATATCGTATACAGGGTCAAATTAAATTAGATAGCGAAACTCCGCAAAAGTGTTGGGTATCGATATGTAAACGTGTGTGGGGGGCGTGAGTGTATGTAGGGAGGGCGTGATTGTGTGTGGGGGCATAAGTGTGTGTGTGTGTGTGGGGTCGTGACTATGTGGGGTTGTGGGAGGGGGTGTGTTGTGTGGAATGTGTGTGTGTCTGTGTGGGGTGTGTGTCTGTGTGTGGTGTGTCTCTGAGTGGGGTGTGTGTCTGTGTGAGGTGTGTGTCTGTGTGGGGTGTGTGTCTGTATGGGGTATGTGTGTATGGGAATGAAGGTGAGGAAGTGTGTGGAGGAAAGTGTATGTCTGTGTGGGGTGTGTGTCTGTGTGAGGTGTGTGTGTATGGGAATGAAGGTAAGGGTGTGTGTGGAGGGATGCGTGTGTGTGTGTCGGAATGAAGGTGAGGGCGTGTGTGGAGAGATGTGTGTGTGTGTGTGTCTGTGTGGGGTGTGTGTCTGTGTGGGTGTGTGTCTGTGTGGGGTGTGTGTGTATAGGTCAGTCTAAAAGTATCGGGAATGTATGATTTGCTTGTGGTTCCGAATTCAGTCAGTCGAGTTAAGCTGGAAGATTTGCCTCGCTCTGGTAGGCCATCAACGTCTTCAACTGAAGTTAACATCGCAGAAGTGAAGAAAATAGTGACTGAAAATCCTCATTCAAGTTTGAGAGAGATAGCCGCTGATCTTTCAGTGTCTCACGAGTCGATTCGTATCATTTAAAAAAATCACTTGGTTTTTACGAGTTTAACATGCAAACTAGTCAACAAGCTTCGGAGTGGCACCTTCCAACTAAACCGAAGAAAACCACGCCAAATTCGATCAAAAGTCAAAGTCATGTTGACTGTTTTTCTTGACTATCCCGGTTTTGTGCACTCGAAATTCTTACCGGAAGGTCAAACGGTAAATAAAGTATATTATTTGAGCTTTATGCGGCATTTAAGAGAGCAAATTCGAAGAAAAATGCCAAATTTGTGGAAAGAAAATTGTTGGATTTTGCACCACAATAATGCGCCTTCGCACAAGGCCATCTTTGTAAACAAATTTTTGACCAAAAGCTCAACAAATACGTGATTCGTGATTATCGAGCAACCACCTTATTCACCAGATATGGCTCCAGCCGACTTCTTTCTTTTTCCTAACCTCAAATTACCACTTCGTGGCACCGTTTTCATTCGGTAAGACAAAGGAATATTCGCGGCGAGAACTAAACTCAATTCCGGAAAAAGCGTTTAAAAATGTGTTACCGAGCGCATACAACCCGAATCTCTTCAAAGTGAGAGTGAATAGGCTTCTTCTGGGTAAGCTCACTCCATCGTTGACTCTGTCTCTGTCACCTCTGAGCTAGACTAGAGTCAACAGCAAACCAATTCCAAATTTAAAAAAAACGTTTTGATGATTGGATTATTCGTTGGCGTAAGTGTATCGTTTCTGAAGAAGCATACTTTGAAGGCGATAAAATATAAGTCTGCGATGAGCATGTGTTGGTGTCTGATGTGATGTGTAGTGTCTGTGTGAGCCATTTCATGGCGTTCTTTGGGACTAGCGCATTTTTTTTTTCTTCTGTTGAGGGAATTTTTCAATTTTGAATACAACCATCTCTCGACGGTTATATTGGGGTAGATTTCTGATAATTCTCGTGGTCTTGTCATTTCACAAAGTCTGCGGTAAAAGACGTGGTTCTTATTTCTTTTTACTTTTTTCTCAATAGGTTGAATGATATTTATGGCGGGTCTTTTAAGGCGGGAATCAATTAGCTCAGAGAGCAGACAATGCAAATAAAATTTTGACAATGGGGTAGGCCCATTGTCAAAATTTTATTAACGAAAATTATTATTATTATTTTTTTTTTTTACGAATTTATATAAAAACCGGAGGCGCGAAGGGAGAGCAACCCCCGCCAAGGTACCATTCAAATATAAATAAATATTGATTATTACTTAGTAGAGCAACTTTCCGACCGTGTCAAATATCGCTAGGTAGGATGAATGCGGGGACTGCAGGGAGCCCGGGTGCAGACGCTCGGCGCGTGGACTCGCCGCACGCGATTCTTAAATTGTGCAATAGAAGACTAGGCCCTTAAGTTAACCATGACTACTGTCTACTGTCAGACCTATTCCCTGAAAGGTTTTACAGAGATGTGTAGCATGATGCTTTGTGTTTATCTTGTTAAAAACCGGTCACTTACGAGAAAACTCTCAAATAAAACTCTTTTATTAGTAACACAATACTAACAGGCGGCAGATGTGCGTGCGCATGTTCATGTTCCCTCTTTGCTTGCGCCTCTTGTTGCGCGAGCGCTAGTAGTCGCTTCTTCTGGCTTTGAGGCGTGGCCACGGTTGTGACGTTGTTGTTTCGAGTGGTTTGATTGGTCGGTTGTTGTGGTACAGCTTGTTGGGGGACTGGCTGTTGTTGCTGTTGTTGTTGCTGCTGTTGTTGTTGTTGTTGTTGCTGCTGCTGTTGTTGTTGTTGTTGTTGTTGTTGCTGCTGTTGCTGCTGCTGCTGCTCCTGAAAATCGAGACAGATTGATAGAGCATTTTTTTAGGATGAAATATTTTTTTATGGTATCCTTTGCCTAACCCTGCAGGGTTTACAGACGTGATGATTTACGTGTTAGCTAAAAGAGATTTCAGAATAAGTTTTCCAACAATTTAAAAAAAATACTAACACTAGTATGTAGGTGTGATGTGGACTATTGTAGTCTTTTTTGATATGTAAAAAGTGTTGATTCGAGTGGTTTGATTGGTCGGTTGTTGTGGTACAGCTTGTTGGGGGACTGGACTGGGGACTGCCTCAGTCTCATTTAAATAAAAAAAGAAACTCACATACATACAAACATACATCAACCCTGAATACATTACACTCCTTTTGGGCAGTCGTGTAATAATGCCCAGCGTGCTCTAGCAACTTTCAATCGGCTTAGAAGTATTGTTTACTGAGTGTATTATAGCACGCTTTTAATTTTCAAAATTCTTGCTTTCTAATGAAGTTTAGGTAATACGGGCTGGTGTCCGCCACTCCACGTCAATGCGCGTATTTTGCGTACGGTTAATAATGATTGCTCTGACCGATCAAACGCCTATTAAAAAGTCTCTAGTGCGTACTGTACCTGAATGTTCGAGTCGTGTATAGTTGACAGTGGAGCTTACCTGATGGTGATGGTGACAGTTCTGGTGCGGCTCGTGCTTGACGTGCTTGTCGTCCCGGGGCGAGCGCGCACTGCAGATGACGCCCGCGCCGTGTGTCGGCACGCACTCGCCACTGCCGCCTACAGAACAGAATCGTTTGGATTTCATATTATTATTTTTCAGAGCAATGGCAGCCTAATATTGAAGGTCCCGACGTATAAGCACAGGCTGGTCACGTCTAAACTTAAATTTTTAATCCTCTGTTCTTTAACTTTTAGAATTATAAACATTAGTTATACTCATCAATACAATTCTCTCAGTTAGAATTGGCTTCCAATGTTCTGATTTCAGATCATGACTCTCCTTTTGCTTCGCCGTAGTCGGGTAAAAATATGAATTTCGTGGGCTATCTTAGCGTTTCCCGTAGAAGTTAGCGAAATCGGGCCACAGCGCTAGTTTTCAGCGACAGCCATCAGTGAAGTTACCTTGATTGTTATGCGGCTGCGTGGCGTGCGGTTGATGCGCCACGTGCGGGTGCCGGGTCCGGCGCGGCGTGTCGGCGTCGTCGTCGGAGTCGGAGATGGTGATGACGGACACGGCCGGGGACGGCGTGTCGCGGATGGTGATGGTGTGGGCGGGGCCGCCTTCCCAGGCCGTGCCGGGTTGCGTCCGGCCGCTGTTGGAGGTAACATCGTGTGAGCCGAATTCGATGATGCTGTTGGTTAGGTTGTGTGGGTGTTGGTTAGTGTATTAGAAGGCTGAATACCACTTAAAGGCCAAGTTAGAACGAGATACTAGTAAGTACCTACTGTTCAGTTTATCAAGAAAAAAGGCATAGGGTTTGAAACATGAATAAAACCTTCATATTTTCGAAAATCTTGTATCAACTTAAATTATTGTGTTACATTCTTGTGGTTACCCATTAATCATTTACACAAAATCTAGCATGAAATATTATTTCAGACAATCTACGGAATTATAGTAACTATCATACACCGAAGGTAAGAAAAGACAATACAGAGTACAAAAAATACCTTTTTGTAGGAGGAACAGAAAGACAATTTGTTTGTCGTTTAGTTTTATCTAATGTTAGAGCTGTTTCTTTTAGACTGGTGTAGTTTGGTGTTGGTGTAAGTTCATATACTAACGTGTGATCGTGATGATGGTGCCTGTGCCTCGAGGGTGGCGTGCCTTCCTTGACCCGCTTCTTGACCGGCGACAGTTGAGTCGGCTCCTTTTTACCACCGCTGCTTGCCATACTGCACATCAACCAAACATATTCATTTATTCAATGGATTTATGTAGAACTGCTACGAGTAGATTGTTATAATAACCAAGTCTCATGTAGAACTGCTACGAGTAGATTGTTATAATAACCAAGTCTCATGTAGAACTGCTACGAGTAGATTGTTATAATAACCAAGTCTCACGTAGAACTGCTACGAGTAGATTGTTATAATAACCAAGTCTCATGTCAAGAACATACTCCGTATAGTTGTCGCAATTCATCGCTACGCTTATAAATTTTTATACGATGTGTGATCAATCTGTTCGAAATCTCTGTGCTAGGCTCAGTGCAGCCAGGATTCCAGTTTCTCGACTCTAAGGTCTGTGTTCTCCCTTCCACGTGAGTGAATAGGCATCTTCGTTGAGTCAGATATTTCAATTTCCAAAATATGTTTTAGACTACCAAAAAGTATGTTTATATAAATTTAATTAAGTTTTGACTAAATTATTCCGGTTTGATTTTAAAAATATGTATCTAGCTAAAGTATCTGGGATGGGCTCTGTTGGATTTTCAACGCTCGGCTCAACACTGACAGTTGAAAATCCAGTGTGCGAAAAATTCCGCCGCGATATTTATACGTCTGTGCTGACGTGCGCTTATGCTATTGTGAGGGATTTTTACGTGTTTGATATATTATATTTTGTATGATAGGCACCTGTATTGATGCGTTTGGTGGTGCGGTTGGTAGTGCGGCACCGTCGTCTGCTGCTTTGTTGATCTGTCGACAACCCCCTCTTTTAGTACTACACTCTTCTCGTCCACATTATATCGTTAAAACTATTAAGACTTGAAAATTCTCCATACAGATTTATTTAGAGTTCTCTTTGTAGAATGATTTGCAATTACTAAAATTTCTATTGCTCTGATTAGAATAAATATATTTTTAGTGTCGGTTATTCCTGATTCCGGTGGATATATATTTTGCTATCCATACAACATCAAACATTGCATTCTGGTTTAATATATTAACATTTACCTAACCACTTATAATTTTTTTGGTATGTTTTTTTTTTTGACAAATGTAATAATTTTTCCCGTCAGTCTAACATTATCAACCCTTTAACTAATATAACATTTTATTTTTTGTGGACTTATATAGGAATATTTATGTTTTTCCTTTCTTATTGTTCCATTTCTCCCTAGCATAATGTATAGCCGTGTATAGAACGCACCTCTTATGCGGATGGTGGTGCTGCGGGTGGTGCGGATGGAACGCGTCCCACACGTCGGGCTCCGGCAGCGGCGCCGGCTCCACGATGAGCGGCGCGCGCCACTCGCCCACGTCACCCACGCCCGTCACGCCGCCCACGCCGCCCACGCCGGCCACGCCAGCCACGCCGGCCACGCCGTGCTGGTGGTGCGCGGCGGCGGCGGCGGCTGCGGCGGCCGCTAGCTGTTGCACCTGGTGGATGTCATACTTTATGAAATGTTATTAGGGTCGATTTTGTGGGACGACGATATATATATTCATACTGGGTTACTTGTGTTTATGCTGAGTGGAAAACAAAGAAAGTACCTCAATTAATAAGAATTATATTTATTTTAAAATCCCTGGGACGAAACAGAAAATGGACCATTAACGTTAAAAATAACAATGTTTTATTTCTACTGCTTTACACCACAAATCACTAAATATATTTAGCGCTAAACGTATTCAAAACACCGTTCTGTTTGTATCAAGCATTTGAAGTTAACAGAGACAGAAATCTCTTTCTTTCAAGGACCGAGCACTCGATAAATCGCGTCATTCAAAAATGAACCATAACAGTTGGGCTTTGGGTTTATTTTGGATACATTGTCATAGCCGACGCAAAACGAGCCGAAAGAGATAGCAAGGATAGGGCCGTCTGTCCCTTTTTTTCAATTACCAGGAGATAAAAATGTTAAATATGGTAAAAAGTATTTAATTGACCGAACAGTCAAATATTTAACTTCTTAGTCATGAAACTAGCAACTAAGAAAATAATTAAGTACTTTATATAAATATTTATGCTTGGTTACAAGACCAGCAAACTCTAATTTTATTTATTTATTAAAATTCGGCTTTATAACTTTCGTAAAAACTACTCTGGTAACCTTGGAATGTGTCATGGCGATTTTTCTTGTTGTTGTTTTGTGAAGGCGAAGCAATAAATGCGATATTTTAGTTTTTTTTTTTTTGTGATTTGGTGAAAAAGTGTTGCTTGAAATCGTGCAAAAGCGAATTATATGGTGAATGCGGCACATCGTTTCACAGGTAAGCAATAGTAAAGATTTTTTTTATAACATGGCGGGCTAGAGGGACCATGCCACAGGCGTTTTGTAAACAGAAGACATCATTAATGGCTTCCTTTATTTGTAAATAAAATTACCTACTAATATTATGTTTATAATAATTATATTTTTTACCTCGTATCGTATGATTAAAAGTACAATATTTTTCTGTTTTTATCAGTTTTCCGAAGATTGATGAAGAGTGAAGAACCACAAAGAACCACACGATTTGCAATTAGTTAAAGCATTGGCTAATAAATATTTAAAAAATCATGGCAGGATTTGTACAAAAAAATTAAGATTTTTAGAGAAGTTGGAATTTTAATTCTTAAACTCTTGGGGGCCTAAAGTATCTTTAGGCATTTACAATATTTTTATAACCCCGAAATAAAAATATAATGTTCAAAGTAAATAATTTTAGGAGGAGCCCATTATTTCTGAACGAAACGGCGGCTTTCAGTGTAAACAGCAGTGGTAAAGATTTAAATCTATAGATTCGCTCTACCGCGTCAAAATATAGTCGCATTTGTGTGAGGTGTAATGTGTGAGCTCACTCTTTTCAGTAAACTCACGTTTTCTTGTGACTAAGTACGGTGAGGGCAAATCTAGTTATTTAAATCTTTAGGGGGCGGGGTTTGACTTAATGTCAAATACTGTATTTTTTTATAAATACAAAATGGGCAACGACATGAAACGAAAAAGTGATACAGAGGCCAGCACATCAAGCTACCCCAATCTGTCAAATTTCTTTGATAGATTTTAAACTTTACCACAAAGTTATAAGGTTCATATTCAATTGGGAAAATTTGACAGATTGGGGTAGGTTGATGTGCTGGCCTCTGTACATTCATTTCCAAACATTTTATTATGCGTGGTTTTAAAAATATGATAAGTATATCAATCTATTTCTGGTAATGTATTCTCCACATTGGAAAATTTTTTGAACCCTCTAAACTAAATGCGTTCTTTTTTTTTTGTACAAATTAATGTAAGGATATCGCCATGATTCTTTAAGAATGTCCCATCATGCAAAACGTAATGCATTAAGAAACTTAGGCAGCAAGATTGGTCTACGGCAGAAGCTCCATAAAACTATTTTAATTAGACAAGTTTGAATAAAAAAAAAAATCAAAAAAATTACTTAGTTTTATTTCCATTTTGTCTTCATTTAAATGCCCTAACACCTGCTCTCAAGGGCGTACGCTGGAAGGAGAAAACCCTGCATAATTGCGTAGCAATGAATACCAATCCCAACATCCGCTTAGACAATCTATTCAACAATACTCACTGTTACGACAGTTTTTTCAATCATAAGAAGCACCACAGATTTTGTTGTATTGCCAAAATGAAAGGGATTGTCATTCAAAGCTTGTAACACAATTAGGGTGCTGGTGCTGCTCTCATGAGCTATTCATATTCACATTAAATTGACACTACCTAGCAATATCGTAACTCATTAGCCCTGGCACTGATAAAGATGGGACGGTACGCATCGTTCACGTAACGGAATTATGAATCGAAAATATTAGTTTGAAATAAAGTCTTTATTTAAACTGAAGACTTAATATCTCTGTTTGATAGTCTTACAAAGTGCGCATATTGATTACACCAACATGATGTAGGACTGCTGTATCGATACTTAATGTTAAAATTTATTCGTGCTAGGTCAGACAAAACACTGTCAAAATTTTAATTATTTTAATATTTATTTGTAGCAATATAATGAATCTCATGTCTTGAATTTTCCTGTGTGTAATAAATGTTTGGTCACCCTATTAGAAAGAGACAAACAGCCTCGGTGTTTCACATAACTGTCTGCTCGTTTTTCTGGTACAAGTGCTCAGTCCTGTTATTATTATAAGTCCATGTTCTAGAAATCTAGATACACCTCTACAAAAATCTCTTGGCGCTAGAATGACGTTGACATTTGTGCAATTATTTTGTGAAATGTCACATTTAATAAAATGTATTTAAAAAACAAGATGGCGGCTTTTGTTTTAATTTTGGTCACGGGGCAAAATTAACTATAACTCGATACGTTTCTCTTCTTTCTATTTTAAGATACTTTCCTTTCCACCCAGTATAAATATATATAATAACAATTACCTGATAAGCGGGCTGGCAAAGTATAGACGATACGAATTGATGTGGAAACGGTTCAGCGGCGCGAGTCGCGTACTGTCGCGCGCCGCCCACTGCCACGCGACCGCCTTGGTAGAGTTGGTACTGTGGAAAACAAGTAAGTACATTTTGTTATGACGAATTTATGAAACACGGTTATAATTTTTTTTTGTGATCAATATCTTATATATTTATATGCCGATCATACGTTTGACGTTCAAAATAATACCCCTAAAAAAATACAATTGTTCTATGGTTACACAGACTAAAATCAGTTCTTTAGATGTGAGTGTTCGTAACATTGAGCGCGGGGTCGACTTTTTTTGTACCGGGGTGGATAATCGTCATGGATGTCCTCCGCCCTGGGCAGGGGGGGCGGAGGGGTCTCTTAGACTCTTACTGACTAAAAACCACTCTGGTGTTCCATCTCGCACCTACACTGGGGGTCGCGGGAACGTACGATCCTTCCGCAACCCCCCACTGGCCCGCCGCTGCGGGCCTCCTCGGGTCAGCCCCCAATTGTGTGAGTGAGGTGTTTGATTCCCTCCGCGACGTCTAAAAAGGACGCGAGTGGAATACTACGCGCCGCCACCTCGGGTCCTGATGTGTAGGGGGCGACAGACGTCCCCGAGTCCGTCGCCCCTGGACCCATTTACGGGGGCTGAAATAGGGCGTTTTGCGCCCTCCGCCGACTGTCTCCTTTTCCGTAGCTTCCTTCTGCGAGACGACTGTTTTGCAGAAGGAAACCACCGCGTCCCAGGACTCCTCGCTGCCGACCATCGAGTCGACCACGGCCGGCAGCGACAGGTCACTGCCCACTCCTGAGATGAAGGCAGGGACACAGGTACTTCCCGAAGCAGCCATGCCTCGATAGCACCTAGGACACCCGAAACGTCAGGGAGCCGTGCCTTCTCTAGAGTCAGTCCGTTGGTACCGGCCGGATCGCCTCGATGGTGAAGAGGCCGGCCGCGGAAGGTCGTGAGAGCCCATCCCGCCATTCCGCCAGCAGGACCTCGCGAAGCAGCGACCGACGCAGCTCGAACTGACGCTGCATCGACCGCTCGTGTCGAGCCCGCGCTTCGTAGCGCCGGACCCTGTCGCAGTGTGCACGTACCAGGTTGTCGTAGGGCGCGGCGCGCAGGCGCTGCTGGTTGATGGTGAGCGCCAGGTGGTGCGCGGGCGCAGCGCCGGGCACGACGCCCGCCACGCCGTACTCGGCGGCGCCGGCCACGCCCCCCACGCCGCCCACGCCTCCCACGTTCACGCCGCCGACGCCGCTGCCTGAACGACGACAAACCTGGAAAGAGGAAATTCATTTAGAAACAAGCCATGTACTGCAAAAATAACGAACTTCTTTATAAACTTTCATTCCCAATTTAACCCCTTTGGATTTTCAAAAATCCTTCCGTTTTTGGTATTTAAGAAACTCTTGTGCAAAATTTCATGCTTCTTTCTACACCCACCGTATTAAGAGTCCTATTACAAATCGTAAATGTTCGCTTAGCGCGAACGCGCGCTTGTTTTCGTTTGCAATACACGAAGTTACGTTAGTGTGCGTTGGGAGTACAACTATAGTCCGCGAAACAATTTTGATACCAGTCTGAGTAGGATGATAGTTTTTTTTATTAATCCAGAGTCTGAACTGAACACTACTAGACAGGTAATCAGGGGTGAGTATAAATCAAAACACTCAAAAAGAGTCCACAAATTAAAAACGTACCTAATTGTAAAGTTTGAGAAAAAAAAAATACAAAAAGATCTCTCGTAATGGCATTTAACGTGTTTTTTTTTTCCTTTGAACAGAACAGAACTGGAAAGCATACATTTTTCTGATGCTGTAGAAGCCTCTTGGTTCAAAAAAAAAATTCGTAAGTAGTTACTGGTCATAAATCGAATGCATTAATCAACTAGTAATTATTAACATCTTCATGAATTACGTCACATAATCCCGACATAGAATACAGAAGACACACTCCTTTATAGTCATGTTTAGAAAAGATAAAAATATACCTACACAAAATGTTCACAATCAGAACGTAGAACAGGAGGCCTACCATGATCTATTTAAAAACGATTCAAATGCAAGACATTTCAGTTTAGGTTCTTAAACAGCATCGCTCACAGTCGTACCATGACAACCAATACGCTCAGCGGCATTTGGATCGTTGAAAGTGAATGAGCGTTAATAGCTCGTGGTAGGTATCCAGATGGCACGGCCTAAATTGAATCGTTAAACTGACATCATGATATTAGAAGAACAGTTCAGTTTGTGTCCTAAAGTGGATCGCGTTAAGAGCTCGTGGTAGGTATCCAGTAGGCATTTCTTATAACTACTTCTTTTGTAATTTTTTATAGCGTTACTAAATAATTACAAATATCATTAAAACAAAACCTTTTTTTACGAAAATCTTTTCTATTACGAAAATAAATTACGATATTTTTGACCTTGAGCATAGAGTGGGCCCGGCTAGGTAATATACGGGTAGCTAGGTACCTACTTTAGCTGATCTAGAGTAGACGATTCTTTCACTGTTGGTTCTACTATCATATTTTTACTTTCTGTAGATGTTTCAGAATTATTATGGTTATGTGTCCTGGAAAAGAAAATACTGATTTATGTTTGTTTTAGTATAAAATGTATGTTTTAGGTAGGAACTTAAGGTTTGTTTGTGGTTTGGTTTGTTCTGTAATACGGTTTAAATTAATAACATCGTGTTTGCATCTACCTTTTTAGTGACATTTTAACTTGTAATGCTGTCCTTTTTTTATGCAGGCGTATAGTGGTGTTTTCCGACCCTTACCTACCATAAATAAAAGATAAAAATTAAAGTCTAATATGTACGTATGTACTAATATTGATTACCTTTAAGACGCACTCGTACTAAAACTTTTTTACAAAAATAAAAAAACAACAGATTCCAAAAAAAAAATTTTATGTTTCACTTTTTAGTTCTACCTATCTACCCCACACAAATTCATATAACACTACTTGCTATATAAATATCAGTGACAGGAAGCTATTGAACACATCTGCCTACCCCTTTAAAGGGTACAGGCGTGATGTTATGTTGTGTGATTGCGTAAACAATGAATACATATGCGATAGCAGGAATCGCGGTTGATTTGCTGGAATTTATTGAAGAGTTACCTTGTCTGATCAGTACAAAATTTAAATGGGACTACTTCGGAATACACTTTTTCGAACAAAAAAAAATCATGCAAATCCGTCTAAATATAACGGAGTTATGCCCGAACATACATTAAAAAAAAAATACATAAACATCCGAATTAAGAACCTCTCCTCCTTTTTAGAAGTCTGTTAAAAAATAATACATTTAATATTATGATGTAAAAAAAAATCTTATTGGATCAAATTATTTCGATCGGCGTACACGAGTCGATAATAATAGCGATCTCCGGACGATTGCGCGCGAAAATTTCATGTACAGGTCCTACCTCGATAAGCGCTCGCGCGAGACTGAGGAGCGCGCTGAATCGACGTAGAATATATAGTACTTTAATTTTATTTATTGTAATTTTTTCTTATAATATTGACAAACGAAAACTAATAAAACGTATTCATTATAGATCGAAGTTTTATATCATATTAGTTTATTTGATAAAATTGTGTTTATTTGGAATATAATGGACGCTGAATCAAGACATTTATGGCTTAAATTAGGCTTTTTTTTCGATTTTTTTAGTGAAACTCAAGGAATTTAAAGAAATTCTAGAATTCCAATAAACAAGTAAAACATTCAACTTATTTTTTAGTAATTTTAGCTTTTATAAGAATTGAATGTAACAATGTGAATTTGAGCGTCAAAGTTCCATCGCCGACGGTTTTTCTTGCAAACGGAGTTCGTAAAATATTTATAGTAAATTACACGAAAAGAAAAATTAAAATGTGTAACTCCAACTTACAAGAAAGAGAATGTTACTATCGTTATTCATAATCAAAAAATTTAAATATGTTACTGCTGCTGAAAATTACAGCGTCAAAAATCATGAATTTGCGTAAAAAATGTAATAGGACTCTTAAGCCATGCATTGTTTGTCAGTGAAATGCGCGTGCATGACAATCTTCTTTTTTTGAAAAAGAGTTGCATTATGAAATTTTGTACAACATTATAACACTCGTTTGGATTATATTATGATTACTATGACACTGGTTGTTTTAATGTTAGCAATAAGTTAACTGTTTCAGAAACTTTTGGTTTATAGCTTGGGTGTAGATAAAGATTTTTAGTTCCAAGTTTAGGATCCAGCTAGGAAAAGTAGCACATATTATGTAGTTAGGATACACCAATGTTTACAGAAATCTTCACATTCCTATTTTTGAACAACCAACACACTTTTCAATAAAAGTGTGATGATTGACGAAATTATTACCATTATTGTATTGGAAAGGTTGGATATTTCTTAAATCAAAACCATTTTATGAACTCCAAATCAATTTATGTACTGATCAATGCTAGATTTGACAACAATAAATGTTTGGTTGATACCCAGAAATGTTTTTATTGCTGAGAAAGTCCTGTCCCTTTTTTTCTGGTTCCCAGAAAGGGTTATAGATAAAGATATGGTCAATATTTACCTCCATCATTTGAACGGAGGCCTTTACGTTGTTACAGTGCGCGTAGTCGACGAGGTGAGCTAGTGTTACGAACGCGTGGTTCAGCGCCTCGCCCGGTGTTATTCGTCTCTCCTGTAACAAATATATAAGTGTCATATAAAATATGATAGTGATTGTATACAGATGTGATGAGGGCATAATTTAGCGTCCCGATAAGAAATATTTTCCAGGAATATTATAAAATGTAACACTGTTTGTATGAAATTTTCCACCTGTCGTGCCAAGGTCAATAGAAAATTACAAAAAATGTATGGTTTTACACATCAGATTCCAGATGTATTTCTACGCGTTTTGGTTCGTGTGAGATATAGAGCGTCTGTGACTGAGGACCAAACGTAACGTGTACTGTAAGAGGCCTGTTTCCAGCAGTGTGCTGGCTATTAACAAATTTTGATTTATTTAGCCCCTTACTCTTTGGCTGGAACGCTCTTGAATAAAATTTCGTCGATATTATTATCTGCTTAGAACTAACCTGATCCATGGTGAGCATCCTCTTGAGTAGATCGATGAACTCCCTTCTGTCTGCCTTCTCGGCCAACAGTTGGCCGCCTTCAAGATCCGTTGGTACATTGACCTGTGTAACAAACACGTGTGTTAAAATAACTGTAGTAAACGGAACCCACACTGAATAAGCCATCTGTTTTCAGACTGGAGAGAAAATCTCCATTGGGCACAAATTTTCTCAACAATTTTAAAGTTTCCCATTAAATTACCTACTATAAATTTTTTACAAATTGTTAAGCATTCTGGCACATTATAGGGTATTTTGACTACTATCAAAAATATACATGATGTTAATATTTGTTTTAAAGATGTTACAAAATAAAAAACTAATAAAATCGTTGGAAAAATGGAGAAATAGCACGCTTTTGTTATGCTTCGAACTATTTCATGCAAAATGATCATTATACTGAATGGCGCCAAGTTACAATAATAAAACGTTTATGTCTTGTGATGTCAGATGCTAGTAGTGATGTATCTGTCTAGCATAGACTTTAAAACGTTTACAACATCGCCATTTTTTTTTCGATGGCATTTCTTTGATCTAGGTTTCGTGAAATCTAATTTAAAATAAACACGAGTCAAATACCCTATTATTATAAATCCTATACTGTAGACCCCGTAAATATCAGTTACAATCTCTAGGATTAAGAAATGAAATAAGTTTACTGATCAGGCTTTCAGTATACGGGAGAAACTTACAGTATCCGGCTATCAACATGGCTCATCGAGTTTTAGAAAAAGTTTATGTATTTCTTTTATTATTAATGTACACACAGTAAACTACATCGAGGGAGTAAAGTTCCTCTTTGTAGCCGGCTGTCTCAGTCACTCATGCCTGTGTGACTGTCCATATCTTTCACAATTAGGGGTTTTCATGAAAATTCACGCCACCAGTTGGCGCATTCGACAATTAATATAAAATATATGATACTAATCATCATTCAGTCACGACTAAAGAAAATAACTTTGACACTTTTAACAGTTGCCCGGACCTGACGTCTCAGAGCTGCCACCTAGTGAACGTCATTCAAATGAGTGTATATTTGAATATTTGACGTGCCATTGACACGGAGAAGAAAAAGTTATTATGCTGTTGCGCTTAGTTCGATTTATTTGGGGTCGCCGCAACATGTGTTCTTCTACCATACTACTTGTTCATGTGTACTCGAAGAAGTCTTGTTCTTATCCTCGATACGTCATTCTTAAGCCAGAGTACTGTACAAAATGCTTCAATTATAAAGTTCATACAACAGGTTACCTGTCCTATATCGTCGAGGCAGTTGAAGATATACTTCCGAGCCTCCTTGCTCTTGATGCCGGTCTCCAGTTCATGTTCCTCTGGAGTCTTCAATCGCCAGAACGGGTACGTACTGTCCACGTCGCGGTAGAAGAACTTCGCAGTTTTACTTGCGCTGTTCAAAGGAAATTGTTGGGTTAAAATTATGTTACAGATTGGTAGGTTATTATGAAGAGAGGGTGGTAAATCCATGCCTAGTTCTGCGTTGATGTAGGTACTTCGGGTAGAGACTCAAAGCGTGTGAGGGGTAATAGTTCATTTATTCAGCGCATACAGTATGACATTGAGTCATA
Organism: Gortyna flavago; assembly: GCA_963669345.1. Lineage (NCBI taxonomy): Eukaryota > Metazoa > Arthropoda > Insecta > Lepidoptera > Noctuidae > Gortyna > Gortyna flavago. Next base: position 6,747,833 of record OY770141.1, read on the forward strand.
TGAACGTAATCTCGGCGCTGTTTGTCAAGGGATAATGTCAACAAATCTATCAAATCCAGTACACTTCCAAGTTGGTTCTCTTTTTCGCCACGTTCACATCGCGGTATACATAATAACGTCGAGAGTAAGTAACATTTAACAATAAACTTATCTAACGAATATTATTCGCTACTTGTTTTTATTATGAGCAACATTTACTTTTGATCTAAATTCTAGTCTAAAATCTAGTCTATTCATGGAAGACCCGGATTTCTGGCCAGTACTGACCTGTTAAGCATGTGTTCCGTGGGCAGGCCTTGCGTCTGCGAGATGTACCGGATTTGGTCGTACTCCGACGAGCCGGGGTACAGCGGCCAGCCCAGGAACAGCTCTGCGACCACGCAGCCAAGCGACCACATGTCGATGGCTTCGCAGAACGCCAGGCCCAGGATTATTTCTGGTGCTCTGTAAAAAAGGGTAGCATTAAATATAAATAATATTATCATCCAATAAAAATAGGATGCACTAAAATAATGCCTATGAATAATGCCTATGACCCAGCAGCGTCTTTCGGCCGACTACTCAATATTAAACATATTGATGGCATTCCACAATTTGAAATAAGGTGGTGGGTTTTACAAACACATGATCATTATGGACCCGGTCGGGCACAGTAAAGTAGCAGAGAGGAAGAAGGGTTTATTTGGACTAATTGGTTGATTTGATCCGTTTGAAAAGTATGGGTGCGGGTGTAATAAATTACAGGCACGTCACATGAGCCATTTTCGCTTTGTCTCTGGGATCAACACACAACTCATCTGCGCAGATGCGTCCACAAGCAGCAGTGACCGCTTACCATGAGGTGTGCTGCGGCTTGTTCAGTAGCCAATAATTTAGGTAAGACAGTTTTTCTGACACTATTCCTATTTATATTGTACCTGTAGTATCGGCTCTGCAGGTAAGTGTTGCAGACGGCCTTGCTGACGTGAGACGCGCTGCCGAAGTCGATCACCTTGACGCGGTACGGCTGGCGCGCCGGCTCAACCAGCATGATGTTCTCAGGCTTCAGATCCGCGTGGATCAGACCCAGTTGCTGAAAAAATAGAAAGAGTTAAGTTAGAAACAATATTAAGGGCCTTAATTATTTTCATTACAGTTTAGTGTTGATCTGCTGGTCTTCCTTTCCTCCTGCTTTTTCCCTATCTTTTGCCGTTTAGGTCTAAGAGACTGAAAACCTGACAAAATGACGCCGATGATGCGTGAAGGACTGTGTTTGTAATGCCCGATTTTTCAAGCGTCAGATAACTCTAGTTTGAAGAATAAAAACGACGCGTCGGTTTGACATTCAAATGTCCTGTGCTGTAAAAAGCCTTATTTTTCCTCTGATAAAACGTAACATAACAAGCCTGTATTCCTCAAGGGTTTGGCAGTGATGCACGTATAGTACACCTACAATTCGCAGTTACGTTTAAGTCCCATCTAATAAGGGGCGAGCATTCAACCCAGGACCTTATACTGAGTAGTAGATCTTGCGACCACGAAAAATCGGCCCTTCAAATTATAAAACGGTGCGGTAAACATATGAGATCCAATACTGAGATACAATAATTATGTGATAATGATAATTTTCTGGCTTGTTTTAGCACATACCTTGTAAAAAACCACTTACTTTAAGTTTAAGCAGCGCCGTCAAAACCTGCTGCAGTATAGGTCTGATGTACTTCAGCGGCAGCGGAGAGAACTTATTCTGTTTGAGGAAGTCGTACAGGTTCTGCTCCAGCATCTCGAACACCAGGCAGGTGTGCGAGCGATGCTGGAAGCACTCGTACGCTCGCACGAAGTTGAACTCGTCCGCCGACTCTTGCGACAGGCGGGAGAGGATTGATACCTGGAAAGAAGTAAATAATTGATTTTAGAATTGTTGGGGTAGACCTTGTTCTTAGAGTTGAGACCGCGAAACGGCAAATTTATGTACTGTAGAACGATCTTTGCAGGGTAGCTGGTAGCAGCTGCATGAAAGTAGCCGAGAATAGAGTTTAAAATGGCGTGTGATTAGAGGAGTCTTTGTCGAGCAGTAGGCTGGTGGTATATTAATATTTAGAAGAACGGAAATCATAAAGTGATTCCCTATTTCCGTCCACTGCTGGACATAGGCCTGTCTCAAGTTAGGCTAAAAGTAACGGGTTCCGCATTTAGTCTTTCCCGGTATCATTGTATTATTGTGTGAATACCTATAACATACTTATTCTTGATTTCGCTTACCTGTCTACTGTTTCTTGTGCTACACTAATACTGCCAGTCAAAACTTTTAATTGGCCTTCTTTCACTAACTGTATCCTAGCTGTAAGTTTTCTTAAGAAATAAAATAAGATAAAATAGTGTTTGTATCGCAAGCGCAACTATCAAAATTTTCAAAATCCTTCACATTAGTGTCAAAATTTAAAGATAACTTTGTTTTATACTATTCAAACAACCTATTACAGTAAAATTAATCATTCACAGAGCTATAAGCAATTCCATGATAGTTGTAACTACCTAGTTTCTAGTATTCGTAGGATATGGCGAGCCGAGCCAAGTTCTCAACTTCTCACCTGTCATAACATGAGAATGGAGGTCGCCGAACACCGACACGTTACGGCTACTATATCAAGCATTTTATACAGGGCGAATATTTCGTCGCAAAAATTGCCTTTTTTGTCGATTTTCCAAGTAAAATTAATTTGCAGTGTTTGTACCTTTACAAGCAGGAACAACTTTATCGAGTTCAATATATTTAATATAGGGTGGTATTTTATTGCGAAAAGAACGGGATCGGTTCTTGCCTTCATCAGTTCTTCTAAACAACTCCAAATATAGTATTTCGAGTTGTTTAAGAAAAGCCGAAGCAGAGTGAAAATAAGTTTTAGTGTCCTTAAAAATAGAGTTTAACTCTAGCAATCTCCACTTAGCTCTACTTCTCAAAGTTTTAGCTCTACTTCTCAGTTTCGTATTTCGTAAAAAACTCACCCTGTATAGAAACCACTCCGGTGGGCAAACACAAACAACGGCTGGAGCGCGGCCAAACTCACTATAATGGATCGAGACTTGCTAGCTTTCTATCAAACATAAATAATGTCACTGGCGGCCGCCATTTTTAATTTTTTGACTATAATATCAATTTTGTAGTGGGGGCTCGTGGCTATTTATTAACTATTCATTAACAGCCGCACAGGTCGATCGAAGGCTAAGCTATGCCTGCCGCGGTCGTTTCGTAGATGGGTGACCATCCATTATATATAGACATCCTCCGTGCCTCAGAAAGCACGTTATGCCGTTGGTCTCTGCTGTCATTACGGGTACCAGAAGCTCGAAATTCTAACCAGTATTGTCAAGGATTATCATGTTACCCACTAATCGGGTTGTGGAGGTCAGATAGGCAGTCGCTCCATGTAAAATACTAGTATTCTAAACCCCAAAATATCTGGGGAAAAGGGTAGGATGATTGATTGAGTCATTACCATGTGTGTTTTTAAATTACCGTCTTAGCGTTTAAAACCTTTTTAAAGTGATAAGAATTATAAGAAACGTTTTGTTTTCAGTTCTACTAAACTTGGACGACAACCAACGTAATTAGGTACGTTTCTTTGTCTTCTGTTTATCCCACAATAGTTTCAAACAAACAAAGTATTCTATAAAAGTCTGACCTACTTAAAGGGCTTTCAAACACAGAATAATATTAGTGGCGAACTTGGCAACGATTCAAAAACTGCATTTTGTTAATAGTATGTTAAAAATGTGTTTTTTTTTTTTTGTAATATAACAATCAACCACTCGTTACAATTGAATTACGAAACTGCCCTTACTGCTTTGGAATAAATACTGTGGCCAAGCTGTTACTATTTATTCCCAGCTAAACTGGGCCCGCGTGGTAGATTACAGGACACTCCTTCTCGAAGAGAGGAGGCCTGTCGCCCAGCAGTGGAAACATTGTAGGCTGATTATGCTAAAGCAATAGGAAGTGGTGAAGGGCGGGCGTTTTGGGGAACTGTCTTATGTAATTTTAACGTTCAAACAGTGCGGATTCTATCTAAGCCAAGTTTGAATAATATTAAATGACTTTTGAATTTGATTTTGACTGACGTGAGCTCGACAGTATTAACACCTCACTAACTCTGGCGTAAAATTGAAATAACTTGTATATTTACTATTCTTGCGATAAGAATAGACATTAAGTGTGAAATGAATTATTACTATATTTATTACAGACTAGCTGGCGACCGGTAGAAATTGGAAACGGTTCAAGATACTTTTGTAACTTTCCTTATCTATGTGGCGTGGCTGCAGACATTTTATTCATCTTTTGTTGGTAAACCTGAGCAGTCACGGTCAGATACACAATGGAAACATTTCTATTGTCTGATAAATGCAACAAGTCTTCATGACTATAAAGATCCTTATGTATGCGACACGTTTGTGGTAGCTAAGAAATAACATAGCACGAGAAAAAATGCATTGTCTTCAATACTAACTCCATAGGATAAAAGGAAGTGGTTCTAATTCAGCTCGCAAGATTTGACCCTAACATACTAACTAGTTAGGCTGGTTAAATAAAAGCTTGTAATTAGGTCTACAGATATTATCATAACGTCAGTTTGTAAATATATCGTGTCGTTTGTGTGTTTGTATCTGAGTTTTCACGATTTTATAGCAGGAAGACAATGAATGTTTGTACCTCAATCTGTCCTTGGCGAGCATAGCTGGGGTGGTTCTTGAGGATCTTGATGGCGACTATCTCGTTGGTGCCCTTCTTCCAGCACTTCACCACCTGCCCGAACGTACCCCGCCCGAGGAACTCCAACACCTCGTACCTGTAATACAAATAAACCTTACATAATTACTAACTTACAATTTTAACATAAGATACACGAGTAGCGATACTGAACTTGCTCTTTCGTATAATTGTCAAAGAATGACAGTTTTAATTAGAATATACGGACAACTTAATTTGGTGGTTCATTTGCTTAGCAATTAATTTCCCTAACTTTCCGTGACGTGAACAGTCAGTTTGTAAAACGGGGCAGTAAGATCGAATAAGTCACTTTTGCTAATTATGCTGGTACATTTTTGGCTCTGTATAGCGCAATAACAGCGCGCTTTTCTTAGTGTATTTATTTACCTATCCTGACTGTTGCATTTGTAATCTCTCTGTGTTTTTGTTCTTTGTTCTTTCAATGTATGAGGCTATGTTGGGGATTTTCTGAGGAACTTTTCACCATAATCACTGCCTATAACAGTCCATTGTTGGCTAGCTGGCTCGATCTTCGGTCACCTTCCTAAGAACCGTTTGCACCAATTAGTTACCACTAAAAATAAATGATCTTATTATTTCTCGCCCTAAGAGGAGGTCTGTGTCCCAGCGGAAGAAAAACTATAGGTAGACTAGCTTCTACCCGCTTCGCCCGCGTTTATGTCGGAAATTATCCCACAGGAACGTATTACCGGGATAAAAGGTAGCCTATGTGTTAATCCAGTTTTTAAACTATATGTGTGCTAAATTTCATTCAAATCCGTTCAGCCGTTTTTGCGTGATTGAGTAACAAACATCCAAACTATGTACTTAAAAGTTTGGATGTTTGTTACTCAATGTAGTATTTTAGTAGGCTTATGTAAGAATGAATTAGGCAACGACAAGAAATAATGGGTCTCCAAGAGGCACAGCCGCACAGCTAGATTATACTCATAGCATATTATCATATATATCATAGCACAGTTTTACAAAACGGTGACTACAATGATTAACTGCACAGCTACATGACAAATTATTAAATCAAATTAGTAAATCACAATGTGGAAAGGAAATCGTAATGTATAGGTGCAAAATTCCAGACATTAATTCGGTACAGTTAAACCCAATTACCGGTCCGAATCAGTGCCAATGAGACGTAGAGAAAAATAGTATTTAAAATAAAATTTAAAAGCGTGTAGCAGGGAATATGAATAATGTATTTAGAAGACTAGAAAGAATGCAAGGACTCTTGATAAATGAAACGAGCGCAAGGATTTCTACTCAGACCTGTGCACGTTATTGCAATGATGGCTGACGCGTAAAAAACGTTTTGCGAAAACATTTCGTGAAATGGCTACAAAAGTTACTCGGTTTTTCTGTCTGTTTGTTTTTTTATCACGCCTTAATCACTGAACCGATCGTTATGAAATTTGAAAAATATGTAGCTTGACTATTAAAAAGCACGAAACGCAGACGAAGTCGCGGGCAAGAGCTTATTTTTAACTTATAATTTTGAGAATAGTTTGCACTCACTCTGATCTAGGTAATGATTAGACCAGAACTCCACCAAATTTATACATCATTATCATAATCTGCATAGACCTGCTAAACGTAACCTGGCTAAACAATGTTGGTGCTGATTGCAGCTGGTTATTGAACCAGCAATTGGTTAAGCATTGTTGATTGCAGAATCTTGTACATATAGGTAACCAACATTGGGCACCAGTCTGTAAATACTAGCTTATTTTATCCCACGAGTAAGAAAATTGTCAGAATGTTATCAAGTTTTGGAGGTCAGATAGGCTCCATGTATAATATTGGTATTCAGCTGCATCCGGTCAAACTGAAAGCCGACCTCAACATAGTTGAGGGAAAGCTAGGTGATAAAGAAAGATTGAAAAAAAAATCGTTTATTTTCGGTAAACATGACGCTGAAAAAGAACACACAAAAAATAACAAGTTGGGGGAAAATATGCGTCAAAACCACGAAAAACAGCCATCGCTCAGCATAATGCTAGGCAGAGCTCCAGCGCTGGGTTGGTAGTTGCTGATGATGATGATGAAAAAGGAAATTGTCTTTTCCATGGTAGAACAGTCTTTCCATAAAGTTAAAGCAAAAGGGACTCTAGTAGAGTAACCATCAACCGTTTAGTAATCTTTAGTAAAGAATCCATTGCAAAAGTGATGTTGAAATAAAATAACATTTAGCCAATGTCATACAATAACATTTACACAGCGAGTGGAAGCCATATTGTAACATATTCATAATATTCCATTGCGAGGAAGGTTGTAGTACTTCTGGTTAATCAAGAACAATCTGTCAACTCAACTCAACTCAAAGCATTTATTTCAATTAAACCATTTACAGGCACTTTTGAATTGTCAATAGGTCAGTCAGAAAATATGAAGCTAGTTGCCCATTCCAAAGCGTAGGTACCTATGGAGAAGAACGGGCAAGAAACTCCATGGACACTCTTTTAAATTATATTTTACAAAAATATTAGTTACATCATTAATGTTGAATTTATAATTATATGTGAGAACGATGTAAAAAAAAAAAAATATACGTACGCGTTAAAGTGTCCAGAGTACAGCAAATAGTACTTAACAAAACAATAATCCAAAAGTAAAATAATTAAAAATAAGCCGAGGCAGCCAAGTGATGACCAGTCCCAACTGACGGCGCCCGTTCACGAACATGACGCATAGATCAGCACCATTCAGCTCAACCATTTTAAAGGGAGCTAAATGATCCAACACACACGCCACCGTCAGCGAGACATTTTAGTGAGCATGGCATACTATCAGCCGCCAGGGCACATTCAAGTCAATGAAAGACATTATTATCATTACCCGGTAAATGGTAGCACTACAGTACATAGAACTCACATTTGTGCTATGCAATTATACAATATAAAGGAAATTGAGTTTATACAATGCAAAGATAGTCTTACAATCTTCAACAGCTCCAACAGTATTTTCAAGAGTTAATCAATTAGTTGTGGTTGTGGAGCAGGACCAGCACTGAGCCAGGCATCTTTATCAACGATGTAATCCCCTAACTTATAATATGCCTGCCTGCATAGTGTGCGTTTTAGACAAGACTTGAATTTTGTCTCATTCAGTTGAAGAATGTGGGGAGGTATTTTATTATAACATTTTAAACAGTACCCCATAAAAGATGAGTCTACTTTAGCCAGTCTGAAACCTGGTTGAACTAATAGGTCCCTATTTCTAGTACTATAATTATGTCTTTCACCTCTTTTGCTAAAAAGATGTAAATTTTTCCTTACATACATGATGTTTTCGTAGATATATTGACAAGGCACCGTCATGATGTTAATTTCCTTAAACAGTTCCCTTAGAGAATCGCGCCTGCGAAGATTATATATGGCTCTAATGGCTCTTTTCTGCAAAATAAAAAATAGAATCGATGTCTGCAGCCCGTCCCCAAAGTAATCTGTATAATCAACAGTCCCGCCTTGTTCTGCGATGTTATCGGTGGACGAGTACCTACGGCCAATTACTGCGACGATCTCTCTCACGACGCTAAGTACTTAGCTTGGTCCACACATGTAATGCTATATTATGGAGGGATACGTCTTCACTGTGGGAATCTTACCGTGACGTGAATCCCCACATTGATTCGATTGACGATACTTGATTATGGACCCTGAATGGTCAGCAGCGCTACCACTCCGCTGACTGGTTAATATTTTTACTCGACATACTCGTAGCTTTTCTCATATTTTCGGTACCAATACGGGAGAAAATAGACATGAATCGTCATGGAATGGTAGGTACTATAATTCCGGGGTAATCAGAGAGACTTCTGACCGCTGCTTATATTCGTGGCGAATAATTCACCACCAGTAACATTTAGGGATGGCCCTGGCACAATCATATTGATAATGTTGGTATAGCTCACCTATTGGACGAGGAGTAGAGCACCTCATGCTGCACCAGCTGGTAGTCGCCATCGCCACCACAGCCGGAGCCTGTAGTCGCAGCAGTGTAGTGTCGTGTCGCAGTCGCAGCGTCAATCGTACCGCCAGCCGCATCCGCATGTACAGATATTGGATAACGACATATTAGCTTCAAGCGTCTATTTCAGTTAATACACTTTGATGCCTGAACACTGTGAAAATATTTGTGGAAACTGTTCGAATCATTTGAAAGGTAATTTTTGATAGTACAGCAATATAAAAACGAATAGGAACAGTTTCGGTAAACGCCTCCATAGTGACATGGCTTAATTATATAATAATGATACTTATGACAGGTTTGTTTGGACTTCTAAAAGGTTACATTAATTAAAATATGTGTGTCTATATCTCACGTTTTGTTCGAGCTGTAGGTCTTCTAGAATTATCATATTTTTTGTTGCCTTGTTGATCTGGGGAAGAAAGAAAGACAGGGTTTTGTCAATTGAATGTCATTTCCCACAGTTGTGCATGTCAACTGAGAAAAATGGGGTTATTTTACAAGTTATTTTGAAAGCGACAAGCTTGTGATTCGACACTACTTACTATGAACGAGTCACTTTAAAAGCATTGCAAAATTGAGAAATTTTCTATTCAAATTCAAAGCAACAGTTTAATAGCCATCTTTGAAAGGCTTTATAATTATGATTTATTCAAAATGGGCTTCAGTGACGGAGTGGCGATAGAAATAGACTCATTAAAATGTATAGCGTCCAGACACTTGCAGACAACTGTGGTTTAATGTAAGCAGACGGGTATTAGAGACATAATGACTGTGATTACAACGTCTACTGTCTAATACATTGGGGATCTATTAACACTTGGAAATACATACATTAATTTCAGTGACCATAACATTTTGCTGTTGTGAGGTTTTAGAATTACGACTGATGTTATACACTGTTATTTAGAATTAAAATTAAAAACCTTTTAGAAGTCCAAAGAATTGTGGAGAATTCTAAAAGACATGACACGGTACCTAATACAAATAATAAGAAAGAGAAAAATGACAAATGAATTATAGTTAAAATGGTACACATTAGAATGCGCTCAAGCAATCGTTAATTCGTGTTAAGAAAACTGTTAATCGATCTATGTTAAGATAAGTAAGGTTTGAGAATGTAGGATATTCTCAGCTTGAGCCTACTCAATGTGTACAAAGGTACTGTTTGCTGTGTCAACCTAAACACTTATACTGAGTGCAGTTGTCAAAGGATAGTGCATGAAAGTTCAAACAAACTAGATGGGTTCCCACGGGCCCCCTGGCACCGTTACCTCCTGTTAAGTTAGTTGAATTTGAAAACTATACTTATGTACCTAACCTAACTATACAGTGTGTCAGGTTAAACGAGGGACATACTTTAAGGGAGTTTAGTACTCATGAAAATGAACAACTTTAATATGGGGCGGACTCAAAAATATAAAAAAAACAGCAGTTCCTTACATTTTCTACATCACTAAAAAAATTTGTTCAGTTCAGAACTAACACCGCCTGGGTAAAGTAAACAATCCTACTAATATTATAAATGTGAAAGTTTGTAAAGACGTTTGTTACTGAATCACACAAAAACTACTGAACAGATTTGGATGAAATTTGGTACACAGATAGTTTATAACCAGGATTAACACATACGATACTTTTTATCCCGATATTCCCACGGGTATTGAAACTAACGCGGGTGAAACCGCGGGGCGCTGCTAGTTTAGAATAAATTCAACAAAATAGTTGCATTTTGTCCAGTTCTAATTAAAATCTAATCTAATAATTATTTTCGCGAATTACTGATCAAAATTTAAATCTGTGGGCTGTGGATTGGTTACTAAAACAGTCGAGTAGGTTTTAAATGAATCCCGCTAAATCGTGATTAGGCTCAGTTAATGATACGCCCAATTACATAAAATCCTTAATGTATTTGAAACCCTAGAAATTTAATTAACGCATTGTTGACGAATTTGAGTTTACGAAAATACGAATTCAAGTAATGTTTGAGAGTAAGAAGTATCTACATAATTTATTGTTTTATATGCATAATCGATGCTGGGCATTGGGTACTGGGGTTTGTAGTTATGTTTACGATATGTAATATACTTTGACCGGTCACTCTCCAAAATAACCCTTTCTCAAACCAAAATACGAAAATTCTTTGTAAGTTAGTGTGCATGTGTGAGTGCATGTAAGGCGTTGACCAGACGATGGATAATTTGTCCGCCGGACAGAAATTTCCAGCAGTCTAGTTCTCCTACGTGTTTGTTGTTGCATAGGAAGAAATAAATTTATTTGCGGTAATGACGCAAAGAACAAACACAAAAAAGAACAAGTTGGGGGAAAATATGCGTCCCATTCCCCCAAAACGGCCATCGCTCAGTATACTGCTGTGACACTGTGCGAGACAGCGCCATAGCGTAAGTTTTCAGCGAAAGTCGGCGTTGACGTGATGACGTCAACCGGGCATAGATTGTCATACTTTCTATGGTGCGGACAAATTGTCCATCGTCTGCTCAGTGCTTAAAAAGAGGTATAACAACAAAGACATTACGTTTGTGGTTACCTTGCGGCTGGGGCGGGTGGTTGGCCCCGCCCGCCGCCAGCTGCTTGCTGTGAGCCGTCGTCGTTGCGGCCTGTGGAGCCGTCTTGTGCCGCGCGCCGCCCGCGCCCGCGCCTCCCCCACTGCCGATTTGTTCAACGACGCGACGTTGTTCGATGCTATCTGCGACACTGTTGGACGAGAGAAAATAGTTAGCAATGTGTAGGTATTTACAGTTTTCTGTTGGAGTCCTTGTATTTCTGTGAATTGTTAAATAACACTCCTTTTTTTCGGCAGTCCAGTAAAAAAACACTTTTATACGTCAAAAATATAATTATGAGTTCGGTGTTTCCTATCCGACTACTCAGAGCAGAATAACCGAAACAAACTCGTAGGTCAGAGATTCACGAGTCTCTTTTAAAATCCAGATAAATAATCTTAGTCAGGCCAATTATGAGGACCATGCAGATTAGTGTCTGAGATGGCATTTTGAGGACGAGTGGTTTGATAACCACCCACTTCCAGGTCATTGATAAGTTAGCTAGATGATGATTGTAATCTAGTTAACTAGACAAAAGTATCATCGATTCAAAAAGAAGTAAAGTTTTATGTATGTATTAGCAAACTTAATTACTGACTTTTAAGACCAGCACTGTACCTACCAATACCTACTGCAAATAAATTTATGAAACAAAGAAGAAACAAAAATGCGTTTATTGGCATTACAGCAAAAATATACACCTTAAATCTATAAATACCTACGTATGATTAAGGAAAGAAGCTAGATTACATTTCAGTGGACGAGTAAGTAAGTTAGTAATCAGGTCTAATCGAATCATTATTGAAATTCTGATCTTTGGTCATAAACCCCAGAAGAGCAGTGGTAGACAAAGGACCACAGAACTTGGAAAAGCATGCCTAATTTACTGGACAACCAACCCGCACTGGGACCGCGTGGCGGATTACGGCCCACTCCCTCTCACAGAGAGCCAGAGGTAGCCTCACAGCCCAGCAATGGGAATATTATAAGCTGAGTATGTGAGTTACTGGACGACACATTCCAAGGCTTAAGTAGTTACTGGCATGGTAATAGTCTTCATGAAGGTGGACCTTCTAACTAAATAACATCACGCCTGTAATCCCTGAAGAGTTAGGCAGAAGTGTACCTATAATAGTACACCCACATTTCGCCAGTTATGTTGTTGAGTTGCAAGAGGCGAGGAACTGTGTATGTAGTCAAAGTCTGTCAAACTATTAGGTATAGCAAACTTAGTTTGGAAGTCTCTCTCTAAAACCCAGGTGGAAACTTCCGCCACAGGTGTGACCAACATTCCATAATTTTTTTTAATCTAAATGCACCTACATTTCACTTTACACGGAGATCACAGCTTTTTGCTAAGCCCAAAAATAATTTAGCTACAAAAAATAAAGGGACCCCACGCAGAAATTCCCGTTACAAAAAATCCCTTCTGCGTACGCGCATGTCTGCAATCGGGCCCAACTTGGGGCCAATGCTGATACATCCCACCTTGGTTTACGGGATTTTGGACTATATTTCATAAGCAGTAGAGCATGAAATTACTTAAAGTACTATAATATCATTGGAAATAACGTCGAAAGTAAGGGACGAGTTATATTATTATTATTTACGAACATCGATGCAAGTGAAACACTTTTTGCGAGTTAAGAGAAAGTACGGTTTACATAATGTTGATAGTAGTGATAAGTTGTAAATACCAAGAGCCTCTTGGGCCCTTGTAACATAATATTTTGATTTAAAATATGATCTGAGTACATCCAACAAAATGAAATACAGATAAATAAAGACAAAAGATTCTGAGAACTGCTTAAAACAATTAACTCCTAAATAACGGGATTAACATTTCTGAACCTCAGTCACTCCAAAGGTTTCAAAATTCTTTATAAGACACCTGCGTGTGCAATATTAGTTTTTCATACAGAAAAAATCGTAATTATCAAGTAATTTTGTATGCAATTATGTTAAGTGAAACGGGGACGTAATTAACATACTCGACATTTTAATTAACACTTAAAAACTGCTATTTACAAATATAAAGATGCAATCAAAGCGCACGCAGGAAGGGCTGGGAGTGTGTCTACTTTTAATTTAATAACTTTTAGTATGATAGTTGGGATTTCAACAGCATAAGAAATTACAACCAGATCATCAACTTACGTCGCTCCGAGATCAAAATCCTCGTATCCATCGACTTCACACTCAAATTTCAGTCTTGGTATCGACAGATCCATTATAACTATAATATCTATACATTCCCTATATTATACACTACACTGTACATAAGCACTACATCGTACATAAATTACACTGTACATAACTTCACTAATATCATAACCAGTCCAGTAAAAATGCTAGTTTTAAAAATGGTGTTAAACTTGCGAGGCTTGGAAATATGCGTGCGCGCATCGTAGGGGGTTGGGGGCCCGAATGACGCGAAGGGACGAGGGTAGCTGAGGGTTGAGGGTAGCGGGGGGTCCAGGTAGCGAGGGGACTCAACACCCAAATTCCCCGTATTGTATGCCTCATTCAATAATAAGGTAACCTGCGTCGTGAGTAGCGTACGCGCGCGGTGGGAACAAATCAGCGATTGTATGAAATGTTTGCTTGTTTTTAAATTAGATGTTGATGCTATGAATAGTTCAGTTGTTTTCTAACTGAGACGTATATAGTGTCGTAGTTCCAGTCTATTGAAAGTAAACTATCGTTATGAGTTGGCCAAAACAGACCTATACGAACATTCCGAAAACATCTGCCTAGGCTTTTTCCCGCTATGTTGGGGTCGGTTTCGGTCCAGTCTAACCGGATGCAGCTGAATACCCTGAAGATCAGTATTTTACATGGAACGACTGCTTATTGGTCCTACACAACTTAGCTACTCTTTGACAAGACTCCTCTTACGACACGGACCCGTCCGAAAATAGATGATACGTCAAAACAAGTGTCAAATTGAATTTTTTGTATAATGGGAGTAGAGACAACTGTCAAATCGTGTCATCATTCATTCTTAGTTCGGACCCCGAACTAATTATAATTAATTAATCATCATCATCAAGTGATACGGAGTAGCAGACGCCCGTAACTTTGGTCGAAATTACGAAGTTCGTGCTTAGGAGGCAGACCCCCTCTGTGCGAACATTCCGAAATGTGAGCTGAAAAATTGCGAGTAAAATTCACTTGACGTAATTCAACTGGCAACTGCAACTGCAGTTCCTCTCAAAATTATATTAGAGCGAGCGCTGGCAATTACTAGCTTTTTTTTTTACAAAAAATAAGTCCTAGAAAAGTTCCCCTGGTTTGCTTCATGACAAATGATTTGCTAGCGTGCCCATTTGGCTATCCGTAGCCAAAGTTAAAAGCCGGATTTCAAAAAAGAACGCTCATAGGGGCGCATTCAAAATTACCGAGTGTAGAAAGTTCCCCCGACATTGGCATTGTACAAGTAGCTATAGAGTCCATAGACATACCAAGTCCGAATATAATTAAAGTTTTTAAATCGGACATCCTTTCCATGTTTTTTTTGGGATTACAATAATTTCACAGGCTTTAATCCTTTGGTCATTCGAAGAATAACATTACATTAGGGTGGTCATTATTTGTATTTCAAAGCAAACTTTTATTGTAATTAGTGCCCTTTAGCTTTGTATGTAAGAAGGTACACACGGCTACACATCAAGCTATACATAACCAGTATCTAGTTCTCAGGGGTAACTGGTTTAGAAAATAAAGCTAGTAGTTACTGGCGTGTTGTCGCGACAGCAAGGTTTGGCTCTAAGCACAGGCGAAGCGGGAGACGGGTTCTAGAGGTAACTTAGTATAGAAACGAAAGGCGCTAAGAACTACATACAAGGACTGACGTAGAGTCGAGACGTTGGAGAACAAAGCAGAGGCGGAGTGTAAAGTTAGGGTTAACTAGCATAGAAAAAAAAATGCCATAACAAAAGCGCGCTGTTGGATTTTAAACGCTCGGATCCAGCGCCGAAAGTTGAAAGTCAAACATTTCTCTTTTATTTTAAAGAGCTTAAAGCTTTTAAGTAAGTAAGTATACTGACGTGGCGTCGCGACAGCAGGGTCTGGCACAAAGCACAGCCGGAGCGGGAGGAGGCGCGGGCGGCGGGGACCGCTCCGCATCGCACGCGCGACTCGGCACGGCGGGCGCGGTGCAGCAGCCCGGCCCGACGCCTGACCACCACTTGTTCTGTAAGGACAAATAGCTACTTTATTTACTTGACTACAGCAGCGAATTTTAGCAAATTGAACCTAGTAGGTACTTCGCTGAACGGCAGGCTGCTTCAAGACGGATTTCACCAAGAAACTGAACGCGATCAGCGTATATTAACCGCGTTCAAGACAGATTTATTGTGTCATTATTGTTGTTGTGAAATATTGACACTGACAGTTCTTGAACGCAGTTTCGATATGCCGATGATCGCGTTTCGTTTCATTGGTGAAATTGGCGCTCAGTGTGTCGTATGTCGGGACTATTTACCAGTAAGCTAAGGCCTTAGGCCTAAATTCCTTTTACGCTGACGTCAGTCGCGCGTGTGAATATACATTGTGTTCTATAGCACCATACTGCGACGCTGACGTCAGCGGCGCGTATGATGGTTGGTACTGACCGTACGCGACCGACCGTACGCGATCGACCGTACGCGACCGACGTGCGACGTCAGCGTAACAGAAATTCAGGCCTTAGGCTGCGTTTCCACCAGAGATGTGCGAGGATGCGTAGCGAGGGATGTGTGTGAAACAAACCAATAACATCGCTTCATTTTCATAGCTTCAACTAAGTTAGCGTTGTTATTGGTTAGTTTTACACACATTCCTCGCTACGCATCCTCACTCATCTCTGGTGGAGACGCAGCGTTAAGGTCGTCTTCATAAATTTGTATTCAGTCTACTCAAACACAAATAACAATGGGCAATGGGTAATTTGCTAATACCAGTAATTAAAGTAACGCAGTTTGTGGTAATTTGTAGTTCGACCTAAACAGTAATTCAACAATGACTGATGTAAATTACTACCTTTGTCTACTCTAATAGTCTAATTATATGCATGTCAATGGATGTGTAGACGTGTGGATTAACTAATATTACCAGTTTAAATATTGTTTTGCTAACTTCTGTGTTCACAATATAATAATCAAAAATAATCAATCTGTGTGGTTTTTTCGTCAAAAAGCCATCTCAGACATTGATCTACATGGTCTTCATATGATCTGACTAAGATTATGTCTGGACTTTAAAAGAGACTGTGACCTCTGAGTTTGTTTCGGCCTTTCTTCTGAGACTAGTCAAATAGGAAACGCCGACCTCATCTATTTTTTAACATAATTATGATTGACGTGTAAAAGTGTTTGTGCAAACCTACTTACATAAATAAAACCATCGTATCATTTAATAACCTCCCGACCGATTTCGGTCACAGTGGCCAATCCCAATGGAGATAGCCAGGTAAGCAAGAGATATTATAGTGCACAAGTGTGTGCGTGAACACTGGTGCACTCTTTGTTCCTTTACTCTCATAGTTCGATAGAACGGCAATCCGATGGAACGGCAATCCGACACCACCGGGGAGAGATCAAGCGCAGGACCAACGGCTTTACGTGCTTTCCGAGGCAAGGGGGTATTAGGCCGCCAACTTCCAAACTCCCCGGAGTTTGGACTAAGGAATTCCTAATGGAAAACCTAATAACATTTTGCCCGACCTGGGAATCGAATCCAAGACCCCACGCTCAAGAGACCAATGGGGCAGTCAATATATTATAATGACATCCACATTTTTTTAAACTCCCAGACCCGCGATCCACCCAGGTGCATCCCATCTTCCGCCCGCGCTGTTACTTTGATCTCGCGTAACGCTCGTGCTGTATTTTTTTCTTTTTGGTAGGCTCACAAGTGTCGTAGCGTGATATTTAGTAGCCTTCCTCAAGAATGTGGCTAACAAATTCAAAAACAATTTTTCAAATCCGACTATTTCCAGAAATAAGTGCGTTCAAACAACAAAATAAATAAACTCTTTAGCTTTACCATATTGTTGCGCGCCACAATTGATATTCGTTACCACTAGCGCCATCTAGTATCGAGTAGAAGAACTAGTGTCAAGAACCTTCTAGAAGCTTCGATGATAGAACTTTCTAGAACTATCGACATCTGGTCAGTTGGGGCCGGAATGTACTCGAACATTCTAGATGTTTCTACAATAGAAGGTTCTTGAACAATGTGAGGCCTATATAAGGCGGGAATGCTCCGCGAGCCGACACAGTCTTGGATAAGCGATACAAGCGAAAACATCGAAACGAAAGCGATCTTCAAGTGCGACTTAGAAGTGATCAGTAGTGCAATTGTGTTTTGTAATAGTGCGTTAAAGTTGTAATTAGTGTTCTTAATTAAAGTGTCTATTTTTGGTTAATAAATCGGCGTTTTTAATTATTACGAACCCCAAGCTCGTAACAATTGGTGTCAGAAGCAAGGATTAAAATGCCGATTTTACCCAAAGACGATACTGAGGGTATCCGTACCCGGAGTCAACGCCAACAGGAGACGGACCAGAGACGTTTTGGTAGAGCTCCGCCACAGAAGTCGGAGGGCCAGATACCGACCACGGAGGCGGGCCCGCCCACAGCTGCTCCAGCATCATCAGCACCAGATTTTGCTGCTCTGATGATGATGCTGCAGGAACAGGCTCGCCGACAGGAGGAACAGACTCGCCGACAGGAGGAACAGGCTCGTCGGCTGGAAGAACAGCTCCAGCGTGATAAGGAGGAACAGGCTCGCCGACAGGAAGAGCAGATGCTCCTTATGAAGGACCTTCATGCTACCTTCGGGAAAGACATGAAGGAGGTGAAGGATAAGGTTGCTCAACATGACAACCGCCTGTCGGAAGCTGAAACCCGAATCGACCAAGTGAATAATCGGGTTGACAACGTGATGGCTGACGTGAAGAAAACCGTGATGGCTGACGTGAAGAAAACATTGGATTACATTAAACTTGGGGATGGAATCGCAGCTCCCGTAGCTACAACACCTTCGCTACGTGGATTCAAAGTGCCACCATTCGACGGAACTTCTTCCTGGTCGGCCTACAAAATCCAGTTCGAGGCTGTCATGAAGGCGAACGGGTGGGATAAAAATCAGGCCATGACTGCCCTCACCCTAGGCCTGCGCGACCAGGCCTTAACTGTTCTGGAAGCTATCGGTAAGGAAGTGACTTACGAGCAGCTCCTTGAGGCATTGGAGGCTCGGTATGGTGACGCTCACCTGGAACACGTGTTTCGTGCGCAGCTCAAGGATCGCGTGCAACGCAGCAGCGAAAACCTGCAGCAGTGGGCCCTTGAAGTGGAGAAGCTGGTTCGCAAAGCTTACCAGTCCGTACCTGCGCTTATTGATGGGAACCTGGTGCAAGCATTCATCGACGGCATCCGCGACCTTGAGGTTAGAGCTGCTGTGAGGCTCGGTCACCACGGGACGCTTAAGGACGC
The DNA here is from genome assembly GCA_963669345.1 of Gortyna flavago. NCBI lineage: Eukaryota > Metazoa > Arthropoda > Insecta > Lepidoptera > Noctuidae > Gortyna > Gortyna flavago. The sequence goes on from OY770141.1 coordinate 6,766,603, forward strand.
CTTGGCCCATGCACTGGAGGTAGAAGCTGTGCGGCAGGACCATCGTTCCCATCGCGTCAGGGAGGTTCAAGCGGCTACAGTTCGCGATCGTAATAAAGGATACAGCCCTAGGTGCTACGGCTGTGGGGAAAGGGGCCACCTTCGATCCAGTTGCCCTAAGCGAACTGCAGGAAGAGAAGAATGGCCTATCCGTCAACGGCCAAGGATATTGCCGGTAGCACGTGAAAAGGAAGTGGAAACCATGATTGTGGGAAAGGTGAAGGATGTTATTGAACCTTCATCTAATCCATGGTGTTCACCTGTAGTGCTGGTAAGGAAGGAAGACTGCAAGCATTGTACTAGGCAAGAAAGTAAAGAAGTCGTACCTGTGAGGGTGCTCAGGACAGACCTCAGCAACGAGTGGAAAGAAAGACTACAACGTGCACAGCAGGAAGATTCGGACATTAAGCCGATTCTGGAGTGGTTGAAAACCAGAGTTCCTAAGCCCAAGTGGAGTGACATCTCAGCAATGAGTTCGATCACAAAAAGCTATTGGGCCCAATGGGACAGCTTGGTGATTCAGGATGGAGTCCTGTGCCGTAAATGGGAAAATGCTCGTGGAGACAGCTGTCATTTGCAAATGGTTGTCCCTAAAGCTCAAGTACCGGATGTTCTACAGCTGTACCATAATGGTTGTTCAGGAGGTCATCTGGGAGTAAAACGGACTCTACTGAAGATACGAGAACGGTTTTACTGGGTCCACTGTCGTGACGATGTTGCGGACTGGTGTCGCAAATGTACAAGTTGTGCAGCTGTAAAGGGACCTCAGACTCGTAGTAGAGGTGCATTGAAATTGTACAATGTTGGTGCACCATGGGAGAGAATAGCCTTAGATGTTGCTGGACCTTTTCCGGAGAGTGAAAGTGGTAACAAGTATTTCATGGTTGTGATGGATTACTTCACTAAGTGGCCGGAAGTCTTCGCCATTCCAAACCAAGAAGCTTCAACAGTTGCAGATAAACTGGTTCATGAAGTCTTCTGCCGTTTTGGAGTACCCTTGGAGATTCACAGTGATCAAGGAAGGAATTTTGAGTCCCAAATATTCCAGGAAACTTGTCGACTTATGGGTACTCATAAAACTAGAACAACTTCTTACCACCCACAATCGGATGGAATGGTGGAAAGATTTAATCAGACATTGGAGAGATACCTGGCAAAAGTTGTGGAAAATCGGCAACGAGATTGGGACAAGCACATACAACCGTTTTTGTTGTCATATCGAAGCGCTGTTCACGAAAGTACATCGGTGACACCAGCTTTCGCAAACTTTGGAAGAGAATTACGGCTGCCTGCAGACCTGATCACCGGAATACCACCTGATGTCCCACGCAGTATAACCGATTATGCGAATGACTTGCGGAACAAAATGAATGACATTTATGAGCATGTCAGACAATCGGGCCAGCAAATGTCTGTAAAGATGAAAACCCGTTATGACCGAAAAATGAACAATAAAGGGTTCGACGAAGGCTCACTGGTGTGGTTGCACAATCCAGTCCGCAGCAAAGGGAAATCTCCTAAGCTTCAAGCTAAATGGGACGGACCGTACCGGATTCTGACAAAGATCAATGACGTAACCTACCGGATTCAGAAAGGTGCAAGAGGTACTCCTAAGATCGTCCATGTGGATCGACTGGCGCGTTATCATGGGGCCGATAATGCTCGGGACGAGCATGTCTTAGGAGGGGGCAGTGTTGCGCGCCACAATTGATATTCGTTACCACTAGCGCCATCTAGTATCGAGTAGAAGAACTAGTGTCAAGAACCTTCTAGAAGCTTCGATGATAGAACTTTCTAGAACTATCGACATCTGGTCAGTTGGGGCCGGAATGTACTCGAACATTCTAGATGTTTCTACAATAGAAGGTTCTTGAACAATGTGAGGCCTATATAAGGCGGGAATGCTCCGCGAGCCGACACAGTCTTGGATAAGCGATACAAGCGAAAACATCGAAACGAAAGCGATCTTCAAGTGCGACTTAGAAGTGATCAGTAGTGCAATTGTGTTTTGTAATAGTGCGTTAAAGTTGTAATTAGTGTTCTTAATTAAAGTGTCTATTTTTGGTTAATAAATCGGCGTTTTTAATTATTACGAACCCCAAGCTCGTAACAATATGTATAGATCAATACTGTATTTTGTAGCTACTAGAGGAAAGCTTTAAAGTACATAAGTCTTAATTTACCCGACTAAATTATTGTCATTAAGCTCTCAGAATTTCACTAATGGCTTCACTTCTTAATGACTTAAGTGCAAATTACCGAATCGCTTAAGCTTATGTATTATACGACGCCTATAATTATGTTCGTCGGTGTTAATATTCAAACAAGAACGTCAAATTAATGCTTCAATATAAATCTATGTTCAGTAAAGTGGGAAAATGTGAATTTTAATAAATGTTTCGCCAATGTTGAATAAATTAAACTGAAATTACTAGCTTTTCAGTTAGGACTATGAATACTTGGGATTTAAAGCGGAAAATGTGTAAATAAGGTTTTCATTTATTAATGGTGCCCCATTAATAAAGGAAACCGGCATGTCCTAGAAATAAAAGTTCGAAGATATGTGACATCTACCAACCCGCACTGGGTCCGCGTGGTAGATTATAGCCCACTCCGTCTAACGGAGAGGAGGAAAGTATCCCAGCAGTGGGAACATTATAGGCTGATTATGCTAAATGCTCCATTTTCGGTTATTTGTAACATCGTAAATAGAGGTGTATTTTTCAAGTAAAAGTTATCAGAAAATGGCTCCCAGCCAGCTATTAGTTTTGTTTAACTCCGTTCGCGTAAATCACTTTGTATGAAATGTTGTTTGCTTTTATGATATTGGTATCTGAATACCTGCTTTTATGTTCCTGTACGAAATAGGAATGAAAATTTTCTTAGTGCATTATCTTTATTTTCTAAAGCCATTATTCACATTCAGTCTAGCATCGCTTTTTTGGTTTAGTGGTCGCAAGACCTCTTTGTTACGAATCTGGAATTCTAATTTAAATAATCGATTCAATTAGTAAAATATTTTTCGAAGAGCCAACTTTATTTTCATCTACAAAATAAAAAAATGGTTTACTGGTCACAAGCGCTACTGCTAACCACCAGGTCCTGGGTTCGATTCCCAGGACGAGCAGTGTTATTGGTATTTTCCATCAGGAATTTCTCAGTAGCAACCAGACGTTAGGATTTATGCCCAGTTAATTAATGGCAATGTGTTAAAAAAAATGTTCTAGTGGTAGCAAGCGCTACTAATTAGTACAAGGTCCTGGGCTCTATTTCCATGGCGGGCGAAGTGTTATTGGGTTTTGCCATCAGGAATTTCTCAGTAGCAGCCCGAAATCTGGATTCAAGAAGCCCCTTTGATGGCAAAACCATCAACGCCATCTTGTTAAACCTAAACATAACCGGCGAAATGTGGGTGTACTATAGGTAGAATTCTGCTTAACCCTTCCAGGAATTGTTATGTTATTTTTGGTCCAAGTGATGTTTATGCATTATATTTATACTCCTAAGTTACTGTAAATCCATAATTCCATAATAAGCAATGGAAATTTTCGCACATGTGTTTTGTTATAATTCCCCGAATAATTACAGCATGTGTTTACTCCTCACATCTAATCTGGGAATAAAGGGAAAACGTTGCGTAACATCTCTATCGTGTTAATTCGCGTTACGGAGTTAATTAACAGAATTTGCTGGGTATCGTTAATTACTTTCTATTGTTAGCAGAGCATAAATAATATAAATTACATATGTATACGTAGGCACATTCCGATCCACTCTTCAAAGGTCTGTTGAAATATCCTAGTTCTTTCTTAGGCAGCAGTAATTTACTGTTTTTCTAATCTAATCTTGATTAAAGTTCGCTAGAACTGGGTGGTGTCTAGGATCACCAAAACAAACATATAACGTCACGAGATTCTATTGGCGCGTGGCCAAAATCAGAACTAACGCCGCCATCTTGTTTTTTCCATACATAATCAGCCTATAATGTTCCCATTCCCACTGCTGGGGCATAGGCCTTCTCTCTGTGAGAGGGAGCGGGCCATAATCCATCACGCGGCGGTCTTAATGCGGGTTGGTAGATGTCACATGTCTTCGAATTTTTGGTTCTAGGACATGCAGGTTTTCTCACGATGTTTTCCTTCACCGTTTTGCAAGCGGTAGTGATGAAATAATTTACACAAAGTAAAGCGCCTATCTGGGTTCGAACCTACGACCCGCAACTCGTAAGTCGCGATCGCGACTGATACCACTGATACAATTGCACAAATGTTTTCTAATTCTCCCTCATTCGAGTGCCAAAAGATCCTTATAGCAGTGTAACTGGAAAGTAACTATAAATCTTTTACAATTCTTGGCCTTTATGGCACATCAGTATCTATGTAAAATATCTCAAAAACAAATAAAATCACGTAAACATCACTAGAAATTACATTCATTTTCTCAAGCAGCAAAATCTTTACTCCACCTGTCCTAACCTCTTATATATCAGCAACAATTTACGTGTATCATACATATTACCTCATATTATCTCTAACATCTATAGTAGTGAACCTTGCAATAATGCAAGCAAGTGTGGTCCGGTTCTGAACCAGTCTGGGGCGACATCGAGCTAGATAACTGGCCTTATCTGACTGCCGACCAACATTTTCTACAAGAATTTGTGCTAAACTAGCACCTGAATAGTTATGAATAGTGATCAAATCTAGTGGTAGAACAGGATTTTCAGGGAAAATTTAGGAGCATTTACCCAGAAATTCCAAGTAAAAGTTTGATCTAAGGTAATTTGAATACATAGAATATTTAAAAATCAAGTCAGTCAAGTCCAATTTTCGATAAGACTAGCTGTGCCCACAACTTAAGCGTGCATGTCGGAAAACAGATTTCATGGGTTTTAATTTTGCGCGGAACGGCAATTATTTTTCTAAAATAAAAGCCCAAGTTATTAGTTATTCCATATAATGTGAGAGGATCTGCCACTGAATGTCCCGTCAAAATCGGTCTAGCCGTTTTGGAGATTAGCCGCAACAAACAGACAGAGATACAAAAACATTTAAAATTGTTTTTTGTTATAAGTACCTATTATTAATGCATTTAGTAAAAAGCTGTTATTTTGACAGTACAAACAGACACTCTGACAGACAGTTTAATTTACTTGTATAGATTGAACTCAAATGTATCACAAGAATACTCTTGGTAGATCTACGCGTATAATATTCCTTGAGAACAGGAAAATTACCTCAACATAAATTGTTGTAGTAAACTTTTCGGGAAAGCTAAACGTAGACTACTATGTTGGAAAGTAGTTCGAGATGAGACTATACATACTAAATCGGAACAGGTTTACAAATTGTATCTCTTTTAATACAAGTTAACCTAGAATTAATTATCTCTGAGTTCGAATCGAATATGAGCGCGAAGTAGGTATATAATTTGCACTTATATTCCTCGAAGGGCAGAGATTTACTTACATATTATAATACACCCACATTTCGCCAGTTATGTTAAAGTACCTACCACAGAATAGGGGGCGAGCCAGTGGCGTAAGTATAGGGTGGAATTGGGGCAAAATGCCACGGGCCCCCGGCCAGAGGGGGCCCGGGGCCCGAGAGGACCACGAGCACAGGAGGATTCTAACATGAGTTTATAAATGCAAACTTTTTTTGAATGTGTGCAACAAAGTACATCATTCAGGTTTCGAACATTTTGTACTTACCTTTTTCCCAATGTTTCTCAATTTTTTTTGGACAGGACCTCATTCTCAGCGACCACTAGACCAACGAAGCAGTCGTGTTAAATTTTGTAGGGGAATATATGAAATCTATGCGGAAGAAGGCGCAGGAGAAGTGCTACTAAAAAAAGCTATTACGTTGGTTGAGCTTCTTTACATTGAGGGAGGGCCCCATCCCTGGAATTTGTCACGGGCCCCAAACGGAATAGTTACGCCACCGGGGCGAGCCTATTGCCATCAACCGAGCACAAAAAATCTAAACGCCGAGCTGCTAAGATCGCATATTGTTTGTGTCACCCTTTGTAAAATTTATGTAATTTATGTGGTGTTCATTATAAAAAGTATTTTTCTATTCAGAAATTCCAGATGGAAAAACCCAAAAACACTTTGCACAACTCGGGTATCGGACCCAGGACCTCATGCTCAAACGATAGCGCCGGCGACCATTAGACAACGAGGTCGTCGGTTAAAAAAAGCTTGCATCAAAATAAATTCCTAAACTAAATCGTCAATAATTTAATCAATTCAAACTTTCTCTTATCAGCCTGCTAATCAAACACTACACAATCCACATACAAATCAACTTGCACATGCAAATCACTGATTAATATGGCCATCAACCATAATTAGCGTATTATCAGGCACCTAGACAGACTTCTTAAGGACGAAATTACCCATTAGCCTTTACAGGCGAAGCTGATGAGGGGAACAGTAGGTGTTTAGAGTACTTTTCGAAGGCATAGGTTTGTTCTAAACGAAACAATGCAGTAACAGTGACAGGTTGATGACATTCAAGCGACACAGCGTACTATTGTTCTTGTGACTGCGTGGAAAGATAAGTTTATCATATCATTTCTACACCCCCTTCCCCCAAACACTCCAGGATTAGTATAGCACTCATCATTCTCTTGCGCTTATACAAATTTATCTGAGGTCGGCGCAACATGTCTTTTTTTTCTTAGTCGTCATATCGGTAGTCAGTTCAGTAGTCACCCCTTTTCTAGCCATATCATTTTTCTTCACACAATCCATCCAGCGTGTCTTTGGTTTTTCTCACATTTTCCTCATTCTTCCGCATCACGCCCATACCACGACAACCGTTTTCCATACAACTTTAACAGTTCCCGGTGCCACTTTCAGACTTCCTCTTATCCATTCGCGACGTTCACGTAATGTTACTGTTATGTAGTCACTAAATGGTCAGCATCAAGTCGTATTCGTGCGGAGGTATCGATCATCGGGCGATTTCTGCTGAAGATAAACGACTGGGGCCGAAGATGACCGAGCTAATAATCGCGTGCGTATACTTTATACGCACGCGATCTTTCAGTCATTGTTTTAGAAATTTGCAGGAAATTCGTCGTTGTTTTATAAGAGTGAAGTAAGTATTATAATTTAATTCAAAATGTTATAGGCAATGAAATATTTATGATCACTTTTATCGTAGGCACATTGGCGTTTAATAAGTCTGTATCTGTATCACGTAATTGCAAATACTGTGACAATCCTGAATAGCAGTAAACTGTAGCTAGCAATAAATTCTTCAGTAATTGTTAATAAATACTTGAGACGCACTCACCATCAATCAATAATAGTTGGGCGACTCTTGCGCACGCAAACTATGTAGTCACGTTTTAATAAATGAGAGGCGGATACAATTACGATTACCACGCGCGGGTAGCATTTAGCTTTTTTTTTTTTTTTATGGATGGGAAATCATCAAATGACCCCTCCCGCTCTGGGTGGAGCGGAAGGGAGTGTCAGACTCTTACTGACTAAAACCCATCCGTGTTCCTTCCTTAGCCCTTTATGTTCCGGGGCAGCAGTAACCCTTTCGGACAATCCCGCTGCCCCGGCAGGCGTAGCATTTAGCTTGATTTGAAGTTAACAATGTGAGATGGGAAATCTTTCTAAAACACTTGGTGCATTAGAAGATGGTACACGCTGACAGACAACAACGCACAACGCTATCAACAATAATAATATAATGGTTGAAAACTGAAATGAAATGGCTAATCTTTCACATATTATAGTTTTCCAATGATGACCAGTCCAGACTTCATTCATAAAGTCAAAGTGACAGTCAAATCATTTATTTATTTAAATACTTTAGGCAAAGGCAAAGGCAAGACAAATGTACAAATGCCTATGGCATTAAAAAAATCATTCATTCATTATTCCAAATAGGCACACTAAAGGCACTTTTCAACGTCAAAATTTACAAATAGAATTGATTCTAGTCGCCCCTTCCAAAAGGTACTTTCGTATGGAGAAGAATGGGTAAGAAACTCCACCGTTACTCTTTTAAAAAGTGTTATTTTTGCATTAGGAATTTCTTAGTAACAGCCTGGAGATGAGAAGTTGGCGGTGTGATACCCCCGTGCCTCTGAAAGCATGTTACCATGCCGTTGGTCCTGGGCCTAATCTCTCTCAGGTCATGTTTGATTGCCGTGCCATCGTACTATGAGAGTGAGGGATGAGGGAGTGCACCTGTGTCTGCTAGTCTCCGTTGAGATTGGCCGCCAGCCTGGAGGACTCGGAAAAGTTCATAAATATAAGTTAACAAGAATCAAAGTAAATAACCGCGTTTGGTTTGTATCATGTGTGTGTGTAGTTGTTATCAAGCGTCATACGCACACAAAAGCACTCAATATAGCAACATTGGGTAAACGACCCGTGAAGGACAGTTTATTTCCAAGTATTGTCAATTGTTGTGTTCTATATTTCTATGATCAGGAATTGGATAATACTGTTTTATTCAGGTTCCCAGTCTGTGAGATATTCCCTCTGTGTGGTGTGGCGCTGTGATTAACAAATTAGAAAGAGGACTTCAATATTTTATTAATTCAAAGGGTAACAGCCAAAGACGTGGAAATTAAAAAAAATAGACGGAAACCTTAATTTTGAAGGCAGAAGAACGTCGGCAGGATATCCGTTTGAAGATCTAACAAACGAAGAGGGAAATTTTGAATGGAATGCCTCAAAGTAGCATGGCTTAATTGATTTCTATGTAGACTTTTATTAAGGATGGAATTATAGCGAAAAGAAAGGGAGATACAACATACATAAACTCACGCCTTCTTCATACGGAGGTAGGCAGAAACTATAGAACGCCACCTTCTACGATCCCGACATACTCTTCTTGCTTCGTTTGTGTTCACACGAGCAATACCTATTAATAAATGAAATAATTAGTGAAACCCAAACTAATTATGAGCTCCGAAACATAACCACAATAAGCGTCAGATAGCATGACAAGGATCCCTTTGGGATTCAAATTAATTACAACGTTCACTTCATACATAGGGTGAACTGGCAAATATGTATTTTGTTCAGCCAGTACTTAGATAAAAAATAAACAACTTTGCCTAACAGGTGCCTGGAGAATTCACAATTTCTATAAATCTTTTGGGTTGAATTTGGTAAAATAATACCAACTTGCGAAATTTTGCTAATGATCAAGTTCTTACCAAGGGGTATAGTGGTACCCAGCCAGAATTGTGAAGGTCAGATAGGCATAGTCGCTTCATGTAAAACATTGTTATTCAGCTGCATCCGGTAAGACTGGAAGCCGACCCCAACATAGTTGGGAAAAGGCTAGGCAGATTGATTAATCGAGTATCCAGTAATAGTGGTAAAGTAACATTAGTAACTCGTATGATCGAACGTCGTACACATTGTACAAAACTATTAACAAATGGATATTTTTTTTTTTTAAACAAAAGACATAATTATTGAAGTAAAAGACGTTCAACATTCTTTCACATACAGCGCAGCGTCTAATGTGTAGCTACTACCCACGTTACAATGAATGGACTTATAATGTAAAACTATGATGAAACGACCACCGGGCGTAAACGACCGACCTATGCTAATGAGGATTGCGTAGATAAACCAATTAACTTATTACGCACTTTCAATACCGATCTCTTTGTTAATGAGTAACAAACAAGATAATTTACTCGTTTCTTTGGTTAAAATTCCTTCGTACAAGGAAGACTGAATGCTATGATGATTGCAGACATGCAACCTGTCACCGCTGCTTACGCAATATTGTAATCTGGGAAACAAGTAATTTTCTAGGCTTTAAGTTGATCTTACATTACTGCACCCTAATTGCGTAATCCCAATTCGAATCATTATGAAGGATATTGCTATCCATAACACAATGAATGAAGTTGAACTGTCAAAATGAAAGCTATTTCTACCCTACTGTTAGTGCGTTACACAATGACCCCACTGGCGTCTCTATAGCTTGGTCTATGTCTTAAGCACACCGTTGTAACTGCAACAGTGTTCATAGTTTCAAGCAAGCCGATTCATGTCAACGACAAGCCATATTCTAGTCAGTTTCAAGTGCCAAAATTAATTAGAATAAGGCCAGGAAGACCATGAGGATCACTTTCAAGACCAATCTGCATTACAGACTAATTGATACCACAAAAAAACAATTTCCAGCCTCAAACAGTAGACTCAACAAGCAGTCATCTGTCTATACTGCATATTGTAAACCCAGACAGGAACAATTTGACGTCATAGGCGAAACAGTCTTACACGTGGGAACCGAGTTCATGGCGAATGGCGAGACAAGCCACGAATTAGCATAACATTATGATAATTGTATTGAACATAGCTACGAAATATGTTTTCGTGGCGGACTGATAATATTGACAATTTGGCTCTCACTGTTTCAAGTTATTTACATATGTATCGGTTGGTTGGTTGTCTGATCGATTTTCCTGTTGGACTGAACTGTATTTCAAGTAGAGAAAAACAGCTTTTTAGATTTACGTCTAAAACCATACGTAAACTCACGCCTTCTTCCCATAGGGATAAGCAGAAACCAATCACGTTCATACATCTGGTCATACATGCACGCCGGTTGCAAGTAATACGTATGTACGCGTGTACCTTTCTGAAGAAAGAACATCACCGATAAGGTCACTGGTCACAATATGTCCTTCTAGGTCCCACTGGCTTTTCCATTCACAAGCGCCTTGTTCTTGTTAGCCGCCTTTCATCCTCTCAACATGAACAAACCATCTAAGCATACTCTTTTAAATTTTTGTCATCCATCTTCTTTGTCTAAAACCATGTTTATAGCTACATGTACTTACCTACTTTTTACCTTAGAAGATGATGTGCCTAATAATGAATATCTTCTTTGGGTGTGCTCTTTCAAAGCTGTACCATTAGTTAGACCTATTTCAGTGCTCACAGTCTCCCACATCACCTTCCTTCCTTTTTAGTTTTTCCTAAATCACTTTTCTTCCACGATAAACAACACAATATCTCTCTAGAGCAAGGCACTTAAACGTAGTCAAGTATAACGCAATCTAGCTACCCAATATCTCGAAACCGTTTCGCCTACAACGCGAACCAACAGTATGATGTATGAGGGTTGCCTAGCATCTGGAAGCGAATCAATCATATTTTCACGCTATTGTCCTTGACGTAGCCTCGCTTCGCTATCTGTGTGGCACAGGCCTAGTGTGAAATAGAACTGTGTATTAGAAGCTACTAAAGGGTTTATTATACGCATAGTCATTTGTTTCTATTAACGCAGAAAATAAATATAGGCTAGTACTTATTCGCACTGTTTTAAAAAAAAAACTGCCTTCTTGGTCTAATGGTCGCACAGCGCTATTGCTGAGCATAATGATCGGGCAGTGTTATTGGGTTTTTCCATCAGGAGTTTCTCAGTAGCAGCCCGGAGTCTGCATTTGTGCCCGGTTGATGGCTATAGGCTCGTCCCCTATTACATGGGACTTAAACATAACCGGCGTAACGGTTTATTAATCAGTACACCACTTCCTAACCCTTTGAGGATATGACTGTATTATTAAAACACACATATTGAAGAGTATGAAAGAAAATGTGACTATATTTAAATTCATTACTGGTTACACATTCACTGCTATGAGAAAATATTTTCCAGCAAATAGTGAAGAAAATTCAAAGAATTTCATGTTCAAATTCTCAGCAACGATCGAAAGAAAGCATTGCATTTGAATTATAAATCGAGCGACGAAACACGCAAACTAGACTTCATAAACAGTCGTACCCAGTACCCAGTCCATTGCTGTTTACCTGAACTATTGGCCTACGCCTGGTACCTAGTTCTAGAAACGCAATGGATTTCCTAAAAATTTTACTTCGTGTTTCGGTATGACCAGTGACCATCTGGCAGTCAATCGATGGAAGGTAAGCTCGATATGGCTTCATTAAAGTTTCATTGGTTGATTGCTAACAATTACTGAAGTGTTTCCATGAGTCAGAATGTGTGATTATTTGTTGTCGTAGTCGTACCGTCATTATTTAATCATGTGATACTTTGTCATACCACATTGATGAAATATCAATTGAATGTGTTTTCTTATCAAATCACTATGTACTACAATATGGTTACTATAGCTAGCGAGAATGCTTCTTAATTGAGATGCTACATAGGTATACATGCATAATCATTATGTAGATTTAGTGGTAACAAAACATATAAATGAGTGCAAAAAATCTACAGCTATGCTAACTAATATCAAAGCATGTACACACAACTGATAAAATCGATACTAATTAATTACACATACATCGCACTTTCTTCGAAACGTGCTCAATGAAAAAGTACTGGCGTAATGAACATGCAACTACGTGTGTCCTGAAAATCATAAATGCATACAGTACGCACTGATGCACAACAATGACTTTCAGTTTTACTGTAGCGCCTTTGGAATCTGAACACAGTGATTGACACTGTAACAGCTAGTATTGACGCAAACTGTATACAAAGCCAAGCCATAAATATACAGGGGTCAAAAACATTCCAAAGAAAAACAAAACTAATTTTAATACAAAGACTATTCACACAAAACACTACTTACAGCACCCATACGTTGAAATGGCACATCGAGTTTTCGAAAAAGATATTGTCACACAGGTACAGTAGTCTTATTTTATCTCTCGAAACAAAGCGCGCTTTATTTGTGGTTACCAAGTGTACACACACGCTGTAAATGTACGCCTGAAGACAAGTAGCGTCAGCACATAACACACACACGCACACACTTCCGACTTCGCCTCGCCAGTGTCTCGGACGGTGCCGAGAGCTCCAGCGCTTACACACACATTCACAGCGTGTTTGTACACTTGGTAACCACAAGCAAAGCGCGCGTCGCTTCGTGGCATAAAAATACTGAGTGAGTGACAGAGATGACGGTCGACAATGCCGAATTTGTTTTTCAACTCAATATGGCATATTAACGGCCAGGTACTGAAACTACTTCTTGCATTGCTATTGCTATTAATTCATGCAGCTACACAGCCCAAAAGACAACAACGTTTCTTAGAAACTATCAGATAAATCTACTAGTGTTGATATTCTATCAATTTTCTACATTGCAACACATAATCAGAGATTATTAGAACACATCAATGCGATATCATCGTGATATCTAACTAGAGCTGCACATTGCAAGACGAACCCGTTTTATGGAGCCGAACAATGAATTGCAATAGCACTGATGTAACGAAGAACTTCTTCTAGAAATGTAACGTTAGATAAGAGAAGAACATGGTAGTAAGGACAATACGTGATTTTGCAAACTAGGCGTAACAAAAGAAAATTGCAACATGGGGATTTGAAACTTTCTAATACTTTTATATTGTAACGTGTAGACTGTGTAATGATATCGTTGAATATGATGTGGCTGAACGCAGTCTTAAGGTATGTTGGAGTCACGAAACACAGTTTAAGAGCGTTTACGCCGTACGGCATTTCATACAAACTTTCAAGCCCTTGTTTTTCGAAATGAATGAACGGATTTTAATGAAGCTTTATACGCATAAGCAGGATACAAAGGTCTAAAGAGTTAGCTGAGAACATTTTCGAAAACTTGTGTTACAGCCAAATTAGACCGATTTTGAAGTTTCCATAGAAACAGATATTTCCAGTTATCTTTTTTTAAATAAGACATTTCGAAAATGTTCTCAGCTAACTTTTTAGACCTTTGTATCCTGCTTATGCGTATAAAGTTTCATTAAAATCCGTTCATTCATTTGAACGTTTGTATGAAATGCCGTACGGCGTAAACGCTCTTAATATAAAAACATTGATGGCCGGAGACATTGATTTGAATTAGTTAACCATACTAGCTATCATACAATCAAGTACTTAGTAATTAACCGACTTCAAAAAAGGAGGAGGTTATTTTTAGATAAGACTATGACTACAAAGCCAACACCCGAAAATGGGAAAAGATAAAGAATTTGTGCAGAATATTTCATCGCTCAAAGTTCAATAAGAACATGAACCATTCAAAGTTTCATCAATGGCTTCTAAGAACTTTAAAAATTTTGCACGTCCTTCATCTCTTTCGAAATCTAGGACATATATCCGTTGGGAGCCCGGATGGATGGGTGCACTAAGTCTAAGTACGTGGGCCAGATCCGTCGGATGGTCTCGACTGTCGCCCACTCCGGCACATATTTATGAATAGAACGAGATGATAATTGGGTACCTGTACTGGGAAAACCGGTTCGAGATATATGAAAATTCATTTACTTAGTCATAAAAGAGGCTTGGAAGAATTGAGGCTGAGGTGTAGGCGTATCTATACGTGATCGATACAAGTGTATGATAAGGATTGTATTTATCACCTATTCACGCCTCCTCCCTTATTTGGTAGACAGAACAATTGTGTTATTACAGCTAATATTTTGGTTTCGACATGAGCTGAGTGTATTTTGCAAAACACAGACAGAATAAGAAGAATAAACTTAATTGATTTGTTCAAATTAACTCCTTAGACAGACTAAAATAGATAACATTTGATAAATAAAGGTGGATTGCTTCATTCCAACTCTTACTACAAAGTATTAGATAAACCTAATAAAAAATCAATTAATTCGCAATCAGTAAATTCAACCTCACTAGATTAAACTTCGATTGAAATTATGACGTAAATCGCGATGCAGTTATATCATTTGTCAAATATAATGAGGTTTGAAGTGATCCAATAATGAGTGACTAACGATCGACAGCAATTCCATAATGATTCGGTGTTGAATCTAATGCAATTAATCATGCTGTTGACAAAATAGACTATTTTATTTATTGTCATAATCAACAGGTTTTAACAAATACATTTTAGAGGTCTTCTTTTAAGTATAGAGATACCTGTAACAGAAGACCTCAATATTTCAACAGAAATCAAGTGAAGAGAGCTGTAAATACAGCTTTGTATTTTCTGATATTTGTAAGTCTATAGACAATATCTTAATTTCATGCTAGATCTTTTGACTAATTCATTGAGAACGAATTAGAACTGAACTAAACCTATTTTTCAACAAAAGCTTTTTGAATTTCTTGCGCTTGAAAAGGTTTCAAAGATTTATATTTTTGCTACAAAGATCAAATTGAAACTATTTACTGTTTTGCTCGGCATTTGCGTTTTTGCAGTCAGAGAATTCAGCTCTCAAAGTACTACCTAAAATTAAAGAACAAAATGTTAAACTAAAATGAGCAAAAAACAAGTCAAGGTTTTAGACTCCGTAGACAAAGTAAAATGGCTCGTAGCACAAATAAAACTTTGTATTTAGTATTAAATCGTCAGGATCTTAAATCCACAATACCAGAGTCCAGAGTCTGATCGTCTTAATCTGTCAAAAATACCTCTAATTTCCCTACATTTTTGACATTGATTGTCCCTGAGATGAGATTTCGACTAGATTTTGAACGTAAATACGTTGAAAATCTAGTCGCAATTACGAGAATTGGCCTTTAGATCTTTGATACTAAAGCTAGGGTGTAGGTAACTGAAGACAGGTCATATCCATTCATTTGGAATTTAAGATTGTCCGTCCCTTCCATCACAAGATCTACGTCTAAAAAGTTATTCCACTGGGTGTTTCCATATAGTGTGTCAAACCGTGTCAAGGATCCCTACACGCTGCAGTGCATCCACCTCGACAATCCGTGTTTAGAAAGACTTGACTCCGGCACCTGACCTCATAACTGCTTTAGATGCGACGCGATCTACGTTTTCTACGACGAAACTGCCATATTTAGCTGCATATATGGAGATACTTTCTTTTGCAATATCACTAAAACCTTTAAGAGTGTTTCTCTACTGTACTGCCACGTTAGGGTTTATGTCTAGTGCCTTAGCTTGCTTGTAACGGTATCATGGAAAGGATATGATAAAAATGCGTGTTATGACGTTGCTAAGGCTACACCTATCAGTAATGCAGCGATAAGCAAGTAACTGTACGGAATGATAAAAAGCGAAAAAAATCTGTTTATTATTAGAGGTAAATTCTATACAATATCCCTTCTAAAAAGTAATTAGACATACAAAAACTAAGCAGGTATGACGCGAATTGGCTTTATACGACATTCCCAAAAATCTCTTCTAGAATTTTTTTAGGGTTTGACTAACAAGTCAGAAAAATTGCTGCTTCAAATCTATTCCCACTCAAAATAAACCTAAAAGCAAGTAATTTATGTAACTCGTCATCATCGTTCTCCTGCCCTCATCCCAATTTATGTAACTCGTCATCATCGTTCTCCTGCCCTTATCCCAATTTATGTAACTCGTCATCATAGTTCTCCTGCCCTTATCCCAATTTATGTAACTCGTCATCATCGTTCTCCTGCCCTTATCCCAATTTATTTGGGGTCGGAGCAACATGACTTTTCCTTCCATACTTCTCTATCAGTCGTTATCTCGGTAGTCACCCTCTTTCTAATCATATCATCATTCACATAGTCCATCTATCGTTTCTATGTAATCCAATCATTGCTTTGATCATAACCACTTTTCTTACATATCGTGCTTGATTCCCCCACATCTAATCATTATATAAAAACATTAATACAAAAAAAACAACAAACTTCCAAAAAAAAACTCTACAACGTGCTAAATAACTTTAATTTCGGAAGTCGGTGTCGTTGGTTCTGCATTTTCGTTTATTGACACCGACTTCCGAAATTAAAGTTATTTAGCACTTTGTAGTTTTTTTTTTGGAAGTCGGTTGTTTTTTTGTAAAAAGTTTTTATTTTGTACTTTTTAGTGGGAGAGTTTGTAATTTATCTAAGTTACAATAGCCTAATGTCAACTGCTGATCACCTTTTACAAAATATTGCTTTTGAACTTTTAGATTTTTGTTGATTTTTCAAAAACCGCTTGTCAGATTTCGAAAAAATTTCATGGGACCATTTGGGAAGTACAGGGTGTACTTCCCAAATGGTCCCATGAATTTTTTTCCAACAAAAAAAGATTTTTTCAAATCGGTTGGCAAGCGACGGAGTTATGCGCGAACAAACATAAAAAAAAAATACGAATATCCGAATTAAGAACCTCCTCCTTTTTTAGAAGTCGGTTAAAAAATGAGTTCAACTTTGATGACAACTTCTTACATATATTGTGCCTCCTTCTATCCTTTTCATCAAATTTAACGTTACAAATGCAACTATTGTTACACCAACACATAAGTCAAATACTTGAACATTTCAGCAAATATGTCTCCACAACGTTATCTATTTACTTTATAGGAGTCGAGATCAAGAGGTAGTGATGTGTACACAGCGTTTTGTTTATTTCGCTCATTTTCTGCGCACCGAGGGCCGGATGCGAAGGCACCGGCGACGACAAATCCTCGCAGATAACGCAATGGCAACCGCCTGACGGAAATAAGAACCCTCACAGTATTGAACAACTGCCTTCGCTACACAATATATTGCCACGCGAGTTTATACCTTACTACTTGGATATAGAATCGGTCTGCAATGAAATGTGGCTTGTTTTTGTAGCAATTTCCTATGGATTTGAAGGAGATAATACTGAAATAGTGAGGTAATTTCAACATGATGTTAGTATACTGCCCATAGTAAGTAATTTCAATATAAATAAAGGACAACATTTTGATAACTTGATATTTAAATACAGCTCATTATTTTCTATAGGTAATATGCGAGTAGACATGTCAATCATATGCCACTTATGCATGAGTTATCATTGCTTGCAAATGTAACGCGTTCATACATAATATCCATTCTTTGTGTAAATCGTAAGTAAGTAATTTTTCCTTGTACCTAATTTTTCCTTGTGGATGTCGCGAAAGTTGTCAAAGAACAGAAAATTCCCCTATGCACTAGTATCAAAATGAGGATTTGGTCGTTTCCAGAGTGGTTTTGTGTTGTAGAAGAGAATGTAATACCTATTAGTTCTCTTACTAAGAAGGGGTAGGCGGTGGCTACTGCTAAAGCCGGGCCATCGGCCACTACTATGTATGTATGAGCAACATAATTTAAATTCAAATTCATTCAGTAAGCTGGCCGTCCTACTCAAAGTGACGATACGAACAAAGTCAGATACTCAAAATAACTGTGAGTAAATATGAGTATATTGACAGATATAATTCGTTTGAATTCATCCAATGAATTTGTTTGTTATTGAATCGATCAAAGTTAAGCCGGCTGCAGCCAAACGCCCACAGGTCGACGCATGAAAATGCAATGATGGCTATTTTTATTTTATAATTGAATCAGTTTGTGTACTCATTAATCTGTTGGGTCCGTAGGTTGCTGTCTACTTTCTCTAGTATGAAAGCTGATTGATAATAGAGACAGAGACTACCAAAGCCCTTATTTACTACAACGCTACAAGCTTATTTTGGCGCGTGGCTAAAATCGGAACTAACGCCGCCGCCGCCATCTTGACCATTCAATACGTTTCACAAAAAAATTGCAGAAATGTTTTAACAATAGTGCCCTGCTGTCAGCGCCAAAAGATCCCTGTAGGAGTTCACTTTTGCAGGCGTTGTTGTAGTTTGTCAAATGTTTACGGCCTGGATCAAGAGATAGTCTATTTCTTGAAGAAAATGTCACCATAGTAATAATGGATTACATTTTCTACGTCACTAACCGTGGCTAAAAGAAAACAAGTAAGGCAGTGAATACTGAGATGACAGCTTTGAGAAGGAAGGAGACATAGCTGGGCAAGGGGATAAGGACATTAAATTAAACTAAATATGAAACCCAACATTTACCAACGGGAAAATACCTTGAAACTTTCTAAAAGCACCATTTGTTATTCAACAAGAACAATAATGGAATAAAACAGATCCTGTGACACGCTGTCACGGTGCCACGGACACGGACCGGCTCGGAGCTGTCCGCGGCACGGCTCCTGTGTGCCATTGTTGGGACTTTGAACAGTTGAGACACGACCCATTTCTGTGACAGTGATTGAGGTCCAGTAGACGTTATTGCTAATATTGCTGGACTAGGTACTGTTCAAGTCTTCATTTATGTAAAGTTCAGTTTATTAGATTTTGTTAAAAGTAGCTAAGTATCTGCATTTGACCTACTAAATAAAAAACCTAAATTTATTGACAGACAACGCACAGCCTGAACTGGGTCTAGAAGAGCAACACAAGAGTTCCTTTTATAACGAAAGTGAGCACTAAGAAACGGTTTTTGAAAATTCATCCCCTAAAAGGGTTACATAGGGGGCGAAAGTTTGTATGGAAATTCTTCATTTCTGGCGATGGGGATTCCCATCGGGAGCACGGCTTGTTGAAACTAAATTCCAAGAACTAAGGTTCAAAATAAACTACCTACAGAATGTTTTGTTTGGCGTTGACAAGACGATAGTGCTATATAGCATTGGTAATGGATATTGACGGTTTGTGACAGTCCAATGCCACACAAATACATTAATGGATATTTAATAACTTACTCAGATATGGTTCGACTTCGAAGGTCTGCTTACCTAGAAACAAGAATAAACATTTGTTAGTTAAAATGATAATAAAAATAATATAAGTGCATATTTATAAACACGTAGGTACAACTACATGAAAACATAGAAAGCGGTCGCATAACGGAACTGGAACCTTGAAATAGATTTAGAAGCCTAGACTGGCGGCGATATGATGATAGAAATACAAATTATGTTAGTGTCAACTTTATGAAGAAGAGAACTAAGTTGATTTCACGGTGAGAAGAAATAAGGCAAAACTTTGTCAGTTCCAATCAAAACTGAACTATATACAACAGAGTTAAGGTATCAAATCGAAAAAGCATGTTTATTAGATTAAGTTTTGACTATGAATAAAGTTATCACCAACATTAAAGTTGCATGTCAAGGGCATATTGCAGCATATATGCTATTATATTTTTATATTGTGGACTGTGGCGATACAATACTGTGCTGTGAGAAACGTTGAAATCCTTGTGTTCAATTGATTAGTTTCTGAAATTGAATGGCACAAAGAACGGTGTTTCGTTTCATTTGTGGTTTCAATTGAGTTTTTATTTGACGTTGTATGTTCAATTAAGTACATATTTGTTTTCTGGACTTTGGTCTCTTGGTACAATTATTACTCAATAGTCACCCGACTAGAGTGCCCCCCTTGGTCTCGTAGTCGCAAGCGCGACTGCTGAGCGTAGGGTCCTGGATTCGATTCCCAGGTCGGGCCAAGTCTCATTGAGTTTTTCCATTAGGACTTTCTCAGTAACAGCCGGAGTTTGGAAAGCACGCAGAAAGCACGCTAAGCCGTTGGTCCTGCGCCTGATCTCACGCCGGTTCGGATTGCCGACCCATCGGACTATTAGAGTGAGGGAAGAATGAGGGCACCTGTGCCTGCGTACACACTTCTGCACTATATTAATTATCTCCTGTGTAGATGGCCAGTCTTCGCTGGGGTTTGCCGCCATGGGCAAAATTCGGTCTGGAGGACTTTGTACTCAATAGTAAAGTTGTAACACATAAGCATGTAGATTAATAAATCTGTTATCCGTTTTAAATGCGAAGATTAAATAAAAGATGCGGTTAAAACGAGACCTGCAGGCAATAAATCTGTCAAAATAAATCCAGCTTACGCTTCCACATAAAGTGTATTTATACCTAATTCCTTTCGCATTTCCCGACGCCTCTCACCTTTCCCAGCTCGAGTACTTAAGAATACATTACGTACTCAATTACCCAACAAACTAAATTTACCGTGTTTCTAAAAGGCTACTTTCAAAGTATCGTATACCGTGTCTTAGTCACGTGTATAAGGGCGCTTGCGCCGATCCAAAACGAACAGTTTATATTTAAACCAGGAATCATTTTGTACCATTCGCGGTTGGTCTGACTCACTTCGGATACTCAAAATGTTCCTTGTCAATTTATTACGTCAGTATTGACTGAAACTTGATACAAATGATTGGGTGTAGGCAGCCTAGGCTGATGCACTTTGGCAAGACCTGTGGGTAGATAGGACTACTAGACGCCACTGTTTTGCAAGGCCGGAATGATTTGTTACTCATATACTTACCAATATAATAAAACCTTGATACAATAATTTTCAATATCAATAAGTTTATTGCGCGTTGTTTGCAAATTAAAATCGTTTGAGCAACACGAGGCAAAGGAGGCAGGAAAAATCCCCGAGCCTTGGAATCAATATTCCTGATGTTTAAAATAAATACAGTGTGTCAGGTTAAACGAGGGACATACTTTAGGGGAGTGTAGTACTCATGAAAATTAACAACTTTTAAAATGGGGTGGACTCAAATATATGAAAATAAAAAACTACAGTTCCATTTTGTCCAATTAGGTATGCGAACATAAATGTATAGAGCGGCTGGTTTCATTTTCTCGATTTCAGTGTCGGTCTCTTAGTAAAAGTTGTTCATTTTCATGGGTACTACACTCCCTTAAAGTATACCTATCCCTCGTTTAACCTGACACACTGTACAATAGCTTCAATTTCAAACGTTTTAACCAGGAATACATAAGTAGCACTCTCCATTATCATAAAGATGATACTCCTTGAAAATTGTCGGAAGAGACATACAGTGTTACCTAATGGGTATCACGATTATTTAATTGTTTGTTCGCTCTTGATTGCGTCGTGGTTATAATTTGAATCATTTTATAACTATTGCTTGCCATCAGATACAATATTTTATAGTATGACTAGGAAACGCCGAGTGCCTACTCATCATCATCTTCCTAGCCTTTTCGGTCGGCTTCCAGTCTAACCGAGCTGAATACCAGTATTTTGCGTGGAGCGAGGGTCTAGTGACAAATACCATGTCTTGTAATTTTAAAATAGAAAATATTATCATATCAAGACATGTGACGTCATAGAAGAGCCGAAGCACCACGAGTCCGCGACAGACGCCCCTCCATGACTCACTAAACGAGGAAAGCCTACAGTACGGTGACGTCATCGCATGATCTAACAGACATTTTGACGATGTAATAAGCTTTGCAGCTCATTTGATAAGTAAGAAATGTACAATCATTATGCTGTGACGTACACTAGCTGTACTTAGACGAAACAAATAAA
Organism: Gortyna flavago; assembly: GCA_963669345.1. Classification (NCBI taxonomy): domain Eukaryota; kingdom Metazoa; phylum Arthropoda; class Insecta; order Lepidoptera; family Noctuidae; genus Gortyna; species Gortyna flavago. The sequence continues at coordinate 6,788,711 of OY770141.1, forward strand.
TTAAACTGCGTCTATTTAATGATGTTCCCAGTCTGCTTAATATAAAAATTCCAAATCAAATATATCCAATAAAAGTCACTATAGCTAGTCAAAGACTGGCAAAACCCATAGACACATCACTACTATTAGTTTGTTTGTAAAAATCACTTTTTTTTAATTTCGTTGTTAGGATTTATTTGGTAGTTCCAAAATATTCTTATGCATTAAAATTGCCAGTTTTTCATTTATTGTTGTCTCCACATTGTATAGCATCTGTTTGAACTATGTAAATCGCGTGCGAAAAAGCAACGTGTAATTTTTCTATTGACAACGCTTTTCACTTGAGCTATTGATTGGTTTTCCCCCTCCGTCTGATTCTCTATCCGTCTGGACGAAAGAATTTCTCAAGGAGAGGCCGTGTTCATCGCAGCCAATTTCCTCGTCTCAAGTAGTTTTTTTTTTTTTTGGAATCGAAGTGCTGATTTATAGGAAATCTAGTTTATTTGTATGATGATTGCTTCCTGTGCGGAACTAAAGACTTGCTTCGACATTTGAGGCGTATCGAAAAATTATTGAAAGGATTTTGGAAGGTGGTCACTAGTCTTTAGTTTTGAAGATTGCTCCGAACACTTTAAAAAAAGTGACGAAATTATTGTGAAACATTTATTTCCAGTCAATGTCATTAGCAGCCACGCTATTAGCTGTGCTATTAGTTAACATGGCGCAACGCAGCTGTTCTAATCTAGCTAGCCTGTATGGTCCCACTGCAGGGCAAAGGCCTCCATCTCCTTTTTCCACACAATTCTGTCTTTTGCTAGTCCGGCCAGCAGCTGTTATAATAACACAAATAAAAAAAGAACCCTATTTTTTTAACATATTATATTTTTATCTCTGCACACTGAATACTCTTGAAACATCATCTTTACGTTATCAACTAGACTCCGTCCTAAACGATAAAGTTTTTTTTTAGGAAGACTTATTTATGGACTGACTAGCAGCCCGTCCCGGCTTCGCACGGGGTAGACAAATATTTATTTTTGGAAATTTGGATATAAAACACTTTTTTTCACAAATATTTTTATTTATTAAAAAAATATTATTTATTAATTATATATTAAAAAAAATCCCACACCCCCTCCACCCCGCCCGCCGCGATGCCCGGCTCGCTTTTCAGACTGCATCGCAAACAACGGCCACGGCGCTATGGCGGTTTTGTTTACTGTTTGAATTTTTTAATTCGTAATATCTTTTGAATGGAAAGTCCAATTTAAATAATTTAAAAACTATTTTATAGGTAGTTAAATGGTCTTGACCATAAAATAATTTATTTGGATAAGGATTAATATAAACACATAAATAGCATGGTTTGAATTTGGTTAGCATTTTCATTAATGTTTAAAATGAAAAAAGTTGTTGTAGTGACATAACTACAATAGTTGGACATATGCTACCGCGGAGTTTTTTGTAGACATTATGATGTTCTTCAATATTGTTGTACATTATTTTGTTCTATCGCTAATAGTTTCGGCAGCGCATTCGACGAAAGACATTTTAAGACTCAATTTTCTACACCTTCAGTTACATTGTTCAAATTTTACCAAGGATCCCTAATTTTTTTCAAAATGAAATGTAGCCTATGTCAAATTGGAAGAATGTAGCATTCAATTGGTGAAAGAATTTTTTAAATCGGCCCAATACTTTTTGAGCCTATTCATTACAAACATACAAAAATAGGTACAAATCTTTCCTCTTTATAATATTAGTGTAGATGTAGATGTAGATAAACCGATGAAAGATCGAAAATCGAAGTTATCTTCAAGATGGATCACAATAGTTGTGTCAGAATATCAAACAAATTTCGTAACAGTCGTACACTATTCATAGTATTCATGTTGTTTATCTATGAATATCAGTATCCCAAGTCTCATGAATAGTTATTCAGGAGTTAACGTCCAGTAACTCAAACAGTATTCGAATTGCAACAGTACCTAAGTTAGATTTAATAAGTCTACCAGCTACCACCTACCTAACTCCTACACTTATTACCAAGTTGGTTTCAGGGTTGCGTAGGAAGACTTAATTTAATAATCTTTTCCTTTTATATTTTATTCTTTCTTTTCAGGCCCACGAATCTCTGAACGTTTTTAGAAGTGGTCTTTGTTTTGTTTTCCTTGATTCAAAATGAAATAATATAGGTACATTTGCGTAAATATCTACATCAGACGGACGGGTCGCTTGCGCAGCGTCGCGAATTTCCGCAAAGCATTCGTTTCACTCCGAATACCTATCGAATGTACGCTCGCCGCGTGATTAGCTCGATACCGGGTTTAATTACCATGACGCTAATTGAATTTTAGACAACGTGACAAAGCCGTTGTTTAGACTAGACGGGCCCCAAATGGGCTGTTTGTGGCAGATTCACGGGTGCTATTTGGAAATTCGGAATGACGCTTGCGTAACACTGATCATGATATAAAATTTTGTCGTTTCAGCATGCTTTATTTCTGTTAGCTCTAACAAATAATGTTTTGGCTAAGCAACTGAAGATAGAAGTCGTAAACAGAGACAAACTTTGTGCGTAAAAGCAAATAAGAAAATCGTAAGTATTACTATTTCTGGAAATGGGCCAGTGACAACTATAAATCAAAGGCCCAAACTGTGCGATACGAATATACATCCTCAAAGCGGTCTTGCTCGTTATGGCGGTAGGTTTATATGGGTCGCCAGAGTCGCTCGTATAATTTGCAGGCGAGATACTTGAATCTCCAAATACAGCTGTCTAAGATATTGCTTTATTTGTCCCCGTCCTTGTTGCTGACACTGTTACGAGAATGTGAGCTGAGCGTCGCCGGATCGTCTATCGGAGCGGGTGACGCACTCCAAGTGGAGACAATAAGCAAATATTTGAACATCCAATTTATTCACCTCTACGTACCCCTCTTACGCAAGTATGCCCTATATTTTATCCAAATTATCTTTGAAAACATTTTCTAGACGCCAAAGTATCATATCTTTGCGCGAAGGAAAACTCTTTTATAAAGTTAGCGAATTTAGAAATCCAATCTTTTGGTACAGAAACTCAGAAAGCTGGCTAGACTGCTGAAGTTCAAATTAGAGAGCCTTTTTGAGTAACGCATATTCTCTTTTATACGCAGTGTCGATGTCGTTCCTAGCAGATGGTGACTGGATGTATAAAAATACTGATTCTATGAATCCTAAAGCTGATTATGTTTCTGAAGACGGGACTTTTATTAGATTCTATGACCAATGATTATTTAAACATACTTGATAACTTTGTTATAGAATAGAGTAGGTATGTAATAGTATGTACAATTGAAGTATTGTTGAAGCCAGGCAAGGCTCAAGAGTTGTTTGTGTTTACGACGGCGACTGTGTGGTGTGACCTTGCGGTCGTTTAAACAAATTGCTTTGATACGATGCTGAGGGTGGACGAGTGTTCAATAATTACGTGATGTAACGTCATGGGTAGTATTTTTATATAGGTAAGTAGGTACTAAAGCTTGACAATTTCAAGTTTTGCTTATTAATATTATTATTTGTAACTTTAAAAGAGGTAACAAATTGTAACTGTCCAAGCAGTTAAGTAAGCATCATTTCACGACATACGTTTTTAAAGTCTTTAAAACTCCAGCGAACCAATTGAGTATTTCAAGACCGTTAAAATTCCTTGTACAGCCAGAGTCACAATTCTCGTGATTGCCGTTATTGTCAGTTTGTTTTCCAATTCCAATAGCGGCTGTTCCCTTGCGACATTCACTGCAACCACTAACAAGTTTTTTTCTGTGTGAGAAAGGCGTCCATTATCGTCGTTTGCGCCGCCTGGCCCGACCTCGACAGTACTCGGCATCAGCAGAGTTTCTACCGTACCAGTTTAGTGCTCTCAAATCTATTGTTATAACGAGTTTAATCACCATCTAGATATCAGTTGCGCTATTTTTCTTTTAATTAAATATTATTTTTATATTGTTCTTTATGAGGTTGCGATAATTTCATTGAGACAGGTCACTTTGTTTTGTTTGTTTTGCTATTGCAAGATTCTGATACCGTAGTGTGCGTTCTTACATAATAGGAGTATTTATAGTTCGATAGGTCTCATTAATATAACACTCAAAATAATTATATCACTGTTATCTATATTGATTTAGTAGGTACATAACATAACAATATAATAATACTGCGATGGTTTGTTGTGGTAGAAATCGAATGACGCACTTTCATATTTAAACGAACATTTAGATTCATTGTAGGTTTTCGAACCAAATAAACAGTTGATTATTTATTAAGCCTGCAGCCTATGCAGGTGACCTGACAATCAACGATTCGACCCGAAATGGCCATTCTAAACCACAGACCAGCACTAGTGTCACAATTATTGATAAATTCGTCTGTCCAACTGGTATAATATTGTGGTCAGGACTATACATAATAAAAACAATATTTATCATTGCCTATCAGTCATTCACGCGACTGTGAGTGCTTGTGATAAAACATACTCATTTATGTAATGTTCATGTCTTATCGTGTGTTTTGAAGACTCCGACAATCCTTGCAAAAAATCAAAAGTAGTCTTTATTTACAAAACATACTGATATGATTAGCGTAACGGAATTTTCCGTTCATAGAACCTAGCTGTGCATGAATTTTAGTAATTACTTTGTACATTTGATGAAGGTTACAGTACAGTTGACTTTCGTCCTTAAAAGTTAGAGGGCAGACAAAACATTTGGTCTGGTCTTGTAAGCCAACAGCCAAGCCAACGGTCACAGTAGCAATATGAATGTCTCAACAGTATCGTAAAACGTCTTGTTTACCTCCCCCAAATGCGTCATTCAGCCTACCCACTGTTTTACGTACTTTTTAGTATTCCAGCAATATCGCCAGTGTTAGTCACGGCCACAGTTTTAAGAATTCGAAAATATTTGTACAGTATTATCAGCGTTTAGGCCTTGATTCGGTAAGTTAACTTAGTCAGCGTAAACATGGCTGGTTAACAAAACAATTAGTTATTTCTACAAAGTTAGCGATAGGTAAGTGCATTTATTGGATTTTTTTCAGTTGTGGTTGTTTAATTTTAACAGAGTTGGTGTTTAAGATGTCATTGAAGCGAAAGAATGCCACAAAGGCGTCGGATGGCTCGGCAGTGGCGGTCGTCCCTGGTTCGGTCGTGATCGGTACGAAGCGAAACGTGACCAAATCGACGGGGCTGTGACCGCAGCCTCACAGCTTTTATCTATCGAAGTAGGAAACTGCGGTTTTATTGCTTTTTATTACTTTATGAACGACAAATAGTTTTTATGGAATATTTTTTGAAGCCAGCATAGAACGGGTCACAAGAAAAGTCACGATGATCCGTAGCCAAGTGACTGAATGAGAGCAACGCACAAGAAACTTCACTGGACAAACTTGAAAGTTTGATTAGAGCAGAGAAATCAGATGCCAGCAATGATCGCATTTTGTAATCAAAACTTGGTGAGGCTCATGAGGTGTGTCGCAGACTGGCATTGCACACAAGTTCAGCAGTCAAAGTCCTCACAGCAAAGTTACCAGCGTTACTTGCTTGGCATTTAAACCTCTCGAGACATTTTCTAGCGACTCCTCTCCAACGTAGTAATTAGTTCGTGATTGTACCTAGTTCTAGAACTAGCAATGATGAACTAAAACTGAACATGTTGTGAAAGTAGTCGGGCCGTGCGTCTGCATTACGATGTTGGCAACGCATATCAAAGTTTGGCAGGCGCCAGCGACTTTCGAAACGTCCCACATTGCTGGTACAAAGTTAAACCCGTCTAGCGCATGGTTGACTCATGCAGAGTAGTAGCATACGTGTTGGAATTATTACAGGTTTATTTTTGGACAGGGATATCTATTGGGCCAAATCATCTGTTGACTCTTTTGAACTAAATGAAGAAGACACGTCTTTGAATGTAAATGTAACATAATATAGATGTGAAGCGACAGACGCGATATAATATAATGTATTTCCAAATAACAAAAGCGCAGTTTCTTAAAATTACCTCTTTGGGAGTTACTGAAGTTCTCTACACAAGTATTCGAATTGCTATTATAAGCCAAGAAAAACTGCATGCTGACAACAGCACCATAGCAATGAGACAGACCCTAGCTAGACAAACGAAATGAAATGGGTGCATTGGCAAATTTTTTACCAGCCCCAGTAATGAGACTCGCCTTGCTATTCGTGTATCCCAGCCGATAAATATTGAAGCTTAATGAATCGCAACCCCGGCAACAGAATTACGGGAACATTTTACATTACAGCGGGATTGCGAGCTAACAACATTTGCTAGCAGATGGATGAGTGAACCGTATATAATTCCAATTTGATTTGGTACACACGGCTACACATCAAGCTATACATAACCAGTATAAGCTGACTTCTGAATGTACGAAAAACTTTGACAATGCGAGGTCAGCTAAAACTGGAAATGTATAGCTTGATGTGTAGCCATGTGTACATGTTCGATCTGTTTGTATGTATGTACATACAAACAGATTTTATCAATGTCCACGCAATTATGTAAATCGTGAAGTAAATTGAACACATCAATATTAAGTAGCTCGAAAGATTGGATTTGCATCAGCTGTGGCTTATTGCAGACTTTTTTAAATTCTGCGTAAGACCACAGATAATATAATACTCTAGGTTAGACGATGGAAAATTCTTGTCCTCTTTCTTGGAATTGTTATGTTTAGTTGGCGTGTTTGATTATCTCTGACGTGTAGATAAAAAGGGAGATGGGTTTTGAAACAATAGTTATGACCGTTAGAGAAAACTAAATTTGCTTTGCAACACAATGAGCAATTACATTATAGTCGCGTGATGCTTGTTTTTGTTGCATCTTGTGGTTGGAGAATAGCATCGAACTTTGAATATTGTAGTTCTAATCGCTACGAATAAAAACATTCAAAGATGCATCTTAAAATGTGTTTAAAATATGACACTTAATTTATCTATAAACATCAATAATCATACCAGACTTCTAGAAAAACACTATCTCTTTCCATTTTATTAATCACTTTCAAAATTACTTTTAATCAACCAATATATATATATATTTTTGTTTAAATTATTTTATTTTTTTAGTCTAAGAAGTTTTTTTTATTAAATTTTTTAATGTAATTTTGTAGAATATTAGCATAGTTAATAAGCGATTTGGTGTAAACTGTTAGCTTATATTTGATGAATAAATGAATATGAATACCACATCTAATACAGAATTAACTAATAGTATAAATGCGAAAGTGTGTTTGTTACGCTTTCACGCTAAAACGGCTGAACGGATTTGGATGAAATTTGGCACATGAGTAGATCATGACCTGGGTTAGGACATAGAATACTTTTTATCTCGCTAGTATGTTTCATGCGTACAAAACGGTATCCTGTTCACGGCACGTTGTGCATAATTTCTGAGATACTAATAGGATTTGGATGAAATTTGGTACATCAATTGTTTATAACCTGGATTAACACATATTTACTTTTATCAAAAGCTAGTTAGTGGTTTAAGATTCTTCATGTATTTGTCTGATTTCTTGCAAATTCACCAGTCGTGATTTTTTTACTTGATTTACAATTTCCGTGATTACTCTTAGTGATATTGAATGTATGCTTTGGTAATCAATTTTGTTGCTAGGCAAACATATGATTGAATTAATGTTTATACCAATGACTACGCATTTATAAAACCTATTCATCTATTACAAACTTGAAACATCTCCGCCAATATCTCATAGAAGCGTTCCCTTTTTTTTTTTAATGCCTTAAGTCAAACCATTCGTTAATTAAACCACGTACATGTAGGCAGTTTTGAATTGTCAAGGAGTCGGCCAGTGAGAAATAAGAAGCAAGCCAATAACTAAATCAGCAATATCACCGAGATCATAAAAGTGAGCACGTCATTGTTTATCAAAAACAATGCTATTGTGCGCTTTTATAATTTCTATCGTGACGATATTATCGTGGACGTTCACGTCACGGCATCACGATAACGCAGGGAAGTAAAATGTATGGAAATATAATAATGAAGACGCGGACGGATAAAAATTTCCACGATAACGTTAAGTTTAACGTGTACGTATCTCCATTCATTTTATGGACGTGTGCGGAGACGTCCACGATAATATCGTGACGTTAGATATTAAAAAAGCGCACATTCAATATTCTTCTTCTTAGCGTATCAATGGCGAAAATTTCAAACATCATGGCCCAAAATTCGGCTGCGAGAACTTCGCTCACTTACATAAGATCAACATAATGAGCTAAGAACAGTGTGTTCTGCCTTCTGCCAATTGAGGTAAGGCCTAAAAGCTTGGACCAGACTAGCCCTGCTCATCATCATCTGCCGAGCCTTTTCCCAACTCTATTAGGGTCGGCTTCCAGTTCAAACGGAAGCAGTAGAATACCAGTATTTTACATGGAGCGACTGCCTGTCTGACCTCCATAACCATACTGCCAGACTAGTCCTGCTATTAACCATAATCATAACACAACATCTGTAAACAAACAACAGTTTCATTTACACGACTCCTTTACCCACAGCTGCTGAAAACACTTTTTTATCTGCCTTTACAGTTGATGCGGTGTAATTAGAGAGGGAGAGCGGCGTCTCCACCAGATTGCCTGCCAATTGAGTTATGTGCCGGCTGTCGGGGCTTGGTGCATGGACGCGAATCGATATCCAAGTACTGATGGGTTTGCATCAATTCGTGTTTGGTTGCGGGGTGTTGACAATTTACATGACATCACGCCTTGTTTCGCGCAAGGGTTGAAGTGTACCTATGGTAGGTACACCCAGTCACCCACATTTCATGTTATAGAGGGTGAGCTTGTTGCCATCAACCGGGCACAAAACCAGACTTGGGGTTGCTACTGAGAAATGCTAGAGAGAAAAACAAATTGTGTTGACAAATTAGTGCTGGTGAATAGGATACCCTAGTTTCTAGTAGTGAGGTATCTTACAATATGTACTGGAGCATTGAACAAGCGATGCCGTTTTCATTGCGTCGTGTTCAGAATTTCTGTGAAATGTGTATCCACCGTTCCAGCATTGAAGATTGTTCTTTGATTGATGTTAAGTTAATATTTATTTATTTATAAACTTTAATTAACATGATCAAATACAAAAAAAAAATGTATTTTGACATACTGACCGCCGATTGAGCCGAAGAAAATTAAATTTTATTTCAAGGTAATGAGACTCAGTTTTAAATGTATAAAGTAATGCTACACGATTTTCTTCGTAAAGGCTCCTTCAAACGGGCGCGACACGCGACGCGAATCGCGAGCGGCGCGCGGCGGTGCCTTTGCGTCGCGTGCGATTCGCGTCGCATGTCGCGCCTGTTTGCAGGAGCCTTAATGCCACAGTAATGCTACCTTGCTATTCTTTTATTTAAAAATCAAAAAATCAATACATTAAACGTGGAGTCTCATTATTCACTACATACATAAACTAACTTATCTAAATAGCGGGTGTCTGGAAAAACTAAAGATACGGAGTTCGAAGTCCCGAGCCGAAGCAAACAAGACTCACGTGAGACTAGTTTACGTAAAATAATGAACAAGCGAACGATAAATATGGTTTGTTTAGGAAATACTATACAGGGTTTATTATTCATTCGACCTATTTATTCCCTGAAATGAGTACTAACTATGGCCGACCGATTAACTGAGACGTTGCCTGAGGTTGCAGCGCGATGCGGGACCCCGTGTGGTGACGTGATGCGACCTGCGAGAGCTCAGAGATTCGTCAACTTGTGACAACTTTCACCCCTCCCGCACCGCGCTGCTACCTCAGACAACGTCTCAGTTAAGCGGTCGGCCTTTAGAGCCCCAGACCGATTTGAAAAAAAAAAACACTTTCAAGAAATACGTCGAATCACAAATCCTTGTATAAATGCATCCTATAATTAATTTGTAATATTTAGTACCCTTTCTTCTTTGCATTTCATTTTGATTTGCTTTGTACGATTTTAGTGTAATTTATTTTAATGAATTAGTCCTTATCAGACTAACATCGTGAAATAATTCTCCTATAATTGGAAGCGCACAAAAATATTTGTTTCGATTCTTGTATAATTACTTGAAAGTAATTGTGTAGCCTCTGCTGGAGATCCAATAAATAATAAAGGATCCTCATACTCCCCGCTGCAAAGAAACATCTTGGGGATTGGGGAATGGTTACAACTACCACCACGCTTACAAAACTGTTAGGTATTAGCGCAGTGGATCCTACTGCAATTTTTTTCTTTGGCTTGGTCTCATTCACTTACAATTTTGGCTACTTTAGATATCTTCAATAGTCACTAATACAGCATTGAAGCTCATTGAGAGATCTTCAATCTTTTTACACTTCCTAAATTATTTCGATTTTAATTGCTGTCAATATCGACAAGCAAATATTTATTGGAGGCACAATTAAAAATGCCTGAACATTTCAAGAGGCGATCAAAGCGATCACAAATTGTATGGGTCTATAAAGACTTATTAATGGCATCGAGGCATCCAATCCTGTATCTTGGAATGAATTGCTCGCAAGTGTATGTAGAGCAATGTGTATGGATGGATGTATGAGGCATATGGATGTTTGTATGTACAGGTAGACGCGTCTCATTCTATTGCCGGAAATTACAATGCCGTATCAACATGTCTACTAGCAGGACTTGTACATGGCTATGAATTAATAATGCTTCATGAGCCTGTTTATTGTCAAATGTTAGAAATTAATTACCTATGTTCTAGGTGTATGGAACAAGTTGATTACTCAGTATATTTGATAAATTACTGTTTTGAAGCGATTAAAGTATGATATCAAATGGAATCCTTACCGCTAATTATGCACTGCGCAAGAGCAGACATACAGCGTGCTAATTACATCAAAATACATAAAAGATATTAGTCCAAGTGTAAATTTAATTCCAATATAGAAAGATAATGATAATAAGTTAATTATAGGACAAGTAACTCGTAACCTACATGTGTTAACCTCTCAGTTTGATAACAACATAATGCAGCGGTAATCAGATGTCAGTGGGAGTCTGTTTAACCATTAAAACACAGATACATACACATAATGATGTGCTGTATATTTACGTTCTTTAGCTAAGGGATGGCACCACAGGGCACGCCGCGATAGCGGCGGTAAGGCCCCTCTTTGAGGAGTGGCTAGAGAGGCGTCACGGCGCCCTCACCTACCGCCTGACGCAGGTCCTCACCGGACACGGATGTTTCGGGAGGTTCCTGCACATAATCAGGCGGGAGGAAACGCCCGGGTGTCACCACTGCGAGGATCGCCCAGAGGACACGGTGGTGCACACGGTGCAGGTCTGTCCCGCTTGGGCAGAGCACCGACGTGTCCTCGTAGAGGCGATCGGCAGCGGCGGCGACCTCTCGCGCCCGGCCCTGGTCCAAGCCATGGTCCGGGGCGAGAGGGAGTGGGAGGCAGTCACCTCCTTCTGCGAAGCAGTCATGCTAGCGAAGGAGGTGGCGGGATGGGAGAGGGAGAGAGCCGAGAGGGCCGCCCGTCCCAGCCGCCGCGGTAGACGCTCCGGGCGTCGGGAGCCGCGTGACGACTCCCGGCCACCGTAGGCGCGGGCCTGCGGACGGCGAGTAATGGGTAGCTCGCCGTCCGATCAGGACCAGGCCCGTGCCGGACGGCGCGTATGTGTTCCACGCGCGCCTCAAAGAGATGTCAGCAGACATGGAGGGGCCCGCTAGGGCCGAAGCCTGCCGGGGCAGCGGGATTGTCCGAAAGGGTTACCGCTGCCCCGGAACATAAAGGGCTAAGGAAGGAACACCGATGGGTTTTAGTCAGTAAGAGTCTGACACTCCCTTCCGCTCCACCCAGAGCGGGAGGGGTCATTTGATGATTTCCCATCCTTAAAAAAAAAAAAAAAAAGGGATGGCACCACAATAAGCGGTCTAGTCTTTATCCCATACTAATCGTTCTACAGGGTCAAATTAAATTAGCTAGCGACTAATATGACCCCACAAAATCAAACAATTTTTTTTTTTTTGTTTTGTCTTGTTTAGATATCGATACCATCACGTCTGCGGAGTTTCGCTACCAAATTTAATTTGAACCTGTATTATTTTATGTAACTGAGTTTCTCATTTATATGTAAATAGAACTTAACTTCATTTCAGTTGTAACACGTGTATCTATAGTATAAGTCCCAAGTCGTTAGGTTACCAAGACATTCGGTTGCAAGAAATACTTGGACCAACACATGGAAAAAAAAGTCAAAAGTCCCCTAGAAACGTATTCATAAGTCAGAGAGAAGATGAAGGAACTTGAAAAATAGAAAGAGAGAAAGGAAATCGTTGTATTTGGCACAGTACCTCAGTAAGGAACACATTAGTACACATAAAAAAATTTACTACTAACTATAATGCCAGACAGTGCTGTCTGACGCCGATTTTCAACTGAAACTTAAAAAATATCTTTAGTACACAGACGACGACGTGCTTCTTTTTTTCAAAGCAAAGGTATATAAATGTGCTCGTCCCATGAAAGCCGTGGCAGCCCTGCAGAGTTGGTATAGAGTTTGCGTTGCGGACGCAATGGGGACGAGCAAACATGTTTATTTGTGTCAGCCCAAACGACGCCAGTACGCCACATAACCAACCCGACCGTAATTACCACAAAAAGCTTGATTAACTTCGCGTAACCAGATAGTACACGACTTGTTAATTATTATCACAATTGCTAATTTGTTACATGCCCGTAACTAGCGTAGGGCGTCGTCCACAGTTTGCCTCGACCACTGGGGGCCTAAGCCACGGACCCACGGTTTTCACCAGGATTTAGAGATTTTATTCCGGAAGATTTATATGTATAAAACTGTGTGTGTATAATCCTATATATAAAAATGAATCGCTAAATGTGTTGCTAAGCGCAAATCTCGAGAACGGCTGGACCGATTTTGCTAATTCTTTTTTGTTGTGTTCGGTATTGTCAGGACAAGGTTGGTACGAAAGAAAAATAATTTGAACGACAAACAAAAAAAATTGCACCCGTGCGAAGCTGGGACGGGCCGCTAGTAAACTTATAAATATAATAAATAAATCTCGAAGTTTTGTCAAGTCGTAAAAACTGTGTTGACATTCAATTTTTATTGTATGTATAAATAAGTTTCATATATTTATGAATTATCAACACGATTGGTTCACTAGTTACAATGATGATTAAAACATAATAGTTTCTATGATTGCTGCACATATGAAGTTGAAGTATAAGAGAACTTATTACATAATTATCAATCAAAAACTCCATCTTGTTCGACTCGGTAGAGTAAGTAGTAATCATTTGTAATGTATTTTCAATGGCTGTCGGAAAGTTTTATGTGATTTCTGAGTTAATTGTTATGTAAATAGATGGTGTATAAATCGAACATCCACTGGTGAATATGGGCTTAAGAATAAACTACAGTGGCAAGGTTGCATGGTCAACTTTCGTTTTAAAAAACTATCTGAATCACACTACTATTATAAAGGCGAAAGTTTGTGAGTGTGTTTGTATGTTTGTTACTTCTTCACGCACAAACGGCTGAACGCATTTGGATGAAATTTGGCACACAGATAGTTTATAACCAGGATTTAACACATAGGATACTTTTTATCCCGATATTCCCACGGGATCGACATTTATCCGGGTGAAACTGCTCGGCACAGCTAGTCTCTTAAATAAAAATCTTAAATTCATTGACAGACAACGCACAGCCTAAACCAGAAATATGAAATTTGGCAAAAGACTTTCTTTTATGACAAAGGTGAGCACTAAGGGTTTTTGAAAATTAACACCCTAAAAGGGTTAATTAGGGGATGAAAGTTTATACGGAAGTTCGTAATTTTTGCCGATGGGATGGGAAAACCCATCGAGGGCACGGCTTGTAATAAGTAGGTACTACATATAAGTAATTTGCAATTCAAAAACGATTTGACCTTTAAGAAATCATAAAATTAGTTAAAGAAAAATTTCAGACAAGTACCACTAAGCGTCTATTAAATGACCTCTCAAAAGACTCAAAGCCCACACAATAAAATTAAATGTAACTCAAATATTTAAATGTTAGTAATTTCGAGCATACAGCTGTAACATTAACGCCAGATCCGACTGCCAAGCGAAATTGATGATGATTAATGACAGACTATCTCGGTGATAATTATAAACCGAGTTTAAGATGAAAGTGGTACAAACAACAAAATTAGAATCGCTCCTACACATGGGGATTCGCAAATAGCATTACTAGGAACTTCTTTCATGTCATAATGGTATTTGAATCATTAATTGTGTGTCTTTCTTTATTTCTTTGAGTCAGGAATGACATCAGAACTTCAAAGCTCATTAGGGAAGGAAATTGTACGAATGTATTAACTTCAACTAGACCCTTGTTTGAGTTTGAAAATAAGACAAATGCTGTAGTTTCTAAACTCTTCGTAAAGGCACATGTCGACTCTTACTTAACAAATAGATATATTATTATAATAGATGCAATACAATAATTATGAGATCAGACTTAAGTCAGACCGCAAGATTTATTTATAATAGGAAGTGCAGCTGTTATTGACGTCAGTTTCAGAATAATGAATAACTGACCTACGCTACGATTACAAGAGGTAAAAATATATCAGTCATGCAAGCGTGTCTTTCTCCAGAAACTAAGCTACCTATTCTACTAAATATTATAATTTGGGGTCGCCACACATGTTCAGTCAAGATTCCGCACAGCCGGGCGTTAAAATCGTATAAATACATAACATATTAATAACATCACGCCTCCCTCGAAGGTTAGGCAGAGGTGCATCAATACATACACCCACACTTCGCCAGTTACGTTTCAAGTCTCATGTAATAGCGGGCGAGCCTATTGGAAAAATCGGATATATTATATGCAGATATATGTTTAGGCAAAATCCGGTTGGCTAGTGCCGAGCCAACCGGAACATGATTTAAGGGTAGATTCCGAAAGAAGTTTGTCGATTGGCACGAAAAAAACGACGATGGCACCTCTTAAGCCCGTATTACATAACCTCACTCAAGACTCAAGCATTACTTTTAATTTTAAATTAGTTTACGAGCCATTTTATTGGTTGAAACTAGTTTTAAGTAATGCTTGAAATCTTGAGCGAGGTTCTGTAATACGGGACATAGTTTAGACGACTTTATATTAGTGTGGGTACCTCGAGTTACTAAAACAACTATCCCATTTCCACTATCCCATTTCTATCCGTATATTTACCGAGGGAGACATGAAGGGCGTCAGCATAAAGTTATTTATTCCATAAATGTATAAGTTTTCAACAAAACCCGTCGGTTACACCGCAATAAGCAGGGAAAACATGTAACAAGTGGAACTTCCATTTATTTAATGAGCCATCTCTCTTTGTAGGGCCATTGAGGTAAGGAACGGGGAACAGTAGCGCTTTTCTCCGCTTCAAGCTATATAAGATGATATGATAATAACCCTGCTTGCTGGAGGAGCCTGCTGAGGCAATTCGATGAAAGGTTTCATGCTGTTTCATGTTTGAAGTTATTGTGGTACAGTCGGGGAAATTAACATATTATAACATGACATCACGCCAGTATTCCTCGAAAGGTCCTCAAAGATGCACTTATAGTAAACCCACATGAAAATCGGGGAAATTAATTGCAAGCACATTGATAGTGAGCAGTGATAGCCCAGTGGTAACGGCCGCGACTTATGAGTTGTAGGTCGTAGATTCGAACCCAGACAGGCGCTTTACTTTTAGGAAATTATTTCATCACAACTGCTCTCAAAACGATGAAGGAAAATATCGTGAGGAAACCGGCGTGTCCTAGAACCATAATTTCGAAGACATGTGTCATCTATCAACCCGCACTGGACCCGCGTGGTGGATTACGGCCCACTCCCTCTCCCAGAGAGGAGACCTGCGTCCCAGCAGTGGGAACATTTTAGACGGATTATGCAAATTGACAACCTACATCCATTTGCCTTAGGTTGTAATGACAACTGTCAAAAAATTACTTTTCACTTTCGTGATTTGAATATACGGACAATTTAACTTGGTAGTCAATTTGCTCGACAATTTATTTCCCTGGCTTTACATTGATTCGTTGTTTTCTGTTAGTAGTTTTCTGCCTGGTTTTACCTGACTTAGTCATGCGGAGTGACTAGGGTTTTACGTCAATTGTATTTGTTGTAGGTTTCATTAATACCAATTAGCAACACATAAAATACTGTAAATGATAGGTAAATCAATCTTGTTCAGTACCTGTCAATTATTCCATCTTTTTTAACTACAGTGATTTGAAATTCAGTAAGTACCTATTATTATTATTATTACGTCGGCCACATACACAGTGACCGCTAGGCAATAGTCTCAACACGGTGGGTGCCTGAGGTTGGACGGCGCCGCCGAGGCCGGCCCAGGAAAAGGTGGCGAGATGACCTAGACGCGTACCGCAAGGGTTGGATCGAGGGGGCCCTAGAAAAGGATGCCTGGAAGGAGGCCTTTGCTCAGCAGTGGGACAGTGTAGGCTAAGTAGAAAATAAAAGTGCCTATTGTTTCCAAGGAATTCAACTGCGAATTAAAGTTTACAGCAAACTTAGACTACTTCCCCGTCACTAACTAAACATTTGGGCACTTACAAGATCCCAACATAGGAAAAGTTTACACAGAATACACTCGAGAAACAAATAGTCGTGAGTTATGTTATAACTATGAAACGTTAGTGGCTTCGAAGCGGTTCGAGGTAAGGCAGACGCTAACAAAACAAAATCTTTTCGGTGCCGTAAAACGTAGAATTCCGTACCGAAATAAACTTAGCATTTTTACGAAATGAGAGCTAAAAAGTGGGCGATAACATTCGAAATGACGAAATGAAACAAGAAATATTTTTAACTTTTTAACGTAGACATTTTCGCTGTTGACTTTGCACGAAGTAATTTAGTTTTTTTTTTGGGAATTTTTAAACATTCGCGTAATTTTCTAACTTATAAAAATTAAAATATACTTCGGACGTTTTAAATTTTCTTTTCTGGACCTATAACTTTATTTATGATTTAAACAAGTTACAAAATGTAACTTAATTAAATTAAAGTTAACTTTTTAAGGTTTCTACGTGTGTTATTGAATGGATTGATATTTCATGCATTTAACTCGTAATCGTCGTTAAGATATCATTACGGGTTGTTTGGTATTACTGTTCACACTTCACATACAGGGTGACAAAATGAAGATTCGGCAAATCTAAAACGGCCAGCGCGCAGCGAGATTGGCTTTCATTTTGAAAGTTCAAAAACCCTCATTGCTTTATTTACGTTGTTGAGCAGACAATTTTTTCGAACATATGAAGCAATGGTTCAGCAATATCCTTTGAAAATTGTTCAAATTGTGATTGAAAGTGTGTTATGCAATAATTAGAGTGCAGGTTTTGATTTGCCGAGTCTCCATTTTGCCGGTAAAATAAACAAGAAAAATTCATCACGCGCGCAACAGCATAACATAAATATGCATTCCTAAACAGTGTTTTTGTGCCAAACATAAATTAATTTCACCGCATTTAATATGATGCTACTAACGGACCCAATAAATTTATAATTCTGAATATAATTAATCTAATTTATATGCCCAGCAGTAAAAGTTTAATGTTATTCCAGTTCCGAAAACATGCTGCTACCGTGTTCAATTTATTAAACAGGAAATTTCTTTAAAAACTGGACATTATGTATATTAGTGAAAAAATAAATTCGAAATTAATACGTATTAATAACCAGTGACCTGCCCCTGCTTCGCATGGTTTTTACGACTTGACAAAACATCGCGATTTCTTCATTATTTGTAACTAGCAGCGAATCGCGGTTTCACCCGCATAAGTTTTGATCCCGTGGGAATATCGGGATAAAAAGTAACATATATGTTAATCCAGGGTGTCAGATACCTCCATACAAAATTTTATCAAAACTGGTCTAGCCGTTTGAGCGTGAAGATGTAACAAACATTTACATGTTTGTTACTTCTTCACGCTCAAACGGCTTTTTTTTTTTTTTTTAAAGATGGGAAATCATCAAATGACCCCTCCCGCTCTGGGTGGAGCGGAAGGGAGTGTCAGACTCTTACTGACTAAAACCTATCCGTGTTCCTTCCTTAGCCCTTTATATTCCGGGGCAGCGGTAACCCTTTCGGACAATCCTGCTGCCCACGCTCAAACGGCTGGACTAATATTATAAAGACGAAAGTTTGTGTGTTTATACACACTCACAAACTTTCGCCTTTAATATTAGTGTAATGGTATTGATGACCTGGACGCGTACCTTGAGGGCTGGTTATTTATTATTTATTTATTTAATACTTCAAGCACAAAAATGTACATAGGTATTTTCTACCAGTCAACCTTTGGGTGATGCAGAGACAAACAATGGTAGGTGCAATAATGAAAATTGAGGAATAAATATTCGAGGAATGTTCGAGGTGGATCGGGAAGAGTTCCTGGAAGGGCTTGGGGGAGACCTTTTCCCAGCAGTGGCTACAAACCTAACGTAGTAACTGTCATGAAATATTAATATACAACTTTCCAACTTACGGCTGATTTTTCCAACGCCAGATAATTTTTCCGAGATATACAAACTATAATTTTGAATTTTTGACAGTTCGTCCATACAAAAACTGTCAGATGCCAATTTTATTCCACGAATAAAAATTATCTGTCTATTGAAAAATCAGCCCTTAGGCAAACATAAATTTCTCAAACGCCACTTAGAGAATAATAAAGAAATAACGAAAGGTATTACTTATAATAGTCTCAACATCAACTCCAACAAAACAAAACAGTATAATAGCTTTCAAAAACATAGAAAAAATGATAGGCAAAGTAGACTAAACGAAATTGTATAAACTATAAGATTATCATTTGTGTATCAGACACAAAAACTCGGTAGAAGAGAAGTCTCTTATGAATTGACTTACGAGTTACGAACGAGAAATACTTACGTACAACTTAATCGTTTCTATCAATATTTCTCGATTTCTAGTTGAGTGCCTAGATCTGAATATCTGAAACTGTTTTTGCTACCAGTGTTACCTCTCACTGCGAAAGAATTCATTGTTTTTGAACGGACTGTTTTCCATCGCCTACAGCGGTACAAAAATACTAAGAATATGAACCTGATCTTTGGAAAAATAAGCACACATGTTTAATGAAAGGCAAGCTCACAAGTCTCATTTTTATATGGATTACAAGTAACGAAGAAATAAACAATAACGCCATAAGATAAATACAATTAAAACATTCAGTTTTGTACAAAACAAGAACCAACCAACTAAACATCTATTGGTTCAAAATCAATTTAAATTGTCCATTCATCTGAATAAATTCTTGACACTAACTTCAGATCTCAACTTGCTTTAACAACCGGCCTCGGTTTCCGACACGAATTTCCGTTGGTTTGGATGGAGGGTCTCCCAAAATACTTGAAGCCATAGTGCCCGGGTCATATACATTACCCACATAATACATTGTGAGTGCTTCATGTTATCTGTGAGAGGGTAATAGAGGGCACTGCTATCGCTGAGGGCAGCTGCTAGTTTAGGAGATATGGGCAGTAAAGGCAACATGGCCGGCGGGGCTTCTAAAATGGTGTTATGATGACCGAATAATGTTCAACTTGATTTCGTTAAAAGAATTGTTGATGATGATTTGAGTTATATAGCTTTTAGACCACAGCATAATCAGCTTCCACAGCATAATGTTTCCACTGCTGGGACATAGGCCTCTTCTACGTGAGAGGGTATAGGCTCTAATCGAACACTTGGGCCCAGTGCGGGTTGGACTAAATACTCACGTCTTTAAATTTTTGGTTCTAGGACATGCCGGTTTCCTCACGATGTTTTCCTTCACCGTTGTATCAGTGGTGAAGAAATAAATGATACAAAGTACCTTCCTAGGCCGCAGAAGACAATGCAATTATAAAGAACGTGGAAACTGGAAACAGCAAGAGAAAAGAACATCAAAGAGTTGACTTCAAAAAGCAATGCAAATTTGCTATAATCCGGCCTAACTTTCGAACAGGGAAAATAATTCAAGAGAATTTACGCAAAACTGACTCGTTTCAAGGTTAAAAAATATCGAGGAGTAAAGCAGGAAAGTTAGTACTTTAATTATTTATTTATGTAGGCGTAATTAACTGCAGGAATTTCTAACATATTTTGCTTCGATAACAGTGGTGGTGTAATGGATATCGTCGTTAGGTGAATCTTGATTTTTGATAAAAAGCATTCGTTAAAGAATCGTAGAAGTTGTTTAATATTTAAATGTTTCTTGTTAACTAGCATATATTTTTAAAGGTTAAAGCAACGTTTATTTTATTAACGTTATTAACGTTTAACGTTATTGCTAAGGGCAGCGTGGGCGCTCTTAGAACAACATAACATCCCGCCTGTATTCCCCGAAAGGTTAAGTAGAGATGCACCTATAGTACACTCACATTCCACCAGATATGTTTTGTCTCAGGTAATAAATAGGATGGAGTCTAGCCATCAATCGGGCACAAATCCTGACTTTGGGCTGCTACTGAGAAATTCCTGATGGAAAACCTAATAGTTCTTTTTCCCGATCCGGGAATCGAACCCAGGACCTCAGCTGTAGCGCTTGCGGGTGCTGGACGAACGAGGCAGGTTTAAAGAATAATGACTAAATCCAACAACTATGACCAAAATAGGTACCAGTAAAAGGTTATTTTAAAAGTTGTTTATTTTAGAATAAGCCTACATCAATCACGCAAATGCGTAGTTATGATAACGTTCCCTTGAACTTTCGAATCGATTAGTCCAACTCTAGCTATATTATTCTGGACAGACTAGCTTTTGCCCGTGGCTTCGCCTGTTTGGATGTCGGAAAAAATCCCACGTGAACGTACCACCGGGTTTCAATTACCCTATGTGTTAATCCCGGTTATAAACTTTTCATCCAAATCCGGTCAGCCGTTCTTGCGCTAACCCGGAACATACATCCAGACAAACAGACGAAATAAAATAAAAAATATATTTTCATGCACGTTAAAACCTTGGTCCCGGCTGTCATTCGTGGATCTTTCACAGTCGTTACGGGTAGTCAGAAGCCCGAAAGTCTGACAACCAGTCTTACCAAGGAGTATCGTAGGTATTACCCAGTACCTAACTGAGTTATGGAGGTCAGACAGGCTGTCACTCCATGTAAAACACTGGTATTCAGCTGCATCCGGTTAGACTGGAAGCCGACCTCAACATAGTTGGGAAAAGGCTCAGGCTGTCACTCCATGTAAAACACTGATATTCAGCTGCATCCGGTTAGACTGGAAGCCGACCTCAACATAGTTGGGAAAAGGCTAGGCACATGATGATTTTTATTTTCAAAAATATTCAATGTCCAGTTTTGACTTCGTTACTATTTTATTATATTATAAAAATATAGATTGCCAACTAATGACTGTATGCCAGTAAACACTACGGTATAAGTAATACTTACTGAGACGTGTGCTATACGCCCACGGGTGTCAAGAGTCCATCTATTTTGATTAATTACCGGCCTCCAACTAATATAATATTTGGGTGAGCAGTTGAGCAACAATGGACAGCAACGTTCACTTTTCGTATACGCTACTGCGACATAGTATTAAGGCTCCCCGCATAGAGGCGCGACCAATTTCTACGAAAACAACATGGAAATTGTTCTGGCAGAATTGTGTCGCGAGACTTTAAATGAATTATATGAAAGTGTGTGTGAAATTAGTACGAGATGGCTTATAAAACGTTATTGCTGAACTTCTGACAAAATAAAGTACAGTTGAAGTACTGAGAAGTAAAAACTATAACACATAATGAGACCTTCTAAGTACATAATTTATAGTCTTGTCGAAATCACCGTGGGCTTAATTTCAAAATGGCTAGCATAAAACTATGCCAGTTATTCGAAGTAACTAATCTATGTCTTAAAACTTTTATTTCATTAGTTCTTTCAAGCTGAAAACCTTGGGTATTTTATCGATCTCATTAAGTATAGGCCAGTGGACTCGAAGGTCGAAGATCCCATACCACTTACCCGAAGTCTAAATAACCAGAATTATGAAACAGGGCACAAGAAGCTTCTATAATCATTGAGCAATTTTGTAATTAAGTTAAATACCTACATTAAGGTTGAATAAACGGATGCAGGAATATGATACTAATATTCTTGTATTTCATTTATGGAAGCGGCTAATATAGTCTAATACGAAAACGTTTATTTCCATCAGTAAGACATCATCTGCCTAGCCTTTTCCCAACTATGTTGGGGTTGGCTTCCAGTCTAACCGGATGCAGCTGAGTACAGTATTTTACATGGGGCGACTGCCTACCTGACCTCCTCAACCATTTACTGGGTAATACTATAATACCTCTTGGTAAGACTGGTTGTCAGACTTTTGTGCTTCTCAATTCCCGAAACAACTGTCAAAGAACTACAAATGACAGACAGGACCAACTGCTTAACCTGCTTTCCGAGGCACAGAGCGGTTTCAACATTATAATGGGGAGTCACCCATCCACGAACCGACCGCGGTAACTGTAGCTTAACCTGATCAATCGACCCGTGCGGCTGTTATACGAGGTGCATTCAATAAGTACCTAGCCTCATCGCCAGAGGGCGCTGTAGTTTCAAAAGAGTTTTACCACAGTGTAGCACATTCTTTTTTAATTCTTTTTTCAAATTTTCATTCCAATCCCTACATTTGTTTTAATTTGACAACTTATGGAAGCGAACGTGTCGATCGGTTTTACAAAAATGGAAAAAGAGCAATATCGTTCGGTGATTCGATTCCTATTTTTGGAAGGGAAAACGCGCATCGAAATAAAAGAGCGCTTGGATCCTGTGTACGGTGACTCTTTTCCATCGATGGCCACCGTCAAGAATTGGTTCAACGAGTTTGCACGTGGCCGTACGTCGGTTTTTGATGAACCACGTCCAGGTGCACCGAAAACGGCTGCTACGGAGGAAAACATTAAAAAAATCCATGATTTCGTATTGGCAGATCGCCGATTGAAGGTTCGCGAGCTAGCTGAGACTGTAGGCATTTCAGAAGGAACAGTGCATCATATTCTTCACGAGGAACTCGGCATGAGAAAGCTGTCGGCGCGATGGGTGCCGCGTTTACTCACACCAGAAAACAAGCGCAACCGTGAGACCACATCGGAGACGTGTTTGGCGCTGTTTAAGCGGAATCCAGCAGAGTTTTTGCGTCGTTTTGTGACCGTCGATGAAACCTGGATCCACTGGTACACACCAGAGACCAAGGAGCAATCAAAACAATGGATCCAGACCGGGGAACGTGCTCCAAAGAAGGCGAAAACTGTAAAATTGGCCGGAAAAGTTATGGCTACCGTTTTCTGGGATTCACAAGGTGTGATCTACATCGATTACCTCGAGAAGGGTAAAACAATTACAGGGCTTTACTATGCCGATTTATTGGGCCGATTCGATGCCGAATTAAAGAAAAAACGACCCCATCTGGCGAAGAAAAAAGTGCTGTTTCACCACGACAACGCACCGGTTCACACGTCTGCCGTTGCCATGGCCAAATTGGTCGAATTGCGCTACGAATTGCTGCCCCATCCACGGTATTCTACAGATTTGGATCCTTGTGACTTCTTTCTGTTTCCTAATCTGAAAAAATCACTCGCCGGGAATAGATATGGATCAAATGAGGAGGTCATCGCCGCCACGAAGGCCTATTTTGCAGAGTTTGACAAAAACTATTTTTCGGACGGGTTAAAAAAGCTGGAGCATCGCTGGGCTAAGTGTATCGAACTAAAAGGAGACTATGCTGAAAATTCATTGCCACTTTTCCAAAATTTTCGTTTACTTTTTGTAGGCTAAGTATTTATTGAATGACCCTCGTACTTAGCCACAAGCTTCTTCCTTCCATCAGTAAGATGTCTAGGAAACCTAATCAGCAACGTTTTCAAACCTTGACAGATAAAACGAAGTAATCTCTGTAGGGGATAAACAGAAATAGAAAGCCGATGTTACCCAGTGGGCTTTAAAAATACGAAATTAGACGGTGGAGAAGTTAAACTAGATTCTGATACGAATCAATCATCGTGGGTTGGTTTTGTGGACTGTTAGTGGATTAACTCGGGTAAGATAACAAAAGCGTAATTATAAAGTGGCCAGCAATTTGTTACTGATGCTGTGTAATTAATCAGCATTTCTGCTCTGCTGTGTTGAGAGTACGCTTGTGACTTTAATCGCCTACCATTCATTACTGCGGAGGCGTCTATCGATTTATCAACGTTAGTTTTACGGACGGATAAGCCCTTTGCGCGAATACAGTCCTAGTCGTGCTGTTTTTACTTGCCAAGAAATATCAGTAATTAATCTCAATTTTTATATATTTCTGTTTCAGGTTTTCATGTTTCGTTAAGACTAAAAGGACTTAAACATCATTTTGTTAAAGTATCACTGATAATAACACTTTTCTGGCTACCGGATCGATTTCAGAAATAGCTCTTCGCAGAATGATACGCAATTTCCGCGCAGATTGATAAATCTATTAAGTTTTAAATTTTTATTAGCAACTGGACTGTAATAGTTGGATTTTAAAGGAACGACAATGGTATATAAAGGACTATATTATCGTCCCGGGCAAAATGAGACCGATAAACTGATAATGACCACCTGAATAGCGGCGTGCATTGTTTTCACAACTCTTTGAACGAATGCTAATAGACAGTTACACCATTCGCATAAAATATCCATACAAATATCAACCTTATTGCTACTGAATAAGGAAAATAACAACCGGCATTCAGTCAATAATTGCGCGGCATATCGTATAGGACGTTATCAATATGTACCGCTGTGGAAAATAACAATGTATAATAACAAGATGAGACAACACACGAATATACGATATCGCAAATTGGTCATTAAAACATAATGAAGAAGCAGATACGCCATCCCCACCAAGGCTTACTGTAAGGAATATAAATTTTTCAACAATATAGGTTTTTCAAATGCAAGTGATTTCATCATGGAATTTTTCGTAATCAAGGTTGGCAACAGTACCGCTTCAAGTCAATCACATTTTAACGATTACCATAGTGTATTGATAAAACACACTAATATTTCAGTTTTCATTGCTTTGTGCGATCCATGGAAAAATCAGTTTGACCATAAACCTTTCGCTCGACCCCACCTCACAAAATGTTGTCAAATTAGCATATAAAGGAATCTACGTCAATGAAATTCGTTGAATATTTCCGTCAATATTCAAAACCTAATTAAAATTAATAACAGTAAGAATTCATTAAGCAAAGTCATTAAGAACGTAGCAAGGATGCTAGAAAAGAAACTATTGTTAACGTTCCATTGGGTAGCTAATTAGAAAAAAAAACATACAATGGCGTTAAGGATGTGGGAAAGAAAAGCAACAGAGACGGTGTTTGTGAAACAGAACAAGAACAACAGCCAAGTGAACGTGACAACGACAAACTTGTGTTGGGAAATCAAATGGAACTGTTTATGAGAATTTATTGCACCAATCAACTACAGAATCGAACTCTGTGATATGCAGTTTCAGAACAACATCTTGATTGAGATGCAAAAATCAATGTAGAATGAACGAAAACTTTAACAGATCAATGTAATAAAGTTGATGAACCGTTTCATTGACTACAGGACTTAGTAACAACATCTAGGGATAAAGATGTAGACAAATGAGGAGACGCCACGATAGATCGTAATGAAACTAAACAATACCCAGACAAAGACAATGGAAGCAAAGTCAACGTAACAGAGAGTAGAACGGTGATGACTAAAAAAGGAAACTGGCTTTAATTGAAATAAAGTAAGTGACTCAACACAGGCGAGATACAATTTCTAGGCAGAATTTCGTCAGTGTTGCTGTGTGCAATGTATATTAATTAACAATGAAGTTAGGCGCCAGGAAATAATAAAGTTAAAATGATAGATGCAGTAAAATTGTATCAATTGAATAGACTAGCACGAAGTCGTAACTTTGTTGGGGCGGAAGTAAAGCCTGGTAGCAAAACAACTATATCTTGTTTACTTAGTAGCAGAACGGTTTCCAAAAAGGAAAAGTTTTTAATTTGATATCTAAGGATTTTAAGATAAATGGAGGTATTTAATACAAGGCATGTTGGTGATAAAATCAGAAGGCTAATTCTTGTACTTAAAAAAACATTCAAATTCAAATCGCAATCTCATCTCAGCGACAATCAATGTCAAAAATGTACGTAAATTGATTGGATTTTTGACAGATTGAGACAGGGATTAGAATGCGAACATTTTTGAAAATATGGGAATTGCCCTCTGATTAATAAATCCATTAGTGTAAAGTGCGAACTAAGAAACTATAGTGTGGAGGCCCACTGGATAAATTATAATTATCGTACACATGATTTTGTTATTGTGTGGTGTATGATAGCGTTCAATACTAGCGTGATTTTAAGCTTAAAACAATAGTTAGCATTGTAATGACTAGTATATATTTTATTTTTCATCATTTACCTCTCATAAAATTCCCAGTTTCTTTTCAAAATACACGTTGAAGAGTCTTCATTACCTGGAAAAAGCGAAATTTCTTTTGAATAAATTGTCCATTTGATGTTATTTCTAAAATATTTTCCGCCTTAAGGCTGCGTTTCCACCAGAGATGAGCGAGGATGCGTAGCGAGGGATATGTGTAAAAATAACCAATAACAACGCTGACTTAGTTCAAGCTATAAAAATGAAGCGATGTTATTGGTTAGTTTTACACACATCCCTCGCTAAGAATCCTCGCTCATCTCTGGTGGAAATGCAACCTTATAATTTGTCTGTTTTTGGGGTCAGACAAGGACATTCAGGTGCCGAATAAAGGAGAATTTTAGAACTTATTTTTATATAACTTTTGGCTGAATTTCAACGTGACTTTCAGTAAAAGGCAACTAAGTTGTATATAGACTAGACTTTCTATCCCTAAAGTTTATTCGTTAGAAACAATTAGGACTCAACCAGCAATCAAGACTACCGTATACGTTGAAAACGAAGATAAAACGTCAAAACTCTTAGAAAAACCCTTTTAGAAGTCGTTTTTGTAAGTGATGATTGAAATGGGACGGAAAATTATCTAGGCGAACAATCAGGGAGATATATTATAACGAAACTTTTTTCGTTAGGGAATAAAACAGGTTTTGTATGACATAATCAATTTGATTGCTGTTTTAATGAATGGAGTAGTTGTTTGGTATGAATCGATGCTATAATCATGTTAAATATTTGTATAAGTAGTCTTTGTGCAATGGTTATTGTTTATAGATAAAGAATACTTGTCTTGTCTTCATAATATATAACGTGTCTGAACAATTTTATGACAAAATTTAGAAAAATGTCGCTCTACTTATAAAAAGCCGGCCAAAAACGTATCGGACCACGCAAAGTAAAGAGATACCCCTAGTTAGGATCAATATATTTTAGAGACCGAAAAAATAAGATTGTATTTCATAATACTTCTCGAATAAAACTACCTAGTTTCGTTTTTCCATTTGAGTTTGGAACCCAAAAAATTGGTAATCTGATAAGCGAGTCTTGATTCATTCTTGCAAGCTGCAATCTGAAGTATAATTGTGTAGCAGAGGAGTAAAATATAGGTTTGACTAAAATCCACGAAAAATATAATAAAAATAAACACACAGACATGATTCGACTAACTACATAAGAAGAACACAACTTAGTTAACATAACATAAACTGACTTTTAGTTACATTTAATTAAATCAATCAGTTGAACTCCACGACTTACTCTAGTTCCAAACACATCTATTAAATTAATGTCCAGGACATTACGATAAAAGACTATCAAACGATAATAATTTCAGTAGGAAATTGATATTAGCCTTTATTAAACTCTGCGGGTTATAATGTCTATTAAGCTAATGGACACTGGTTCACATTATTGCACCCTATGGGCTATGCGACTGTTGCCTAACAATGCCACTTCGCCTTATTACTGGCCACTAGGATAACAGAATTACGTCATACCTCTACGGTTTTAATAAACACATTAAAACAGCCTTTATATTTTTTAGGTACGCCACCATTTATAGATTTGACATTTGCGTATGACCTTTGTCGATGCAAACTGCATGTCTTGTTGGGAGTTGTTTTTATGTTTTGTATTTAACATTCAAATACGATGTGTTGTTTGCGTAAAATACAAGAATGTTAATACTGAGTCCATTTTAAATACCATCTGGAGAGGACAATAAATGA
Organism: Gortyna flavago; assembly: GCA_963669345.1. Taxonomy (NCBI): domain Eukaryota; kingdom Metazoa; phylum Arthropoda; class Insecta; order Lepidoptera; family Noctuidae; genus Gortyna; species Gortyna flavago. The sequence continues at coordinate 6,816,993 of OY770141.1, forward strand.
CAACACTAATGCATAGAAGTATTTTAACACTTAAAGAAATCCTAACATCGAAATAAAAAAGTGATTTATTCAAAACACTAAATTGAAGTGAAGGTCCGACAATGCGTTTTGCCAATCTTTGACTAGCTATAGTGACTAAAGTATTGAATATAATTTAATTGAATTTTCGTGTGCAAACTCGGAACGCCATTAGATTTATTTTTGCCTATTTTGCCGCTGGGGCGTTGAAACAGTATCTATAACAATAGGCGGGAAAAGAGTTCCTGGATGGAGGGTAGGCCTTTGCCTACTCTCCATCCAGGAACTCTTTTCCCGCGCCACCTAGAATAGATAAACGCAGTTTAATTTATTGTCGTATCCATCTTTTATATATCAGAGACAACATTGTTCTGTGTAGATGGAAACATTCTGTTCGCAAAACAGGACTGTTGTTTGCAGCAGGCAACATTTCATGTCTCAACTTTTGTACAATGAGTCTTTACTTTTTAAAAATTGTTATTCATAGTTGATTTATTGCTTTTATTAAGTCATAATTATTAATCATGTAACATTTAACATTACCTTATTGCACAACCCCGTAATCAAGAAATTAGCATCGGTGTTTATGTACCTACTGTAGTTCAAATAAATAAATACAACATACAATCATGTAGTTTCGTAATTGATTTTCAGTGTATTTAAATATGATGAAATGTTAGTATTATTAATTTAACCCAGCGTCAGGGTTTTGTCTACTTATGTAACCTTTTTTTGAGATGCGACTGTGATGCGATGCGATTCTTGGTAATCAGCACCATTGCGTAACTCACTTTCAATCACAATCCGAAGGATATTGAAGGAAATAACTAATCCAATGCTTTATGTTTGAAAAATTCATCTACTCGACAACGAATGAACGAAATGACGCGATGAATGTTATTGAATTGTCAAAATGAAAGGAATTGTTTTTGATTTGTTACGCAATTACCCCGCAGGCGTCAACAGAAACAGATACAATATTAGCTTCTTCACTAAAAGTGGTCTTGCATATTCAAAATCAAGTCATTCAGTCAGACAGTCAACCAAAACGCCCGCCCTTCACCACTTCCTAGTGCTTTCGCTGGGAAGAAGTGGCGCAACAAACTGACACCACCCCAGCAACATTGTATGTAGGTACAAAAACAAGGACTAAGTTCATTGGATTTTTCCTACTCTTAGTATGTAATATTACGTAATGCAGTCATTGGTATTAACCGATCACCACCTCCAACCAGTTACTTAAACACTACAAAACTTTTTTACACAACCACTACCTACAAACTAATCAGAAATTCACAATTAAAAATAAGGTTTCTACACAAGATTGTCTTTAATTGTCAAATGCAATTAACATTATCACAACATCTACAGCCTCGCCATCTAAATTGGTCGTGGTTGCAATGCTAATGTTTACCATTTGTCCTGGATAAAGAGTCATTAAATTTTATTAAAACAGTTCGTGATTCTATCAAATTAATTTACTTGCTTGAAAGAAGCACAGTGTTCATTTGCAAACTAGTGTAATTACTATGTAGGTAATAACTTTATAATTGAAAGGCCATAGACTGTCAATTAGGAATTAATATGATGTTTAGACAGATAAACGTTTAGAATTTGTAATACAATGTAATAGTGAATTGATTGCACGCATCTTGATTCAGGGACTCGTGGCAATAACTGCCGCACGGGGCGATCGAAGGTTAAGCTTCGCCTGTCACGGTCGGTTCGTGGATGGGTGACCATCCATTACACACGGAGACCCCTCAGAGTCTTGGAAACCCCGTTAAGCCATTGGTCCCGGCTGTCATTAGAAGATCTTTGACAGTAATTACGGGTAGTCAGAAGCCCAAAAGTCTGTCAACCAGTCTTACCAAGGTGTGCCGTATTACCCATTTACCGGGTTGTTGAGGTCATAATTATACGCAGTCGGTCCATGTAAAATACTGGTATTCAGCTGCATCCGGTTAGACTGGAAGTCGACCCCAAGATGGTTGGAAAAAGGCTAGGCATATTGAATGATCTTGACTCAGACAACATATAAAATAAATATTTTCATAACGCGATAATATAAAATAAATATTTTCATAACGCGATAAATAAACTTTCAGTATTTATCTATCACATAAATAGTCTTCGCTGAACTTCAGCACCCTAACTGCATAACACACAATCAATCAAAATCTGAATGATTTTGAAGGATATTGCTAATTCATTGCTACATATAGTTCGATAAATTTGTCTGCTCATCAACGTAAAGAAAACAATGAATGTTGTTGAACTGTCAAAATTAAAGCTATTGCTACTGTTACGCAATTACCGCGCTGGACAAACTAACACAGTGTACATTGGTCAGTAGTGTAAATTAGTTTACCTCAACATACTGCGAGGCCAGTCAGTAGATACAGTACGCAAAACGTATTAGCATGTCGTGATATGTAAAATTTAAGGCAAAGCATTGGAAAACACCGAGTCCGTTTATGATATCGTTGGCACTACGCCTACGGAAGGAGTGCCAAATGATGGCTGATTTTAGTACCAGGGCGGCACTCAAGCTTTGCGACATTATTTGTACTACACTATGGTAATTTGCCTTTGTTATTTGTGTAAAGGGTTCAGCAGACAGATACAGTTTAAGTTACAACTATTGAGATTTGAATTTATGTGTCTGGGGAGGCTCAAATGTTGTAGTCTTCAGGGCCATTTCTTAAAGGCGCTCCCTCACATTCGCCTGTAATGTAACAAAAAGATTCCACTGTAACGGCCTAGTAGGGCTTTGCAAGTAAGTAGACTGCGCAGGCTGTCAACTGCTAGGTAGTGAAGAGAGATAATTGACACCAGCAAGATAACTTAATACAAATAATTAATTAGGTACCACGACTAGGTCGCGGAATAAGGTTACATTACAAGTGAATGCTCTCGGTGGGAGCGCCTTTAGATTCAAAAAATAAACTCCTCATTCTTCTGCCGATATCCCAATTTATTTGGAGTCGGCGTAACTGTTGAAAAAATAAAGTTAGAACTTGTCTTTTTCTATTAATCTCCATCTCGGTAGTCACCCCTTTTCTAGCATCATCTTTCACACAGTCCATCCATCTACTCTGGTCGTCCCCTACTCTTATAGCCATCGACAACATACAAAATATAAATTGTCGAGAATAAATAATGATTGCGGTGGAGAATGACTTCCAAGGCCTGCAGACAACAGTTATAGGTACACTTTATAGAACCAATTCTCAGTAACGGTACCAGCTCGTGCCTCTTAACATTAACAATTTACCAGGGAAAGTGACATGCCCTTCCTGCCTAAACAAGAGCCTAAAAATGTGTCCGTCACTGGTTGAACCTTGAACTTATCATATCATACATTAGTGGAGTCGCCCAAGGCTACTACGCCACAACAGGGCCTATCGATCGAATCAAACGTCACAATATGGTGTACAACTTTCTAGTGTTGGTAAGTCGCAAATAGGGTGAAGAGTTATAAGACTTTTTGATTTATTGCTAGTTTTTTTTATGGAACTTTTCCTGATAACACTACCTATACCTACTGCAGCAAAAGTGACCTCTGCGCTGCCACTGACGACGCCGTGGAATTAGCGAAGTTTTGGACCAACAAGATTTGAAATACTGGGGTGCCAGCAACATGACACGAAGGACACTACCTATTTTGAAATGAATAACATTTGTACATTTATTAACAGTGTCTTTTAATTAAACGAAATTATTTCTGAGCAAAACAGATGTTGTTATTTATCGAAAATGAAGCTAGCCAATACCGAAACTTGGAGCGACAGAAAGTTTTCAGACAAAACAACTTAAGACGTCGAAAATTCTATTTTCTAGTTGCGAAGAGCTGGAAAAACATTTCCAAAGGTACCTATCCCGAACAGTAAAGATAATTCCAAGAAAACTTCGCCACGTTTCTTTTTACAATAAAATGTACTTAGGTAAGTACTTTCTGCTTACCGGCTGGTTCAGTATAAATTTTTAAGTGGCCTCCTCGGAGTACCTTTATTGGACTGCGCCTAAAATTCTTCGGAGAACTTTATGGCCGACATTGAGAGGTCAGTCCAAAGACCAAATATAAACCGCCACAAATTGAGTCGTAAACTACGTTTCATACTGTTCACGGGAGGCGAAAATAATTTTAGAGTTGCGTTAAGTTTTAGTTTACGTTCATGAATATAGCATCAATCATGCTAATACCTATTTTCAGGCGAATATTGTCAAGAAAGGCGTGCAAGAATATGAAAAATGATGTAGTAATGCGATATAGTACTAAGTTATTGCTTGGCTTTAGGTTTCATAGTGCCTTAATTTATTAATTAAACTCGATCGATGTTTTCAAGCCGTATAAAAATTATGAATTTGCATAATCACCAGCACGCAGATTGAGGTAGGTTTTAGTCACAAGGACATCTGCCGTAGTGGTCAACTGAGTCACCAGTGTTAACACGTTTTCCGTACCTCTCCGATTCGTATACGCACTGGCCACTTACGGCACTCGTCCTCGCAATTTTAGTGAGGAGACACAGTGTTAACCGAGATGCCGAGGGTCAAAGCAAGGCTAGGTATTGATGACATGTTGTTGAAGCAATTAGCATGTCCTACCCTAAAGGAACAGATTTCAAATAATATTTCATATAAAACGTTAAATAGGTGGCGCCAGTTTTACGAGCGAGAATTGTTATGTTCATTGTTATATTGCCTTTTCTGTGTTGACAAAAGTGGAAGGTCATAAAAGTATTAAGAGACTTACTTATGTCCTAGGTAGGTATATTTCTAGACCTGAATCATGTTGAATTGCGCAATACATCATAGATACATACAAAGTAATGTGGAATCACAACAATCTAGTGAAACCAGTTGGTTCTAATGCGACTATGAACATGTGTGCATGCGCATTGCATGCAGCGATATCATGTTTATAGCTCACATGCATATTGGTCAGTGTTGCCTGCCTTTAAATTAATTTCGCGTTACAAAATCATAATATTTTGAATAGATGCATTAATTGAACAGGTATTCAGAAGACATCTAAAATTCGTGTCATCATCATTACAAACATACAAAATGGAAACTGATCTTTAACCGTCATCTTTAACCAACCATGACCAGCCCTTATTAAACGGTAACAGTTTTTATCTCGTTAATACCATATTCATTTCCATATCTAGCAGACAATATTGCCATCAGCAATTCGGAGGATACGTGCACAGCGTCAGGGAGCCGACCTATTGAAAATAGACCGGGAAGCCAAATAAGCGAATATAACTGAGCACTAGAATGCAGACGCGAATACCTATACGCGCGCACGTGTCATATTGCATGATCTCATATTAGACCCGGTGGTAGTCTGCCTGCATACCGATCGAGACTATTTACAACTGCCGTTAATTGACGAAGAACTTGACGATTCTCAGGATAAAACCCTGTTGCATATCAACCATATCGCTCAAAGTGCCCTTAGCCTTACTGCTACTGCACTGTCACTATTTAATTGTTACCATTGGACATGCTGTTGAAGTACCTTTAATCTTTATTTATGCCTAATATTAATATTAATAGAACTCTTAAAACAAATAACATTAATCTATAGTAATAAAGCTGAAGTCTGAACCAGTCAGATTTGAAAAAAAAAAAAAAATGCATTTGGTAGTCCAATTCTCGAGGAAAGCTATAGGATAGGGTATAGGCTATTAAACATCACGCTAGGACCCTTAGGAGTCGTGCAAAAAGAAAAGTCAGAAAGAACACTAAGCGAAAACGAAGTGATAGAGTGGACGGGGTGGGACGGGAGAACCAAAAATTTCACGCAGACCAAGTCGCGGGGTTTTAAATACAAAGTCAAAGTATTTATTTCAAATAGGCACATAAAAGGCATTTTTGAACGCCAAAAATGATTAAGTATGAAATATAATTGATTCTAGTCGCCCCTTCCAAAAGGTAGTTTTCGTATGGAGAAGAATGGGCAAGAAACTCCACCGTTACTCTTTTAAAATGTTTTACAATATATTGCATAAGTACATTAATTATACAATAAATAATATGTGAAGACGATGCACCTAAAATAAACTAATAATACTAAAACTTTATAATCCAAGCCACTTGACCCACTACTCCCGAGGAAGGTACAATACCTGTGAGCACCCCAGTTGATAAGCAAATATGAGGACTGCTGTTGACCAGCAATATCTGACTATCTGGAGAGGAAAAAACCAGATTGTTAGCTAGCCATGGAGTTACATAACCCCAATGAAGATTGAAAGACGACTGCAACAATAAATTCAAGTATCAGTGCCACCAATTGACACAGATGATCATGATTGGCTGCAATTCTCCACAATTGCACTGATGGCTCAATCTGGGAGCACTCGGCTAGGCGGTGCTTGTCAAAATGTTAACGAGGTAACTCGTCATTCTTTGGTTAAATCTTGGCATAACGCCTGTCTGCGTCACCGGCGGTCAGACCATGATAGGCAGTGAAGGTTGCTGCTGAGGTATCAGTTACAGTTCAGTGCACAGCACTTCATCGGCCGTTTAAACGCTACGTAATTATGAAGGAGACAAAATGTATAGTGGAGAAACTTTACACGATAATATTAAAACCCTTAATGAGGAGGGAAATGGAAGTGAATGTCCGAATGACTTACGATTTGGTATAAAATTTAAAGGTCGATGATAAAAATAAAATTCTTGTGTCCGTGGCCGAGAAAGCTTCAATTAAGCAATCAAGACCTCTGTTTGTGAGGAGAATGCTTGATTAAATTAGAAATAAGAACATGGACGATCCGACACAAACCAGTAATAAAATATTCAAATGTGACACCATTAGTCACAACTCTATTTCTTTGTAGCCTCATAACCTGCCTTTTTGTTTAATTTTATAGTTCCTAATGAGTGATTTGCCTGACTGAATTCTATTGATATTTTTAGTTCAAGGTTAAAATTAAAACTTTATCTTTCAGTTAAATAAAGCGTGAGGTCAACAATAATATTATATAAACTTAAATTCACTTGTCCTTCCCGACCTGAATCGAATGTTATTGAATTTTTTTGCGAGGTTATGAAGAACTTAACTAAATATTGTTTGAGGATTCTGGGCGTAAAATAAATAACGTGTTTTTTTTTTATATCCCATAACTCTAGGGGGTCATTGTACTCATCATTATGAACAATTTTTACTACGGGACAAAACCTGAAATCGCGAAAAAAAAATCTGCTGTTCCCTACCTTTATGTTCGTAAAACTCGTCAAAATGTAGGGAACACCATATATTTTTTTCGCGATTTCGGTATTGGTCCCATAGTAAAAGTTGTTCACAATGACCTCCTAGAGTTATGGGACATCAAAAAAACACGTTGTATAAGATCTTATTTATGTAGATGCTGAAATTGATTGACTGATTGCAGCAAAAAATGAGAAAGCGCCAAAAAAATTACACAAAAACACAGTTACCCAACGTATTAAAGGCGCCATTTGTACTGATTTATTGAAATATGCTTCGAAATCCAACAGACAACCTTCGGAACCTTACCACACAATTTAAAAAAAATCGTTCGTTAAAAACTGGAGTTTTGTTCCTCAAGCGGTCTGCGTCGCCCGCATGCACGCATGTGCGTGCTGGCTGGCTGGCGGGCCGTCATGTGAAGAAATTACCGCTTTACTAAGACCCGTCAGTCAACACCACCTTTCTTCTGTTTGCACGGTCAAATATATTGATGTAGGAGGCGTGGCGGACCAGCTTATACCAGCCTCGTGTCGATCAACCTCGCTGCAACCGGTTCAGAGTCGGTCCGGCCGAACAAGGCTACGATAAACGCGTGATAATAACATTTTGTATGTGAGGGGGGAGGCCAAACACTGTCGAAAACTTCCAACGGAAGCTCAGCAACTGTTTTTTGCCACTTAGAAAGTCAATATGTATTTAATTTACGGTCGTTGTAAATGAGGTGGATTCCATTAATTTGGTGTCATTCGAACTATGAAGAGCTGAATTGATTGATTAATTTATGCCTGGACAAGTTTTGTACAAGTAGGTTGTTTTTCGTATTATTTTAGAAATTGTCGTGCGAGAGATAATTTATTGGCAACCGTGTTTGTAATAGAGATATCGCATCGTAGATTCGTGCAGAACCTTGTACGAAACAGTTACAGGTCACGCATTGCCTTCAGTATACTAAATTCGTGGAAGTGTCTACGTCATGTGGACGTGCGTGATCATACCTCTATGAATATTATCACTATCTATTAAATTTCTAGTTTATCGCACTCCATATTCATAAGTAAATTAAAAGGAGCTGTTATTATGTCGATGAGGACAAGTCATGAAAACAAGTTGTTTATTATTTTTCTTATAAATATACCATTTCCGAAGGTTTTATGGAAAGAGAGTCATTAGTAGGGTTTAGGATATGTATTTCTTGATCATTAATTTACATAATTATGTAGTAGCCCTTGAAGGGTTTATTGCCTTGCGGAGTTATTTCTCTAAATTTCGAGGCTTCTATCCAATCCCTTATCAAGAATTTTGACCGGCCAAACGTTTTAAAATGCATCACAATATTGCTCAGACATTTTTGTCCTGAAAATGCTGTTAATAACTTGCAGCCAAGTATTCGTGTCGAGTTATTTACGGAGAATTATCTCCAACAGCATCAATGAAATACGAGATATGGCGAAACAATATCAGTTGGCTGCATACGAAGCCATGAGCAATAAAAAAGTTATTTATTTGAACGATAACTTAATCGTATTTATGTAATAAGAACAGCGTGATGTAATTTGGAGATATGTTTCGATATCATAACAACATGTAATATACTCCCACAAGAATGATAATGTTGGTCCAAATCAACATCGTAAAATTATTGCAGAAATACTGTTGTTGATGTTGTTGTTAAAGCTTGACTTCTACATCAATATCGTAAATTAAAGTCGTTTTTCGTGTCTGTCTGCATGATCGCATTGTTCTTCTTAACTACGTACGCATCATATTTTGAAGCGGTTTCACCATTTTTCAGAGAATTTATTCTTGAAGGTGTATGCGTAACATATGAATAATAAAGAACTTTCGATGTTTTATCCAGTCGTAAAAGCCGGTATGAAGCAGGGTCTCGCTGGTTTAGTAAAAAAACGACAAAAACCCCAATGGAATTTTCACAGGACGTGCCAAACTTAGAAGTTCTAACAAGAGGCCGTAACGAAGAGCCTTAAATTTAAACTTTCCAGACGGCACGGAGATTGTGGTACATGGTAAGTGTACTCCAGCACCAAGTAGACGTGAAGAGCCACTAGCCAGAAGACGCCATTCGCCTAATAATAGTAAGAGTAACAGAATGTATTCTTGTCGGCCTCCAACTAAGATACGGCTCTATCTATTTTAGTTTTGGCCACGTCGCGTGATACGTTCGAAACACAAGCGATTTAGATAATGTAAAGGGGGTTCTGTGAAAAATATTTACGAGAACATGGTGTGTTTGTGTGTGCAAACATTGTGCTATATGGTGACAGTGTGACTTAATTATAAGCTTTTATTTAAATGAAGGAGTTTGCGCAATGAATTCTTCTACTACAGTATCACAAAAGTCAATCAATTTGCCTCGCATTTTCCCAACCACGTTGGGGTCGGCTTCCAGTCTAACCGGATGGAGCTGAATACCAGTATTTACATGGAGCGACTGCCTATCTAACACGATACCCCTTCGTAAGACTGGTTGTCAGACTTTCGAGCTTCTGTATACCCGCAAGTACGTAACGACTGTCAAAGATCTGCTGACAAATGACAGCCGGGACCCATGGCTTAATGTGGTTTCCGATGTATGGAGGGGTGTCAGTATTTCAAAAGTATTAGTAGATATTACACATTGCCAATTTGACACGGATAACCCTAATTGGGGTCCAGATGTCAATATATCCTATCATGCTGATAATATTTTACCCTGTTTTTTAAATGCGATTACTAAGTTACTCTACAGTTTCTTGCTGACTGACTTACATCACGAAACAAGTGAACTTTAGCAGTAAGGCAGTTACATATACTTAGGTAAATTGCCTAAGCAAGGAAGACGCTACCATGCAGAAACGTTGACAAATGACTTGGCTGCCGTACTAGCCTGTGTAATGTATTACTTGGGTCGAGAACTTGAGACTATGGCATGATTCCATCGTCCTTAAGACAGTCTGTTGTCGTCATAAAGGGTGATTAAGGAGCAATAGTCGCAACCCCCCTATTACATGGGACTTAGCTGGCGAAATATAGGTGTACTATAGGTACGATTCTGCCTTAAGCTCATTTCAGACTACGCTAAAATGTAATAGCAGAGCAGTTCACAGCACAATAATATCGCTCGCTATACATTTATTTAGAACACGATCACACTTTGCTATACTATAGTTCTATGAACTATATGCTATTACTCGTATATTATATAGCGTAGTCTGAGATGAGCTTTACCCTTCGGGGTTTACAGGCGTGATGTTTTATGTGAAGACGCAAGTATTATATAACTGTATGTATACAAGTTAATATGTTGGTGTTACTGCGCAAGATGATTTTGAGTGCTTTACAAGTCTACCTACCTCTAGAATACTAGATAATATTTTAGAGGCAGGATTATTAACATGTCCATAATATCAGAGACAGATAATGTGCCTAAAGATTCTATGCATATAGCATAGCCAAAGAATTTTAATTGGATCTAAAAATAATAGCACGTTATACAAATACAGTGTCAAGCATCTATCATTGTGATTGACACCAAATTGAGATCTTTAAACGAATGTCAATCATTTTGGTCCGTACCGTTAAAGGGGATAAGTATTTATGTTGCATAAATGAAGTGTTAGACCATGTAATTCCTTTCTGAAACGGTTAGATTCAAAAGAATAGTTGAATATGAGATTGTATACTGTAAAAATCTGTCGTTATTTCACTATTTCACCAGAAGGATGTGTTAGGTTATCAAACAAAGGTCTGATTCCTGCAATTCTCATTACTTTGTGCCAAGAATTCTTACGATCTCATGAAATCTCCAACCACGGGTGGATATCATATCGTGGAAAACCATGCATGCCGACTTCATGATATTAAAGACCTTAAATTCCCAGAGAACCTACCTACGCTGCGTATTTAACGTATCTCACATTAGGGCATTTGAACTTATCCTAGGATAACTACATACGCGATCAATTTGCCTAGCCTTTTCCCAATTATGTTGGGGTCGGCCTGTAAAGACTGTCACAGATCTATGAAGTACGAATGATAGCCGGGTATATAAAGAAATACGTGATAAATTTATAAATGGGCCGATATTACAATGTATTCATTTCCAAATAATTACGACATTAACAATTCAATTACAAAAATCTGGGTCAGCAGCCATTTTAACATCACATATAATATGCATTAGATACTACACGACGTTTTGGCCAGGGTTGCACGCACGGTTTATCCGACTTACCCACATCAAAATCTATTGTTTACATAATCAGCCTATAGCGTTCCCACCGCTGGGACACAGACCTCCTATATGTGAGAGGGAGTGGGCCATAATCCACCACGCGGGCCCAGTGCGGGTTGGCGGACGTCACACGTCTTCGAATTTTACGTTCTAGGACATGCCGGTTTCTCACGATGTTTTCCTTCATCGTTTTGAGAGCAGTGTCGATGAAATTAAATAGACAAAGTGCCTGCTTGGGTTCGAACTCACGACCTTATAACTCGTAACTCGGGGCCAATACCACTGGGCCAACACTGCTCTGTTCAAATCTAATGTTTATTTAGTTTAGAAGAACTAAGCGACTATATTTTAGACTTTTTATTTATATTTATAAAATTATGGTCTAAAGAGTAATTATAACCCTTTGATAATAACGAATAAATATTATAGATTCACGGTCGGCCCTGGATACACGCAAAAGCATAAACTAAGTTTATAGATGGGAAAATCAAGAACGGAAAATAACAATTTGTCTTACTTTTAGCCATCTTTAATTTAATTAATGTCTTCTCAGGAGACTTGAATTCCGATGAAATATTACTAGCGCTACAGTAATATTTTATTTTCGTGCAATAATAAATACTGAGTCTTCGTACCTGGCAGCCCTTTTGGCTTAACTTGCTAGGTATTTATTTATTTTTATGATTGAACGAACACTACCATTACATAGCATCAAATCATAAATATACTCGGATATGAATGATATTCTATTCTATCTTCTAAATCGTCGAAGAAAATAAGTACAAGTAGTAGTAATAAGTAAGTACAAGAGAATTAACTACAATGACATTTCAGATGTAGCTCTAAGCGAGACATTAAATAACGAAAAGAAAAAAAAAAACAAATTGCAGCTCACATGATCCAAGAAGGCTTGTATTTTTTTATTACTGTACATAACAGATACAAAAACACTAACTCAATACAAACAGTAAGTTCTGTTAGTAATTCTGAATGTTTTACGAGTACTGCGAATAGTAGGTACCTATTGAAAGATTAAACTTGAACATACGATCCACGCGAAGTACATAGTCTTAAATTCACAGAATTGTTTAAAAAGAAAACAAAGTAAAATACGAGACAAAACGAGGCTTAGTCACAGTTTGATAGATAATTATCTACCCAACCAAAACTCACACCCACGCATGACGAAGGCTGTAGACTAACGTTTCGGTTGTCATGTGATCCGCAAAAGTAGCGATAAAAGCTTCATAACTACATATTTCAGAACACTTCAAAGGAGAATACCTGGCGAAATTCGAAAATCAATTTGGGCTGGTGCGGGGGCTGTTCCCGGGGTGAGCCGGGAGAGTCACGGCCAAGGTCGGTCGCGCAGAACCCTCCCCCTCCCGACCCTCGTCGAGCGGCTGCGTCGATACCACGCCGCTCAATGAGCACGCACCCACACACCAACATCTTGTAGGTATAAAAAGAAATTTACACGTGCCTTGCTAATGTTTAGGTAGCAACATCGACTCAAATCGACCAGCCTTTATGGTTTAAGAAACAAACAGCCCTGTAATCTTGCCTCGGTGGTCGATTGAGCAACTCTATATTTAGTCCGGTTTCGAGCCTCCATTGAACTGGAAAATACTATAGAGTTTATACGACATTATACTGAGGGTGGTGTTTAATATAACCCACACACAACACTTGCGGTAAGATAATGTTTTATCAACTATATTATCAGTCAGGCGTATCAGACCACAAATACCTAAATGATAAGACTGTTTATTATGTGCTGTGTACCGGTGTACGAATGCATTTGCAAGATACATAGTAATGAGAAAATATTTGAATAGAGGCGTTCAATATCGTAACTAATTAATTTGAATATGTTAATGATTAATTTACAAAGTGCTTCAATCAGTACAACCACACGCTGTAGCTTCAATATATAGATAGGTGTCAAGCCGATGTTCATGTGAGTGAGAAAAAAATACAAGTCATAACACAAATCAACATAATACACAATGAATATGACATTGAAAGTACTCCTCTTTTTAGCGATTTTAATCAAAATGTGTTTGAACGCGAGCCAGGACAAAAAAACGAAATTTTAACGATTTACACAAGCAATGTGCTCCTGGATTTGCATGAGAAAATGCTGGAATACTAAGTGTTGTTGAAACGAAAAACATAATTGAAGGTTAGAACTGTTACAAGAATCCAAGTAATATAGAATTTATTGAACTGTAGCAACCACCGGCGTCCTCCAACGGAGAAGTAGGCGACGTTTCATTGGAAACGGAAGCACGAAATGTTACCCAATAAACATCTAGACGAGGCCGCACAATCAGGTTTCACCTTTGCCTCAATGTGCCTCAACTTTACAGAATGTACACTGGTTTCAATATATGCAATTACAAAATCGAGACTAAATTCTCCGATACATTCATGATGCGTCTATGTGGAGACAATGTTCTCATACAAAATGCAAGAGCGTTTGAAAAAGGACATAAAACAAGATGAGGGCAGGTGTTCGGATCGGTACCGAGCATGACATATGGAAATTCTTTGATTTATTACTATGTACCGTCGTCGTCGGCACTGTCTAGGGCCGAATGGAGTGCGGCAATATTTACTGCATTGAAAGAATTATGAAGCTGTTCTATGATCATTAAATCATTCATTCCAATTGTAGATACAAGAAAATATTAAATTCGTGCTCGTTAAATTTTTCCCAAAGCTTTATGCATAAATGGAATAAAGGAAAATCCCCCATGCGCTGGAGCTGTTTTAAGGCAAAACAAAAGAAATCCATATTTTTGTTCCGCAGCTTAATTTCTGGGAATATTTTCAAATGCAAAGCAACTGTAATATTCGAGGGGTGGCTACATGCAAGTCGCCCGGACTTTTTCATTGTTCCTAGAAAATAGCAGCAATAATGAGTCGCTGGGGTTGCTCCCCGGGGCACGGGGCTCCGAAATATGCTGATGTAAACCCGAGCTATCCCCAGTAATACGATAATCCCCCTCTCAGTTATTCTGAGACCTCGTCTGATGAAAATGTGGATTTATTTATTTGTTTCAGCCAAATGTGTTTTGTTGAATTTCAATTTTGAAAAGATTTGGAACAAACTATAAAATCATCAACGACTTTAGGGTTTTACTCAATAAATATTAAATTAAAATAAAATTTTCCGGGTAGGTACTGCTGCCAAGAAGCGGGCTTGAATTATGTGGGAAAACCAAATCATATAATTATGTATTTAATTTGTAGCACCACTCAACAAAAAGTAGAAAAACTACAAAGTCATGGAATATATTTTAATGAACACGGTAACATAACACTAGCGATCCTATTGAAGTCCTGCCTATTGAGCCGCACTCCTGAAGTTCTATTTTTATATATTTAGCTCCGTGACGGGGGCATTGCGTGATATGAATAAAATTAATCGACTTACATGGAATCTATTCGCAGAAACAGAAATAAATATATGATGTAATTCATCTATTTATTTCTGTTTCTTTCCGGGAGTCTTTATTGTTTTAGATCGGTGGCGTTCAAGATAAATTAAGAATTTAGAGTTATTCGCCCGAATCGAAATCTTACTATTTACTATAACTGTTTCGCAGTGTAAGCCCCCATCCATGAGGACACGGTGGAGCACACGGTGGAGGTCTGTCCCGCTTGGGCAGAGCACCGCCGTGTCCTCGTAGAGGCGATCAGCAGCGGCGGCGACCTCTCGCGCCCGGCCCTGGTCCAAGCCATGGTCCGGGGCGAGAGGGAGTGGGAGGCAGTCACCTCCTTCTGCGAAGCTGTCATGCTAGCGAAGGAGGTGGCGGGATGGGCGAGGGAGAGAGCTGAGAGAGCCGCCCGTCCCAGCCGCCGCGGTAGACGCTCCGGGCGTCGGGAGCCGCGTGACGACTCCCGGCCACCGTAGGCGCGGGCCTGCGGACGGCGAGTAATGGGTAGCTCGCCGTCCGATCAGGACCAGGCCCGTGCCGGACGGCGCGTATGTGTTCCACGCGCGCCTCAAAGAGATGTCAGCATTGAACGGAGGGGCCCGTCAGGGCCGAAGCCTGCCGGGGCAGCGGGATTGTCCGAAAGGGTTACCGCTGCCCCGGAATATAAAGGGCTAAGGAAGGAACACGGATGGGTTTTAGTCAGTAAGAGTCTGACACTCCCTTCCGCTCCACCCAGAGCGGGAGGGGTCATTTGATGATTTCCCATACTTAAAAAAAAAAAAAAAAAAAAGCCCCCATCCATCATTTATCTTTACAAGTTTGCATGTAGAACTCGGAGCACATCTCAGAACTATGAATGAAATAGGCAACCTCCCGAAATGCTTTGTTCGAACACTTCGAACGTGTCTGAGAAAACGTACGCTGTCTGTTTTCGCTGCCTTATTGAATGGATAAATTAAGAAGTACTTAATGAAACTAAAATGTTAACAGAAATTCGGAGTTTCATATTAAAGAGGCGTATATTATGTATGTGTTTAAGTAATAGGTCGGTATCTATGTGTGGTTGTTGAGGGCGCGAGGCCTCACCCACGAGCCTCCATTGAACGACTCCCGGGCTCAGGCATCTATTTTTAGGGGCCAGGGGTGGCCCTGGCGGGAGGGAGGTCTGACGTCACACCCCACCCCAACCCTCCACACAACCAAGACTTGGGAATGAACGCAATTTTCAGTGAAATTATGACGGTAAAACATGTTGTCGAGGAGTATATTTTCTCTGGCATGGATAATTTTTTCCAACTTCGTCATTGGTGTGTCGTTTGGTTTGTTTATATTGCTTGTAATGGCCAGATAAGTTATTGATAGATAATTCGAATAGCAGGCATATTTGTTTACGAAATTACAAACTAACCAGAAGGATAATTTACGGACATTCAGAGGAGCCGGGCTATAATTAGATTAACTAAATAACAAACAAAATGAGTACCAAAATCGTAAAAATCAGAGATGTTTTTAAGTATTTACCAAAAAACATTGATCGCTAGAAAAAACAAGGCGTGGGCGGCAGACGTTTGAGCTGAGAAATAGATCATAGTCTGGGTTGGAGAAGTCAGTATTTATATTAAAGGAGAGAAAGGGTTAATGGCTGTATCGAGCTGGTACAAAATCCAAAGTAACTTGCTTCATCTTCCGGCCATTCGGGTGTCAACGCCCGAATAAAGCTTCAATAAAGACAGAACCAACTAAATATCGAGGGTTTTTGGTTCTAATATTTGCATTCTTAGCCCAAAGCGATAGAATAAGATTGGCAACAAAACCAAGGTGATCCACGTTATTACGTGGCTAGTAAATTGGACAAAGAATTTGGTTAATAATAAAGACACTACTCTCTGCAACGTAGTATGTTTGATGGCAGATGGAGATTCCAGCTCAACGATAAAAGTTTGGCGTCAATGTATACTGATTTATGACCACCAAAATTCGTTCTACACTTGGGTAGCAAGATCTTAAATTTGGTTTGACTAAAAATAAAATCTTTTGAATCTTTGAACATCAACTGCGTTTTAGATCTGGGTCTTTACCTACTCATAATAAACTTGAATATATAAAATTAAATTGAGATTGCAGCAAGCTGGACGAAACATCGGATACAGAGTTTCAAAAAATTTATATTTCTACATCTGAAGCAGTCATTAATAGATTAGCCAGACAGCCAGTGTTTCTCACTGGATCAGCGTTCGTGTTTTATCTCGGTGCTTCATATTTGCATTAAAAAAACGTAAAAGCGTTTGAAGCACATGGCGTATTGTCCCACGGCTCACAAAGACTTCGTTGAGAAACCGACGGGCATGGTTTAAAAACCAGAGCAGCAATGAAGCAGTAATGCTTAGAAAGAGAAATTTGGGAAAAGGAAAATCATGAAAAGGAAAGTTATGAAACTAACGAATGGGTAATTAAAGTCATTGATAATAATTCAGTACTACAGGTCAATTCAAGCAATAAACATAAAACAATAGTAATAGACGTGTAAGGATTCACAAAATAATTGTCTTATTTACTTATTACTTGTTAAAATTGTTTTTATATTTTTTTTTTAATGAAAATCGTTTACTTTTTCCATTTTTGTAAATATGTGAGCACCATATAGGTATCTATCAGATTATTAATTTATATGTCATGGTTTCATTTTTAATTCTTTTACCTATTGTGGTATAGTAATTTTATTTTAGGTGCATCGTCTTCACATATTATTTTATTATATAATTAATGCATGCAAAATATTGTAAAACATTTTAAAAGAGTAACGGTGGAGTTTCTTGCCCATTCTTCTCCATACGAAAACTACCTTTTGGAAGGGGCGACTAGAATAAATTCTATTTCATTGTAACTTTTGACGTTCAAAAGTGCCTTTTATGTGCTTATTTGAAATAAATGCTTTGACTTTGACTTTTGACTTTGTCTCGAACTGTAAGTTTGGATATACAACCATAACATTAATATATGTATATCATTATGAAGACGAAAACAATGCTGTGGTTAGAATCGTGTTATTAGAAGATTGAATCATGTAGCCATAAAGTTGCTAATATAATATTATACTAACAAAAACTTGCCTTGATTTCTACTAGTGGGATGCCAAATATATTTGGTCAAGTTAGTTCTAGATTTAGTAGATACTAACCAGATATATTTCTAGGTAGAGTATAACAACGAAACCAAATATGCTTGCGCAACTTTCCAAAAGGAACTAAGCAGAGTGGTGACCTCGTGATACATAGACAGAGTGGCGAGGCCTTATAATAATGATCATCATATACAAGTTTAATTACGTTGAAAACACAATATTTCAGTATTTTTTACTAACCTTATTAGTTATTCAAAGCTAAAAGTATTTTTAAATGCTGCTTTGTTTACCTGTAACAAAATAAACATGTCGAGATAGAATGTGAATAAATAATGGAAGACGCTTTTATTACATACCCTTTAGGGGACAATGTCAGGTAGGACCAGTGGGACACATTAAGCATTAACTCTAACAGTAAACATGTAAATACAACAGAACCTTGATTATTTAGAATTGAGTTTGTTTTATCAAACAACGTACACTTGAATGAAATTTTCATTACTAAAGTGCTGAATGGTAATAACAGAAACTGCAGTAAGCAAAGCAAATGTTCAACTTTCCAACGTGAGATTCTGTCTGCTAATGATACTTGATGGGTTAGCAATTTGCATCGTAAATTCGTATAAAAACGTTTGCTACTAATGCTAATTTCTGTTTGTCACGTCCTTGCGCTGAATAGGCTTGCAACACTTAAAAGTAAAACCGAGTTCAAGAACATGAACGCGATGGTTTACCGATAAAATCGTTTTCAAATAAGAAACTTCCCCAAAATCTTCGTTTGTTCACTCCCATGATATTTGAATCAAATAGGAACTAACGCCGCCATCTTGTTTTGCCAAAATAATTTCTGTGGCAATTTCACAATTCAGCAACAACGCCCCCCTACCAATGTCATTAAGGCGCCAAAAGATCCTAGTAGCACTCTATAGGTTTAAATACACAAAACCTGTATTCTATTATGCCAGTACAAATTATAAACCGGACCCCGGTTGACCATCTGCCAATTTACCTAAACACACTGATCCTAATCCTACGTCCGTCGACAGGGCATGTCTTGAGGTGCGACAAAGCTAATAAACCCTAACTAATTCAATGATTCACTTCGAAGAACACACACGACCTGTCCTGTCCTTCGTCGTTAGCTATTTAGGGCTAACTAACGGTGTTTACAATCTGGACCCAGTTAGATAACACGAAACATGTTCGCTTATTTGGCAGTCGTTTCAGAAGCCGAAATGTATTAGTTATTTACATTGTCCGAATGTTCTTTCTACAAGTATAAAAGTTTCTAAGCGAATCTTGATTTGTAGAGTCCTTTCTTCTATGGATTTGACTTGTGTTATTTTTGTCTGTCTTGAATTTTTAGAACATCGAAAGGCAGTGAATGTAAATCCCACGTATCGGTTTCCAAGTCCTGGATCAATTAAATTTAGGTCGGGGTTAGGCTCGGTTTCAGAGACGAACGAACGTTTTAGAAACTGAAATATAATCAAGGCAGAATACTGAATCAAGGCTGGTCTTTGAAACTAAACGGAGTGACGATAAAAAGGTGGAGTTTTGTTTCACACTAATAAGATTTTTTTTTGTTGTATAGGACCATGATTGTATGGGGCTATCTTATACAAGTGGGGTTCTAATTACATATAGATATGTCAGGAATAAGTCTGATAACTGCAACTGGCAGACACGAAGTATAAAAGTCAGCAATCCTGTGGAAGTAGCATCTCTTCAATAGAAAGAGTCGGGAGACAAAGTGGCTATTGCCGCTTACTCCGAGATCTTCCGGCTCCGATTAGAGATCTCCCATATCTTATTTTAGCATAAAACCCTCTTGGCAATTTTCCCTTGCCTGGACTGATAACACTGTATCCATGCTTTCGATGGTCAGACCCCTGTTATCTTTGCTAGTAACAAAGTAGTTAGAATGAGTTCATTAGTTTTTTTGTGTAATTGGGTTTTTCCATTGGGACATCCCGGATTTGGAAGTTGGCGGTGTGATACCCGTGCCTCGGAAAGTACATTTTAATTTAAGCCGTAAGTCCTGCGCCTGATATCTCTCCAGTCGTGTCGGATTGCCGTCCAATCAAAACCAAAAGTGAGAGAAGAGAGAGAGCATCTGTGTCTGCGCACACACCTTGTGCACTATAATATCCCGCGCCGAAGGTTAGTCTCGGTCTTGGAGACTTTTCTGTATTTTTGCTAATAAACGCATACAATACTTTTTGGTACACAACATTAAACTGTACTTTAACTTGAACATTGGCCCCAGCCGCGTGTTGCATAGTATAAACTAAATAATGTGTTTTAAAGGAAGCCCAAATAACATCAAAGCTAATTTGATTATAATGTGTTTGATAATAACTATTCTGAGAAACAGAATATAATTATATATATTGCACAATATATTACTATATATTGTTTCTAAGAATAGTTACCTACATACGTAGGTATTGAAGACTCACAAAAATATAATATACCTACATTCAGCGGGGTAATTGCGTAACACACCATCACTAGCAATGGGTTTAATTTTGACAGTTCAACAACATTAATTGCGTTATTTACGTTGCTAATACATTGCTTCATATGTTCAAAAAATTTGTCTACTCAAAATTTTTCAAAAATATGAAGCAATGTATTAGCATTATCCTTTAAAATTATTCAGATAGAGATTGATAGTGTGTTCATAATTATTTCATACAACATAGATTAGAGGAAAATACGTATTTGTGGAACCATTAATAATGCACCCGCACACAAACTCACGTCTTCTTCCCAAGGGGGTAGGGAGAAACTAAAGAACGCCATACCTGTTACGATCCTTACACTTCTCTCTGCTCCTTTAGCTCCGTTTACGTTCATAATTCAGGTCATACCTACACGCTACACTTTTTATAGAACATTACCATCAAAAATATTTTGGACAAAATCATTTTAATCATAATTTTAATTATTACCAGATCGTTTATTCCTTTTGTGTATGAAATAACGCCAAGGTTTTTATAATGGTGCGTTCAAAACATAGCATGTGAAGTCTTGCTATGAAATAATACATTTGTGAGCCTTGAGCCGGCCGACGAACTCAGAAAATAGGAACGGTCACCGGCCATCACTGTTGGAACTCGAACGCAACTCGATTACAAATTGGCTGTAGCATTGGAATCATAGATGTTTGTACAAGCTATTGACAGTGCTTGTGGTGAACTGTAAACACACAGCAGGACAAGACAAAAAAAAGTATGTTGATTAAACTATTCATATTCAACAATTTGGTTCATGGAAAAATGGCGTTTTGTATTATCTATCTTTTAGCCTGTATTGTCCCCATTGAAGGGCAAAGGCCTCTCTTTAATTTTTCCACACAATTCTGTATTTAGCTAGTGCCGGCTAGTCCTTTCGGTAGTAGTCAAGCTCGCTGTTAGTACCATCAAAATTCCAAATTCTTTAGGGGCTATTAAATTTTATGCAATATGTTTTACGAAGTACCTAATGAGGAGAATTTTCAATAAAACTTTTCCTCCAAGGTCGGTCGTCAACTTTATAAAATTCAAGTCTTCAACCTTGTGAACAGTGGGTGAGAATATTATTGTTTCATTTTTATTATTATCACTAAAGTAAAATATACACTTAACATTTATAGCCTAACTCAATCTACTTGGTATGCTAATACAGTAAATTCTTTCGGCTACTATTTAGCAACATTGGTAGTGGACGAAATTCGCCCAATGCATAATAAATAATGTAGCTAGACGAGAATGCGCAAGTATCTGCAAGTGGTAGATACTTGCGATAGATAGATACCGCATAGAAAGCAGGAAGTATATAAAAAAAAAATTGAGATTTTATGCTTACAAAATTGATACTGGCACTGAAAATTTAACTGGTTATATTGAAAATTGGAAAAGTTGACAATAGATAATATTATTTGAAAGACCTGCTGTAATGAAAACTTTTTGCAACTGATTTAGGTATGTACTTCATTACCCGACTACGGCAAAGCCAAAGGAGGGTTATGATTTTAAAAGACTATGTATGTAAGTTCATCTGTTCCATCATAACACCTAAACTATTCGTTGTATTTTGACAAATGAGGTATCGTTGGAAGGTCACTCAAAGTAATCAAGTTCTTTAAGATTCGGAAAACTGTTTCTTTCAATGGTAGGTACTTATACAAACACTCGCAAAAACTATAGCCGACTAAAATCAATTAGTAAAAAAAGCCAATCACACGTATGACCTCAGATTACTGTAATTAACTGACCTCCAGTTAAACGGTTTTAAGATAAACTTTTTCCTATTTGAATATCCGCAATATACTTTATCAAATAGGGGAAGGAGGGGCTCGTGGCTAAATAATCGGTCGGTTTGTGAATATGTGACCATCTATCACATATAACGTTGGTCTAGGTTGTCATTTGTACATCTTTATTAGTCGTTACACACAGGTACAGGTAGTCAGAAGCCTGAAAGTCTGACAACCAGTCTTACTGGTAATCAGTTGCATCCGGTTAGACTGGAAGCCGACCCCATCATAGTTGGGAAAAGGCTAGGCAGATTGATTTTGACTTTATCAAGAGACAGAACAGTTCCTGATCGCTTTCTAACTTGACATTAACATTTCAGGCCTCAAAAGAGGAAAAACCTTTAAGGTCACAATAACAGCTCAGTCTTCGAATGAGTCTTGAATTATTAATCATGCTACAAAGTTAGAGAAGAGTCTTCAAATGTATTCAAGCCATTAAATCTCAATGAAACAGTAATTTGAACGCAAGGATTCTTGGCTCTGATTGGCCTAGTAACGTAAGGAAAACCCCAGTCTGATTTGATTTTTCCTTAAGCCTCCTCGTAATTCATTTGAGATGTTAATTCTGCGCCCGCGCAACTGGTTACAATGGACTAGTTGCGAGCAAAATCTAAACTGATGCGTATCGATGTTATCACTCCCACGATGTGACAGTGTAGGAAACATCGATCACTGACTTTTACTCCAACTTAGTCATTAACAAACCAATTTCAACTTTATTGTTAGGGTGGCAAGAAACGTTATTAAACGAGTGTTGTTAAATTGTAGCGTTTAACATTAAACGATGTTCTACACGATTTAATCGACGACGCATTGGCAAAGTTTTTAGAGCAAGTGTGTTTGGTGAAAGTAAGCTCGCACTACGGACAATGGTGTTGTGTAATTTTCGTTAAATTTCGTGCCGATCGAGTTAAACAAGGCAGACGTTTGAGAAACAATGGTTGACGCCAACGTCAATTGTTATCTTAGGAGTGTGCAAATAGGCAAATACTCGCGAACCAGAGTGCAATGCACTCCATCCATGCAGCCGCATCGTCGACATGCGTCATCTAACTACCGGCACAAATGCAAAATACAGATAGAAATTGTCTTTAATAAGCACCTTGTTAGAATTCAGATCGTTCCGCGACGTTATTGATGCTAAGGCCGGGATCTACTATGGAGATGTAAATCTCACTTCGATTTAATTTTGTTTGTAAAATGTTGTCATGAATATTAATACAGCAATTTAAATAAATGATGAGACTTCATATTAAGTACGGCTTACATTACAGTAGCAACTAAAGACTTTTTATTACACGGGTAGGTATATTATTATTGCGATTTAATAAGTATTTGATTTAACCTTTCTGAATCTGAAGAACATTTCATTTAACAAGCAAATTAAAAACAATAACTTAAAAGTTAGAAAAGGTTAAAAATCAATTAAAAAAAAAGAACTTATAGATTCGGAAACAACAGAGAAACAATTAAAATTCAATTACTTGGAGAAAGAAAAGATACAGTAAGTATTTAAAAAAAAACTTCGTATCGTTTATCAAAGAACTCATGTAGCAACCTAGAGAAATTCACTTTTTACGACCAGTAAAACTAAAGAGCCGTCGAATTAATTAAGGTTTTATGAGGGCTAACAATAAATGTCAAATAAAGTGCCGTAATGAGACGGTGGGAGGCCAAAGCTGCAAGGAGGTATAAAACAATAACATTTACGTCAGGGGAACAACACAAAACATAATCACACTAATATTATAAAGACGAAAGTTTGTGAGTGTGTTTATATGTTTGTTACTTCTTCACGCTCAAAGGGCTGGACCAAATCTCGAGATTTCCATGGGATCGAAACTTATGCGGGTGAAACCGCGGGGCGCAGCTAGTCAGCCTATAATGTTCCCACTGCTTCCTGTGATATGACACAGGCCTCCTCGTTCAGTGAGACTGAGATGCAGCGGGCCATAATCTACCACGCGGGCTCAGTGCGGGTTGGTGGACGTCACATGTCATTGTTTTCGAAATTTTGGTTCTAGAACATGTCGGTTTCCTCGCAATGTTTTCCATCACCGTTTCAAGAGCAGTGGTGATGACACAATTTACACTAAGTAATGCAACAAAACGCGTACAAATATTGTTTGCAATCGGCACAAGTCTTGTCACAGCAATGCATTTTGAACAAGACAAAAAAGTAAAACAATTGACTACAGTTATAGTCCAGTCCAGCGGGATAATTTGTACAATACACTAACAATGATGACGCCTCTCATTTTGACAGTTAACAACATTAATTGCGTTATTTAAGTTGCTGAGCAGACGAATTTTTCAAACATATAAAGCAATGGATCAGCAATATCCTTGAAAACCTCTTTGTGATTGAAAGTATGTTACGCAATAAAGGTGCTCACCTGATTTTAGGTGACCAAACACCTTAACAAGTCGATGATCAATGCAGAACCTTTGAACAGAAGCGCAGAGCACAAGAAAGGAATAAACTCTGCAATGATTGAAACAAGGCTGTGATGACGGTGATTGGTTAACATTAAGGACATGTACTAAAACATTTCTAGCCCACAATCATTTCATGGGAGGGTTCCATGGTATCTCGATTCTAAGGACCGCTTTAGCAATCGGTCAGCGTATGTTGCCATAATAATGTTTTGCAGGAGAAGCCATCGTCTCAATATCATAATATCACATTCCTTCTGGGTACTAGCGAACTTACAAGGAAGAGGTATCATTATCTTGCTGTTTATGGTATTTGATGACTCTGAACTGAGATCTTTTTCTTAAGAACATTTTTGAATATCGTTCCAGTTTACTAGAAAACTGCCGACAAGTCTAAAGCTTTGTCGAAATGAGTAAAAAATAAACTTTCTCCACACGAGGACAGTGGTCTGCGCACATACGGAACCTTCTCGTGTATTGTTATTGACATTACGGTCCACATTTACACAATAGATAACACAGCGTTGTCTACCAATAGCATACAAATGAACTACAAACGGTCCCATACAGATGTGACGGCCGACATACATCGAAACAATGCTATGCTGAGACAGGGTTGGCAAGCTAAAAATGAAGCGGCAACGAGAACTCTGCAGGGGGTAATGCATAAGACTCATGTTATCGCAGTGACTGCGTCAGAAAAATCCAACGATGACCAGTTTCATTTCTTTACCAAGTATCATAGCGACAAAAGACTTGGTTCTGCGCCTTTTGCATCTAATTATTCCTTATTTGAACATCTCCATATCTGGACGCTTCGGACGGAAGTTCTACGTATTATTACTCAAGATGAAATCATTCAATGAGTTTCGGCAAGCGACATTAGCGGAATCGTCATGGATGTTACCAACTTCTTTGCTTGCAGATAACTTAAAGTTATTGACAGCCCTAGTAAAAATGTACACAGCCAATAGCGCAACTGTAGCCATGTGACATACGGAGCCATCATTGGAAAGAGCGCACATCGTCAATTTATAACCAACGACTGTGTGACTGGCTGCAATTTCTCCTAGCAACACCCTAAGGAAACGCATAAAGATGATAACATTACCAGCATAATTTATGTCCTACGTACGTCAAATCTTGTTAAGAGTTTGTTTTGTATGTCTGCAGTGACTATACCACACTCGGTTACAAACCGCACCAAGCTATTTCGGCTCCATCGTTGAAAACGTTAATCTGAAAACAGTTTGATACAATTCAACAGCTGTGGTCAACTTTTATGCTGTTAAATCCAAAAGCTAGTTAATAAAAAAAGCAAAGCAGTGACCGCTTCGTTGATTATTCCAGGTGAAAACAGTTCACAACAACGCAACCAAAATGAAGTTTCTGAAACCACAACCGCAGCTGTATTCGTAACATACGCTTTATGCATTTCAAGTGTACCATTTTCTAGTCGACGGATTTTAAACACTATATCAGATAGATAGAGATATGTATGCATGATTGATGAGGTTTATTATGCTGATTTCAGCGAGTAAAATAAATGGAAAGTAACCGGAAAATGTTTCGATTAGATCTGCTTACAAATTCTATTTTAATGCGCTTTATTTTGCCATTGATTTATTCTTCTACGTTTGGGAACTGTAGTTTTATTTTCGAGAATGTGAAAAAGAATCTAATAGCAATTTTGATTGGTTTAATTTGGTCGCTTCATTAGTTTGTTCTGGTTTCAATTCGAAAGGTTCTAAGAATCTTGGTATTTCTGTTGATTAATTAGTGTTTACAGCCAGCTATAATAAAATCATTAACAGGAACGGTAGCTATTAAAAAGACACTCCGTCAAACAAAGTTAAGAAGATCACTGATTCAGTAATCATGCCTGATGCAGGTTTAATGAATACTTGACTGATGCCTTAATGCAACAATTAATTAATAACATAACAGGATAACAGCGTTGCTGGCTGGATGTTTATACATTATCTCACGACGCTCGAGTGCACGGACGTCAAAACATCCCGTAACGGCGATCCGAACTTGCACTTATGTTGTATGTTGTATATCAACCATGTGAATGTATTCCCCGTTCTTGATGCAAAGTGGTTTTCAGTGGCAGTCTTTAGGGTAATTTCTAGCTGGTGACTTTTATGAGATAAAAAGCTGTATGCCCAACGGAATTATTCATCAGAAAAATGACAAACTTCCATACAAACTTTCATCCCATACACCCGTGTCAGGGTACGAATTTTCAAAAATCTCACCGACAGTGAAACTCTTGTGCAAAATTTCATGTTTCTATGCCTAGCGGTTTAAGCTGTCCGTTGTCGAATGCGTTTTTATTACTTGGAACATGCCTAAAGAGAGATCACCAATATTTCGTGGTTTTATTTTAGTGGACCTTTGTTATTCGAAAATGTTGCCTGTTTGATCTGTATAGTATATTCCTGATTTGTTTCTCACAAATCAGGAATATACTACACAGATCAAATCTGAGGGGCAATTCTCGTAATTTTATGAATGTTCACAGCTGATCTCAGTCTCAATCTTTCATATCTCTAACTTCCCTAATTTTGACAAGTTTTTGTCTTTGTTTGTCACTGAAATGAGATTGCGACTTTTTGAATGTTTATGATTACGGGAATTGGCCTTCTCATTTTACTGCAAAACTTAACCCAAGATTGCGTGCGATTGGAAAAATCTTTGGTCACCTCTAAGTATCAATCACATGGAATGTGCTTAGAATAGAAGCAGCTCGAAACAGCGGTTATCGCCTAAACTCTAAACAAACATCTGATGTTGTGCACATAAAATACTTGGTCTCGGGGGACATACCAAAATGGCAGCCATTTCAACAAACAGTAAAAATAAATCCAATAAAGAAGTTGATATTCAAGAAATCAAATACCAACCAAATGAAGCAGTCGGTCCAAATGATATACAAGAGGAAGGAGTAAACAATATGTCAGATAAAATGACACTATCCGATGTAGTGGAATTAATGAAAAGCGTCACATAACCATACAATATATTCTTGTCTCTCTGATGAACCAACTTGAAGATAATTTCCAAGAGCTTCACCTAAGTATTAAAATTTTATTATTTCGTCTAGCTGATCAAGATTTGAATTGGACGTGTTCATTTTAGTGTTGTATTCAAATGCAAATTATTTACGACTCTATACTGCACTTAAGCGCAATAATGGCTCGTAAAAAGTACCTATTTAGAAAACTGCAACGTTTTCTAATACCTTGAGATTGTGAGGGTAGGTAAGTACCTACTTTAATGCTAACGGATGTAGTCAAGTCATTATTTTATCTCGTTTGTCATTGTTATTTACAATGTAACATAGAAATGTCTAGTGCTATCAAATCGTCGTACAGTCGCGTCGGAAAGTTTAATATTCTGACATAGATATGACGACGTCATTCTTAATTTTTTATATCAATGATTGTCCATAGATAAGATTCGACTTTCAGGATTGCAGTTTAGTTTGTCTCCGGCCGTATAGTCATTTGTAGTTGTTGGTGACATGTTTGCGTGCCTTTTAACGCTATTATCATCGTCCCAAGTAGTCTCAACTTATTCTCTCTGAAGATTATAAGATTTGCTCTGAACACTGCGCATTAGATTTATGTTTTCATGAGAACAAACGCAATGAGATCATAATGAAAGATAATGTTTATGCGCCATATTTAATTAGACGTACACTAGTGGAATGTTATTTGATTTTTCATTATAATTAAGACGTTTAATTTGTGAAAACGGACTTTTTAATTAGCTACAATCGGTACTGAAGGTACGCTCAAGTTCGAGGAATACTCGTCTTGTTAATTAGAATTTTTGTTATACTTTCTTTGATTGTTAGTGACAACTGAGAACTTTTGTTCAAAAAGTTTAATTTTACACGGAGCGTACCTAACTACCTATTGCTGCATTTGGTGCAGTGTGTTTGTCCAAGTGCTTCATTTCACGCCTGTGCGATATGATGGTCCTCCATGTAGCTTGGAATATCTACCTATATGGGCTACCTTGCGAAATGGGCCCTAACATGCAAACATTAGCTCATACCGTTCTGTTATAGTGCACCGGGCAAATTGATGGTTTTCATTTGACGGGGTCGCACGAATAAGCCCAAAAGCTATATCAGTAACGACCGTGAAAGTTAATGTTTCTGACCCGGAGATACAATATCCTACGGTGCATGGAGGTGAAAGTCTGTGACACTGACTAATCGCTGTGACATAGAGCTCAGCCATTTTTTGTGGATTTACTGATCGCATGGTAAAACACGAAAACTTTGAGGTCTTCCAGTGCTGCTTTAAATTGTATCAACACGGTTTCTTTTATGCAAAGCATTTTTGTAGATAAACCGGTCGGGACGACCAGAATGGGCAGAGTGACTTTTGATAAGACAAGATTACCAGGCGCGAATGATCGGCATGGAGCTATCGACTTTGGCAATGTCGTCGTCGGTGTGGCAACAGCGCGGGTGTTACGTAACGTGAGGGACGCGGGGAGAGCGGCTCCGCCGGGTTACTGACCTGTATGGTCCGTCGGTGCCAATTCGCCCATCACATCATATCACGAAAACTTCATTGCACAAACACGATGCAACGCAGACTTGTGAACAAAAAACAAGCGATCCTTCGCGCTGGATTTGCAAATGATGTCAAGGCGTATAATGTTCCTTCGGCTTGTGTACAATGTAAATGTATGCGATGCGACCGTTTACACATTCACCGATAAGTTTTTGTGGATATTATTGTCATCAGATGTCTTTAACCACAGCTTCAATTAAAGGTAGTTAATTGAGAAAATTGTTTATATCGGAATCCGTAGAAGCAAAATCTTTATTATATTAAGTACCTAGTTTAATAATTAAAAATAAATACAATAAGCCTACTTGTCTGCTAACAGAAAGAACCTTGGGTTTTCCAATTAAAACAGTATAAACAGGAAACGCGAGCAGAATAATACAAGCCTGTCGGAGTCTGTCGCAACATCCGGGAGTTGCCATGCTCTGTCGTTTTTCCACCTTCACGAAACCAATGCGCAAGAGCAAGAGATAAGAAGCATTTTTTTAAACGCAGCCATCCGCAAAATCGCTACTGGAGGTCTGCGAAGTGGCAACGTCGCTCCGACAATAAGATAATCGTGACATTCAATTGTCGGACCCATTTATTTATTCACGTTGACGACCGCAGAGAGCACTGCAAAAGCAAATACATACTTGCATTGATAAAGACTTAAAATAGCATTGAGAAGTTAAGGGCATAAGATCGTACTGTCATTAGAACAACTGGGCAGAGAATAGGAGAATTATCAACAACTGTGATAAGATAATCTTGGCAATCTCTCCAGGCGGCTGTTCAGTTGAGTTGACAGATCAAAAACAAGATTTGGTGTTGTGCCTCAATTCTTGACAAAAAGTGGTCATGCCGTTGCAAGCCTCGGTGGGCAACCATCATCGCGATGCCAAATTTGGCACAAGCAAGCACGACTTGGCAACGTCGTACAAGCCGCTCGCTAAATGCACGTAGCCACTTTGCTCCACGTAAACAAACACTATTGCGTCACTCGTTGATACACAACAAATTATACCTAAACACTCGCGGCGTAAAGTCCTATATCGGATGGATCGATAGCTTTAGTTCTGATTAAATTGTTGTTGACGAAATTTTTTATAATTATGTAAAATAATTTGGAACTGGATTTTACTTCGAGCTTCTTGTTTTTGACGAAACATGACGGCTACTTTTAACACAAGTGGTTAATTAGAATAGTAGTTGCTGCGCCATCCGAGCACTGACCCCGCATAAAAACAATCATTTAAATATACCTAGTGTAGGTTTATCATCATAATCAGCCCATAACAGACCACAGCTGGACATAGGCCTCTCCGATCGTACGTCATTCGACTCGACTACTAAACAAAGGCTACAATAGTAAAATCAAGTGATTTCCAATAGTTTTCTGGTAATGTTTTTACAAATTTCCGACAGTTTTTCCTTACCTAATGCTAGTTAACTCGACAAATTTGTTAGTCGAAAATGAATTCTTGAAAAGCAGGAGTTCCAATGTGACATTTCCTCTCCAGTAAGTCCCAGTTCAGTTGTGTATTCCCGTGGCGTTCGGCTCACGTTGAGCCATCACGCGGCTCGGCTCCCGTCCACGTGCCCGCGCCGCTAACGCTTACGCAAACGTTTCTATTATTTTTCACATCGGAATACCGCCACTTTTATTTCAGTATAAACACAATTGAATCGTCATAAAATCTACAGTGGCACTCACGGAAACTGAGTTATGAATTAATTGGTAAATTCAAATAGACCTTGACAAACTTTTTACAATAAATTTTGTACATACATTAGACATCGGTATGATGAATGAATTGCACCGATCCCAGCGTGGTTAAGCCAGACTCGATTAATCGAATGAACCCCAAGGTGGTCACTATCCGAATCCTGTACATACATTAGACATCGGTAATGAGTTTATTTTTCTTTCCAGTATAGATCTGCCCCACACCCGTCTACACTGTCGTGAGCTTTACTTCTTGTCCATGACAATTGGTCGATTAGCTACTAACTAACGAATGTTACGTAACCAGTAACTGCATTTGGCGAGGAAGAACATTCGGCACCAAGTTGTCAATTTGTATATCTATATATTTTTTTTTTTTATATGATTATCCTGTCTTCAGCGAACTTGGTTGGTAATAAGCGCGGTTGGGAACTCATTGTTTAGCAACACGCTAAATGCAAGCGAGCTGATCACATGACAGAATGAAATGAGATTCGGGTCGCAAACAAAGATGCATTGGCTAAACAAAAGCTATTTGGCTTTTGCAGCAAATTGAGAACGGCAATTTGCACAGAGTTTCGTAAGTCTGTGCAATTTTATGTACTTAACAACAACGGCACTGAAGTTTTCGTAATGTATATTCTTTAAATTTTCACGTAACTTTAGGACGATGTTTACAATTTGTGACAACAAAAGAAGTTACAAATTGAAATGAAAAAATCTGCGGGAGCCAAACTCCTCAAGACGTAAGCCAATAATTATTTAGTTTAAATACACAATAAAGGACTGCAGACCAATTTTGGTTGCGTCGT
The DNA here is from genome assembly GCA_963669345.1 of Gortyna flavago. Classification (NCBI taxonomy): domain Eukaryota; kingdom Metazoa; phylum Arthropoda; class Insecta; order Lepidoptera; family Noctuidae; genus Gortyna; species Gortyna flavago. The sequence goes on from OY770141.1 coordinate 6,848,894, forward strand.
CAAGCGAACCGCATGCCGGGCGATACTTTCAAAAGTGCCCCAGATGCTTATTAACGGTAAAAAGACCATCTCGCGACAGATGCGCCACTGCATATTGTGGAGTTGGCAAAAGGGGGCTGTTTTAAAATAACCGGCGGCTGTGTTGGAAAATCGTTATACGTGAATTGTTTTCTAGAAGAATGGGTCATCAAAGAACGTTATGTACGAGAAGAAATTACGAAACTCCAGACCAAAGTCATAGAATATGCCATTGCCAAAGACAACCTTCGCCTTTAGATATCATCATCGGATTCGGTTTTATTAAAGAAATAGTTAAGCCTTTATTAATGAAAGCCAATTGTCGACCGAAAGTAAGCAAGTGCGTGAGCAAGAAGAATAAGCCTTCTTTCATACATTTAATAAAGTCCAGCGAGTTGTTATAGCAAATATGACGAATTTCTCCTGGGAAATTATTTTCATGAAGACCAAAGTACATCTAAAGTTCTGGAACTCCTTGCGAAAAAGTATTAAAACACGTGACTACAGTATGGATTCGAAATGGTAATGGTAATTGGTAATGGATTTCGTCTAGTCAAAACGTCACTGTGTGTCTGTAGCCAAGACAGTTCCCTTACCAAACATTAGCAAAAGCTTTAAAATAAACGATAATAAAGTAAATAATGCAGTGATTCCAGTACACGATCGTTATAGCCATCAATTTTACATGAAAATACATACGTAAGCTTCAGCTCCGCACAGTCCGCACCCTCCTTTGTAGAGCGAGTGTTGACGCGATTTATTCATCTATTCATATCTATTTATCGTCATCGTCACGCGAAATTAACTACACATAATACACAAATGACTCCTTGATGTGACATTCGCGTTCTTGTATCAATTTCGATATCATATTCGATAAAGACATGTAGACTATATGATACACTATATATTTTTGTATTCGTGCTGTGTTCTCAATGGATGAGGCCGAAACATCGATTCGTCAAGTGGAACAATAATGTAATCTGAATATTATGGCAGAAAGGATTTTTTCTACGAAGGATTCATCACAGGAATATTCAGTGGCTTCTGTGTCTGAGAAACACCGTTCTGAGTAGTGATGAAAATGGCTAGACTCCGGAAGTGGAATTGTTCACATAAACAGTAACTAGCCTTTAGATTAGCAGAGTTCATATTGAATTAAATCGAAAACATTTAGTAAAGCAATGTTACCCTCTTTCGATAAAACCAGTTGTTTATCAACTAGTAGAGGTGACTGAGCACTGGTTTGGTGTTGTTACATTGATATTAAATGTTGAAATACTCCAAGTAACCTTTTCTACGCAATATATGAGTCATTTATTACAATATGCGGAATTTTCCGTGGATCGAAATCGCCTAGTAGTGTAGAAAGTGTTAATTCTTTGCTTTCCCGTCACGTTATGTTCTCACATTTTCCCCAAGACAAAGAGACGGCCAAAGAGATTTCGCTCCCCCCACCGAATACCATGGTAATGTTGTACTACGACAGTTTTTGTTTTATTGCATATTCGGTGTTTAGAGCATTACTTACCATCTTGTATTTTTTTTTGTATTTTTTCTATGTATATTTATAAAAGTACAATAATTTCAATGGTACCGTAAACAACATAACAACATTATTCGCTTAAAATCTAAACACACTTTTTGCACGAATAATACCATATCAAGTTACTACAGATTATGCAATCGTTAACTTTTTCGGCAAGCGACGATTACCATTATATTCGCGAAAGAAATGCATATGTTTTTCCACGTAAAGTATAAAACAATTATATTCGTGTGTAATTTTTATTTACAAGATTTGGTAATGTCTTTTTACAAAACATGTTAGTTATATAAGCAAAATCGTAATGTCGTTCACTGTATTTTATATTTAATATTTTTGACGCAAGCGGTTTTACAATAAAATTTTGCGATGATGTCGGTACGTAATAATGAATACAGTGTTATTATTCTTAGTGATTGACGAGTAAGAGCGCATGCTCAATATTTTTTCACTACTAAAGAAAGGGATAGAATGATGCCCAACCTCTGGCGCGTGCGGTTTGTTTACTTAATCACCAGTGCGACATTGTATTGTGAAGTGTTTTGATGCGTTAGAGATTGTTTTTATTGATACGAAGTGCGAAGTTACTAAATTAGGGTTTTGTTTATTCATTATACTGTCATAAATATGAAAAGGCACGTTTTAAAAAACCCCCGTACGAGAAGAATGTTGAATTTATTACACGTTGCTGGTGAGTCCTGTGTAAATAATTTTAATAAGTAGGTAAACTAAAAAGTGTTTAGTACAGCAGACGAGTCCTGGAGTGGAGACGGCGTATCGGCAAGCGTAGTGTGGGACCTGGTTCGCTCCAACCATAAGAAGGTGGCTGAGGCAGACTGGATGCGGAAGGCGGTGGACTGGGTGTTGTGGCACAGCCTGGGAGAGACATATTATGTCCAGCAGTGGACTGCGATAGAAAAGTGTTTAGTTTGATTGAATGTGTTTTTAACAGACTTCAAAAAAGGAGGAGGTCCTCAATTTGAATGTTTATTATATTTTTTGAATGTATCTTCAGGCTTAACTCCGTCATTATAAACGGATTTGCAAAATTATTTTTTTGTTAATAAGAAGTTTATTCCAAAAAGGTCCAAAGTAAAATTTCGTAAAGATCTGATGTTGAGTTTCGGAGACAGACAACGGAACTCTACAATAATTGCCAGCAAATTAACCGCGATTGCTGCTATCGTATACCTATGTATAACATAACATCACACGCCAAAAACCACGTCAAAAATCGAAAATGCGGAACCAACGACACCGACTTCCGAAATTAAAGTAATTTTTCACTTTTTAGTGTTTATTTTTAAGTTTTCTTTATTCATTTATTAAAAAGTTTTTATTCTTACACCACTCTGAATGATAATTTATTATTGCTGTCATCCACATTGGTAACACCAAGTTAGTGTGCAATCTTGAACATCATGAGCCCAATTGATCAAGATTTGAGATGTAAATCTCTACAAGTTATTTCAATCTTTTTCAGAGAACCAATCTTTAGTTACAAAGTCTTTGGCTGAAGAGGAATACATTAAAAAACCCACCAAAACGAGTGTTGAGTTGAGTAGTAATGAAGTACATAAAAAAACATTCTACAATTTTCGTGGTGCGTACATAAATGTCATAATTTTAATGCTTGCTAATGCTATTGTCAAATTGTAAATAGGTATACCTATTACCTATAGGTAATAATGATTTTCATCCATTTCCAGATAAATCAGCTAAAAATTATGATGAGCGTGGTGAAGATAATGATGACTTTGCTTCCGATGACACATCTAGTATTTATAAGCAACCAAGTTCTAATAGTGAAGCTAATAGTGCTCGTTCAGAAAGCACTACTTCCAGCTTAGGGGGAGATTTGAGTTATCTAAATAAGTTAATTGACTCAAATCCTGGTTCTCCATCAGCTATTTCAAACTTGTCTTTGTTGTTAGACAATGTCGACTTTGTGGCTTCTCCTACAGCTATTTATAAAACTAAATATGCAAGCACACCTAAACACATGCCGCAACAACATGACAGTAGGGTTACTGTTCTCTCTGACGTTATTTTACCATCTCCTGGAACAGAATGCCCCAAAAATCAATCATCTCATTCGCAAATAGATGGATGTATTGAAAATGAGACATTAAAAATGAACCAAGGTGACGATACCGTAGTAGAAAATGTTACTTTGAAAGAAATTTCTGTAGTTATTGAATTCGAGGAAATAATTGAAGAAAACGATGCATCAAATGGAATAGAAGAGCCTCCATGTAGTAATGACATTACATGTAAGGACAACAATAAAAAAAGTTATGATAATCAGGTTACATTGCCAGACCAGGTAATCAGCCCATCTGTTGCAGATAATTTAATTTTATCAGAAAACTTACCTTCTTGTAGTACTAACATACAAGACCCACAAAGTACTGACGAAGAAGTGGTCCTCTCCCACGAATCGTCTTTTTTAATAGACAATGAGAATAACACGATAAATGATGGAGTGTCTTCTACTTCTGTAACAGATTTACAGAAATCAACAAGAAAGCGCTTAAATAATCGAGATGAGTGGTGTGACATTAAAAACAAAAGACTGAAAAATTCTGGACAACCTTATGAAGGTGCGCGTTCCAAAAAATGTTATTCTGCGAAAACAATGGGACCACCTTGTTCTTGTCAAAAAAAATGTGGCGAAAAATTTCCAACAGAACAAAGGCAACAAATATTTAATAAGTTTTATAATTTGAAAATGCACGAGCTTCAATGGCAGTATATTGTTCGACATGTTGAAGCAAAACCTGTAAAAAGATTAACTGTCGACCGAAAAAATAATAGGACACAGACAATATTATATTTTTTACCTTTAGCAGAATCCAATATTCAGGTTTGTAAAGTGTTTTTTTTAAACACTTTAAAAGTATCAGAACAAGTTGTGTATACAGCGATTGAAAAGATAAAAAAAGACGAAAGTTTAACAGATCTCAGAGGAACTCACTCAACAAGGCCACAAAAGATGTCTGAACTCACAAAAAAAAGCGTAATAGCTCACATCAAATTGTTTCCTTCCGTAGAATCGCACTACATTAGAAAACGATCAAAGCGACAATATTTATCGCAACATCTCAATATTTCAAAAATGTATAGATTATATACAGACTGGTTTCCACATCAAGACTATATTCCAGATCAAAAGGCATCAAAGCGGCAATATGAAACTATATTTAATACAATGTTTAACTATTCCTTTTTTAAGCCGAAAAAAGACTTGTGTGGAACATGTTCTCTATATGAACAAGCGGACCCAGTTAGAAAAGAAGCATTGGAGGAGAAATACAATCAACATGTGGCAAGGAAAAACAAGGTGCGTCAGTTAAAAGAGGAAGAAAAGGCTTCTGTGGACAAAAATAATACGACCGTAGCTATTTTCGATCTAGAAAAAGTACTGAGTATACCTCGATCTGAAGTAGGAATTTTCTATTACAAAAGAAAATACCCAGTATACAATTTTACAATTTACAACTCTCTTAACAAATCAGGACACTGTTACGTATGGCACCATTCTATCGCCAAAAGAGGTTCCATAGAAATTGGTAGCTGCTTGGCTCAATTCATCAAAGAAGAAAAGAGTAAGGGTATCAAGAATATATCATTCTATTCAGATGGCTGTGCAGGTCAAAATAAAAATCGGTATATTTTTGCTTTATACCTACATGCTCTAAAAGTCGGTGATATGGAAAATATTACACACAGGTTTTTTGAAACTGGACATAGCCAAAATGAAGGCGATAGTATGCATTCATGTATTGAAAGAGCCTTAAAAAATAAAGTGCTTTATACTCCTGACCAAATATATGGCGTCATTTTAAATGCAAAGGTAGGAGGCAACCAATACTCTGTAAAAGAAATGGAGCAGAAGGATTTCTTTAATATTAAAGAGTTAATCATCGGCAAAAATTGGGTAGTAGATATCCATGGGCAAAAAATTAAATGGAACCAAATAATGGAAGTAAAGGTTTCGTATTCAAAACCGAACACTATTCAATTTAAATATAACTTTGAGGATGAATATTCAGAGTTGAATACTGAAATTCAAACCCGATCAAAGAGAGGAAGAAGACTACTTGTTGAAGAAGAACTTACTACTGAAATACCATTAAAACAAGCTTATTATCAACCAATACCAGTGAGTAAATTGCTAAAAGAAGATTTGTTAAGTCTATGCAGAACAGAAGCCATACCTCAGCATTATCATTTTTTTTATAATTCTCTCCAAACCTGTGTAAATAGCACAGAGCAGTCTTCAGACTCTGAGTCGGATTGCAATGATGATTAACATGATTAATTTTTTATATACAAATGAACCAATTGACAGCAGGACTAGTGATTATTGTTGCTGATAGAAAACATTGCCTGATTATTAATAAATAAAAGGACTGATTATGATAAATAATAAAATCTTTATTTTATTTCATAACTTTTAATAAAATCGCTATTATAAATTATCCAGTATTAATATCAACTTCCTATAATATTGTTATTTTTCTGCCAAGTCAAGTAATGAGTACTGAATTATTTAATGAAACATGTATTTGCAAAATTATATTACCGTTAATCTTTTGACACCACACATCGACGAATATTACTATAATGTAATATTACAGTATACAATATCGCTTGGATTACACACGAATAATATCGTAATATCATATTGCCGTTACGTTTTTTGACACCTTATTTCAACGAATAATACTATAATGCATTAATATTGACTACAATATCGTTGCGTTTATACGCGAATAATATGGTAATGATGCGTTGCATACTATACTTTTGCCCTTTAATTTCAGTAACATTATTTTTGTCAATAACTTAATTTTATTAAACTATTACAAAAAAAAAACATAATATAAAATAGGTTATAAAAATTAGCTTTGTTTTGACGTATAAATGTCAATCTTACAAGCTACCCGTGACGAGATATACGCATAAAACAGTTTTTTATTTTTCCTGTAAAATTTTGATTTATCGATTACCATATTTTTCGGTGGGGGGAGCGATTTATTGTGTGCGACGAAAAATGCTAAGTTGAGTTATGGCCGAGTTAAATGCAAATACCGCAACAATATTTTACTGAACAAAAGTCTAGTTAAGACATAAAAACATCACAAGAATAATGCTTTTCTCAAAATAAAAGACCTAATTAAGAAAATGATGTACCAGTTGACGAGTTGGAATCAATTTCTAAGTTTTTGTTCAATTAAAAGGACGAAACTTTTAACGACTGATTGTAATAATTGCGATGGTGACGAAAACTGAATACTGGTGCTGAGGAAAAACGAAAGTTAATAATTATGAAGTAGAAAATTAAAACAAGATATTATTATCAAGATATTATGCTCGTCAAGTGACGTACATATTTTGATAATGTTACTGTTTCTTGATAATTTGAATGTTGAGTTTATATAAGCTTGAGGTATTCGCTGGTATATCTGACAACACCAGCCTTTGAGTAATTTCACTGCGAATGATTACAAACTAGTTTTATTACGACACTCATAACCAGTCTTCTGTTCCATTCATCATTAACAGTTAATTTATGGTCTTGTGCGTGTATCAGTTCTCACCTTGTAGCCGCTGTTGTCAAGCTGTGCGTGTGGTATTCCGTTATGTTGTTGCGTTTGTGTGGGGCTCAGTATGCGGCGCTTCTTGGCTGGCTGCTGAAAGGCCGGCGATGCTGCCGGTCGGTATTCGGGCTGCGGGCACGGGGGCTGACTGCTGTGGTATTGCGACGCCGGCTCCGGGTACATGACATGCATTCCCTACCAACAATGATAAAATACGTTATACACAGGAAGGAGACACAGAAGAAAAAATATTACAGGCTCATTGACACCATTGTTAGACCTGACAAGACATATTGTATGTAACAAAGACTTTGCCTCAGAAAGCATTATTTTATTAAATTCTTATAATGAAACCTCAATATTAAAAGTCAAGCGACCAGAAACTAAAGACGCCTCGCGAGACACCCGCATCGGCGCAATTTTAATATTTTTCGGCTTTTACAGCCAAGTAATTTCGCAGAAAGCGTCGTAAAATCGAGTTTTCATTTGCTAAGAGCCACCATTACCGTGAAGCATGTCTCCGTTCCGTGAAGCCGACCCGTAAAGGCCTCGGCTTGGAAACCGACAACGCTCGCTAACACGAAGAAGGCGCATTCATTAACAAATTGAGGAGCCTTTCCTAAAAATGAGACTTAAGATGGTGACATTAAGTGTTGTCTTCTTGGTTGGCCATTAACCTAGTTGACTATAACTTCTATTATGATATTAAATTGCGCTAACGGAAAGGCGAAAGAAATACGAGTGGAGCAAAACAATCTAGATTTACAATGAAACCCGATTCTCCTTGAACAGTCGCGACGGAGTTGAGCCGCCGAGACCGAACGTGAAATCCGCTTATTAGGTTTAATAAAATCTCAGACTACAACAAGGTTTCCCTAACTATTCAGCAATGTCTGGTAAGTATTATGTTTTACAACGAGGTGTTTCTATTGTTGTATTTCTGAACACTATTACTAATAGACAATGACATGCGAAAAGTTTAGGGGCGTTGAACTTGGGGAGTTGAATTTGGTTAGCTAAGGAACATTTTGATATAATCACATTTTATTTAAATAAATGATCGTGGGGATGCTAGATGGTCAAGTCTAGGTTCACACGTGTGTTGGCTAGCTGGCGGAGCTATAAGCGAACACGGTGCAAAACAGATTTAGCGTTTCTTAATTAAACTTGTTAGTTAGAAACTCGTTACGAGAGCGTTTAAAGTTTGATATTGAGGAGAAATTGCTGAGGGATAAAATGTATCTCTTTTGCGAATTAAGATTTCGACTTAGTTACATGGGTAAATTATCGCTGTTCTAATTAGTTGCAAAAGGGAAAGCTGTTCTAACGGGAAAAAAATTGTCTTTCAGAAATAGCCAAGTACACATTTCTTCTAAATTATATTCGACATTACTCGAAATCTTTGGATTTTTGTAATCATTTCTATTTACGGTACCATGCAACTACATTTATTTCTCCTCTCACAAAAAAAAGGGGCAAAAGAAAATTGATCTCATTATTTTATCAGATCAAAACAAGATAAGATTAAACACTTCAAATGTTAACATGGGGTTTCTATTAAAGAAATATCCCGCTAGTGGCCAAAAGGGTAAATAGCGTGACAGATAAAACTAAAACCTTCCAAATCGACAATCGAGTTAACCTATTTTTAGGCGGGACGAAATTTCCATAATTAGTAGTTACGTCCATAGTCGAGGGTTTCTCTCCTAGACTCATAAGGGCATCCTTTCACAAATCACTCTGAAAAGAGAAACTAACTTTATTCAAAAGAAATAGAGTACAAAAAGCCCGTTGTTTTCTTGTTCTATTTCGCAGCGCCGCGCCGTTTTTAAATAGTCAAAATTTTCTCAGCATCGCATTGGAGCAGTCAGTAATGCTTTAAGTTTAGAAAATTGCAGTTTTTCTAAAATTGGATGGTGAAATGCAACATAACAATTCACTCACTATTCATTCGATTCTGCACGACGAGGAATTGGTGTGGCGATTATAGATATGCGGCTGAACCGTTTATAAATCGCCAAAATATGGCTATATTTTGGCGAGTTATAAACGGTTCAGCCAATCGTGCAATCGCCACACCAAATCCTCGTCGTGCGGAAGTGAAAATAGCTTTATGGTCGTATCCTATATTTCCATTGTGGTCGGAGAACAATGCGAGAACTGCCGACGCCGAAACCTAAGTATTTATCGCAGCTCCCATCGACTTTCTAAAGGCAAGCGTGGGTGAAACGGCCGGACATGTTAAAAATGGTAAATTGGGCTCTTAAATAGGAATGAACAAGTCGTTACTACGTTTGTGCATATGTCCGGCTTTTAGACAATGATCCCATAAGTTCGCGATTAGCTGTAGTAAACGGAAAATCAGTCTCAAACAGCACTACTACCTTATTGAACATGTTTATTCTGTAATCAGCCTATAATGTCCCCGGGACTCTGGCCTCCTCTCTTCGAGAAAGAGTGGGCTGTAATTTACCACGTGGGCCTAGTGCAGGTTGGTACATGTCACGTCTCCGAATTTTTGGTTTCACCATAATGAGTTGAGTATCCCCATAATGTTTTCCTTTACCGTTTTGGGAGCAGTGGTGATGAAATTATTTACACAAAGTAACGTGTCTGTCTCGATTCGAACCCACGACTTACACCTCGTAAGTCGGAGCTGTTACCACTGGACCACCAGGGCTCTTTGCCTTTATTCTGACGTGTTCTGAATTAAGCTTAGAACGCATTTGACCAAATCAACCACTGATGCATTAAAAGCAGCACAATACGTTTTTCTATTTGATTTAATCCGTCTTGTTGCACCTAAATAGCCCATTGTTATGTGAGGATATGCAGAGAACATGTACCCAGGACCTAGGTAGTAAGAAACGTATTTTTCCTACATCTTTATAATGATATTAACATTACAAGACAATAGGTAATACGAATGAGACCCGTAATTTACGTACAGACATCTAAAAAAGGCTATAGAAAATGAGCTCGCCCAAATTGATAAGTAATTTTAGTAATCTATAATTCTATACTAATATAATAAAGCTAAAGAGTTTGTTTGTTTGAACGCGCTTATCTCTGGAACAGTCGGATTTAAAAAAATATTTTTGCATTTTATAGCCCAATTCTTGTGGAAGGTTATAACATTACGCTACGACCCTTAGGAGCCGATCAAAAAGAAAAAATCAGGAAGAACCCTTAGCGAAATTAAAGTAATAGCACGGGCGGGGGATGCAATGTGACGGACACGGTGGTCGGGGAACAAGAAATTTTACGCGAACGAAGTCGCGGGCAGAAGCTAGTTATTACATACGTATACTTAATCCTAAATAGCACAATCACAAGTTTTATGTTCAAAACGTGACGTTCAAATGACACGTACGACATAAAGAAATAATAAGGGATCATTATCGACTTGAAAAATTGCTCGTAAGTGCTCGAGATTTCATGATCTCTGCGTGTATTTTGTAGAACGTAATATAATATTAAGTAAGTAAAAAAAGGATTTCATAATTATTTCTAAGATGAAAGAATAGTGATTCTGTCACGACAATGCAATAATAAGAATATAATATACAATAATAATAAGAATATAATATATATGGGCTGATTTTTCCAAAGCCAGATAATTTTATCGGTGGAATAATTTTAATTGACAGTTCTTCCATACAAAAACTGTCAAATATAGTCCACTGATAAAAGTTATCTGGAGATTGAAAAATCAGCCCTAAGTAATATAACATAACATCACGCCGTTAATCGACGAAGGGTTAGGCAGAGGTGTACCTAATCTAATAGTAAACCTACATTTAGCCAGTTTTGTCTTTCAAGTTCCATGTAACGAGCTATGTCATCAACCGGGCACAAATCCAGGGTCCGGGCGGCTACTGACAAATTCCATATAGAGAAAACCCAATTACACTTTGCCCGACCTGGGAATCGAATCCAAGATCAGCTCAGCAGTAGCGCCTGCGACCACTAGACCAACGAGGCAGTCAAAGTTGTACTTACTTAGTAATTCGTAATTCTAAGTTAATTATGCTCTGTTTTCTTTGCATTATCAGTGGGGTAATTGCGTAACACACTATCAGTAGCAAAGGCTTTCATTTTGACAGTCCAACAACATTCATTGCGTTATTTACGTTGTTGAGCAGACAAATTTTTCGAACATATGAAGCAATGGATTAGCAATATCCTTCAAAATGATTCAGATTGAGATCGATAGTGTGTTACGTAATTAGGGTGCTGATCGTAGAAGAGAAGATACAAATTATAAAACAGTATCATAATAAACATAAAACCATTTGTTCATTCTGTTTGTATTACATATAATATATATTAATATTTTATCGTGTTTGCTAGCTAGCTGTAAAAATGCGTCAATTTCAAAATGGAGGAAGAACACCTGAATATATTTGCTAAGAACTGCCAAATAATATCTGCGTTTACGACAGCGGGTTACGCAGTAGACGTTTTGAATGTTGGCAAAAACAATTGCTGTAACACGAAACGAAGTTGCTAAGTGGAGCAAGGAGGTTCTTGAAAGATAGCAAGTATAGGTGATATTACCAAGAGATAAAGGCGTATACAGACGAGACCTGTGCGTTATTCGTGCAGAAGTATACAACTGATTCGGAGTCTAGGTAAGTCGAAAAAATGCATGGATTTAAATTAAAAACACATGATTGGGTACCTATTTCCATAAGTACTATAGATACGACCTTCGACTTAATAAAAATAAATACATTCACTGGCAGACAACGCATAGCCTAAAGCCTAACTCACTCTAGAAGCATGAAATTTTGCACAAGAGTCCCGTAGAAAAGCGAAAGTGAGTACTAAGGAAGGATTTAAATAAAATTACGCCCTAAAGGGATTAAATTGGGAATAAGAGTATGAAATTCTTGTCGATGGGAACTCCCATCGCGTAGGCTTGTACAATGTTGATGGCAAAAATAATACAAAAATATATAGGTAGTTATAGTTTTTTTTTATTCGTTTCTAGCTCAAAATTCAGCAACGCGTATACCGTTCGCTGGCGCAGCCATTAGGTCCTCACGTTTGCAGGTGATAGGTCATGCATTCCAAGATGACAGGTGGCCTATTGAGCTGCTCCGTAAACAGTCATCAAGACTGAGAAAAGGTCCACTCTGATTACACATACAGAACCTCGGCTCAAACGCAACAACTGCATGTTAAACTTATCTAGCTGTTACTAACCCACGTTCGCATGGTATCTACCACTGTTGCCATGTGCACAAGCCCTAAGAAGCAACATGAACTATTGTCGCAACTTGATATGCAAGTTGCCTCTTTACCAGGCATTCACCTCCACATCTGACACCAGTTCAACACACAAGGAAATATTGTTTTGTCTTTTCGCATGGGTTCAGGAATAAATGAGTTCTGGTTTCAGTCTATCAAACTACATTTTAATTATCTACTCAGTAGGTTTTTGGTGTCGAAATTGTGATAATGGTGTGGTATTTATGCCCGGTTGATGGCAATAAGCTCGTCACCTACATGGGACTCAAACATAACTTTTTTAATATTTCTTTTTTTTTACTTGTAATATGTGCTAAATAAATGTATTTTCTTTCTTCTTTCTTTTCTTAACTGGAAAAATGTGGATACTATATAGGTACACCTCTGCCTAACCCTTCGACGAAACAAGGCGTGATGTTATGTGTATTTATACCAGGTACTTAATGTGTTCTCAACGGGAATTTATCTTTTGGAGAGTGCTACTAGACGACTTCTGACACATTGAAATGAGATTAGAAGATTTTCGAGACATATTTGAAAGTTTATCGAATCAATAGCTTTTATATGAGGAAACTAACCCTATTTCGTAATAGGAGGAACAATCAGTGTTTTCAATGCTTTCCCTGTCATTTGCTTTTTATGTAGATGCCTCGACGTATTTCAATAATTCGAGAGTTATTCAAGGTTTCAGACTTTCAGTACCATTCGTTCGTCACGTTAGCACAAAGTGGCCAAGAAAAAAACTGGATATTGAAAATTAAATTGAATAATGTATTGTCTGGCTCTTGCCAATGTATAAATCGTGGTACCGATTTATTTTCGTTAGATCCCACTTTTGAATCCCAGTTTAATATTTTCGGCTTTGGATCCCACAAAACATTATTATGTATTCTATTTTACATACATATATACAATGATTTCTAGCTTTAATAAATAGGTATAGCAAAGCTGAAGAGGTTGTATTTTTGTTTGAACGCGCTAATCTCTGGAACTACCCATTCGGATTTGAAAAAACGTGTTTGCATTTGACAGCCTAATTCTAATTTTACATCACGCTACGACCTTTACGGGCTGAGCGAAGAGACAAAAGTCAGAAAGAATGCTAAGCCAAAACGAAGCAATGGCGCGGGCGGGCGATGCGAAGCGGTAGATCTGGGGCCGAAATTTCACGCGGACGAAGTCGCGGGCAGAAGCTAGTGGAGGAATAAATTCTGATTATCTGCATTGCAATGTTATTTGATGTATTGGATTAATCGGTTCACTCCTTTTAACTTTCAAATGATTAGAAGCCCTTTCCTTTTTATTAAGATTTCATAATCATCTGCATGTTACTTTATTAAAAAAGTTTTTACAAGTGCTGATAAAAATCGTACTATCTTGCTCATGCTGGTTACGTAATCAGATTATCAGCTAGTTAGCCAACCTAAAACCACAAAGGCCAAATGTTTTACTATCATAAGAATCAAACTTGAGATGTGCAATTTGTTTCTATTCATAACTAGCTTTTTAAAATCGATACGCTATCGATATCAGTTAGAATATCGCTTGTTGAAGGATAAAAATGTCTTATGACATCTCTCGGGACCCGGTCCCGGACCTTTGTAAAGCGTAGGAGGCCTGAAGCCATCTCGCAAAGGGCCCTTAGAAAATTTTAAGTGTGGAGGCATCAACCGATGATTATCCCTGTATGCACTGTCCCAAGTGTACCCATGGACGACCCCCAGTTGGTGCGGGGCTATTGCAGAGCATGGTATATATTTGATGTATTATTATTTTTGTGTGCCTTTTCTTGAATCGAAAAATACGCTACAGAACTGTTTATCATAAAAAAAAAACAAAAAGATTTAATCTTCAATATTGTAAAACTTTTAACTTTTTAATTTGTCTCATTTTTTGCAGACAAATTAATTTTCCTTTATTTTTTGTTTCTTGAAACAGAAATCAATCTTGAGATGTCAAAACACCTAGGGAGAATATTCATTATTTTAACAAGAGAGAAACATAACAGGGGGGACTTTCTTTTTTTTTCTTGTGTCTTCTCAAGTTCCAGAACAAATTATCATCTATCTAAAACGAAAAAAATATCTAGTTTTCATCCTCAGCCTCGGCGCGTGCGTGCGCGCAACAAACAATGACTGGTTGCCGTTATGCGTTTCGGTTTTCTGCCGACAATAGTCGACTACGTAACGGTGCTGCGACATTTCACGATACTCGACGAGGATTTGAGCGGCGTGACCTTTGGTTAGAAGTTAGAACTGTATGTCTGATACATGTTAAGGTGGGTTTAGTTAGACCAAACGAACATAGGACCAGGGCAAGATTTAAGAGCATTCCTTTCTCAATATTTTAGTATCGATAGAAGAAGTAGAACATCGAAGGAATGCTCTGTCTCCGTTAACACGAGAGTTTGATTAAATAGGGATAGAATAAGCAGTCGCTCGGTTGGTCTAACTCTAAACCCACCTATAGACTGTGGTTATAACTTTATAAGGTTCCGTTTTTTGTTCAAGCATAATTCATAATAGGAAATTCAGGATTGCCTGTCTAAGGGAAATCCCGGTAGAAAAAAGCTAGCGCTTTTTGGGTGACGGAAATTGTTTTTTTTTTAATTGTTATTTTATATTATTTTCAATGAATCCAATAAACCTTGGTAAGGCTCTAAAACTGTCCATATTGATAAACTCCTTTTTCTAGAGAAAATAATTCCTAATTTATAATTTTGTAGGTCTGTTACCACCACATAGGTACATTAATTAGTACCTAGATTTAACAGTTTCTAACAGAGCTTGGCTGTAGAAATCGACTCTCTTCTTGTTATTGACTGTTTTAAAGATAAAATACTCAAAAACATACAAGATAAGTCACAGTATAGTACTAGTACCTACAACGGTTGTAGAAATTACTGCTTTGCTGAGACTACATTAATTAAGAATACTAATAATAGTTTAATAATATCATATAAGTACATAAGTATATGGATAACAACCAGTTATTTAATTAAAAGGAAACAGGAAATTAAAGAGTATGGCTTAGCAGTATAATATACAATATCCTGGTGCTTGAATTTTTACTTGGAGCTAAGAGAAGTTCTGTCAACTGAGTTTGAGGAACTAACTGAATATTAAAATTGAAATTAATAGTCATAAAAAGATGTAAGTATATCCACAAAAAATCATTTGATTTTCTGTAATTTGTGTTACAATTAAATGTGTCATTTGCAACTATATATTAACCCCCTTACTAATAAACATTGTATGGCATATGTATAGTTACAACACCTTGTCTTCTTCAAATTACTGACGACTGAATGAGAGAAATCGGTGTGTAACTATTAATCTGATATAATATGTCTATTAGTAAGGGGTAAGACTACATTAAGGAACAAAGATTGAATATTGTATACACAGTGGCAGGGAGATTGTCGTGCAACAATGAATTCAGCATATATGATTCTAGACCCCGTAGCATATAAATTTTTCTGTTGAAATTATGCTGTAGAATAGTGCAATACCTATGCCATCAATATGTAATGAAACTGCATTTTTTTTTAAACCAATGGCATGTTTCAATTCTTCTTCTGAACCCCCTGTGGGTTAAGAATCATGTACGAAATCTATGGTAACAGGTTGTGCATTGATGTCTATGCCACACTTTTTATACATATTGCAGTATTAACAAATCCTGCATGGTAATTTTGGCTTTAATCCTCCTTCTAAACTCATATTCAACCTTTTTTTGAACTATAGTCTGTCCAGAAATTTCCATCTGAAATCTTTCAAATTACGAATCGTATTTACGTCAGATGGCATTTTTCACGGTATCCATGGGGACTTTGAAAATAACCTTGTGACGAGGAACATGTTTTTTGTGGAATATTAACGCCGAAATTTTATTGTGAATTTGAGTTGGTTGAATTAATTTAATTGCTGTCGCAATTGGTTTTACTCCTCCGTACCTCGTTATCTATAAATTTAAAAAACTATTTGTGAAAATATTTTTCTTCATTTTTGGATAAGGCCCGAATTATGGGCAAGCCGATTTGATCGATTTTTCACCCTACCCTGACTCTCGAGACGAAGTATAAGCTGTTCGCCAGAAGAGCGCCCGCAGCTAGCTGTTGCAGATCTACTTGCTGTTGCGGATCTGCTACCTGATTATTGTTCTGCTCTATTAATCTACAAGGATCCCGAGAACGGACACGAAGACCCCCTTTTTGGGAACAGATACCTTTTTTACTCTATTCTCATAGTAGATTATCTAGATATATTTTCCTATAAAAATTGCGTGAATTTTTATCATTCAAATACGGCGGGTGTGCTATTTTAACTTTTTTTCCCTTGGACCGCGCAAACTTTAAATCTATCTAATATTTTCTTGATTGCAATCACGTAAATGTAACAAAATTCTCACTTTATTTTTGTCTTTACAAAACCCAAAACCTTAAGTATTTCTATTTCATTCATATTCGTATTTGTAACCAACGTCACAAGGTATCATAAAGTAATCTTTTATCTTTATTTTTTTATACTAAATTATTGTATTTAGAATTTTTTATTTTTACAACAAAATTATACGTAATGTTAGTGAAATTGTGAAGTCACCGCGTTTTATTTCGCTACAATATGTCTAATTACTAATACATATGTCTAATTACTAATGTCTAATTACAAAAAAAAGGGTATACTTTTTTTTGTAATTAGACATTTAAATAGCTTGTATTCAATAGTTTTAATGACAGCTATAATTTTTTTTAAATAATTAATGAAAACTTAACTTTAAAATCAACATTGCTATTTCAATAAATAAAGTATTAGTTAGAATTCTACATGCCATGTCATGGCAAGCAATAGCCTATAATGAATTTGTGTAATTTAATTATTGTTTCCATAACATAAAATACACATCCATGATAACTGTAAATAACATAAAAATGGCTATTATGGACAGCCATTTTATTGTTTAATACACTTATAAAAAGCTATAATAACAATAAATTGTGAACTAAATAATATTTTAATAAATGGAATTTTTAGTGTTTTCATGGTGAGACGAAAAACATAAATACAACCAGAAAATCATTTTTTATTTGAAACATACTAGTTATCAATAACCATCTGTTTATGTTAGTACAAGCTACTGGCCAGTTAGTTTGTACACAACTAAGATGGACTGAATAGGTCTAGCCTTTTTAAACCTGAAATAATGCTCGCAAAACGTTATCAAACTGTTTTTACATGATAACACCATGATAGGTCCCTCATCCATCAACAACACGTGACTGCCACAAAAAGTATTCCACTAAAACGTATTAAAATGGAATCAGTTTATTTTTAGTCGTGTCATATGTTTACTTCGTCCCGACAAACTTCGACTTTCACGGCACGAAAATGAACACCAAACTAATTATAAACTTGCGTTGAAGCCAGCCCGCATACCTTCACCAGCTTTACCAGCACACAAACGAGAAAATAAAAAGGATTTTAGAAACTCACACGTTGCTAGCGATCGTTTCGTGGATATCGCTCGCATAGAAAGCAATCAACCGACACCGTTCAGCGGCGGGAACCAGTAATTTTCCACTCCGCGTTTCTACACAAGAACCACTAAAACTTAGCAAGAGCCTTCCTCACCTCTCTAAGATAATTTTCTGACAGTACGATCCCACTATCATGCTGAAAGAAGCACACCAAAGCGGACAAAGGGTCCTTCAAAACACAGCCATTTTGAAACCGTTCATACGAAATGTTACGTGTACGGATGCGTACAATGTTATGGGGTTCAAAAAAGAAAACAGACTTATCCGTTCGCACTCATTTTTGTTTTTTACGCACAATAAAAACTAACACTTAACATCTCACACACTTTTAAGTACGATTTCACTTCATACTTTCGCACACACCCGTTTACGTCGCACAAAGTCCCTGACGGACGAAGCGACGAACTCACACGAATGGAGCTGCGGATTGCGTGCCACGGCAAATGTTACAGTTGCCATACTAAATAATATAAAAACTACCAAAACTTCAAAATGATTTCGTATTAAAAATAGAAACAGAATAATTAATGCTTTATTGTACACTAAAATCTAACAAAGCTCATTTACATAACCATTGCTGTTGAGCTGTTCTCAATCAGGTCGTGCCGATACGAGAAAAGAAGATAACCATTATTATTATTTTTTGGAAAAATATACTGAACTGTTTTCTAAGAAATATAAACTTATTATTGCGGTCGATAAAAACAATAGTGTTCATACGTGAATATTCAACCTGACTATGGAACCCTTCACTGTGCGAGGTCCGACATGTACTTGGTCGGTTTTATTACCTACGTTAATTTTATTTATGACCACATTGTACCAATTTGAACGGTTGATCGACTGCAAAGTTGCACCTTGCTTAAATGTTGCACATATTGCTGATTCTGTCGACTAAGCCGTTCCATCTATAGTTAAAGCCCGATTCAAACTTTATGGCAGCTCGTAAATGCGCTACTCGCTGCACAGCACCTCATCACTCACCCCTGCTGAAAGCTGAATTTGTTACTGAGAAAATGAGGAACGACACACCTCTGACATGTTCTGAGCCGCCATAAAGTTTGAACCGGACTTTAAAACATTAATAGTAGTTGGTGTGTAATAAAGATACATTTGGACAATTTTTGTTTTGTGGTTGACACTAACTCACAAAGTCACAAGTCACAATATTAATTAGTAGAAAATCGCCTTCAACTCAAGTGAGATTTCTACTAAAAAGTTAGAAATTTTATTTCTAGGTATTATTTTACACCATAGACACCCACTACTAGTATTTCATAGGATTATCAAAACGACTTTATTTTATGTGCTTTTGAAAGTTTTGCTTCTAACAAAATGTACAACTGTTTCATATAACTATTAGCAAAATCATTGATTACTTTGTATTAACCATTTTAACTTTGGTAGTAGGAAAAAGAACACAGTTGATACAATAAAATATAACCTCTTACATAAATTGTCTATGGCCATGCGCGCGTTATTCAATTTAGTTGCTAAGCAACGCGATAATATTCCTAAACGCACAGTTGTATTTGGCCGATTTTCGTTGTGGGTTCATGTCCTGATGAATAAATAAATAATTTACGGGCAGCAGGTGCAGAGGCACTCGATCCTAACCAGTCTTAATAAAAAATTTATTACAAAAAATACAAAAATAATGTATAGTACCTTTCGGACATGAATATTGCGATTGTGATGATAAAATAATGCATTTGTTATTAAATTAATGTGATTCAGAAAACTATAACTATCAAACAGCATGGTTAAAATTAATATTCAGTTTTTGTTCTTTAATTATATCGTTTTTGCGTTTGCTGAAGATTATGAAAG
Source organism: Gortyna flavago (assembly GCA_963669345.1). Classification (NCBI taxonomy): domain Eukaryota; kingdom Metazoa; phylum Arthropoda; class Insecta; order Lepidoptera; family Noctuidae; genus Gortyna; species Gortyna flavago. The sequence continues at coordinate 6,868,686 of OY770141.1, forward strand.
CGACGATAAACGTAAGTAATTAATGCATGTGTTTTAAATTATTTACTTTACAGTAATTACAGTCTAACAGCCAATTTGTTAGATGTTTATGCTTTAATTAATTAGGAAGACAATAAAACAATATGTAAAATCTGTCGTAGAACAAACCTGCATTGAAACAAGCTAAAATTGATTAGGTACTTAGGTACATGAAATCGTGCTAAACGAGCAACTTCTGATAGTTTAATTAAAAGTTCTACAACGTGTTTTAACTACGTAGTTACCTACCTATTTAATTATGTAGAAGGTACTTATCACTTTGTATTTAATCAGGAGTTTTAATGACAATTTCTTAGCTACTTTTTATTTCTTGATAGGTATATTTTCTAAACTTAACTTCTCTCTGGTGGCGAACAGACCGCGAAGCTAAGGGTTAATTTCATCACTACTGGTTTAAGCATCGCAATTATAAGCACTGTTTAAAAATATTCAAAAATTCATCAGAATTTGTATGCGAAGTAAATTAATCAGAACTTATCCGAAAGCCCTTCGTTATACATACGTATCTTAATAATAGTTACTTTTTTTTTTTTTTTTTTGTGTTTTGGCAACTGACCCGATGTCGACTATTCTGCCAATGTCAAGTGATGACGGCAGTAGAGCGAGGTGAGCCGTCGAACTTTGCACTCCGTGGTGTTTACTAGTAATAAATATTAGTAGCTAAAAAGACGAAGAAAAAAGAAGAATATATTATTATATACATTTAAAACACCACAAATCTACATTATTATATATTTACAAGGTTATTATTACTACAGACCAACCTAAAGTTTGATTTTATTTAATAAAATAGTTACTTAAAAATGAGAACCCGAGCATTATGTCAGACTGACAAACGACACGTTAGGATGCTCAACCAGCATAAACCGGATCTCAAAAATCAGTGTCAGAAAACAGCGACAGTACATGAAAAGATCCGTAGTTTCCAAACTCAGCTTTCCCAAGAAAAATCTTTGCTTCCATTCTCATGGAATACACATAGGTACATAAAAAATCACACCGTCTTCCCATGAGGGTAGTTATAAGTTACAGAACGCCACCTGGGGCCTTATTCTCTAATCTCTATGAAACAATGGACACAGCACAATGAACGAAATCGCGCGAAATTAACGCGAGATTGGCGGATTCAGCTAAGTGGTCATAACTCATAGGGAATTAAGGAATTATGGCTTACATCAAAAGGTTGAAAGTCGAAAGACGAAACTTTGAATTTATTTTCATACTTACGAGTTCACGACCTTTTGGTAGGATCGCCATTTGACTCTCGAGACGCCTCTAGATTATTGCTGTTCGATGATGACACACTAATAGCATCTTCCATGACCTAACAAAAGCGTCCCCATACAACCAAGCCTTCAACAAACCAAAGCAAACCCTTGTCGGTTCCACCACGTTGGACGAGACCCATGGGCATAGCTAATCTATTATTTGAATTTTGAATGTGATTAAATGATTACAAAGCTCATTCAATCTCATCTAGCATTAACCTGTCTGATTAATGACATCATCAAACTGTGAGGCTGCGTTTCACGTAATATTTCCACGACGTATTCGCTCATCATTGCGATTCAGGTACATACCTACAGTTCCCATAGCGCACGTACAATGACATAGACAATTATAATAATAATCATCAATCAAGGCACAGGCAACATCACAGTCAGCCGACCGCGTCCCGCGTTTCCGCTGTGACATGGAGCACAAAAGGTGAGTGCGCGCAGTGCCCGCGTAACCGCCGCCATTACGATGCTATTATATGCCTTTTTGTTAGTTTTTTGTTGGAAACGAATTCTGGTTACTGGCAGGATGCGTGCTCTCAAATTCCACAGACCTACATGACTCAATGTGGGTGGTGTATGGAGTACTTCTGTGCGTCGGCCTTTAATGAAACTGAATGGTTGTAGATGGTTAAATGTGAGCCAAGTTGGCCATTATTGGAGTATCTACTCATAGTCGGTACGATCGGCACTGTAAAGCAATGTGAATGACGATTCATTTAGGGAATGCTGCCAACCACTAGTTCATCATCATCATCATCATTTCAGCCGAAAAACGTCCATTGCTGGACATAGGCCTCCTCCAAGCACCGCTATTTCGACCGATTCTGTGCTTCTCGCATCCAACGGATTCCTGCGGCCTTCACCAGGTCATCGGTCCATCTTGTGGGAGGCCTTCCAACACCTTCCGATACGCGGTCGCCACTGCAGAACCTATCGGCCCCATCGGCCATCTGTTCTGCGAGCAACGTGCCCTGCCCACTGCCACTTAAGTTTGGCACCACCTTGGTAACTCTAGTTAAATGCCTTAATTGGAGCGAGTCAAGTTTCACTTCCACGAAGACACTACACTACACCAGCCTTTAATTTAGAGCTCGAGACAATCTCAATTTACTGTAATCAAGCTTCATCAAACGAATCCTACAGATGTTATAGTAGGCTCTGTCGCCCAGCAGTAGAGGAACCCGAGCTGTAGACGACGATGATGATGTTTCATAAGAAATAACAAAACATGACCGCCTTAAAAATATCTTGGATGAGATTATCGCAAAAAGAAATACCTAGATTTTGCCTTGAACTTTGGTATGTGATGTTGATGATAGAAAAAGTTGGGGGCTGGTTATCAAACCCCTGCAGTAGTTAGACTTAGTATTACTATATAACTCGATTCTATAAAACTTGTTTGGCTCTGTTCAGTATCCGTGTCGTGACCGCTTCGATAATTCCGGTGCCATTCGGTGCACTGAACCTTTTTCGCGTTTTCCGCCATTACCCTAATATTTCACTCATTTCTGGTTGGTTGTGCAATTTTTCCTAACGTAGGTATGGTAGCTAGTATAATGCTGAAATGGTTTTGCTGATCCCCACACAAATATTGTAAAATGTGCACTATAATTGGACTAGTACAATGGTTGGATTAGTACATACTGTGTCCGCGCGTCATGACCAAAACGCTCATATCATAGGCAAATGGCCGTCTCCGTGAACTAGTACGCTTTCGACCGTGATTCTGACGTTTAAGAATGCCGTAATTGTTCAGTGGTTTCCTTGTACAAACCAAAGCCAATCCAAATCCTTTATAAATCATGGAATGGAATCACTTTCAATCAATCATTTGACCTAGACTAGAAGAACGTTGCACGTTGGCTCTAACCGTAATACGCACTACATTTTCGTTCACTGCTACTACATGTCAAGCTATACCTACATTTCCAGTAAAAGCAGACTTATCATTGTAAAAAACCTATACAATGCGAGATCAGCTAAAATTAGAAATGTATAGCTTGACATTTCGTCGTGTGTAGGGACCTACACGAAGTGAAAATACAGTCTTCAAGTTTTTCTAAAGCCGAAAATTATGTAAGTAACTCTGTTTAGCTTAGACACAGTTAACTTTAATTAAACTAATCTACAGCGGTTTCAAGTTATTGCAACATAATTTACATAAAAACATCTGCCTACACAATATAACTATTTAAATAAGTAAGGTATACATAATTACAAAATCGATTCGCAGTCGAACGCCGCAACTAATTACCATATACCTACATACAAACTGCGACTAAGAACGAAAGATAAACATCCTTCCACTATAAACTTATAATACATAGATATAATATTGAGGAAATGCGTTCCGTATGGTGTAAACTCTGGAGCATGGTACGGGTTGGCGCAAATCCTGGTGTCGTGGGGTTCTGCAAGTCATAAGCGCATAGCGATTTGAAAGGATTGTTATGTTTGGCGTAATGAAAGAAACCTTTTATGGTATACTTAGTTTATTGGCTAGATACACATTATATTAATACAGACTGTTGTGTCACAGGCGAGTTCCAAGATAGCAGTGTTGGACCATAGTTAATCACTAGTGGTGTCCATACTGCTTACATACTTATTAGTGATGTTACAACAAGGATGAAGGTAGGCCTATGGAGTAATTGCGTAACACACTATCAGTAGCATTGGGTTTCATTTTGACAGTTCAACAACATTTATTGCGTTATTTACGTTGTTGAGCAGACACGTTTTTCGGAATCGCATCAACAGTTTACATTAGATTACACCCTACATACACACTTACAAATGTTACCTGTTTATAATTTAAGTTCAGATAAAAAATGGCTCAATGGTTTAAATCTCGGGCCTCGTTCTAAAGATAACCCTCGTTTTGCAAAAAGGCCGATTCTTTTTACTCATCGCTAACTGCTTATCACTTGGATCTAACGAAAAAAACACCGAGCAACTGAAAGTTACAGGGAGGGCCAATAAACTGAAAACCTCATTTATTCGGGAGATCACGCGATGTTACAAAATTCAGACATGGTTTACATCGACAAAATTTACCATCGCTTACTTCGCCATTTTGGCTATTCCAATTTGAGCGCAAATTCTTGATTTATGAAATGAGATGCAGCAGCAGCTTGCATAGTTTTTACATACTTAAGTATTTTATGCTCTCTCGTCATTCTAATGGTAATATTTTCTCTACCATTAAAATTCCTTTGATATGAAATTCTCGGCAGATAAAATTGGTTTTTCATGTCTCTCTTTAAATGCTTTACTAGTTAATGGATGAGGATGATGGTTTCAGATTCAGACATAATTTGAAAAAAAAAAACCTACTTATACACAGTACAATACTGTTGGTGTCTGATGTTGGCTGATAGATCTTTGACAGTTGTTACGGGTAGTCAGAAGCCCAAAAGTCTGACAACCAGTCTTACTAAGGAGTATCGTGTTGCCCAGTAACTGGGTTGTGGAGGTTAGTTAGGAAGTCCCTCTATGTAAAATGTTGGTATTCAGCATCCGTTTGTCTGGAAGTCGACCTCAGCAAAGTGCTAGATCAGCTTATCAAAACTGAAATATTTCTCATGCCCTTATCCCAATTTAGTTGGGGTCGACGTAACATGTATTTTTCTTCCATACTTCTCTATTGGCGGTCGTCTCGGTAGTCACCACCTTTCTAGCTATATCATCTTTCACACAGTTAATCCATCGTATCTTTGATCTTCCTCTACTCCGTCGTCGCCATCCACATTCATACTAAAAATTCTCCTCATTCCTTAGCATCACATGCCACAACCGATATCCACACAACTTTTCAGTCACCGGTGTCACTTTCAGACTTCCTCTTATTTACTCATTTCTTATTCTATTCATTCGCGTAACACCACACACATCCCTCTTCATCATCTTCGTCATCTCAGCTGCATGCAATTAATTGCCTTTCATTCATCCTTTTTGTGACCCAAAATTCTGATCCATAATTTCCATCCATAACAATTAATTTTATTGACTACTGGTTGCAAGATCGAAAGTCGAACCTTGTAGAGATAACAATAAACTATGTCAGGCAGCATTTTATTTAATAATTGATATAATTTTTCACCCTCTTTTTTAAGGCGATTGCTTAGCTATTATCATAAGTACGCCAAGTTCCGTATCTTATGTAATTGACAGAATAGTATCTCTCTGTACATAACGTTTTGCTTGCGTTGCTGAAGTTCTTGATTTATATTTTTTGCCGACAAAACTTACCTAGAATATTTGATGTTGCAATTTTGCTAATTAATTTTAATGTGCAAGATAAAATTAAATATTTGCAAACCATATGTAATGGTAGAAGAGAACAATGTGTGTGAACATTGTAAAGCTACATTCTGGCAAATAATGAATTTGAATTTAAATTAATTCTTGTCTTCAGCTATGATGACGTAAAATCAGAAGTGAACTCATGGTATCAAGATATTATACGATCTAAAAATACAAAGTATTTTAGATTACTCAACACAAATAATAAAATGTTTCTATAGTAGAAATCTTCTTCTCCATTGCATTTAATGATTGGTCTTTGATGAATCCAGGAACAGCTCCTCTGCACATTATTAAGAATTTCATATATTCTTGATTCTTGTAGATGTAAGAACACTTGAACATACTCGACATCTCTTTCCTTTGCCTTCAGTATACATGCTAGTATCTCAAGACCAACACCAGCACACTCCCCGCCTGGAGGATTTCTTCTGGACAGGCTCAGGAGATGGGCCACCTCCACCACCAGATGCTCCTCAACCAGCACCGGTCCAGCCATCCACACCAGTGGTACGGACCACCACTGTCCTTGCTACTGTGTATCTGGATTCTTATCCACCACAAGTAAGTTGTGATAACTGAATCTAATGTTTTATAACTCTTCACACTCCATCATCCTCTTGTTGCCTGTTCGTTCTAAGGGAGTTCTAACAATAACTGAGTTAAAAATTAATTATGGAAGTACGAATGTTTAAATACTTAAGCATTTACCTTCACGAGTTTCTAACTTCCCCTAACTTTAGGGGATAATAGTCATAATTGAGTCATCAGTTTTCGTTTGTGCAGTTGAAATTTTTGTCTTGCTCTTAATGTTTTACAGACATGCAATTTTGTACATTGGATTTTAAATTTTCTACATTTTATTTGCTAAAAGTTGTAAGTTCATCGCAGGCGGTGACAGACAGATCGACTGGCGAATGCATGCTCAATTGTGGAGAGCCTGGCGTGCCAGGTAGCTTGGAACCAGAGATCCCCGATGATCGAAGGTACTGGCTCCTCACTGTCATTCAGGGATCCACTCCAGATAGCCTGCAATTGAGACTCGCTAGGTTGTACCAGAAAGCTTTCTTGAGGTAACAAAGTTTCTTTTCAAGCTTCCTTCGCTCTACCTTTTCATGAAACTCATTTCGCCATATTTATGTTACTTATTATTTTCATTTCATTTATTGGAAACCACTTCATTTTCAGCCCATTTTATAGAACAGTAGTTAGACACAAGCTTATTTGGCTCGATTCCTACAGCATTTATTATTACGCTTTCAAGATTTTTATTATTATTTATTCCAGACAACAAGAGCGTCATCTGGGCATCATCAAATCTCTCGACGCGCCGCCAGCCCGCAAGAAACATGATGTTCATTCTTTCGTAGTTAACCAAGATAATAACAATAGTCCAGTAGGTCCTCAAAGTACCAACACGCCTTTTAAATATCAAGATATCGCCAGTTCTATGGTTTCTCCTGGCGATTCAGTTGCTAATACGTTAGATAAAAAACTTGAAAATGCAAATAAACATGTTCTAGATTCCTCCAGTGATTTTGTTTACCCCGTAAATATAGAAATGTTCTCAGTAGACACGAACACTATCTCGTTAAATGCTGAAATAAAAGCTACAAAGTTGAATGAAGTAGAATCGTGGACATTAGCAACTCCAACTGTTATTATTCGTAAAAGAGAAGTGACTGATATAGAGCAATTAGAAGAAATTAGAGAGGATTCAATAGATATACCTTTAGAATCAGAAGGCAATGAAACAATGTTGTATAAGCGTGAAATATTGAAACCAGAGCAACAGCCACCGGTGCAAGTTCATATACAAAACATAACAGAGGTAAGTAAATGGTGTATCATTTTTTTTACTTATAAAGTCCTCCAATTATAATCATCTATGTATGTAAATAGCAACTATTTCAGGAATAAATTAATCAAATGAAATTGAAATCTACGAAAACTATCAACACAAACAAATATTTGCTTTTGTTGACATAAAACCAAACAATGTATGAAGTTTAATGTATCGTCTGAAAATAAAACTGCTGATTTAATCTCTAGTATTATTCCACCAAGCCTTGACTTACCATTTGATGAAATCCCTTGTCCAAATTCAAAACAATATCTTAATCGTGTGTTCCATCAGTCCCCAGAGACGGGCAGCATTCAGATAGTGTACGTGGTGCTGGTTGGTGGAAGGGCAGTTCCAGCAGCCGTGGCAGCCAGAGACATGAGGCTCGTCAGGGACGCTGAGGTCGCAAGAGAATTAGGAGCTGTTGTTACGACTAAAGCAGAGCGTGAGTATGATGATTGACACGGACAGACTCCTTTTCTTATACATCAAAAATGCAATAGGTAAGAGTATAATGATTTTGTCACCAAGTATAAATCCGTTCTCTTTAGCAGCGTATCTGAAAACGGCGGAGGGTTTGGAAGGCGAAGCAGGGGGTGGCGTGCACGGCACTGAATTATGGGCGCTAGCAGTAGGGGCCACTGTGGCGATTCTACTGCTACTCGTGTTACTAGCATTGCTGTGTTTTGCTCACAGGTAACTAATAAGACTCTTTAGTATACAATATCCATCATACTTGCACCACACTGAAACAAACAACCTCTCACAGACCCTCGTACATCTCTTTCATACACTCTCCGGTTACTCAAACACTCTGGTATTTTCACTATCATTTTAATTTAACATTATGTTTGTTAATTTACCCTAAATTGAGTATCCCGCATTGTTATTGTGGCCGCGGGTGGTGTCGGTGGTGACCTGTAATACAGGTTTTTATATAAACCTAAGCCTACCTCAGGCATCAGTCTTCCACAAAGCTAGCTACCTAGCTCCTTGTTCGCGCACTACCGTCAAAGATAATAAACAATAATATAAACATTTAAGTATATTATTGTTTATTTATATACGCATTTCATATCTATGTTTAAGGAAAAAAACAATGAAATCTGCAGCATCCATTCGTGCGTATCGAAACGAGCTGTTAAGAGAGACGGAGAGGAACCAGCTGAAGCAAGTTCACGAAGAAAAAGATGGAAGGGTAAGCATAACAGAAATAAAGAAACAGATAGACACTTGGTCTGTGATGTTAAGCAACCATTTGCAGATATGACTGTCTTTGGATCATAACTCGTAGATGAAATGAAGCCTTTTTTCAAGTTATGAACGACTTCTAAATTGGTCGTAGGACATAAAATCCAAAATGATATGATCTGTCTGTAATATTATGAACATAAGTTAAAAACTTTGTTGTTGTAATGCCTACTTATTGTATTGTTTATCGATCTGCGGGGTATTGCGTAACACATTAACTTTCATTGCGTTATTTACGTTGTTCAGCTGATACATTTTTCGAACATACAAAGCAATGGATTAGCAGTTTCCTTCAAAATTATTGTGATTGATAGTGTGTTACGTAATTAGGGTGCTGGTGTCCCGTAACTCCACGTTTAAGCGCG